>CM059803.1:19347500-19985000 GCA_030435695.1 Brachymystax lenok tsinlingensis | reverse complement strand
GATATGAGTATCATCACAGAGGACCTGAGAGATGCCATTATTGGTGAGTGCGTGTGGGGTTATGAGTGTGTCCAATTTGATTTCACAATTGACTGCAACTAACATGGACGTGACACCTTCTTTTGAGCTCTACTATAAACTACGCTGCTGTACAAATCCATGTCTCCATGCTACTCCTTTACCACATACCCATTTCTAGAGACAGTGGGACATAGAGGGAAGCAGAGACAGTGTGTTTTAGACTGTAATGAGAGAGGGGGGACTATTAATAAAGACATTATTCAACCCAGCCCCCTCCAACTTGCCCCCTTACGGTGCCAGACAGATATATATAGACAAGACGGTATTTTTTGGGTCAGATAGGGTAACAGTCGTATGGACACATAGGCACTTCCAGTAAACATATGTAGCTCTAAGACATGATGCATAGTGATGGGCGGACGCATAGTGTAAATACAGTTTGTTTACGACACAGAAGGAGAATCCATGTTCCCTTTAGCGAGTGCCTGAGGTTCCTATCCGCTGATACTGAAACCTGAATACTGGTTTGCTATTTGTTACAGTGGTATCCTCAGAACTGGTTTGTCTATTTCGAGAGTTTTTATGGCATGAGATGTGAATGCATTGGAGAACCCACAGTCTGTCTGTCTGTCTGTCTGAGCTCCTCTCTCTTACTGGCATGTCCTCCACTCCTCATCCCTTTCCTCCCTCTATTTTTTGCCATCTTGTTCTGGATATCCAAGTATGAATGTTTACCAGTGAGAGAAAGGAATATGCACACTGTGATAATATGGTATGGTACCGCCATCGTTCCAATATAAAGTTCCATTCATTCCATTCCAGCCATTACAATGAGCATGTCCTCCGATTTAAAGTTAAACCAGCCTCCACTGGAGGTGTATATTGCCCCAGTGTTTCAGTCCTTCGGTCTCAGTCTGTCTCTTCTCTAACAGAGATCCTCCGGGCTGAACGGCTCCGGGTGCGAGACGTGTCCACAGACAGCGCCGTGCTGCAGTGGCGACCGGTTCTGGCCGGTTTGACTGGTTACTATGAGATCCGGTTTGGACCGGCTCCCAGTCTAGGAGTGAGCGAAAGAGAAGCAATGGGGCCTGGTACCAGCCCCAGTACCAGTGGTGGTCAGTACCAGCGACTGACCCGGCCAGGGGACTCCAGCACGGCCAGGCTGACGGGCCTGAAACCAGACACCACATACATGGCCACACTGACTCCCGAGTCCAACCTGCAGGTGCTCAACCCCCTCTCTGTCACCTTCACCACTAAGCCAGGTAAGAGGAGGTGGCACGTTTACATTGGACATTTACAATTAACAATGTTGACTTGGGGTGTGATGTCTTTAGGGTTGTGTCCAGCTTGGGCCTGTATATCTGTATATCGAAAATTCTTGAAGATGGAATCTGCAGTAGGGGAAACAGCACCACTGTCCGACCCACGGCCGTTGTTATTTTTTTTGTTGACAAAGTAGAGCTGGGGAAGCTTGTGCATCGTTGTAAAATTAGTACATGTGCTGCTGTTCTATCGCACGTGCAATGATGTCAGACGGAAAAAAAACTGTGTTCGTTGTTTGCAGTATCTTCTTTGTTGTTGTAATATCGGAAACGGATGTGGCAGTTCCACCGTTAAGGATTCCAGCTTTCACTTCCACTTTAGAATAAAATCACCTGGTAAATCACCATATTATATATATTTTAATATTATATTATTACATATCACTTAGTCTCCTCAGAGGTGTTGAGCCCGGCTGTGGTGACGGTGTCTGACTCAGGGGCCAACAGTGTGAGGGTGAGCTGGGGTCCTCTGCAGCCGGAGTCTGTCCAGAGCTTCCAGGTGGAGTACTTGGCCCTGCCGGGGGGGAAGCTCCACACGGCTACTGTGGGCCAAGGGCAGAACTCCACCGTGCTGACCAACCTCCAGCCAGACACCCAGTACCTGGTCACCGTGAGCGCACGGCACTCCTCCGGCCGGGAGAGGGCCATGTCTGTCAAAGTGTGCACTGAGGAGGGTAAGGAGCATAGAGGATATCTTAGGCACAGATGCAGAATGGTATTATTATTATACTTCACATAGAACTGTATAAATGCAGCACATAGGCCTTATTCTCTCCCTCCCTCCCTTCATCCCTTCTCAGTGAGGCCGGCTCTAGCAGACCTGCAGCTGACCACGGTGGGCAGTGACTCTGTGCAGGTGGACTGGAAAGCCAGCGTGGACGGCCTCAGGGGCTACTGGCTCACCTGGGAGGGACAGGACATCCACGGCTCTACCGCCGCCCCACGCTCCTCCCTCTACTTGCCTTCCAACTCACTGTCCACGCGCCTCACACACCTGCCCCCCGCCACCCGAGTGTGTGTGTCGCCCATCTACCGGACAGCACGCGGGGAGGGCCTCTGCTGCATGGCCCAGTTTCATTCAGGTGAGAGGACAGGATACTTCCATTTTGAAAAAGGAAGTGAACCCTTTCAGCACTGCTGGTTGGGGTCAGTTAATTTCCGTTGTGTTGAGTTGGTCAATTGGAGCGGACATGGAATTTTTTAGGGCATGTCTAATTGGATCCTAGAATTGGCACTTTTGAATGCACCCAAGCCATCTCTCTGTTAGGATAAGGATGAGTTTTGAATAGCATTTTGAATCTGAAGAGGAGCAGTAGCCTATTTTATGTCTACATTACAACAATGATCCACTTATAGTATGTCACCAAAACTTCTGATAATTCTTTGGAAACAACTGTCTGACCCCAAAGTAACCACACCAACAATGTGCGGTTGTGGTTGTGCCAACTGGGGTTTCCATACAAATTTGCTAACACTCTTGGCTTGCTACTGGGAAGGTCTGATATGAGATTTTCATGTGTGTCTGTTTCCTTCTGCCTTTCAGATGCATCGGTTTGGGGCCACAGATCATAACATTGCTGAGCTCAACAGGCACTATGCCAAGGATGGAGGGATGAAGGAGAAGAAGAGATAGAAGAACAATACATCTGAACTTGCATCCCTTCAGTTCATTCTCTCTTTTCTGGACAAGACACAAGGCCTTTGGCTTACAAAGCACTGTCTAATAGATACTGATACAGTAGATAGATAGGCTTACTGTACTATAAAGATCTTGCTCTATTAGTAAGCACCCTAACTGAGTTGGGTTGCTATCTCCAGCGATATAGACATCTTGATTTTCATTGCCAAAAACCTGTAATCACACTGTAAACATGTTTGTTTTAGATATAAGATGTAGAGAGTGGCCAAGCATATCAGTCTAGATCAAGGTCATTCTGCTTGACAGTATTATGCATAATGCAGTTTTAATCAAAAACACCCACTGGGCACAGACGTGTTGATTTACATTTGGTGATTTACTAACTTGAATTCAACAGAAAATCAACAGAAAATGTCACCATGTCATTGGATTTAGGTTAAAAGTTGGGTGAAAGAAATATGAATTTCCTTTACGTTGATGAATCCAATCAGTTTTCCACGTTGATTCAACATCGTCTCATACATTTTTGATGTTGTTGAAATGACGTGGAAACAATGTTGATTCAACCAGTTTTTGCCGAGTGGGGAGGAATGTACAATTTTTTTTTGCTTCTACAATACACAAGGAGCAACCATGTTTGTAAAATAATCTGAATATTTCCCAAAGCACCCACTCCTAATATTTTAGTAACACTTAATACATGTGTGTGCCAACTCAGTGTAGACTTTAATTGAAGGGCAAATTAACACAGAATCCTTAATAACAGAGAGCAACCCCTCTAAACCAATGGAAAATCTGATTCTCTACATGACTGCACTGATAAAACCACAGACAAGATGTTCTACCAGTGAGATGTTGCAGATGTTTTTTCGATAAAGGATCAATCTTATATTTTCCAGGATTGTTTTGACCCATCACTACCAAGACTTATACATGGAGGACTTACAATGGATGTTACATTGGATGATGCTGTATATTCAGTGATACACGTTGGCCATTTAACAACGGTGCATAGGTCTGCAGAGGAAATAGAAGAATTCTTCTACCACATTCCTTGGACCGTATTCATACTGTAGGTGTAATGTTTCTACATCATTTCAACAACAAAAAAATCAAAGCGATGTCGTTCAATCAACGTGTAAAACTGACTGGATTTGCAAAAAGTCATTAACGTAAGGAAATTCTGTCTCTTTTGCACCCAACTTTTAACTTAAATCCAATGACATGGTGACTATTATGTTGATTTCACATTGACTTCATGTTAGTTGACAACTCAACCAAATGTAAATCAAAACTAGACGTTGAACTGACATCTGTGCCGGGGGTGGCTCTGTTATCAGCTGGTTTCTGCTGCCTCCCTGTGGAAGTTGTACTGATCATTTTTAGACGTGTTAAATGTTGGTTTGTTCATATTCAATACATTGAGAGTTGTTCATCACTATATTAAATTAACTAGTTTTACAACATAGCGGATTTTCTTTGAGAATTATCATGCATATCCAAAGTGATTACAGGTCTAATACAATGTATTTGTTTGTTCATTTTTATTTTCACTCCTAACTAATTGCATTTTTTGCATGAACATTAACTGCATTAACTACCAGAACTGTCTCTTAGTGCCTAGTATTGATGGATGGTGTTGGGTTGTTGCAGTCACCTCTCACAGTGGTGCATCAGTTAAAGCACAGGGACTGAATGACTGACTATTTATTGAGGATCAGGATGCTGATTAGAGGAACTAATTGAGGAAGGGTTGATTACAAAAGGGATTGTAGAAATTATGATGAATATGAAACAGATGGATGCCCTGCCTTTGCTGATTGGCGAGGAAAAGCTGGAAATAGAGGTTGTCAAAGGGTGAGTCTTATTTCATGGCCTTCATAAGCTGCCACAGAAAGCCACAAAATGTTTGGGAGGGGTGGTCCCCTGTAAGACATCTCCTTCCTCTTCTTTGCCATTTTTACCTCATGCTCCTTTTCTCCTTCAATTGTCGCCTCCTCTTTTTCTCCTCTGCCTTCTCATCCTCATCGTTCAATCTTTTTCTTCTCCTCCTCAGCTCTCTTTTTTGCCTCCTGCTCGTCTCTTTTTCTCCATCTTTCTTCTCCTGCTCTTGTCCCCTTCTCTCTCTTTCTTCTTCTGCTTATTTTTCCTTTTCCCCTCTGTCCTTTCATTCTCTTCCATTTTCTAAAACTCTCTTTATCCTTCATTCTCTGTAGCTCCCAACGCTTTTTCTCCTCCTTTTCCATTATCTCCAGTTCTTTCTTTTGCCTTTTCTTCTCTGCCTCCTGTTCATGCTTTCGCCATCCTGCTGCAATTTCTTGAGGATCTGCTATTTGTTCTTTAACTCCTGTTCTATGAGTTGTCTTTGTTGTTTAACAGTCTATCCTCCTGTGGGTTGGAAGTTCCTCGCTTCTCCTCATCACGATCACTCTCAGAGGAGGTCTCTTTTTCTCACATTCCTTTAGGTACTCCTTTCCCTTCCTTTTCTCCTCATTCTCACTTAGCTGAACAGAGACGGCAACCAGGCTATTACATTCCACTCCTGTCATTTGCTAAAGAGGTCCAGAGCAGGAGCAGCCATTGGTGAAAACAGCGGGAGGGGCTTGGTGTGTAGTACTGGAGGGGTGGGGGTGTCCATTGCAGGAGAGTGTCCATTGCAGGGGAGTCCAGGGGTAGGTGCAGATGCGTGTGGCAAGGGGGACAGTGGGGCATGCGGGGAGCTTGGTGCAGGCATGCCTGGCTGGCTCTGTCTGGGAGTTGCTGGTCTGGTTGGGCCCGAGTGGAAAAAAACAGCTCTGCCGTGAGGAAGGATCGGCAGAGTTGGGGAGACGGGGCATGATGGAGGATGCTGACAACTGCTTCACCACGCCTCTCTGCGCGGAGACAGATGGACAGACGGATGGACAGATGGATGGACGGACGAAAAGACGGAAAAGAGGTTCGGAAAGAGGCCAGAGGCCAAAGATGGTTAGAAATGACATCAGGGGTGATGGTCTGGCCTTACCTCCTCCAATATGCCTCTTAGAGTCTTCAGCTCCTCCCAGATCATATCATCAGAGGCTGACTGGGACAAGAATTCAGCACTGGTATTTTATCCACACCAGCCCACATCACTCCGGGCACCACCAACACCAACTTTATTTTTTCAATAGAGATGAATTACATACATCTTTATCAGGTTCAACACCTGAAGAAGTGGAAACTCAAAACACATTAACTATGTAGATCGCTAAATAAATATAATGCCCACTGCTAGTAGCCATGTATTCATCCAACAGTAAATTGAATGTTACAGTTGTAGGCTACTACCCATGAGACCTTTAGGCCTATGCCCTGGCAATGGTGAGGCCGCATTTAACATGTTGCTCTATATCACAAAGCCATATCAAATATCTTGGTTGTAAAATAGTTGCTATTGAGCTGAATATTGAGAGTTAAGAAATAAGGATACCTACAGAAAGCTGTGTTTTTCCCGCAATTGCATTTAAAAATGTTATATGATCAGAACGCATTTCTCTCAAGCGCATGGGGGAGATAGGAGTGGCTCACTCATCACAGCAGCAGGCCCCAGCGAGGGCAAAGGCACAAGGGCTGATACTTTCATTACAGGCATCATGAGGATAATGCACTTTACTTTACCAAATCATGATTTTAGTCGCCCACAAAACAGGACGTTTTGAATGAGGTAACAATGTAGAATATGCTCTTTCTACGTTTATAGGCACCCTTTCCATTTTTTACGATTCATGATCTTGGCTGTCTAACTAATGACAGAGACGGAGCAGGACTCTTTGCTGATGAGGCGTTAGACTTTGCATGTGAGTTTGTGTGACCCCAGACCACCCAACAAAAAAACATTCCAGCCCATCTGACATTTGCTAGAATTGCCAGATGGCCAATAGGCCCCTGCATATCATTCCTCCTCCCTCTTCCTGAATACTGTTCACTCTCTCACACATGTCCTCCTGCCTCTTCTGCAAATCAGCCCTGCCCACATACAATACAATGTCCATTCCACAGTCCCCTTCCATTTACAGATACTGGATATAACAGAATACATTGTTCTCCCTTTGGCTCTCCTCCTGAATCATGGTCACACCATCCTACACCTCCGCCATGTATTTCTGCACAGCCTGGTCTCAGACTAGACGTAACACATGGAATGTAAATCCGGGACACTCAATTTAGTATGATATGGTTACATAAGACAGAAGGTTACTGAACACAAAAACGAATGTAGGGTTGTTGGTCGGGGTGGATAGGCGGACGTATGAAGCGAACGTCTAGCAACCCAAAGGTTGCGTGTTCAAATTTCATCTCGCAAATTTGCAACTACTTAAGCATGTTAGCTAACCCTTCCCTTAACCCCTAGCCTAGCTAGCATTAGCCATCTAGCTAACATTAACCACAACAAATTTGAATTTGTAACATATCATACATTTTGCAAATTCATAACAAACTGTACGGAATTGCAATTTGGAACACATCTTGCGAATTGTACTTCGTAACATATCATATGAAATGGATGATGGACATACAGAAATTAATACATATCATATGAAATGTAACATATCATACTCATTTGAGTGTACAGGATTATATTTACAACGCTAAGTTTACCCCCTGGGACCAGGTTGTTCTGCATCTCTGTCTGAAAGACTTGGAAGACACATTTCAGTTGAATGCATTCAGTTGTACAACTGACAAGGTATGCCCCTTTTTGTCTCCATCTGCAAGGCTTTCACTTTGGTCGTTGTTGCGACTCCATGCTGGAGAGTCCTGAGCACGGCTGTCCATCATCCCCAGACCTCGCCTCAGCTACATCACGTCCCAGGGGACCCTAGCGATCTGGTTGAGCTCTGCCATCTTTTGGTCAAACTCAGAAAGCTTCTGGTTCCTCTCCTAAGCAGGAGAAACATGTTTCAAGATTCCAGAGGTGAATTTAGATGAAGATGTTCCAATATAGCTTTGCCTCTTCCCCTCTGATTTCGTTTCGGCCTTAGTTGATGACTGCTGCGTAGCCTTGCCATGTCCTCTCTAAAACTGAAAACTATGCTTTTAGCTTGTGACCAGACTGCTTTGTCAATCAATCAATCAAATGTATTTATAAAGCCCTTCTTACATCACCTGATGTCAAAGTGCTGTACAGAAACCCAGCCTAAAAACCCAAACAGCAAGCAATGCAGGTGTAGAAGCACGGTGAATAGGAAAAACTCCCTAGAAAGGCTAGAACCTAGGAAGAAACCTAGAGAGGAACCAGGCTGTGAGGGGTGGCCAGTCCTCTTCTGGATGTGCTGGGTGGAGATTATAACAGAATATGGCCAAGATGTTCAAATGTTCATAGATGACCAGCAAGGTCAGATAATAATAATCACAGTGGTTGTAGAGGGTGTAACAGGCCAGCACCTCAGGTGTAAATGTCAGTTGGCTTATCATAGCCGATAATTCAGAGTATCTCTACCGCACCTGCTGTCTCTAGAGAGTTGAAAACAGCAGGTTGGGGACAAGGTAGCACGTCCGGTGAACAGGTCAGGGTTCCATAGCTGCAGGCAGAACAGTTGAAACTGGAGCAGCAGCACGACCAGGTAGACTGGGGACAGCAAGGAGTCATCAGGTCAGGTAGTCCTGAGGCATGTCCTAGGGCTCAGGTCCTCAGAGAGAAAGAAAGAGAGAGAATTAGAGAGAGCATACTTAAATTCACACAGGACACCGGATAAGACAGGAGAAATATTCCTGATACAAGACTGACCCTAGCCCCCCGACACCAACTGTTGCAGCATAAATACTGGAGGCTGAGACAGGAGGGGTCGAGAGACACTGTGGCCCTGTCCGACGATACCCCCCGGACAGGGCCAAACAGGCAGGATATAACCCCACCCACTTTGCCAAAGCACAGCCCCCCACACCACTAGAGGGATATCTTCAACCACCAACTTACTATCCTGAGACAGGGCCGAGGATAGCCCACAAGGATAGCCCACGCCAACCCGGACAGGATTGGCGTGGGACAAGGGTGGTTCGTTGCTCCAGTGCCTTTCCGTTCACCTTCACACTCCTGGGCCAGACTACACTCAATCATAGGACCCACTGAAGAGATGAGTCTTCAATAAAGACTTAAAGGTCGAGACCGAGTCTGCGTCTCTCACATGGATAGGCAGACTATTCCATAAAAATGGAGCTCTATAGGAGAAAGCCATGCCTCCAGCTGTTTGCTTAGAAATTCTAGAGACAGTAAGGAGGCCTACGTCTTGTGACCGTAGTGTACGTGTATGTATGTACGGCAGGACCAAATCGGAAAGATAGGTAGGAGCAAGCCCGTGTAATGCTTTATAGGTTAGCAGTAAAACCTTGAAATCAACCCTAGCCTTAACAGGAAGACAGTGTAGAGAGGCTAGCACTGGAGTAATATGATCAATTCTTTGGGTTCTAGTCAAGATTCCAGCAGCCGTGTTTAGCACTAACTGAAGTTTATTTAGTGCTTTATCCGGATAGCCGGAAAGTAGAGCATTGCAGTAGTCTAATCTAGAAGTGACAAAAGCATGGATACATTTTTCTGCATCATATTTGGACAGAAAGTTTCTGATTTTTTCAATGTTACGTTGAAGGGAAAAAGCTGTCCTTGAAACAGTCTTGAAATGTTTGTCAAAAGAGAGATCAGGGTCCAGAGTAATGCCGAGTTCCTTCACAGTTTTATTTGAGACGGCTGTACAACCATCAAGATTAATTGTCAGATTCAACAGAAGACCTATTTGTTTCTTGGGACCTAGAACTAGCATTTCTGTTTTGTCCGAGTTTAAAAGTAGAACATTTTCCGCCATCCACTTCCTTATGTCTGAAAAACAGGCTTCCAGGGAGGGACATTTTGGGGCTTCACCACATTTCATTGAAATGTACAGCTGTGTATCGCCCTCAAGTAAAATTATGTTTCCGAATGACATCACCAAGAGGTAAAATATATAGTGAAAACAATAGTGGTCCTAAAACGGAGCCTTGAGGAACACCGAAATTTACAGTTGATTTGTCAGAGGACAAACCATCCACAGATACAAACTGATATCTTTCCGACAGATAAGATCTAAACCAGGCCAGAACTTGTCCATGTAGACCAATTTGGGTTTCCAATCTCTCCAAAAGAATGTGGTGATCGATGGTATCAAAAGCAGCACTAAGGTCTAGGAGCATGAGTACAGTTGCAGAGCCTCGGTCTGACGCCATTAAAAGGTCATTTACCACCTTCACAAGTGCAGTCTCAGTGCTATGATGGGGTCTAAAACCAGACTGAAGCGTTTCGTATGCATTGTTTGTCTTCAGGAAGGTTGAGTTGCTGCACAACTGCTTTTTCAAAAATGTTTGAGAGGAATGGGAGATTCGATATAGGCCAATAGTTTTTTATATTTTCTGGGTCAAGGTTTGGCTTTTTCAAGAGAGGTTTTATTACTGCCACTTTTAGTGAGTTTGGTACACATCCGGTGGATAAGGAGCCGTTTATTATGTTCAACATAGGAGGGCCAAGCACAGGAAGCAGCTCTTTCAGTAGTTTAGTTGGAATAGGGTCCAGTACGCAGCTTGAAAGTTTAGAGGCCATGACTATTTTCAAGAGATATAATATTAAAAAACCTGAGTGTCTCCCTTGATCCTAGGTCCTGGCGGTGTTGTGCAGACTCAGGACAACTGAGCTTGGGAGAAATACGCAGATTTAAAGAGGAGTCCGTAATTTTCTTTCTAGTGATCATGATCTTTTCGTCAAAGAAGTAAAAAAATGTATCACTGCTGAAGTGAAAGCCATGCTCTCTTGGGGAATGTTGCTTTTTAGTTAACTTTGCGACAGTATCAAAAATACATTTTAGATTGTTCTTATTTTTCTCAACTAAGTTGGAAAAATAGGATGATTGAGCAGCAGTGAGGGCTCTTTGATACTGCACGGTACTGTCTTTCCAAGCTAGTCGGAAGACTTCCAGTTTGGTGTTGCGCCATATCCGCTTGCTTCATATCCGCTTGCTTCAGAGCTCGGGTATTTTCGGTATACAAGGAAGCTAGTTTCTTATGACAAATGTTTTTTTGTTTTTAGGGGTGTGGCTGCATATAGGGTATCACGCAAGATTAAATTGAGTTCCTCAGTTAGGTGGTTAGTCTGTACTCTGATGTCCTAGGGTAGGTGGAGGGAGTCTGGAAGGGAATCTAGGAATCTTTTGGTTGTCCGAGAATTTATAGCACAGCTTTTGATGATCCTTGGTTGGGGTCTGAGCAGATTATTTGTTGCGATTGCAAATGTAATAAAATGGTGGTCCGATAGTCGAGGATTATGAGGAAAAACATTAAGATCCTCAATATTTATTCCACGGGACCAAACTACAGTGGGGGAAAAAAGTATTTAGTCAGCCACCAATTGTGCAAGTTCTCTCACTTAAAAAGATGAGAGAGGCCTGTAATTTTCAGCATAGGTACACTTCAACTATGACAGACAAAATGAGGAAAAAATCCAGAAAATCACATTGTAGGATTTTTTATGAATTTATTTGCAAATTATGGTGGAAAATAAGTATTTGGTCACATACAAACAAGCAAGATTTCTGGCTCTCACAGACCTGTAACTTCTTCTTTAAGAGGCTCCTCTGTCCTCCACTCATTACCTGTATTAATGGCACCTGTTTGAACTTGTTATCAGTATAAAAGACACCTGTCCACAACCTCAAACAGTCACACTCCAAACTCCACTATGGCCAAGACCAAAGAGCTGTCAAAGGACACCAGAAACAAAATTGTAGACCTGTACCAGGTTGGGAAGACTGAATCTGCAATAGGTAAGCAGCTTGGTTTGAAGAAATCAACTGTGGGAGCAATTATTAGGAAATGGAAGACATACAAGACCACTGATAATCTTCCTCCATCTGGGGCTCCACACAAGATCTCACCCCGTGGGTTCAAAATGATCACAAGAACGGTGAGCAAAAATCCCAGAACCACACGGGGGGACCTAGTGAATGACCTGCAGAGAGCTGGGACCAAAGTAACAAAGCCTACCATCAGTAACACACTACACCGCCAGGGACTCAAATCCTGCAGTGCCAGACGTGTCCCCCTGCTTAAGCCAGTACATGTTCAGGCCCGTCTAAAGTTTGCTAGAGAGCATTTGGATGATCCAGATGAGGATTGGGAGAATGTCAGATGAAACCAAAATAGAACTTTTTGGTAAAAACTCAACTCGTCGTGTTTGGAGGACAAAGAATGCTGAGTTGCATCCAAAGAACACCATACCTACTGTGAAGCATGGGGGTGGAAACATCATGCTTTGGGGCTGTTTTCTGCAAAGGGACCAGGACGACTGATCCGTGTAAAGGAAAGAATGAATGGGGCCATGTATCGTGAGATTTTGAGTGAAAACCTCCTTCCATCAGCAAGGGCATTGAAGATGAAACGTGGCTGGGTCTTTCAGCATGACAATGATCCCAAACACACCGCCGGCAACGAAGGAGTGGCTTCAGAAGAAGCATTTCAAGGTCCTGGAGTGGCCTAGCCAGTCTCCAGATCTCAACCCCATAGAAAATCTTTGGAGGGAGTTGAAAGTCCGTGTTGCCCAGCGACAGCCCCAAAACATCACTGCTCTAGAGGAGATCTGCATGGAGGAATGGGCCAAAATACCAGCAACAGTGTGTGAAAACCTTGTGAAGACTTACAGAAAACATTTGACCTCTGTCATTACCAACAAAGGGTATATAACAAAGTATTGAGATAAACTTTTGTTATTGACCAAATACTTATTTTCCACCATAATTTGCAAATAAATTCATAAAAAATCCTACAATGTGATTTTCTGGATTTTTTTTCCTCATTTTGTCTGTCATAGTTGAAGTGTACCTATGATGAAAATTACAGGCCTCTCTCATCTTTTTAAGTGAGAGAACTTGCACAATTGGTGGCTGACTAAATACTTTTTTTCCCCACTGTAGGTCCAGAGTATGACTGTGGCAGTGAGTAGGTACGGAGACATGTTGGACAAAACCCACTGAGTCGATAATGGCTCCGAAAGCCTTTTGGAGTGGGTCTGTGGAATATTATCTGCCATGACTACAAGGTCCGATAGGAATTCAGGGAACTCAGTGAGGAACGCTGTATATGGCCCAGGAGGCCTGTAAACAGTAGCTATAAAAAGTGATTGAGTAGGCTGCATAGATTAAATCTAGAATCGGCTTTCTATTTCGCAACAAAGCCTCCTTCACTCATGCTGCCAAACTTGCACTAGTAAAACTGACTATCCTGCCGATCCTCGACTTGGATGCAGTCTATCACAGTGCCATCCGCTTTGTCACCAAAGCCCCATATACTACCCACCACTGCGACCTGTATGCTCTAGTCGGCTGGCCCTCGCTACACACTCGTCGCCAGACCCACTGGCTCCAGGTCATCTACAAGTCCCTGCTAGGTAAAGCCCCGCCTTATCTCAGCTCGCTGGTAACCATAGCAGCACCCACCCGTAGCACTCGCTCCAGCAGGTATATCTCACTGGCCACCCCCAAAGCCAATTCCTCTTTTGGCCGCCTTTCCTTCCAGTTCTCTGCTGCCAATGACTGGAACGAACTACAAAAATCGTTGAAACTGGAGACACTTATCTCCCTCACTAGTTTCAAGCACCAGCTGTCAGAGCAGCTCACAGATCACTGCACCTGTACATAGCCCAACCAACTACCTCATCCCCTACCATAGTCATTTATTTATCTTGCTCCTTTGCACCCCAGTATTTTTACTTTTTACTTTTTAGTTTTACTTTTTATTTTTACTTTTTATTTTTACTTTGCACATTCATCTACTGCACATTTACCATTCCAGTGTTAAATTGCTATACTGTAGTTACTTTGCCACCATGGCCTATTTATTGCCTTATGTTCCTTATCCTACCTCATTTGCACACATTGTATATAGATTTGTTTTTTTATTGACTGTATGTTTGTTTTACTCCATGTGTAACTCTGTGTTGTTGTATGTGTCGAACTGCTTTGCTTTATCTTGGCCAGGTCGCAGTTGTAAATGAGAACTTGTTCTCAACTTGCCTACCTGGTTAAATAAAGGTGAAATAAAAAATAAAATAAAAATAGATTTCATGACTAGAAGCTCAAAAGATGATAAATCTTTTTGTAAATTGAAATTTGCTATCGTAAATGTTAGCAACACCTCCGCCTTTGCAGGATGCGCGGGGGAAATGGTCACTAGTGTAACCAGGAGGAGAGGCCTCATTTAACACAGTGAATTCATCAGGCTTAAGCCATGTTTCAGTCTGGCCATTCACATCAAGATTATGATCAGTGATTAGTTAATTGACTATAACTGCCTTGGAAGTGAGGGATCTAACATCAAGTAGCCCTATTTTGAGATGTGAGATATCACAATCTCTTTCAATAATGACAGGAATGGAGGAGGTCTTTATTCCAGTGAGATTGCTAAGGCGAACACCGCCATGTTTAGTTTGTGGAACTTACACGGCGACACTGGCAAGCTGTGGAGTGTCCTTGTTTTTCCTTGTATCAAAACACACAAACAGACTCATAACTACAGCCCAGTGCTAATAGCCTTGGATTATTTACCTGGTCTGAGAGATTATGTCAATAGGATCAGTAGATGGAACTTTTTATCAAATTGTATTTGTCACATGCACCGAATACAACAGGTGGAGACCTTACAGTGAAATGCTAACATATCAGCCCTTAACCAACAATGCAGTTTTAAGAAAATATAGACAAAAAAAGTAAGAGACAAGAAAAACAAATAATTAAAGAGCAGCAGTAAATAACAATAGCGGGCTATATACAGGGGGTACCGGTACAGAGTCAACGCGTCAATGTTCGGGGGCACCGGTGTCGTGGTAATTGAGGTAATTATGTACATGCAGGTAGGGTTATTTAAGTGGCAATGCATAGATAATAACAGAGAGTAGCAGCAGCGTGGGGGACAATTTTAGGGCCTTCCTCTGACATCGCCTGGTATAGAGGTCCTGGATGGCAGGAAGCTTGGCCCCGGTGATATACTGAGCAGTACGCACTACCCCCGGAGGCCGAGCAGTTGCCATACCAGGCAGTGATGCAACCCGTCAGGATGCTCTCGATGGTGCAGCTGTAGAACCTTTTGAGGATCTGAGAACCCATGCCAAATCTGATCACACAGTCGTCCGGAACAGCTGATGCTCTCATGCATGCTTCAGTGTTACTTAGCTCATCTGGTAGGCTTGTGTCACTGGGCAGCTCTCGGCTGTGCTTCCCTTTGTAGTCTGTAATAGTTTGCAAGCCCTGCCACATCCGACGAGTGTCGGAGCCGGTGTAGTACGATTCGATCTTAGTCCTGTATGGACGCTTTGCCTGTTTGATGGTTCGTCGGACGGCATAGCGGGATTTCTTATAAGTTCCGGGTTAGAGGCCGTTGCTTCAATGCGGCAGCTCTACCCTTTAGCTCAGTGTGGATGCTGCCTGTAATCCATGGCTTCTGGTTGTTGTATGTACGTACAGTCACTGTGGGGACGACGTCCTCAATGCACTTATTGAAAAAGCCAGTGATTGATGTGGTGTACTCCTCAATGCCTCAATTTGAGGTGTTCGTTCCCTCAATGTCCTTCCCAAAACATGAAACTATTTAATTTTGTGTTTATAGAGGAGTATATGAAAAGTTCAACAAAGATTGCATGGGTTTCATAAAGTACATTCTTTTTGATCATCCAAGTGATGGCAGAAAATGTTAAACTCTTCAACGTTTGTGGAAACTCATCTCGGCTGCTCAATCTTAATCTGGAAAAGGTAAAAATGTTAGATTGCAAAAATCTGGATGCACTGATTTTAGCTAGTAGCAAGGGGGAAATACTTTGAGATTTACCAGGTCAGAATTTGTTGTTGTTGTTGCACTGTCAATCATGGTGCGAGGGGTGATTCCTGTGGGATTATTTAAGACACTCTTTGAAGATGTAGGGTTTCAGTTGTTTTCGGAAGATGGGCAGGGACTCTGCTGTTCTAGCTTCATGGGGAAGCTGTTTCCACCATTGGGGTACCAGGACACAGAAGAGCTTGGATTGGGCTAAGCACGACCTGCCCTCCTGTAGGGGTGGGACGGCCAAGAGACCAGAGGTGGCAGAACAGAGTGCTCTGGTTGGGGTGTGGGGTTTGAGCACAGCCTGAAGGTAGGGAGGGCCAGTCTTGTAGTGGATGCAAGCTTCGACTGGAAGCAAGCGGAGTGTGCGGAGGAGCGGGGTGACATGGGAGAACTTGGGAAGATTGAACACCAGGTTGGGCTGCAGCGTTCTGGATAGATTTCAAGGTTTTGATGTCACAAGCAGGGAGCCCAGCCAACAGCAAATTGCAGTAGTCCAGACGGGAGATGACAAGTGCCTGGATTAGGGCCTGCACCACTTCCTGTGTAAGGTAGGGTCGCGTTCTATGGATGTTGTAGAGAATGAACCTGCAGGAGCGAGTCACTGCTTTAATATTTGCAGAGAACGACAGGGTGTTGTCAAGGGTCACGCTAAGGTTGGTGTCATGCCAAGGTTGGAGTATTGGTGTCTCTGAGGGGTCTTTGGGCTTGTTTGCTAATTACTGTACCTCTCTCAAAGAGTGCAGTGTATAAAGTCAGAAAATCTGCTGTCTCAGCCACTGCCTGTCACCAAAGGAGTACCCAAAGGCTCGATCCTAGAACCCCACACTCTTCTCAATTTACCTCAACAACATAGCTCAGGCAGTAGGAAGCTCTCTCATCCATTTATACGCAGATGATACAGTCTTATACTCAGACAGCCCCTCTCCGGATTTTGTGTTAAATGCTCTACAACAAAGCTTTCTTAGTTTCCAACAAGCTTTCTCTACCCTTAACCTTGTTCTGAACACCTCCAAAACAAAGGTCATGTGGTTTGGTAAGAAGAATGCCCATCCACCCATTGGTGTTATTATTACCTCCGAGGGTTTAGAGCTTGAGGTAGTCACCTCATACAAGTACTTGGGAGTATGGCTAGACGATGCACTGTCCTTCTCTCAGCACATGTCAAAGCTGCAGACTAAAGTTAAATCTAGACTTGGTTTCCTCTATTGTAATCGCTCCTCTTTCACCCCAGCTGCCAAACTAACCCTGATTCAGATGACCATCCTACCCATGCTAAATTACGGAGACATCATTTGTAGATCGGCAGGTAAGGGTGCTCTCAAGCGGCTAGATGTTCTTTACCATTCGGCCATCAGATATGCCACCAATGCTCCTTATAGGACACATCACTGCACTCTATACTCCTCTGTAAACTGGTCATCTCTGTATACCCATCGCAAGACCCACTGGTTGATGCTTATTTATAAAACACTCTTAGGCCTCACTCCCCCCTATCTGAGATACCTACTGCAGCCCTCATCCTCCACATACAACACCCGTTCTGCCAGTCACATTCTGTTAAACGGTCCCAAAGCACACACATCCCTGGGTCGCTCGTCTTTTCAGTTCGCTGCAGCTAGCGACTGGAATGAGCTGCAACAAACACCCAAACTGGACAGTTTTATCTCAATCTCTTCATTCAAAGACTCAATCATGGACACTCTTACTGACAGTTGTGGCTGCTTTGCGTGATGTATTGTTGTCTCTACCTTCTTGCACTTTGTGCTATTGTCTGTGCCCAATAATGTTTGTCCATGTTTTATGCTGCAACCATATTGTGTTGATACCATGCTGTGTTGTCATGTGTTGCTGCCTTGCTATGTTGTCTTAGGTCTCTCTTTATGTAGTGTTTTGTTGTCAAAAATCGAATCAAACTTTATTTGCCACATGCGCCGAATACAACAAGTGTAGACTTTACCGTGAAATGCTTACTTACAAGCCTTTAACCAACAGTGCAGTTCAAGAAGAAGACAATATTTACCAAGTAGGCTAAAATAAAAAGTAACACAATAGAATAACGAGGCTATATACAGGGGGCACCGATACCGAGTCAGTGTGCAGGGGTACAGGCTAGTTGAGGTAATCTATACATGTAGGTGGAAGAGAAGTGACTATGCATAGGTAACAAACAAACAGCGAGTAGCAGCAGTGTACAAGAGGGAGGGGTTAATGTACATTTTCTGGTGGCAATTTTGTCATGATGTGTGTTTTGTCCTATATTTATATTGTATTTATTTTTTATTTCAGGCCCCCGTCCCTGCAGGAGGCCTTTTGCCTTTTGGTAGGCCGTAATTATAAATAAGAATTTGTTCTTAACTGACTTGCCTTGTTAAATAAAGGTTAAATAAAAATAAATTAAAAAAAGGTTATTTGCACTCTGGAAGGGGAAAACCATGAAGTTGTCAACCGTGATGGAGAGGTCTTTGAGCTGGCAGGCCTTCCCTGGGAGGAAGAGCAGGTCCATCTTGTTGAGGTTGAGCTTGAGGTGGTGGACCAACATCCAAGCTGAGATATCTGCCAGGCACGCAGAGAAGCGTGTTGCCACATGGGTGTCAGAAGGGGGAAAGGAGAAAAGTAGTTGAGTGTCATCTGCATAGGAATGATAGGAGAGACCATGTGAGGATATGACGGAGCCGAGTGACTTGGAGTATAGAGAGAAGAGGGCCTTGAACCGAGCCCTGGAGGACACCAGCCGTGAGAGTACGTGGTGCAAACACAGATCCTGCACATTTCCATTGCTTCAGAGTCCAATGGCGGCAAGCTTTACACCACTCCAGCTGACACTTGGCATTGCACATTGGTGATTTTAGACTTGTGTGCGTGCGGCTATGGAAACCCATTTCGTTAAGCTCCCAACAAACAGTTCTTCTGCTGACATTGCTCCCAGAAGACGTTTGGAACTCGGTAGTGAGTGTTACAACTGAGGACAGATGATTTTTAAGCGCTTCAGCACTCGGCGGTCCCGTTCTGTGAGCTTGTGTGGCCTGCCACTTCGAGGCTGAGCCGTTGTTGCACATAGACATTTCCGCTTCACAATAACAGCACTTACTCGAGCAGGTCATAAATTTGATGAACTGACTTGTATGGAAAGGTGGCATCCTGTGACAGTGCCATGTTGAAAGTCAATGAGCTCTTCAGTAAGGCCATTCTACTGCCAATGTTTGTCTATGGAGATTGTATGGCTGTGTCCTCGATTTTATATATCTGTCAGCAACGGGTGTGGCTGAAATAGCCAAATACACAAATTTGAAGGGCTGTCCACATACTTTTGTATATATAGCGTAGGATGCAATCCAAGAGTGTGCAGAGCCTGAGACGCCCATCCCTGAGAGGGTGGAGAGGAGGATCTGATAGTTCACGGTGTCGAAGGCAGCGGGTAGATCTAGGAGGATGAGAACAGAGGAGAAAGAGTCAGCTTTGGAAAAGCAAAGAGCTTCCGTGACACAGAGAAGAGCAGTCTCGGTTGAGTGACCCGTCCATGAAGCCTGACTGGTTTCGGTCAAGAAGATCGTTCTGAGAGAGACAGCGAGAGAGTTGATCAGAGACAGCACGCTCAAGTGTTTTGGAAAGAAAAGAAAGAAGGGATACCGGTCTGTAATTTTTGACGTCCGAGTTGTCGAGTGTTGGTTTCTTGAGGAGGGGAATCGACTCGGGCCATTTTCATGTCAGAGGGGATGCAGCCAGTGGTCAGCGATGAGTTTCTGAAGGAAGTGAGGAACGGGAGAAGGTCTCCAAAGATGGTCTGGAGAAGGGAGAAGGGGATGTGGTCGAGCGGGCAGGTTGTTGGGTGGCCAGACCGCAGGATTTCATTTGGAGAGAGAAGGGGTCAAGGCGTAGGCTAGTTCTGTGTGAGTGGGACCACTGAACTCAAAAAGCTGAGTGAATGAGAAGCAGATGTCGTCAACCTTCTTTTCAAAGTCGTTTACAAAGTTGTCCGCAGAGAGAGAGGAGGAAGGGGGAGGATTAAGGGGGGAGGAGAAGGTGGAAAATAACTTCCTAGGGTTGGAGGCAGAAGCTTGACATTATGAGTGATAGAAATTGGCTTTAGTAGCGGATACAGCAAAAGAGAAGGTAGAGAGGAGGGAGGTGAAGGATGATAGTTCATCTGGAAGTTTAGTTTTTTTTTGCTCAGCTGCACTCAGCCTTGTTCTGTAAGCTTGAAATGAGTCACTCAGCCACAGAGCAGGAGGGCCGAGCCGGCTGGGAGGAAAGGGGACAGTGCGAGTCATAGGATGCGGAAAGGGAAGAGAGTAGGTGTTGAAGATACAGAATCAGGAGACAGGAAGGAGAAGGATTTAGCAGAAGGGAGAGATGATAGGATAGAAGAGGAGAGAGTAGTGGGAGAGACAGAGGGAAGATTGTGACGGCACATTACCATCTGGATTGGGCTTGAGTGGCTAGGGTTGGAGGAAAGGGAGGCAGAAAGGGAAACAAAGTAGTGATCAGAGACCTGGGGGTGTATTGCCTGCCTTGTGAGTGGGAGGGGACTGGGGAAGGGATAGGTCAAGAGGGAAAGAGTTGGAAAGAAATGAATCGAAGGCAGACATCAGGAGGTTGAAGTCACCAAGTACGAAGAGCGATGAGCCATCGTCAGGAAATGAGCTTATCGAGGTGTCAAGCATATTGAGGAACTCTAAGGGCACTTGGTGGGCCATAGATGGCAATAACATTAAGCTTGAGTGGAGGGAGAGAGGGAGAGGGAGAAAAAAGAACATCTCCACTTAGGAGGAATGAGTAGCCCTGTGCCACCACCGCAACAACCAGATGCGTAGTCAGATAAAGAGAGAGCAGCTGGAGTAGCAGTGTTCTCTGGGGTGATTCATGTCTCCATCAGGGCCAAAAAGTCAAGGGACTGAAATGCAGCATAAGCTGACATGAACTCTTCGTTCTTGACCGCAGATCGGCAGTTCCAATCGCTGCTGGAGACCCACATGGGTTATGCGCGTAGGGTACACTAAATTACAAGGATTGCAGCCAAGGGGTGTGGAGCGTCTGTAAAGCCTACAGGGAGGGGAGCAAACTGGGATAGAAAACACACACATAGTTGCCAAAGCTACAAAATAGCAAAATTAGATTAATCTATAAATAACTAGGTAAGATACTCAAGTAAGAGAGTAGTGTGGAGCCTTCCTCTCTTTCCTTCCTTGAATAACTCCGCAGAACAACTCATTAGAACCATCTTTGTTTCAGCGACGGTCTTAGTTTTGCAATCAGACCACCGCTTACAGCTGCAGCTGAGAAAACAGGAGAGACTGAAGTATTAATACTAATTGCCTTGCAAAGGTGAATTGCTGTTTGCCTAGGAGAGGAGAAACCACTCCCCCTCCAATACAGCCACTGATTACGAAAATAACAACAGTCACAAATTGCCCTGCCCCTTAATCCTGTCATTGTGAAATACATCAATTCTATCTATTAAATTGTTTTAATAATATAGCTAGCTGGTCTATTGCAGACTGGCAAGCCAGTATACATTTGTTTAAAGATCATTTGATTTATGCAAGTGAAAAAAATGCATGACAATAATGAAAATACACTATGCCTATAGCCTAACAAAATACTGTTTGACCTCTAGCCTCCTATTCACCTCAGAGCCTAAAACTTTTTATACATTTATGCTTCTCACACACGTTGCTCTCAAGGCTTACATGCCACTAAACTTAAAATCTGTACATTTCTCATGAAGAGGTACTCACCACCTTCCAGATTCAGAAAATAATTGGAGTGTATTAACCTCAATCCATAATAATCCATAATGGAGATTTTATAAGTGCAACTGTGTTTTATGTTTGCAGTGTGGACCACTGATGATGTCATAATAGGTCATAATATATGTACCCTCATTGTGACATCACACTACATTGAAAAGGGGAGGGGTCAGTCAGCATCCTGAACATTGATACTGCTCCCATCTACATTATCCATTGTGAAATGATCAATCAGTTTTAAAAACATACTTGCAATGATGAGTATTGGCCAAATGTTGCCCAAAATATCAGATAAAATTACAGTGCAGCCTACAACAATATAATATGCTATCTTGTATAATCTATTGAGGACATCTATTGATTGAGTGATATGTAACTTTTTGTGCGACCCAAGCAAATTCTCATTGAAATTATAGATCTGTCATTCTTATTGAAAGCAAGTCAAAGAATCTCTTCTATGTGCTCTATTTATATGCTTCCTGGTCTGAAGTTTTGTTTTTGCGTACTTTTTCATACTTTCAGTTTTGTACACCAGCTTCAAACAGCTGAAAATACAGTATTTTTGGTTATGGAAAATATATTTCATAGCGGTTTAGATACAATGATTCTCTACACTACACTTCTCTACACTAAACTGAAATTACACAAACTATTCAAATTTTTGCTAAAGGGAAATGGAGAAATTTCTGCACAGCGCATCTTTAATCAAATCAAAAACAAACACCAAAACAATTTAAGACAAGATATGAAAAATATGAATAAAATCAAATACTGTACATTTTTTCATTTATTGCCTCATTACATGTCATACCAGACAGAGTGCATCACAAACATTCATCAGCAAATCTCCCAACTGAATAATTTATAAGCTTGATTAATAATACTGTAATTGCCATTAACCAAATAAAATATCAATTCCTTACATACTGTATCAACTAAACCATTTCAGTGTCGTTCACAAAACATTTAATTCTGTTTACAATGATGTATCTCTTCCCGTTCCTTTCTTCTTAGGCTGGAAATCAGAGAAATTCAACTCAAAACAAACGCAAAGAGGAGCCCAAGATGTACTGCATGGTCGTAGTGAAAAGCAGCCCTCATTCACCAGCATAAAAGAGTCTAGACAGGGTGTCTCTAAAAGAGGAAACTATGTACACTATCCTGGGTCACTATCAAACACCCTCATAATCAACCACAACCCAGAACACATTCACACACAACCTATCGCAGGCACCATACATTTGCAAAGAAACTAAACGGTTTATGCAAGTCATCCAATGTGATTAAGATTGAGATTGATTCTGTGTGCAAAAACATTGTAATCAGCTACCCGGTATAGCTTTATTTGGCCATGCTCTGTCTGTCTATATACTAAGTGTATTTAGAGCTGGCACTAGAGTGACCGGCTCCGAGAGGTTCTGGTTTTGGTCAGGTGTTCCTTTGCTTTGAAGAACCTTCTGTCGATGTCTTTCCTCCTGTCGCTTTTTCTTTTCCAAGCGCTGCTGCTCTTTCCTCTGCTTGTTTGAAGCCTGAGAGAGGAGTAAAAAAACAAAACAAACAAACAGGAGTCAAGATGAAAAAGGGGGACTTAAGTCCCTTCTCAATTGAATAGAAAAATGCAGGTCAATTTAATTTGGAACTTGAATTGAAATAGTCACACAGACTCAGAATACTTATTCAGAATTGGAATTTGAGTAGAGAGGCATGGTGTAGTGGCTCCTTACTATCTGAATAAAATGTGTTAAAAATATTTATTTAAGAATTGTAATTTACCTTGGATTTGTGTATGTTGCCTCCATCTGGTGGTGGTTTGTGCTCACTGCACTCTGTCGCTGCCTCTCTACACGCTGAGCATGATCCCGAGGCACACTGGCCGTGACACACTTGGACAGCTAGCTCAGAATCCACCAGCCACTCAGAGTTGATGGTGGCGGCACTCAGCTGAAATAGATTCTCCTCTTCACCTGAGAGACATGGCACATAATACACATGGGGTCAGTTGCAGTGAATATATTGCATCAGATGCTCCTGTTGATCATTATCAAAAGGTTTTTGGATGGTAGCACCCTCTAAAAGATGGAAATCCCCAAAACAGTCAATAAACATCAGTTTATTTACTAGCAATGTTTATTATACACGGTAGGTGTAGACTGCAGATGAATGAACGTTTTATACGAGTTGGGGTTAGAAAAGGACCTGAAACCTGCTCTAGTAGACACTGATAATCACAATGCACTGGGGGAGAAGACAGCGGGGACACTCACAGTTTGGGCCCCTGTTCTTCAGGGAACTTAGGATCACATTGTCCTCCTCAGAGGGGGTGGGCGAGGGGGCTTTCTGTCTGTCCCTCTGGCCGTCACCAAACTCACGCTGCCCACTCGAATTATGAAGATTCTGGAAGGACACAAGAGAGGGGTGGGGGGAATAAGGAAACATTTTATGAATATAAGACTAATCCAATGGTTGAAATATTTGGTAGTGTGTTTTTAAATGAACCGCTTTTTTTTCGTACCTCTAAACGCAGCTGAGCAGGGCTCTCAGAGTTGTCACCGATTGGTCGTACACTGTCGTAATGGTCTCCATAGCGATAGGCAATGTGTAGCTCTCGGCCAACCAGCTTCTCAGAGCCATTTATCTGAATTGAGGAAACATAATGAGTTGGGCCTATCAATAGTGGTATTTCATACGGTCTGTTACATTAGAAGAGGACTCCAGCTTAAAATACAGTACAGTGTGCTACAATGTGGTCTAGCGGTAGGACCACATTACCCCCTGGCAACTTTTTAAACTTTTTAAACAATGCCCTTCTATTATTTTTTACTACACCCTCGTCCACTTTCCCGTTCTTTCATTTAAATAAAAATTATAAACATTTTTGGAGATTCTGATCTCCTTTAAAAACAGATACATAAAATAAGTGTGAATTTCCCCTATTGTGCACTACTTTAGCTTTTATACAGCTATGCGTCTCTTGACAAAAGTAGTAAACTATATGTGCAATAGGGTGTCACTGAGGTTCCTACCTCCCACAGTGGGGTGTTGAGCTGATGAATGACCACTTTGAGCTGTTGACTACGGGCGAATGCCACGATGGCATCATTGCCAGCAAACGTACCAGGCTGGGAGAGGTTTGACACTGAGAAGAAAACAACAGAGAGAAATATTAGTGACAAGACCTTTACAGACACACTCTCCAGGATGACTGGCATACCATCAAAAACTTTGGCATCCCACAACATTTTCACATGGAAATAGCATTTGGTTTCTATCTTACAATGCTGTGCGAAGGGCACATCATCCTCCACAAAGGGCTCAAAGTCCTGCCGGTGTGCCATCATGTACTGCACAGTCTCCTGGCGCAGGCGCAGGTGTCCTCGAGAGTGTCCTTCCAACTGGTCACCCAGAGCACGGAACAGGCAGTTACTATAGGATGGACACACAGTATTAGTCAACGTTGTAACAGCCATTTATAAGAGCACTTTGGTTGCATTCCAGGCTGACTACATTTCAGACATTGCATTGGATCAACCAATGGTTGCGTGCCATGTCATCGATTACAGTCAGGCATCTGATTGCTAGATCATATAATACGTGGTTAGCTGATATATTAAATACCTATCCAGGCGATTATAGGTCTGCCAGGTGCTTGCAATGTTGTCAGACCTTCTCTCTCTGAATCTTACCCATCTCCAGGCACCTCTCTCAGTTTGAGCCCCAGCGCTTGGAGCTGGTTGGAGAAGCTGACAAACTCCTCTCCTTCGTCCCCGTCCTGGGGTCGGTTCTTGCGGTCCTTGGCGATTGCCCTGCGCGTGACCCGCTCATCCCGCTTTCGCTCCGCATCACACTTTCTGTTGCTACCACGCAGTGGCTTTCCTGTCTGCTTCCTAGACATGGCTGCCCTGCCTACAGACACAGATCTCTACAGACGCAAGTAGATCTCTCTCCGTCACTCACTGGCAAATGTAGCTGGGTTACTTCCACACAGATGGAATCCTGTATTTCAGAAAGAAGAGGGAAAGAATAGAGATGAGGAGAGTTTGAATGTTACTTAGACGAGCTACATGTGACAACTTACTTCCACATTTCACTGACACTGATTGGTACAGTAGCCAGCTAAAATATGGTTAGTATTAGCTAGTTGTTACACAGTCAGTTTATTCAGTTGATATACTTTGCACAGCATGCAATTGCAACTCTACATGGGTTAGCTAATTATCTACAATGTGATAAGGACAACCAAATATATCTACTGACCAGTTGCATTAGCGTGGTGTCTAATGCCGTATCTGTCATGCTAGCTAGCTGGTAAATCTGGCACCCTGAATAACAGCAACAGCTGATAGGGTTTGATTTCGACTAGCTAGAGAGAGCCTACTGTACCTGGCCATTTTTGACGTAAGCTAGCTAGCAACTGTTATGCTAGCTGGATATGACTGCTAGTTAGGTTAGTCGACTATCTAACGTTAGGTAGTTTGCGAAAGTCAGCGGTTAATGCTAATAGCGTTCTCGTTGATTTGGAGTTAAACACAACAGTGATTAAATGTCAAGCAACCCGAATATAAGGAAGGTAACAAGTTACTCACATTCTACAGGCTGTATCCAATGATACGCAAACCACGCCCTATACGGTTCTTTTTTAACTAAATAAGATCTGGCTCATGAGTTTGTTTACAATTCATGTTCAGCACCACCACTTCCGGGACTCGTCGTAAGAGTACGGAAGCCTGAGCGCATCATTCTTTATATATTACCGTCCACATTCATAACTGTCAACGAAGTACAATACATACCCTTTTATTAAAAATCCTATCAATTTGTAAAACGTTTAGCTCACCTTAAAACCTCTACTTTCAACTGTCTTGAAAAATGTTCATTACTTGAATTTCACTAAGCAAGAATGGTGTAGCTAATGTTGGGAAAAATAGGGAACAAAGTAGGGCATTTTTACAGGGAAGGTTGACCACTTGGCAGTGGTCATTGTATAGGCCTAATTCACTATCTTTACAACATTTACATAATAGTCATTGTGTAGACTAGGCCTACTTATTAAAGTTGGTTGTGGTTAAGTTCAGAACAAGCTTTCTATGCTATAAGAAAACGTTGCATGTCTATCAAATGAGATATGAAAACAGCTGGTACATGACAGTTATCAAGTCAACAAGCTCTGAATTATGTTAATGTCTGAAATCTGTGTCTTTCAGTGTATGACTCAAGATAAAGTGGGAGGGGGTGTTATGAGTTGTAAAGGAAGAAGACTGCACTTTATTATCACTCTCTTTTCTCCTCTCCTCCATTCTCCTCTTAAAAATCTGTTATATTTTGAAGCACTTATGACAGAATGCAGTTGGAAAGAGTTGTGTGGAGGAGGAGTGGGTTGAGGAGGACAGAGAGTGTTTGCTGTGTAGAATTCAATCAGACATTGTCAAAGAAGTCGCCTCAGGGCCTAAAAATGAATCAGCAGGCATTGAAAGGAAAGAAGAATATATATATAACAAAAACAAGGAAACACAGTCAAGTAAATACCTTCCCAGTTGTAATAAAGATTTGCATTAGAAACTACAATGATGTGTTCTGGTTTACATGGTACGAATGTATTTGCTTGTATTTGCTTGTGCACTGACATCTTGTACATAAAGCAGCTATCTGCTTTGTTTAAGTTCCCATGTGAAGGGATGTCCTATACCCGCTCTACTCATTACCTTGGTCTTATACGAGGAGGTAAGGATCAACAACAAGGTTAACATGATGCCCCTTTGACTATGTGAAGCCTACATAGTTTATTGTTAATCTACAACCCTCATCTCAGAAAATAGTGTACATTACTGAAGTACATTCATTCTAGTACATACAGTCTGAACACACTTTACAGAGAAAAGTACAATTTATAAATAAAAACAAGAAACAACAGGCCAATGAGTGCACAAAACAATAAGAACACCTGCTCTTTACATAGACTGACATGGTGAATCCAGGTGAAAGCTGTGAACCCTTATTGATGTCACTTGGAAAATCCAGTTCAATCCATGTAGATGAAGGAAAGGAGACAGATTAAATAAGGATTTAGTGTGCCATTCAGAGGGTGAAAGTGCAAGACAAGAAATGAAAGTGCCTTTGAACAGGGTA
The DNA here is from genome assembly GCA_030435695.1 of Brachymystax lenok tsinlingensis. Lineage (NCBI taxonomy): Eukaryota > Metazoa > Chordata > Actinopteri > Salmoniformes > Salmonidae > Brachymystax > Brachymystax lenok. The sequence continues at coordinate 19,957,299 of CM059803.1, read as the reverse complement.
TGGTAGTAGGTGCCAGGTGCACTAGGTTGTGTAAAGAACTGCAACGCTGGGGTGTTCCTAATGTTTGGTATACTCAGTGTGTGTATGTATATACAGTACCAGTCAAAGGTTTGGACACATCAACTCATTCAAGGGTTTTTATTTATTTTTACTATGTTCTACATTGTAGAATAATAGTGAAGACATCAGCACTTTTAAATAGCCACCCTTTGCCTTGATGACAGCTTTGCACTCTCTTGGCATTCGCTCAACCAGATTCATGAGGAATGCTTTTCCAACAGTCTTGAAGGAGTTCCCACATATCCTGAGCATTTGTTGGCTGCTTTTCCTTTACTCTGCGGTCCAACTCACCCCAAACCATCTCAATTGGGTTGGGGTTAGGTGATTGCGGAGGCGAGGTCATCTGATGCAGCAATCCATCTCTCTCCTTGGTCAAATAGCCCTTCCATAGCCTGGAGGTCTGTTTTGGGTCATTGCCCTGTTGAAAAACCAATGATAGTCCCACTAAGCACAAACCAGACGGGATGGCGTTTCACTGCAGAATGATGTGGTAGCCACGCTGGTTAAGTGTGCCTTGAATTCTAAATAAATCACAGAAAGTGTCACCAGCAAAGCACCACCATACCATCACGCTTCCTCCTCCATGCTTAACGGTGGGAACCACACATGCGGAGATCATCCGTTCACCTACTCTGCGTCTCACAAAGACAGTGTTTAGAACCAAAAATCTCAAATTTGGACTCATCAGCCCAAGGGACAGATTTCCACCGGTCTAATGTCCATTGCTCGTGTTTCTTGCTCCATGCAAGTCTCTTCTTCTTATTGGTATATAAAGTGCCTTTGAAAAGTATTTAGACCGCTTGACTTTTTCCACATTTTGTTACATTACAGCTTAATTCTAAAATTGATTAAATTGTTTATTTCCCCTCACTAATCTACACACAATACCCCATAATGACAAAGTAAAAACTGGTTTTTAGACATTTTTACAAATTTATAAAAATGTAAAATGAAGTATCACATTTAAATAGGTTTTCAGACCCTTTACTCAGTACTTTATTGAAGCACCTTTGGCAACGATTACAGCATTGTGTCTTCTTGGGTATGACGCTACAAGCTTGGCAGACCTGTATTTGGGGAGTTTCTCCCATTCTTCTCTGCAGATCCTCTCAAGGTCTGTCAGGTTGGATGGGGAACGTTGCTGCACAGCTATTTTCAGTTCTCTCCGGAGATGTTCGATCGGGTTCAAGGCTCTGGCTGGGCCACTCAAGAACATTCAGAGACTTGTCCTGAAGCCACTCCTGCGTTGTCTTGGCTGTGTGCTTAGGGTCGTTGTCCTGTTGGAAGGTGAACCTTCGCCCCAGTCTGAGGTCATGGAGATGGTTTTCCTCAAGGATCACTCTTTACTTTGCTCATTTCATCTTTGCCTTGATCCTGACTAGTCTTCCAGTCCCTGCCGCTGAAAAATATCCCTACAGCATAGTGCTTCCACCACCATGCTTCACCGTAGGGATAATGCCAGGTTTCCTCTAGACCTGACACTTGGCATTCAGGCCAAATAGTTCAATCTTGGTTTCATCAGACCAGAGAATCTTGCTTTTCATGTCTGAGAGTCTTCAGGTGCCCTTTGGCAAACTCCAAGCGGGCTGTCATGTGCCTTTTACTGAGGAGTGGCTTCTGTCTGGCCACTCTACCATAAAGGCCTGATTGGTGGAGTCCTGCTGAGATGGTTGTCCTCCTGGAAGGTTCTCCCATCTTCACAGTGTAACTCTAGAGCTCTGTCAGAGTGTTTATCGGGTTTTTGGTCACCTCCCTGACCAAGGCCCTTCTCCCCCGATTGCTCAGTTTGACCGGGCGGCCAGCTCTAGGTGGTTCCAAACTTCTTCCATTTAAGAATGATGGAGGCCACTGTGTTCTTGGGGACCTTCAATGCTGCAGACATTTTTTTCTACCCTTCCCCAGATCTGTGGTTCGACACCATCCTGTGCTCTACGCACAATTCCTTTGACCCCATGGCTTGTTTTTTGCTCTGACATGCACTGTCAACTGTGAGACAGGTGTGTGCCTTTCCAAATCTCAAATCAATTGTAGAAACATCACAAGTGTGATCAATTGAAACAGGATGCACCTGAGATCAATTTCGAGTCTCATAGCAAAGGGTCTGAATACATATGTACATTTATTTTATTTTTATTTTTATTTTTTTTAAATAAATTTGCAAAAATTTCTCAAAACCAGTTTTTTGCAAGGTTATTATGGGCTATTGTGTGTAGATTGATGAGAACAAAAAAATGTATTTCATCAATTTTAGAATAAGGCTGTAAGGTATTGGTGCTCTCTATGGTCCTGAACTGATTGCAGCCTAGTAGCCCAACACAAAGGGAGAGTGGCAGGCTGCTATCCTGAAGGTCCTGAACTATGAGACTAGCCTCATGGCTAATTTTAATGGTTGAAGAACGTACAGCTATGACTATTGAAGCTAAAATAAAGTTGATCTTCTAACAGGTAACAGGGGACGTCCTTGTGATTTTGTCCAGAATCGAACAATACGTAGCCGTGTTTGATTTTCAATTGCTTTGACGTTTAGGCTATAAAAGTAAAGATATTTGGGATTTAGCCTAAATATGATGACATTTGTCCTCGGATTGTGTTACACATTTAGTGGATTTCGGTTGGGTCTGAATGAATGGAGCTCCTGGGAAGTGAATGAGTTATTTTAAGGACATCTGTCTTGCTTTTAACGGGGAAAGTACGCCCATTCACAATAGCACTTTGCTATTAGGCTATGCAATTCATATTGATTTCAACTAATACATCAATAACTCTTGTGAATGGCTAATGCAATACGCTATATAGGCGTAGAGTCCAATGATGTAGCATAGCATACAGTGCCAGCCAGAAATTCAGCCCAGCGAAATGGCGTGAGAGAGGGTAGAGACTAGAGAGACAGTGGTAGATCGAAGGGGGTGATCAGTAAAGCTGGTGACGCCTCTGGAGGAACGGTATAGAGGTTAAACCACCGCGAATTTTCTTGGAATTATTTGCTTGAATATCTCTGAGTGTTTCACAGGGTAAAATGCAATAGAGGGGACACAGAATCTCCCTATTTCTCTCCTTCCTTCCTTTCTTCCTTCCTTCCTTCTTTCCATCCATCTCTCCCCTCTCTCTCTCTCTCTCTCTCTCTCACACACACACACACACACACACACACACACACACACACACACACACGCTCGCAAAGGGATGGTGGTGGATGCTCCTGACTGCGATGGCTAAAACAAGATGGGATAATCCCGCGTGTCTGGCCCCGGGCGTTGATGCAGCTGCCGTTGCCTGATCTTTACTGGACTGAGGGTAGGGTGGGTCTGGTTCCGACTGGATCTACATCTCGATTCGACTTGATATCAACGTTATCAAGCCATTTACATGTTAGAAGACAACGACTGTAGCCTAAAACGCGCAATCGCAATAAAAATGAATAATCTGAGCGATAGATTAATTAAATGCTCCCATCGATTGAGAGTCGTTTGTATCGATAAATTAATAAATTAACTAATTGATAAAATAGACGGGAATAACCTGCTGTCTTGGACGAAGGGTGGTGGTGGTGGGGGGGAGGGAGGGGGTGCAGTAGCCAGGGACATCCCCGTGAGGCGACCGGATCACCCTTTCTCCTGTTTGCTGAGATTTCTTTTTTGAATGAGATCGGTACCTGGCCTACCGGGGAAAGAACATCAGTACATTTGTAATCAGGCTAGGACACCCTCTCCACCAGCACCCTCTTTTCGCCGTTCCCGCCACAGCAACCGCGGCACCGACCAGTCCACGACCCGGTCCGCGTCATCGAATCGACGCATCACTGGATGGGGTGTAGACTGTGAAGACCGTGAGTGCGTGTGTCAAAAGGGGTACTGAGGGAGACTGGGCGATCTCATCCCCTGTGCAGCGGTTAATTGCACTCCAATCTGGCGAGTTTGGAGGGATGGAGAGTCAGGTGCAGTAAGGGTGCCTCAATGAACGTCTCCTCCCGGGACAGAGCGCCTAAAGCCCAGAGTTTGCAGTGCGGAGGGTAGAGAAGGCTAGAGAACGGCGGCGAGTTTGGAAGTTTTGATGCATATGATCACAACCACCATGCTTTTTATGATTCTTGGCGCTTCAGTTGTAATGGTAAGAGATCCGCTTTTTATTTCACCACGCATGTGTGTTCAACACCTACAGCAATTCTATATTGTTTTACTTATGTAGCCTATAATTATGAATAATGTAGTTATAGGCTAGATATTACAACTACAGAGCACATTTTATATATGGACACTGAGAATAATTATGATTAATGCATATAGACTTGAGGAAGTAGGCTACACATAGTCTGCCAACAATTACATGGCTATCATGAATAAATAATCTAAATACCATTTTAGAGCGAGGGAGTTTTCCCTCGCAAATGATTGCAAGGTGGGTTTCCAAATGTATTATGGACTTTAGCTTAATGCAAGTCATACAATGGTGCTGCTGTGTTGGGAATAGTGCTTGTGTCCCAGTTGACTCTTATGGATCTTTGCAGGCGATAGCCTGTTTAATGGACATGAACGCACTACTGGATCGCTTTCACAACTACATCTTACCGCATTTACGAGGGGAAGACCGCGTCTGTCATTGCAACTGTGGAAGGTAAAAAACCAATATAGTACATTGATTCATTTGGATAGATACAATGTGCTGCAACTGCAATGAAAGGGTAACCTAACAGAGTCAAGAGCGCTGCTATTTTTCTCGTCTAATCATAATCCCTCAATAGGCCTCTCGAATGATTTCTCCTGCTGAACTGTTGGTTTTAATAACCATCCCAACCTGCTCCATGCATAATCTCTTGAAAATGTGCCTAATTGATGTCGACTGGTTTTATTTGAGGTATATGTGTGCCTAATGGTAGGCTACAGCCTTATGTTTGTGATGCCTAGGTTGTGACGGTGTTTTCAAGCCTATCTTCAGTGATTTGTCTTTTACTGCAAACGAAGGTGTTTGAGCCATAAATAAAGTATGTTATGATTTATGAGGAATGGGCTAAGGATTCATTTTAAACGAAGACAGCTCTCAATGATCGTTCTCGTGCTGTTTTGCATTTGCAATATTACCATATTTTTAAAAGGAAATGTTTTTGGAGAGAGGACATTCGGCCTACCTGTATTGAACCAGTTGTGAGAATTATCCTATATATACAGTTGAAGTCGGAAGTTTACATACACTTAGGTTGGAGTCATTAAAACTCGTTTTTCAACCACTCCACAAATGTCTTGTTAACAAACTATAGTTTTGGCAAGTCGGTTAGGACATCTACTTTGTGCATGACACAAGTAATTTTTCAAAAATTTTCTTACAGACAGATTATTTCACTGTATCACAATTCCAGTGGGTCTAAAGTTTACATACACTAAGTTGACTGTGTGTCACATCCTGGCCATAGAGAGCCCTCAGGGTTCTCTATGATGTTTTAGGTCAGGACGTGACTAGTTTTTTTTTCTAGTTGTGTTATTTCTATGTTGGGGTTGTGTATGGTTCCCAATTAGAGGCAGCTGTTATTCGTTACCTCTAATTGTGGATCATACTTAGTGTGTTCCTTTCCCACCTGTGTTGGTGGGATATTGTTTGTGCTAGTGCCGTGGAGCGCTACTTATTGTCAGATCAGTTATTTCTTTGTTGTTTTTGTATGTTTCACATTTACTAAATATGTGGAACTCTATGCACGCTGCGCCTTGGTCCATTTATTATAATGACAATCGTGACACTGTGCCTTTAAACAGCTGGGAAAATTCCAGAAAATGATGTCATGGCTTTAGAAGCTTCTGATAGGCTAATTGAAATAATTTGAGTCAATTGGAGGTGTACTTGTGGATGCATTTCAAGGCCTACCTTCAAACTCGGTGCCTCTTTGCTTGACATCATGGGAAAATCAAAAGAAATCAGCCAAGACCTCAGGAAAAAAATTGCAGACAAGTCTGGTTAATCTTTGTTAGCAATTTCCAAACGCCTGAAGGTACCACGTTCATCTTTACAAACAATAGTATGCAAGTATAAACACCATGGGACCGCGCAGCTGTCATACCGCTCAAGAAGGAGACGCGTTCTGTCTCCTAGAGATGAACATACTTTGGTGTGAAAAGTGCAAATCAATCCCAGAACAACAGCAAAGGACCTTGTAAAGATGCTGGATGAAGCAGGTACAAAAGTATCTATATCCACAGTAAAACGAGTCCTATAAGCTGAAAGGCCGCTAAGCAAGGAAGAAGCCACTGCTCCAAAACCGCCATAAAAAAGCCAGACTACGGTTTTCAACTGCACATGGGGACAAAGATCGTACTTTTTGGAGAAATGTCCCGTCTGATGAAACAAAAATAGAACTGTTTGGCCATAATGAACATCGTTATGTTTGGAGGAAAAAGGTGGAGGCTTGCAAGCTGAAGAAAACCATCCCAACCTTGAAGCACAGGGGTGGCAGCATCATGTTGTGGAGGTGCTTTGCTGCAGGAGGGACTGGTGCACTTCACAAAATAGATGGCATCATGAGGTAGGAAAATGATGTGGATATATTGAAGCAACACCTCAAGACATCAGTCAGGAAGTTAAAGCTTGGTCGCAAATGGGTCTTCCAAATGGACAATGACCCCAAGCATACTTCCAAAGTTGTGGCAAAATGGCTTAAGGACAACAAAGTCAAAGTATTGGAGTGGCCATCACAAAGCCCTGACCTAAATCCTATAGAAAATGTGTGGGCAGAACTGAAAAAATGTGTGCGAGCAAGGAGGCCTACAAACCTGACTCAGTTACTCCAGCTCTGTCATGAGAAATGGGCCAAAATTCACCCAACTTATTGTGGGAAGCTTGTGGAAGGCTACCCGAAACGTTTGACCCAATTTAAACAATTTAAAGGCAATGCTACCAAATAATAATTGCGTGTATGTAAACTTCTGACCCGCTGGGAATGTGATGAAAGAAATAAAAGCTGAAATAAATCACTGTCTACTATTATTCTGACATTTCACATTCTGAAAATAAAGTGGTGATCCTAACTGACCTAAGACAGGGAATTTTTGCTTGGATTAAATGTCAGGAATTGTGAAAAAACGAGTTTAAATGTATTTGACTCAGGTGTATGTAAACTTCCAACTTCAACTGTACAGTGATCTATTGTTGATTACCCATGTTATGAAGTCTGAAAATCGAATGAAACATTAAATAACTATAGTTGAATGGTAATTAGGCCAGGTTTCCTATTGCTGTTGTGATTAGACCTGTGAAAGTTATATGTGGGCTCACATTTTCACAATTGCTGGTATAGGCTCCTTACAATACTGCAAAACCTTATAAGTTCTAGTTCTACTCAAATATTTTGAGGAAACCGATTACCTAAAGTAACTGTGGTTAAGAAACTTAAATAGCTGAAGTTAGCAGTACTACCTTCATATGAGTAATGCAATAATACATGCATTTATTTTTAGTAAGGTATACTTAAATTGAATGCCCCAAGCCACGCCTCCAACAATTTCCCAGTGTGCCTTGCCTTTTCGATTAACTTGTAGAGTAACCAACCATGATTGTATTTGTTAGTGACATGGTTGTTGAATTCGTTCATTTTCAGTCAAATGACTGTTACAAAATAAGTTCCTAGGCCAGTATGCCAGGAGTGTGCAAAGCTGTTACTTTTGTTAAATCATTTGTACACATTTTAAATGGCTTTTACAGATTTGATGTTTTTACAAGGGAAAGTGAATTTATTCATGGTTGTTTATATTGTTTTTAACAACATGTCCTTTTTTGACAAATTAAAATGTAATATTCAAATGCTGTGTTTTATGCTTTTATGCCATTTCTATGTGTATAAAATGATGTACAAAATATGTATGAGCTGTTTTAAAAGGAAATGTGATAATAAAAAAAGAAAAAAAAGGAAAAGCTGTCATCAAGGCAGAGGGTGGCTACTTTGAAGAATAAAAAAAAAAATATATATATATATATTATGATTTATTTAACACTTTTGTTACTACATTATTCCATGTGTTATTTCATAGTTTTGAAGTCTCCACTATTATTCTACAATGTAGAAAATAGTAAAAATAAAGAAAAACCCTTGAATGAGTAGGTGTGTCCAAACCTTTGACTGGTACTGTAATTCATTATGATATTAAGCCATGGATAAAGGCAAGTTAAGGCCTGAGTCCACTCTGAACACCTACAGTGGCTTTCGAAAGTATTCACACCCCTTGGCATTTTTCCTATTTTGTTGCCTTACAACCTGGAATTAAAATAGATTTTTGGGGGGTTTGTATCATTTGATTTACACAACATGCCTACCACTTTGAAGATGCAAAATATTTTTTATTGTGAAACAAGCAAGAAATAAAAAAGAAAACAGAAAACTTGAGCGTGCATAACTTTTAATTCCCCCAAAGTCCCTGTATTTAGCGCCATCCATTATTCCTTCAATTCTGACCAGTTTCTCAGTCCCTGCCGATGAAAAACATACCCACAGCATGATGCTGCCACCACCATGCTTCACTGTGGGGACGCTGTTCTCGGGGTGATGAGCGGTGTTGGGTTTGCGCCAGACATAGAGTTTTCCTTGATGGCCAAAAAGCTCAAATTTAGTCTCATCTAACCAGAGTACCTTCTTCCATATGTTTGGGTAGTCTCCCACATGCCTTTTGGCGAACAACAAATGGGTTTGCTTATTTATAAGCAATGGCTTTTTTCTGGACACTCTTCCGTAAAGCCCAGTTCTGTGGAGTGTACAGATTAAAGTGGTCCTATGGACAGATACTCCAATCTCCGCTGTGGAGTATCTTTGGTCTCTTTGTTGCCTCTCTGATTAATTCCCTCCTCGCCTGGTCTGTGAGTTTTGGTGGGCGGCCCTCTCTTGGCAGGTTTGTTGTGGTGTATTTTCTTTCCATTTTTTTATAATGGATTTAATGGTGCTCCGTGGGATGTTCAAAGTTTCAGATATTTTTTTATAAACCAACCCTGATCTGTACTTCTCCACAACTTTGTCCCTGACCTGTTTGGAGAGCTCCTTGGTCTTCATGATGCTGGTTGCTTGGTGGTGCCCTTTGCTTAGTGGTGATGCAGACTCTGTGTAACGAGGACACTGAGGCAGAGTGAGAATCCATGTGCGGAAGTTTATTCAGGGCAGGTTGCGGGAACATATACGAGAAGGCAGGCAGAGGGTCAAAACCAGAGAAGCAGTCAGATCTGTCAACATCCAAAGGGGAATTCCAAAAGGCATAGGTCAGTAGGCAGGCAATGGGTCCAAGCAAAAACATAGTCCAAAAAGGTAATCAAAAGGCAGAACGCTCGGTAAGGCAGGTAAACTAACAATACTTCGCACAGAACACAGGTAAGGTTTCTGGTTAAATAACAGTCAAACAGGAAATGAGTGCAGAGGAAGCCAAAGGGAGTGGAGCACAGTCAATACTCAGGCGATGGCTCCCTCTGCTGGTTTGGCATTACAGAACCCCCCTCTCTAAGAGCTACTCCTGGAGCTCGACGTGGCCGTCCCCATGGTCGTGGTGCTGGTCGGTCAGGTCTGGCTCGATGAAATTCCTCGATGAGAGAGGGATCCAAAATGTCCTTGGCAGCTACCCATGATCTCTCCTCTACCCCTCCCAGTTCACCAGATATTGGAGCCGACCCCCCTCTTCGTCTTGAGTCCAGTAACTCATTTACTTGATAAGCAGGGGTTCCATCAATGTTCAATGGAGGGGGTGGTTCTGGGGTCTCATGGTCAGGGTCAGCATTCAGGTGGACCGGTTTGAGGAGGGAGACGTGGAAGGAGGGAGAGATACGGTAGTTAGCTGGAAGCTCCAATCGGTAAGTGACCTCATTAATTATTTTAAGAATCTTAAAAGGGCCAACATACCTTGGACTGAGCTTCCTGCTCGGCAGCCTTAATTTGATGTCCTTCGTCGAGAGCCAGACCCGCTGTCCTGGTTGGTAGGGAGGATGTGGACGACGTCGTCTGTTGGCCTGGAACTCCTGTGTTCTCACAGCCCGCTGGAGACGTACGTGAGCGTTGTTCCACACCCTCTCGCTACGTCGAATCCAGTCATCCACAGCAGGGACCGAGGAAGGTTCGCCAGACCACGGGAACATAGGAGGTTGGAACCCTAGGACGCACTGAAAGGGGGGTTAGGCCTGTGGATGTGTGTGTGAGAGAGTTCTGAGCATATTCAGCCCAGGGTAGGAACTCGTACCATCGGTGCTGCTCTCGACTGCAGTAGGTACGTAGATATCTGCCTATTTCTTGGTTGAGGCGTTCAACTTGGCCGTTGGCTTGAGGATGATATCCTGACGTGAGACTAACATTGATATCCAATTGTTTGCAGAAAGCCCTCCAGACTTGAGAAGTGAATTGTGTGCCCCGATCGCTGACAATATCTTCTGGGAGACAATATACTCTGAAGACATGGTGGAACAGGGCTTGGGCAGTTTCCATGGCGGTAGGTAGTCCCTTTAATGGAATTAAGCGACAGGATTTGGAGAAACGGTCTATAATAACTAGAATGGTGATGAAATGATCTGAGGAAGGCAGATCAGTGACAAAGTCAATGGAGAGGTGGGACCATGGCCATTGAGGGATGGGTAGGGGTTGTAGGAGACCGGAGGGTAATTCTTTAGGGGTTTTGGATTGGGCACAAACGTGACACGACTTTACATAAGCGGTGACCTCTCTTGCCATTGCAGGCCACCAAAACGAATTTTGTACTAGACGAATAATACGAGAAATACCGGGATGGCCTGCACTAAGGGAAGTGTGGATCCATTGCATGATTCATTGACGTAGACACAGGGGTACGTACTGTTTGTCAGGAGGGCATTGAGCAGGTGGTGGTTCACGTTCTTGTTGTAACTCCTCCATGATATCCCAGGATACTGGAACTAGGATAACTGAGTGAGGGAGGATGGATTCTGGTGAGAGATGTTCGGTGGGTAGGTCGTAATGTCTGGAGAGGGCATCGGCTTTACAGTTCTTACTGCCGGGACGGTAAGTTACTGTAAATTGGAAACGAGTGAAGAATAGGGCCCAACAGGCTTGGCGGGGGTTAAGGCGTTTAGCACTTTGGATATACTCCAGATTTTTGTGGTCTGTGATGATTTGGAAAGAGTGGACCGCTCCCTCTAACCAATGTCGCCACTCCTCGATGGCTGCTTTCATGGATAGTAGTTCCTTGTTCCCCACTTCGTAATTCCGTTCGGTGGCGGTTAGTTTCCTGGAAAAGAATGCGCATGGATGTAGTTTGCCTGGTTCTCTGTGAGAGCACTGCCCCTATACCACAATCAGAGGCATCCACCTCTACTATAAAAGGTAAACTAGGGTCTGGGTGCTTCAGAATGGGGGCAGACGTGAACCTTTCCTTCAGAGTGACAAAGGCATTGGTGGCTTCCTTCGTCCATCCGAGCCTTGTGGGTTTACATTTTAGAAGAGATGTTAGGGGGGACGCTACGGTGCTGTAGTTGCGGATGAAACGTCTGTAGAAATTAGCAAAGCCTAAGAATCTTTGTAATTCCTTAACTGTGGTGGGTTGGGGCCATTCGGTGACGGCTTGAACCTTCCCTTCTTCCATTTTTACCCCATGGTGACTTATTCGGTAGCCTAGGAACGAGGTTTGCTTAACATGGAATTCACACTTTTCCGCCTTGACGTAGAGTTGATTTTCAAGTAAACGAGCGAGGACTATCCTAACATGGTTGATATGCTCTGCCTCAGTCTTGGAGTAGATGAGAATGTCGTCAATATAGGCTACCACAAACTGGTTGATAAGATCCTTGAAGATTTAATTTATGAATGATTGAAAAATGGCGGGTGAGTTGGTAAGCCCATATGGCATAACTTGGTACTCGTAGTGCCCCCTGGTGGTGTGAAAGGCAGTTTTCCATTCATCACCCTCCTTTATCCCTATTAAATTGTAGGCACTTCTAAAATCCAGTTTAGTGAAAATGGTGGCCTTCCGCAGCTGCTCTAAGGCCGAGGGTACTAGAGGAAGGGGATAACGAAATTTCACAGCCACGTTATTTAGTCCTCTGTAATCGATGCAGGGCCTTAATCCTCCATCTTTCTTTTCAACAAAGAAGAATCCTGCAGCGGCAGGAGAAGTAGACGGACGAATAAACCCAGAGTTTAGAGCCTCTGCAATATATTCCTCCATTGCTTGACTTTCGGGTCGAGAGAGAGGATAAACTTTCCCCTTGGGTGGCATGGCATTGGGTGGTAGATCAATAGTGCAGTCCCCGGGTCGGTGGGGAGGTAGTTGTGTGGCCTTGGTTTTACTAAAAACTTCTGAGAGATGGGAGTAATAGGTGGGGATGTTCACAGTCTTGAGGGTGTCAGGATTTTCAATCCGGGTTGTGAGACATGGTTGGGGCTTAGTGGGGAAGCAATTATTGAAACAAAATGAGGACCAATGAGTCAGCTCACCATGATTCCAGGAAATGTCTGGGTCGTGGATTGAGAGCCAGGGATGTCCCAGGATGATCTCGAGTTTGGGAGAGTCAACAATGTATAGTGCGATGGATTCCTGATGCAGCACACCGACCTGGAGCGTGAGAGTTTTGGTTTGATGAGTGATCCCCTCTCCAATGAGTGTATCATCGATGGCCTTGATCTTGATGGGTGGTGGGCAGGGTTGAATGGGAATGTTATACTTGGTGACAAGATCCTTATTAATCAGGTTCAGAGCAGCTCCTGAGTCGACCATTGCTGTCAATTCACAACACAAGGTGTCAGTCCTGAGAGTAATAGGTAATGTAAATGATTTGTTACTGAGTAAAGAGAAATGTTCAATATTTACCCTGGGAATAGCTTGGGATTTGTGTGGGCATCCTAGACTGCGATGGCCTGCCTCTCCGCAGTAATAGCATAATCGATGTTGCCGACGCCTCTCCCTTTCTCCTTCTGAAAGTCGGGAGACGTTGAGTTGCATGGGTTCGTCGTGAGGGCGTATCTCGATAGTGACTGGAATCGGTGAATTGCTCTGATTACCTCTACTGCCCTGGCGTTTAGGAGCTTGTCTCATGAGATTATCAATTTTAATGGCAAGAGTGACAAATTCAGAAAAGGAGAAATCCTCCCCCTTACAAGCTAACTCGGTTTGCAGTTCAGTGTTGAGACTACGGTGAAACATTGCTTTTAAAGCGATATCATTCCAACCACTCTGTGCAGCCAGTGTTCTAAATTCAATAGCATAATCCGCAGCGGTGCGGTTACCTTGTGTGATGCTAATGATTCGTGTAGACACGTCCTTGCCTCTGGCGGGGTATTCAAACACCTCACGAAGTTGTTGGATGAAATAATCCATTGAATAACGGAACCGTGAATCAGAGTCCCATACTGCTGCAGCCCAGTCGATCGCTCTCCCTGTTAACAGCGTCATTAAGAACGCGCATTTCTTTTCCTATGATTCGAATTTATCCCCTTGATGATTAAAGTATAGCTGGATTTGGCGCACAAAGCCCTTACATTGTTCTGCAGTACCATCAAACTTCTCAGGAAGGGCGAAGTTTACCATCTTGGGTGTAGGTGATGGAAGTGACTGGATGTAGTGCGTCAAATGTTCGTTGACTGATTGGAGTTTGGTTAGTTGTTCCTGGTTCCTTCAACACCTCGCTTTGATAAGCGAACGCAGCTTGAATGTTCGGAATTTCCGCTGGATTCATGGTAGGCAAAGTATTCTGTAACGAGGACACTGAGGCAGAGTGAGAAACCATGTGCGGAAGTTTATTCAGGGCAGGTTGCGGGAACATATACGAGAAGGCAGGCAGAGGGTCAAAACCAGAGAAGCAGTCAGATCTGTCAACATCCAAAGGGGAATTCCAAAAGGCATAGGTCAGTAGGCAGGCAATGGGTCCAAGCAAAAACATAGTCCAAAAAGGTAATCAAAAGGCAGAACGCTCGGTAAGGCAGGTAAACTGGCAATACTTCACACAGAGCACAGGTAAGGTTTCTGGTTAAATAACAGTCAAACAGGAAATGAGTGCAGAGGAAGCCAAAGGGAGTGGAGCACAGTCAATACTCAGGCGATGGCTCCCTCTGCTGGTTTGGCATTACACTCTGGGGCCTTTCAGAATGGGTGTATATACACTGAGATCATGTGACAGATCATGTGACACTTAGATTGCTACAGCTGAACTTTATTTAACTAATTACATGACTTCTGAAGGTAGTTGGTTGCACCAGATCTTGTTTAGGGGCTTCATCGCAAAGGGGTTGAATACATATACACAAACCACTTTTCTGTTTATAATTTTTGTTTATTTTTTGAAACAAGTAATTTTTTTCATTTCCCTTCACCAATTTGGACTATTTTGTGTATGTCCTTTACAGGAAATCCAAATAAAAATAAATTTAAATTACAGGTTGTAATGCAACAAAATAGGAAAAACCCCAAGGGGGTGAATACTTTTGCAAGGCACTGTACATATTGTAACTCTATGTACGTGTTGGGGCATTGTTGTTCAGTGCAGAATCTGAAATGAATTATTAACTTAACTAACATTCACAGAAGAGAGGAAAATCTGCTCTTGGCCCTGTATGAATACTGCTCTTTTGTTTTGACTGCCTACAGTCTAACAACCTGGGAAAGGGGTCATGAAGTGTTACTAAGATTAGTAATGGGTCATGAAGTGTTACTAAGATCATCATACAATAATATTGGCCAAACTTTTGAGAGGGCCTCTCACTCACTCACTCCCTCTCATTTCAAGATTTCCTCATAGTTAATGTTCAGTGATGTACTATATTAGGCCAAATGCCTTTAGAAGTATTTTTAGACCAACATTTCTTTGGCACATTTTTTACATTTTTATACAAAATTATGAACGCAACATGTAAAGTGTTGGTCCCATGTTGGTCCCATGTTTCTCAAATTTTGTGCACAAATTAGTTTACATCCCTGTCAGTGAGCATTCCTCCTTTGCTAAGATAATCCATCCACCTGATAGGAGTGGCATGTCAAGAAACTGATTAAACCGTATGATCATTACACAGGTGTACTTTGTGATGGGACAATAAAAGGCCACTTTAAAATGTGCAGTTTTGTAGCACAGCACAATACCACAGATGGCTCAAGTTTTGAGGGAGCATGCAATTGGCATGCTGACTGCAAGAATGTCTACCAGAGCTGTTCACAGAGAATTGAATGTTAATTTCTCTACCATAAGCCACCTTCAACGTTGTTTTAGAGAATTTGGCAGTACTTCCAACCGGCCTCACAACCGCAGACCACGTGTAACCACGCCAGCCCAGGACCTCCACATCTGGCTTCTTCACCTGCGGGATTGTCTGAGACCAGGCACCAGGACAGCTGTTGAAATTGAGGAGTATTTCTGTCTGTAATAAAGCCCTTTTGCGGGGGGAAAATGTATTCTGATTGACTGAAGTGGGTGGGCCAACGCCCTCCCAGGCCCACCCATGGCTGCGCCCCTACCAGTCATGTGAAATCCATAGATTAGGGCCTAATTTATTTATTTAAACTGAATGATTTCGTTATATGAACTGTAACTCAGTAAAATCGTTTAAATTGTTGCTTGTTGCGTTAATATTTTTGTTCAGTGAACATTATCGCTGTCTATCATAGCATTTGTTTGTGGTTTATTTTTAAGTCATTTTTAAATATTGATAAAACCTCTGATACTCAATATTCAATGTGCAATGCTCACAATATTCCTACCTTTGAATGAATTATATATTTTAATACTTGTGCTTGTTACCTTCCTGTTCCTGGGGACATACAGTACATATAGTCCTAAACTAGATCCCAACAATTGCATGTCACACTGGTTGTCATTGCCTTTAATTAAGCCAATGGAAAGCGAGTGACACAGTGTCTGTGTCCAGGCTCTGGTCAAAAGTAGTGCACTAAGTAGGGAAAACGGTGCCATTTGGCACACAGCCACTTTGTCTTTTAGTGACCTGAAAATGCTTTTAAATAAGAGTTACTAATTTTACGTAAGATATTTACCCTCTCAGTATAAACATTTAATGGAATAGACTGTCATGCGGTGGGTGTAGCTGGTGTAATAAGTCAGGCGCAGGAGAGCAGAGATGAGTGGACTAAGCACTTTACTTAGGCAATGTCAAATACAGAATGCAACAGCGTCACAAAACAAATGCACAAAAAACAAGTAAGGCAATCTTGTCTACAAAGGCTTGGAAGACTGATGGAGCATTCATCAACCCATACGGCATGACGAGGTACTCATAATGCCCTGAGGTAGTGCTGAACGCCGTCTTCCACTCGTCTCCCTCCCGGATACGCACCAGGTTGTAAGCGCTCCTGAGATCTAATTTCATGAAGAAGCGCGCCCCGTGCATTGACTCAATCGCTGTGGCGAGGAGAGGTAGCGCGTAACTGTACCTCACAGTGATCTGG
This sequence comes from Brachymystax lenok tsinlingensis, assembly GCA_030435695.1. Lineage (NCBI taxonomy): Eukaryota > Metazoa > Chordata > Actinopteri > Salmoniformes > Salmonidae > Brachymystax > Brachymystax lenok. Next base: position 19,940,881 of record CM059803.1, on the reverse strand, counting down.
TTTAGGCCTCGATAGTCAATACACGGGCGCAGAAACTTGAGGAGGCGGGTGAAGTGGAGGGCCGAATGTACCCCTGACGCAGGGATTCGGTGACATATGTTTCCATAGCCTCCGTCTCCGCCTGCGACAGGGGATACACGTGACTCCTGGGAAGTGCGGCGTCTACCAATCCCCCCGTGTCGATGGGGTGGTAATTGAGTCGCCTTCTTTTTGGAGAAGGCAAGAGCCAAATCGGCATATTCAGGGGGAATGCGCATGGTGGAGACCTGGTCTGGACTTTCCACCATAGTAGCACCAATGGAAACCCCTAAACACCTCCCCGAGCACTCTCGCGATCACCCCGTGAGAGCCCTCCGCTGCCATGAAACAGTGGGGTCATGACAGGCTAACCAGGGTAGGCCTAGCACCACGGGAAACGCAGGAGAGTCAATGAGAAAGAGACTGATTCTCTCCTTGTGACCCCCTGCGTCACCATGCCCAGTGAAGTGGTGGCCTCCCTAATTAACCCTGACCCCAATGGTCAACTATTTAGGGAGTGAACAGGGAAGGGCATAGCCACTGGAACAATGGGGATCCCTAAACTATGGGCAAAGGATCTGTCTATATGCTGGGAATGCGGGGGAAAATTCAGGAAAAGTAACATACAACCACATGTGTGCAACAGAGGGCTCTGGGTGAGCATGGTGCCGGCTCACCTGGGGTGACGCGAGAGTGCCCTGCCTGTTACCTCAACTCCCAGAGAAAGCAACCCGGCACCGACCGGCAGTGTGACCTCTGCGGCCACAGATGGTGCACGAGACGGAACCTCCTCCGGTCTCCCTGAGCACAGCACCTCCCAGCTCCATGGGCATCGGAGCGGTGGTGCTGGGGGATGGAACCGACAGAGCCCTCTCTGGACATCCGCGGGTAGCCAGCAGGTTATCCAACCGAATGGGCAGTTCCACCAGCTGGTCGAAGGTGAGGGTGGTGTCCCTGCAGGCCAACTCCCGACGGACCTCCTCGCGCAAACTGCAGCGATAGTGGTTGATCAGGGCCCTGTCGTTCCATCCCGCGCCGGTGGCCGGGGTCCGAAAGTCCAGTGCGAACTCCTGGGCGCTCCTCGTCCCCTGCCTCAGATGGAAGAGAGGTTGAAATCCTTGAAGTGGTCCAGCGCCGCATCTCCTTCTCCCCACATGGCGTTGGCCCACTCCAGGGCTCTCCCTGAGAGGCACGAGAAGAGGGCGGACACCTTCTCACGGCCCAAAGGAGCCGGGTGGACGGTTGTCAGGTAAAGCTCCAGCTGTAATAGGAAACCCTGGCAGCGTGGAGCCGTCCCGTCGTACTCCTGGGGAAGGGGGAGACGAATCCCACTGGAACCGGAGGAAGGGGGGACGAGTAGTGAGGACCCTGGTTGTGCTGGTGGAGGCACTGGAGGAACTCCCTGTTTTCCCCAGCGGTCCATGCGATCCATAGCGGCGCCGAGATGGTGCAGCATCGCCGCGTGTTCCAGGACGCGCTCCTCAACCCCAATATCAGGGGCACCTGCTCCTGCTGACTCCATTTGACGGTGGGGAATTCTGTCATGTGGTGGGTGTAGCTGGTGTAATAAGTCAGGCGCAGGAGAGCAGAGATGAGTGGACTAAGCACTTTACTTAGGCAATGTCAAATACAGAATGCAACCGCATCACAAAACAAATGCCAAAAAAAAACAGTAAGGCAGCACAAAGTACTAAATAACCGCACAATACCGGCTGCCACAAAGCATGGGTGAAAAAACCAACAACCCGGTGTACCAGCATGCCAAAATAAACAATTACCCACACAGACATGGGGGAAACAAAGGATTAAATACATAACAGTAATGAGGGAAAATGAAAACCAGGTGTGTGGGAAAACAAGACAAAACAAATGGAAAATGAAAGGTGGATCGGCGATGGCTAGAAAACCGATGACATCGCCCGCCGAACGCCGCCCGAACAAGGAGAGGAACCGACTTTGGCGGAAGTCGTGACATAGACAGTCTGATGAGAGGCCACCTGATCTTGAAAGCCTACTTTTAGTGCATGTGGTGTTGAGGCGTCATCCTGGCGATGATGCACACCTAATCAGGCCTGAGGCCACATCCACTGTCATTCCTTTGTCCTCCCTTGCCCTATCTCTTCTTTTCCTTGTCCTTCCCTCCATCACTAACACGTTCTAACCTCCGGCTTTGTCTCTTCCAGGCATCATGTCCACTACGTGATCCCGTACAATGGGGACCATTCTCTGGTTGACTCATCGGAGAACTACTTTGTGAGTGACAGCGTGACCAAGCAGGAGATGGACTTGATGCTGGGGCTGCTGCTGGGCTTCTGTATCAGCTGGCTCCTGCTGTGGCTGGATGGAGTTCTGCACTGTGCTGTCAGGGCATGGAGATCCAGTCGCTACTATGGTGAGTCAACCAGAGACTTGGTCTGCTTGACTGGGAAAAGTTTTATATGGACTGACTGGAACGTGAACAAGGTTGACAAAATGTGCAGCAGAATGAGAAAAACATTTCTCAATCATCTGATGACAGAAGTATTGTTTGGTTGATTCCCACCTGCAAAAAGAGAGATGTTGAGTGAAGTGGCGTATGTGTTAATATTCGACTGCCATATTGATCAGTGTTTCTCCTACATCTTTTCTTGGTGATGTGACGTGGGTGTGCAAATGCCCAGAATTGACATACAGGCTGCTGTTGACCACTGTAACATTAATTGAAACCAATTGAAACCAGGCTTTCTTGGGTGGGCGGATAGCCCAACACACCTGGCTATAAGTGATGGTTATGGGAAACTTTACAGAACTTGAGGACATAAGGGCTCAGTTGTTTACTCAAAGAAAGCATTCATAGGGGAAAAGTATGTTCCAGACAAAATGTATTGTCTCACAGGATATTTACTGTACAGTACTGTATACAGTGTGTTATGGTCATGAATTAGAATTGAGAAATTATGCAGGTAATCACTACTGTAAAAGTGGGAGAAGGAATTTGGAAAAATATTACTTTGTTTCCGTTGAGGGGTTATGTGTGTAAAGTAGGCATAGTGAAACTGTAATGTTAATTATGCTGTGGAAATATTGCTGCCCTCAGATGTCATGTGTTTAGTACATACTGATTCACTGAAACAAAGATTCCTTACCCATAGCACAGAGGGCATGTGTCTGTACACCAGAAAGACATACAATTATTAACTGTCTCAATTCTTACCAATGTTAGTCTAGCAAGCCAGACCTCACTGGGGGAGAGTGTATGCCAATGTGAACATATTAGAGGACATCTTGGCCATACTTCTTCTCCTGATTCAATAACTTGTCCAGTCCCACTGGGCAAAGACGCCAGCTCAACGTCTAGTTTTGATTTACATTTGGTTGAGTTGTCAACTACGGTAAAATAAAAACATTTCATCATGTCATTGGATATAGGTTAAAAGTTCAGTGAAAAAAATACTAAATTCTCTTACGTTGATGACTTTTTCCAAATCCAATCAGTTTTCCAAGTTGATTGAACGTCATAATTTTGGGTTGAAATGACAAGGAAACAACATATCCTGAGGCTGCATTTATTGTGGCTGGGTATTTTAACAAGACTCCCTAAATTTTATCAGCATATCGAATGTGCGACCCGGGCTGGGTAAATCCTGGATCATTGTTATTCTAACTTCCGCGACGCATACAAGGCAATTCTCCGCCCTCCTTTCGGGCAAGTCTGACCATGAGTACATTTTGTTGCTCCCAGCCTATAGACAGAAACTAAAACAGGAAACGCCCGTGCTCAGGTCTGTTCAACGCTGGTTCGACTAATCTGATTCCATGCTTCAAGATTGCTTCGAGCACGTGGACTGGGATATGTTCCGGATAGCATCAGACAACAACATTGATGTATACGCTAATTCGGTGAGCGAGTTTATTAGCAAGTGCATCGGTGATGTTGTACCCATAGCAACTATTAACCGTGGATTGATGGCAGCATTCGCGCGAAAACTGAAAGTGCGAACCACTGCTTTTAACCAGGGTAAGGCGACCGGTTATCTTTGGTCTCTTTGTTGCCTCTCTGAATAATGCCCTCCTTGCCTGGTCGGTGAGGTTTGGTGGGCGGCCCTCTCTTGGCAGGTTTGTTGTGGTGCCATATTCTTAAAGAATATATATATATATAATGGATTTAATGGTGCTCCATGGAATGTTCAACGTTTCAGATATTTTTTTATAACTAACCCAACCCTGAGCTGTACTTCTCCACAACTTTGTCCCTGTCCTGTTTGGAGCGCTCCTTGGTCTTCATGGTGCCGCTTGCTTGGTGGAGCCCCCTTGCTTAGTGGTGTTGCAGACTCTGGGCCTTTCAGAACAGGTGTATATATACTGAGATCATTTGACAGATCATGTGACACTTAGATTGCACACAGGTGGACTTTATTTAACTAATTATGTGACTTCTGAAGGTAATTGGTTGCACCAGATCTTATTTAGGGGCTTCATAGTAAAGGGGGTGAATACATATGCACGCACCACTTTTCCGTTTTTTTTTTTCTTTCTTTTTTTCATTTCATTTCACCAATTTGGACTGTTTTGTGTATTTCCATTACATGAAATCCAAATAAGAATCTATTTAAATTACAGGTCGTAATGCAACAAAATATGAAAAACTCCAAGAGGGATGAATACTTTTTACAAGGCACTGTAAATGTAAGAGATGGCCAATTAATCACCTCTGATTAATATGAAACCACCACACAAAGATGGGGTACAAAATAACCCTATTATTTTATGTCTTGAAAAGACTACATTAAAAAGTAAGGATGCCATAATCGTTTGATGCATGTCTTCTTTTTATTGAGGAAGCATACACACATTGACTTAGATTCTGTGATTCTATAAGTATTAGTCAAGATAAAACTGCTTCATATTTGCAGCACAGAATCAACCCATCTGCTATTCAGTGCATAACATCCACATAAAAAAATAAACCCAGATTTTACATTCAAATGTTTCCCTCGAGGTAGAGGGGTGGCTCTAGGCTTTTCTTGTGCTGGAATCCTTGTGAATGGAGGGAATGCCCCTTCACTGGTGTGTTTGGCTGTGACATTGATTGTGGGTCAGACTCGTTTAGCCTCCCTAAGATGGGGAGTGAAGGTGAGGCTGATGAAGTGGGAAGGTAGGGGGGTGTGGATATACTGTCACATCCCCACCCACACATACACTCTCTCACACACACACACACACACACACACTTGCTCTCTCCTAGGGAGCTATAAATAGAGTGAGAGAGAGCAGCTGGAATTGCGGGTGAGGAAGAAACATGCACACCACACAGACCGCATTGAGGTGCACATTGATTCCTTTAGCTTTTCTAATTCCATCTATAGACCCTATGTCTCCTGCTCTCCATTCAGTTATTGAATCTCCATTTATCCATTTTCTTTAAAAGGCATCCTTTTGGTAACCCCTTTCTTACTGTCTATTTCCCATGAATAACTGATTCATATTCTTTGGCACCATCAGTGATGAAACCATCAGTGGAAAGACATTTTATTTAGAAAAATAAGGAAACAAAATATGATAACAAAAGGGGGAAATTATGATTTGGATAACAATGGCCCCCCTTCCCTCCCTCCGTGAAAAGACCTTTACATTTCTAACCTCACCCCACTTTCCGCATTGCATTACCATTTACATTTTCTCCTAACTCCATCTCTCCATCCTTTTATTCAAATGAGAAGAACCTGTTTCGTTCTCTCTTTTCCTTTGGATACCCTTCTGAACTGTCCTTGTGGATTGCATACCCATTCACAGCTATAAATAACTCACTCCTCCCTCCCTCCCTCCCTCCCTCCCTCCTGGGCCAGCGACCCCAACTTCCCACCACCTGCCTCCCCGTACTCCCCCCTCTCCCTAGCCTCTAGCGGGGCCATGTGCTAGTGGGTGTGCTGCCTTGGGATCTCCGTCCTCTTTCTCTGCCATCTCAGCGGGACTCACCTCGCCAACTAAGCCTGACAGAGACAAATTCCTGCACTTCCATTTCTACAAATTCTACCTCACACTCATATACTTGGTAAAATAAATCCTAAATTATTAAAAAAAAACGCTATTTAACCATGCATATCAGGATATAGAAACTGAAAATACATTGACATGACCAAAGGTATGTGGACACCTGCTCGTCGAATGTCCAAATCATGGGCATTAATATGGTGTGGTTGACGTGGTTGAGGTCAGGGCTCTGTGCAGGCCAGTCAAGTTCGTCCACACCGATCTCGACAAACCATTTCTGTATGGACCTCGCTTTGTGCACAGAGGCATTGTCATGCTGAAACAGGAAAGGGTCTTCCCCAAACTGTTGCCACAAAGTTAAAATCCCAGAATTGTAAAGAATGTCATTGTATGATGTAGCGTTAAGATTTCCCTTCACTGGAACTAAGGGGCCTAACCCGAACCATGAAAAACAGCCCCAGACCATTATTCCTCCTCTACCAAACTTTACAGTTGGCACTATGCATTGGGGCAGGTAACATTCTCCTGGCATCTGCCAAACACAGATTCGTCTGTCGGACTGCCAGATGGTGAAGCGTGATTCATCACTCCAGAGAACCCGTTTCCACTGCGTCCAACTGCGTTCCACTCCCCTCCAGCCGACACTTGCCATTGTGCATGGTGATATTTGGCTTGTATGAGGCTGCTTGGCCATGGAAACCCACTTCATGAAGCTCCTGACGAACAGTTGTTGTGCTGATGTTGCTTCCAGAGGCAATTTGTAACTCGGTGGTGAGTGTTGCAAACAAGGACAGACCATTTTTGGGGGCGCTACGCGCTTCAGCCCTCGGTGGTCCTGTTCTGTGAGCTGGTGTGGCCTGCCAGTTTGAGGCTGAGCCATTGTTAATCCTAGACGTTTCCACTTCACAATAACAGCACTTCATTTTTTTCTTTCTTTTTCTCATTTTTTAAGGGGGTGGATCAGCTTTAATATTGCGGATAGATTGTTGCTTCCATCAATGCAATTGTCTGCATCATTTCTAATCCCCCATATATTTTGGGGGTAAATATATAGCCATATTCATGCATACATACAGTTGAAGTCGGAAGTTTACATACACTTAAGTTGGAGTCATTAAAACTTGTTTTTCAACCACTCCACAAATTTCTTGTTAACAAACTATAGTTTTGGGAAGTTGGTTAGGACATCTACTTTGTGCATGACACAAGTAATTTTTCCAACAATTGTTTACAGAGATTATTTCACTTATAATTCACTGTATCACAATTCCAGTGTGTCAGAAGTTTACATACACTAAGTTGACTGTGCCTTTAAACAGCTTGGAAAATTCCCGAAAATTATGTCATGGCTTTAGATGTCACGCCCTGACCTGTAGGAGCCTGTTTATGTCTCTTTTTGGTTTGGTCAGGGTGTGATTTGGGGTGGGCATTCTATGTTCTAGTTTTTGTATTTCTTTGTTGTTGGCCGGGTAGGGCTCTCAATCAGGGACAGCTGTCCATCGTTGTCTCTGATTGGGAGCCATACTTTAGTAGCCCTTTTTTTTTTTCCTCCTTTCCTTGTGGGAAGTTGACTTTGTTTATGTGCTGTTGGTGCTACACCTTATGATTGTCGTTTTTGTTTTGAGTGAGTTTACTAATGAACATGTTTAACTCAACCCGGCACGCTGCGCCTTGGTCCGTCCATGAAGATCGTGACATTAGAAGCTTCTGATAGACTAATTGACATAATTTGAGTCAATTGGAGGTGAACCTGTAAAAAATGACCTATGTCATGTACAAAGTAGATGTCCTAACCGACTTGCCAAAACTATAGTTAACAAGAAATTTGTGGAGTGGTTGAAAAATGAGTTTTAATGACTCCAACCTAAGTGTATGCAAACTTCTGACTTCAACTGTACTACTCTTATCATAATTTGGTTTTAATCCAGAGAGGTTAGCAAAAGTGTTTAGATCCTCTATGAGGCTGTGGATGGATTCTAATTGTGTTTTTAAAAGAAAACATGAATCATCAACGTACAATGACACCTTTTTTTTTAAGCCACGGATTTCTAACCCCTAATATTATTGTTGGATCTCATTTTAACAGCTACAATGTCGATGGCAATAATAAATAGATATGCTGATAGTGGACAACCTTGTTTTATTCCTCTTGACAGTTCAAAATGAGATGTAGCCATTATTTACTATTTTACACCTAGGGTTACTATACATAACTTTAACACATTTTATAAGCGATTCTCCAAAATTGAAATATTCTAGGCATTTATATATAAACTCCAGTCGTTCTTTATCAAAAGCCTTTTCAAAATCAGCTATGAAAACCAGGCCTGATTTCCCCCATATTTCATAGTATTCTATTGTTTCCAGTACTTATATTATCTCCAATGTATCATCCATGTAAAAAAAACCTGTCTGATTAGGATGAATAATATCTGACAATACATTTTTAATTCTATGCACCAAACTAGAATTTTTGCATCACAACACTGAAGTGTAAGAGGTCTCCAATTTTTTTAATGGACTGGATATTTATATATACCACTTGGATCCTGTTTCAGTAATATTGAAATCAGACCTTCTTGTTGCGTGTCCGATAATCTACCGTTTATATAGGAGTGGTTAAAACATGATAATCATGGTCCCCCAAGTATATCAAATTCCCCTGGTATGCCATTCAGCCCTGGAGTTTTCCCAGATTTAAAGGCTTTAATTGCATCAAGAAGTTCCAACCACTGTAATTTGTTCTTCACATGAGTCTTTCTGTACAGATGTTAATTTTACATTATTAATTGGAAAAAAAATCCATACAATTAGCTTCGGTTAGTGGAGATAGAGGAGACTGAACCAAAAACATATTCCTAAAGTACTTTACTTTACAAAATATAATTAGGTGAATCATGTGTGACTCCATCATTTGTAACAAGTTTCAATAAAACAATTTTGGTAGTATTTCTATGTTGAAGATTGAAAAAGAATTTGGTGCATTTTTCCCCATATTCCATCCAGTTCAATTTATTTTTATAATATATTACACTGGAACTTTCTTTAATAAGTTTCTCCATTTCTTTTTGTTTTTCCTCTAACTTATTCTGTGCCTCTATGGTACAGTTTTTATTGCTATCTAACTGTACTGTTAATCCTTCAATTTCCTTTGTTAATATGGACTCTTTTGATCTAAATTGCTTTTGTTTTATAGATGAGTACTGAATTGCATGGCCTCTAAAGGCACATTTAAAAGTGTCCCATACAATAAGATCTACTGTACCTATATTATGTCGGAAAAAGTCAGTTATAAATTCTTCTTCTGTCCTAGTTATCATCCAGTAAGCTTTGATCCAATTTCCAATATCCTCGCCCACGTGGAAATTCTGTAAGAGTAATATATATGCCAATTATGTGATGATCCGACCGCATTCTGTACCCATCAACACTTTTTAAACTTTTGGTGCCAGAGAGAATGACATTAGAAAGTAATCAAGACGACTAGCTTGATTAAGCCTCCGCCATGTATATCTCATTAGGTCAGGGTATTTAAGCTTCCATATATCCACTAATTCCAATATATCCATGACATTCATGATTTCCTTAAGGGTGATAGTTTGTGTGATTTCCTTTACACTTACAGTTGACCAGGGAAGCTCTAGCAGGGCAGAAATTTGATGAAATGACCTGTTGGAAAGGTGGCATCCTATGACAATGTGTCCTGACGTTGGCCTGTTGGTGAGGTTTATGACCCTCATAAATACCCCCTTTTCTCTCTCTACTACTCTATAGGGTTGACTCTTCAAACCCCATTTGTTAACATAGAGAGAAAATGGTAACGTCAAAAGGGTGGGGAAAGGAACCATATTTCGGGAATCCAACCAGCTGAAAATATGCGTTGGTACTTAAGGAATATGATGTCCAATCCGTTGGCGTCTGAGACATTTTTACTAATGATAGGACGACATAAACTGTATCTCGGAAAGTCTACACATTCTAGTTATCAGATTCACATGGAATTGTTGAGCAATTTAAATGTTTAACTATTTGTGGAAAGATTAAATGTAATTTTAGCTCCTAAATGAGAGAATAATTTTCATAGAGTCAAAAGTCTGCTCACTCCGTGGCCCCGCCCAAGTGAACAGACATTGGCTGTAAACTATTAAAAACACCTCTCTCTCCCATGACTATATAAGCCCGTTGACAAAAATTCAACTTTCTGTTCCAAGGACGAGAGGACGACGGTCCCCACGTTAAAAGGGCTAATAATTTTCTGTTCCAAGGACGAGAGGACGACGGTCCACAAGTTAAAAGGGCTAATCATTTTGGGTTCCAAGGACGAGAGGATGACGGTCCCCACGTTGAAAAAGCTCAGATAATAACCTACCGAAATTAGCATTGAATTTCACTGTGAAGATGACGATTGACACGCCGAAAGGATGAATTTCGACTATACCAGCCAGAATATAGCATGAGCTAAAAGTATGGCAACTTGGTATGAACTTTGAACTCTCATTCACTCCAGAAGTGATACCTCCTAGCCGCTGCAAACGTGGGCTAGGAAAGAACGGACAATCTCTTCAGAAAGACAGGGTACTACAACGTATCTGTTCTACCACACGAAAACGGTACTACAATGTAGCCGTTCTAACACCAGAGACATTCGACAAGGGACAAGAGATCTCGGCTGGGCAACCCAGCCTTCCATCTACGACCAATCTATCGAGGCGCAGCTCAGAGTAAATATGTCTTGCATTTTCCGTTTCCAAATGGGCGGTTATTTAGAATGCATAAGATGCTGTATTTACGATAGCTTCATAAGGTCCGATAGAGACCAAATCCCTTTGTTCTCCAGTCATCCTGCGCTTTCTTTCAAGCCAACCCCCTCTCTTTGTGTAACCAGCCGTCATATCGGTTCCGTCCACCAGGGACATTCTTCATGTATGACATAATTAGTAATCAATGTATGATCCATTCTGTGTATATGTAATTCTGTGTGATTATTTTGGTATTTAGTCAATAAATAGTTAAACCAAATGTTGTATTGCTGATTCAACTTGGTAGCTAGGGTTCGTGAAGAATTCTACGATGTTCAGATGAGACTGAATGAGGTCAGGATTAGTAATTGACTGCTGTTGATGTAAAAGATTACTAGGTCTTTAAGAGTTTATTCGGAAGATAACAGCTCTATAAACATTCTTTCGTGGTGCCCCGACTTTCTAGTTAATTACATTTACATGATTAGTTTAATCAGGTAATATTAATTACAGAGAAATGATTTTATAGAATAGCATGTCATATCACTTAATCCACATACTTGTATATATAGTGTACATACCACATACAGTACGGGTAATACTGCCATACCAGGTAAAAAGGCAGTAACTGCTCATAGCGTCGAACTGAGAGGAAAAAAAAATATTTACCTTGGTTTCACAGTAACTTTATGCAGTTACTGCTAACATGACCCCCATTTCTCCAAAACACAACACAATAGAGGCAGGATACTTGTCATCATGATTAAGCATGTATTAAATGTAGCAAAAATGACATTAACTCCTTTTAGACCAAATGAGCAGCTACTGCCTTTTTGCTTGGTAGGGCAGAATAGAGGTGTAACATTTTACATTTGGCAGATGAATGTGTGGGTGTAACAGTGTTGCAACCATCCCATTTTGGGCTTGAACCAGGGACAACCGTAACGCTCAAAGCATCGTTACCTAGCTCTCCACAAAAGCCGCGGCCCTTGCTGAGCAAGGGAAACAACTCCTTCAAGGTCTCAGAGCGAGTGATGAGCTATTTTACACAGGTTACATGGGCAACACATGAGTATGTAGGATTGATGTATTGTACTACCAACAATTAGGTTGGTGGGAGCATCAAGGATGTTTTGGACATATTGGGCATCTAATATACCTAACTAAATGCACTCCCATTCTCTTATTAATCCCACAATGAGATACATTTTCTAATCATGTATCTTACTTCTCTAGTTTCTTCACTCCTATAACTACCTCCCTCTCTCCTTTTGTCCACTAGACACCCCTTCCTGGTCATGGCTCCCTTCGTTCTGCAACCTTCGAGATCTGCGTCGACGTGCCCAGCTCAGACAGCTGGAGGACTCCAGTGGCAACATGGTCCACATCAAGCAGAAGCTCTACCACAACGGCCACCCTAGCCCACGCCACCTCTGACTCTGAAACAAGAATCCCCGCCCCCCAACTGCCCCTTGGCCAACTGCTGCCTCAGAGACCCTGGAAGACTGCCCTCTCACTGTTCATAACACCCCTGTCACTGAGACTTTCATATGACAACCCTGACACAAGTCAGCACCAACCAATCCAAACTCGAGCAGAAGAAGAAGATAGTCGCTAGTGAAATCTTGTCTATGTCCACATTTTCTGTGTTCATTGTTGAAACTTGGCATGCTCTTTTAGAAAAGGGTACGATGCGGGCAGTGTCCGGAAAGTGAGGGGAGTAAGAATGGGGTGCCACAGTGGGGGGTTTTCTCTATGGGGAGGGTCTTTCTCTAAAGTGGGAGGGAGGTAAATGGAAAGGGGTGTGTTTCAAGATTTTGTGATGGGAAGGTTAGATTGCTGCTTCTGTAAATACTAATAAATATGGGAAAGTGGGAACACAGGGTATGGGTGGGTTTGTTTGTGAGTGTGGTAAGTCAAGTGTTACGAGTAGAGCTGATGGACTGTATGGGAGGATAGGGTAGGGAAGATGAGGATGACAGCTGTCTGGGGTTGAAGAGTGTGATTTCTTCTAAAAACAGAATAATTAGCTTTGTTACTTTGTGAATTAAATGAATGTATTAATTTACATGTAAATATAAGAAGGGGAGGGGAGCTTATGTTTATGGTCAGGGTTCTCTGCGCTGTGTTATTATTTATGAGAAGGTAGAAAATAAACTGATGCCAGCCCAGATAAGACGGAGAGACAGTTCAGTACTTCCCTCGTCTTCCCAATACTGTGTCCAATAGCACTTCCCAACTTGCTACATCCAATTGCCTCATACTTATCAGGATCAACCAGCCTAGCAGCAGCGGGAACCCTCACCCAGTCCCCTTCCCCTCTCTGTCCAGACATTGCTGTTGTGAGGATAAAATGTCTGTTTTATTAAAAGTGCCATTGAAGCACAACAGTGACCCCTAATGTTTGAATGTGTCATTGCCTCAACATCACTAGATATACTGTACAATAGATACACTTCCATACACAATTATTTAGTAGTGAAGTTAAAGCTTTTAAATTGGTTCTATACACCAGCATTTTGGATTTGAGATCCAATGTTTTACATGAGGTGACAGTACAGAATGACACCTTTTATTTTAGGGTATTTTCATACATATCTGTTTTACCGTTTAGAAACTCAAGCACTTTATGTATCTGGTCCCCCCATTTGAAGGTGTCATAAGTATATGGACAATTCCCTTAGTGTATTCAGTTTAGTCTAAAGTTTAGTACTTGGTCCCATATTCCTAGCACACAATGACTAAATCCAGCTTGTGACTCTTACACATTTGTTGGATGCATTTGCTTATGTTGTGCCCAATAGAAATTAATGGTAAATGTATTGTGTCGTTTTGGAGTTGCTTTCATTGTAAATTAAAATAGAATATGTTTCTGAAAACTTCTACATTCATGTGGATGTTACCATGATTACGGATAATCATGAATGAATCGTGAATAGTGATGAGTGAGAAAGTTACAGATGCACTAAGATCATGCCCTAAAACATGTTAACCTTGCATCATTGCCAATAACAGGAGGTTAGCATTCTTTGGGGGGGTGACATTTATGCCTCTGTAACTTTTGACTAAATACAATATACTATAAGTGAATTTGTCAAAATACTTATGACACCTTCAAATGGGGGGACTAGATACATAAAATGTTTTCATTTCTAATCAATTCAAAATGCTGAGTATAGAGACAATTCAGCAAAATGTAAAGCTTCACTAAATAATTACATAGGGAAATGTATGTATGGGAAAAAAGCATTCCAAGAGACCTTACTATTCAGCATCCCTTCACCCATCCCTGCTAACTAGGATAGGATATAAACAAGGTACATTTGTAAGAATTGATTATTATAACTGTATCACAAACAATGCATGCATCCTGCTCTTTCCACGATAGACTGACCAGGGAATCTATGAAAGCTATGATCCCTTATTGATATCACTTGTTAAAACCACTTCAATCAGGGTAGATGAATGGGAGGAGACAGGTTAAAGAATGATATTTAAGCCTTGAGACAATTGAGACATGGATTGTGTATGTGTGCAATTCAGAGGGTGAATGGGCAAGACGAAAAATTTAAGTGCCGTTATGGTAGTAGGTGCCAGGCACACCGGTTTGTGTCAAGAACTGCAACGCTGCTGGGTTTTTCACGCTCAACAGTTTCCTGTGTGTATCAAGAATGGTCCACCACCCAAAGATATCCAGCCAACTTGATACAACATAATTTCTAAATTTTATAGAAAAAAATAAAGTTAAAAAGTTCTACCTGATGACATCGTCGAAAGTTAAAACATTTTAAAAACAGTGATTTTGCAAACACTATGAGACGCGGGGATGTGGGGAGCAAGAAAATACCCTCCCTCTAGCTAGAAAGTTGTTGCAGGTTTTGAAAATCACAGTTTTTCTTAATTTTAATCCTACCTTGTGACATCAGAAAGCAGGTTTCCATCCAACCTTTTTATGGGAGTAAAGTACGTCGGATATCAGTACATTTTCCAAATGTCGACAAAACAAAAGACGTTGGACAAGGTGGGATCTTTTTGTGTCGGTAAAATGTACTTTGCGATAAATGGTGGTGGAAGCGGTTTTATGAGCTAATATTGTTATTAAAACCATTAAATCGAAGTGAACTTGGAGTCACGTGATGACATGTTGAGCGGTCCTCCCAGTACGACTCATCAGGAAAGATTGCAGTTTATTAGGCTACAGATGAAATTAGTGATGATGAGCTTCATGCTCCTTTCCAATAAATATCAAGTGTCTTATTCTGGTGACATGATCATCGATGCTTGGCTGCCTTTTGACAAATAAAAATAATCTCGCTCTTGTGTCCATAATAATCTCATCATGTAAATAAATATACACGCACTGCATCTGCGAGCTGTTGGCTAGAGCACACATGCCAATACCAGAATGAGCACACTCCCTATATAACACAATTGTTTTTGTGAGAAAACCATCAGTAGAATTAAATGCAATTGAAACATATTTAAATTGTATTTTTTATTCGGTACATAGAAATGTAACCGCAAAGGGTATTTTTATATGCACAACGTCATCACACAGCCTTCAATCCACAACAAGTACATTTGATGGAAACACATCTCTGGTGGGAAAATGCCCATACTGTTTTTATGCATATTTTAGAATATTTGCATGGAAATCTGTCTCCAATTGGATGGAAACATAGCAACAGAGAAGTGTTTTTTAGGACCTTTCTTCTTATATTTTTAACCACAGGTCATAGAAATGTGCTGTTTTATAATATGTACACACTGGTATGGTGCTGGAGATAATGAATGGAGTTGAAAAGTCGTGGAATTGTAACAGGGTGCTCCATCCCAGTCCATTTGATGTTGAGATGTATACAGGTCCGATCTGTTGTCATTTTCTTTTGGCGTCCACTCTAAAAGTGCAATAAGACACCATTATTAATCAGGGTTAATCCAACCATTTCATGGGGCTGAATTACCTGATGCATTACTTAAAACTCACGACAGGTCTTATGAAAACAGATAATTTGAATGATGCCGGTGACATGATGATCGGTGATCAACTGTCAATTATCAAATAATCTGGTTTATATCCGCATCTCATCATATAGCCTACCCTGTCTACTTTATCAGAGAACTGTCTAGACTAGAGCATGCGCCAAACCCAGATTGGGCAAGTTTTCTATATTATTGCAAAAAAAATTGTGACAAAACCATCAGTAAAGTCTAAAATGTAATGGAAACCCATTTAACTTGGGAAATTAAAGAACGACTGCCCCTAAAAAGCAACTTCTCGTTTTGAAAACTCTCTATGTGGCATTGATATGACTAAGAAACATTTATTATTGTGTCAAAACTGTAAATAGGATAATTTTGGTCATAAAGTCAGTCTCGTACAAAACTGAGATTTGCGAGGTTATAGGAAAAAAGGGTATGTCACGGAATGATGGGTAAAGTAATCGTTTTCCTTGGGCTGGGTTTATTTCCACATGCCCACAGCTGGCAGCACCCAAGTAATCATCAGTTCAGAGCTCAGCTGGACGTGACCCGACTGTAATGCCCATGGTCAATTTAGTTTAACAGTCGATATCCCTATGGGGCTAGTTAGGGACCATCAGTAAATTGCACAATATACATGGGGCAACATTTTTAATGTTCAATAGCTCCAAATTTGAATGACTTAAAACCACAAAACCAACAATAAATTGTAGAAATTCATATACAAATATTGAAAGCATTTAAATGGAAATGTCAACATTTTTCTCCTTCATATTCATAATCTCCCGCTCCACCCCAACATCAACATATGAGAAAATGCTGCATTTCTATGTCTTGTAGTAAAAATATATAGAGAAAGATAAGTGTTTCCAATGACATCAACCAATTAGTAGACAATTAGTAGGCAAGGGCTACTCACAATTGGCCTATAATACTGATGATGTCACTGGAAACACTTATCTTCACTACAAAACAGAGAAATACGCCATTTTCACATATGTTGATGTTAGCACCACAATACACATCAAAATACAATAAACACATTCAAATACACATTCATATACATGTTATTATACACAACAGTACACAAAAAGCAAAACACAATCATAAAAAACAGACACATTCTTCAGTAAAACGGTCCCCTAACAACTGTCTGAAATGCCGTAGAGGCACCAATTCCTCCAATTTTAAAGTGTATTGTAGATCATTCCACAAGTAAGGTGCAAGGAAATTAAAGGCTGATTTACCTAACTCTCTAGACACCAATGGAGTCTCCAGAGTTAACAAACCTTGTGACCGGGTTTGATAACTTGTCATTTTAAATCTTAACAGTGATGTTAAGTAAGTCAGAAGTTTGTGGAGCAGGGCTTTGTAAACAAAAAGAGCATAATGATGTGATCTACGTGACTTCAAAGAGGTCCAGCCAACCTTTTGGTAAATAATACAGTGATGAGCAATAAAACTGTCTCCTGTGATAAAACAAATATAATGAATATGAAGTTGAAAAATTGTAAAGCTTCCCTTTAACGAGAACACAAACGTGTGCAACATGAAAATATTCTCCCATTTACATTGTGTAATTTATTAACGGTCCCTAACTAGCCCCAGCTATAGGCTATCCAACGTCAAAACAACTTTGCCATGGTCGCACACCAACTGGCTGAAGCTAATTGGCGAAAGAAGCTAGCTAGCACTAACTAGCCTAGGCGACTTCAAGATAAGACCTGGTTAGGCTGTTTCAAGTTATCTAGAGGGGTGAGTGATGAACTGTGTACCGTTTTGGCAGATGATGTATAAACACTTGCCCAATGCAAACACAAACACACAAACACGACACCCACATTAAACCACCCCACCAAGACAACTCTTGTTTGGCTTCAGTCATGGCCACTGCATTTCTTAATGACCAAGCCAGAAAATGAGGCCAAATCAGGAAGTTCAGACCTTCTTCAACTGCAAAAGTGGTTGTGGATTTTATGTGCACTACATCATCACACAGCCTTTTATCCGCAACAAGTCAGTTTGATGGAAACATCCCTCTGGTGGGAAAATTTACATATTTTTTTAATGCGGACTTTAGAATTTTTGCATGAAATCTGTCTGCAATTGGATGGAAACCTAGCTACTGAGACAGAATAATCAAATCAATAGCCGTTTAATCACATGACAAAACACCATAATTTTTGCTTCAACATATTTCATCTTGATCCTTACCAAAGTGTTTCAGTAGCTTCACAATAAACATTTTTTAGGAGGGTCTTTTGGTGTGGTTGGGACATCACTTTCCTGGTCCTTTGCTTGAGGTGTTTCAACTTTACTATCATCTGCCTCCAGAGTGCCAGAGGTTTCAGTTGCACCGCTGTGGCAGCTGTAATTTCAGTCGCCTCAGAATCCTTGCCACAACAGTTGCAAGGATCTCAGCTGCAGTTTCTGTGTCAACCTTTGCTATAGTGGCCTCTGTCTCCTTGGCTACATGGGTTGCTGCAGCCTCAGTCACCAGGGCAACGGGGTTGTTACGGCCTCAGTCTCCAGGGCAGCCTCTGCCTCCTTAACTAGGGTAACTGCCTCCTCGATAATGTCAGCTGCCTCTTCAACCTTCACTAGTTCAGCTGTGGCTGCGGCCGGAGTGTTGGAGATGATGGCCTCTACGACAGGGAGCCCCCGCTTGGATGGTGGGGGCTGAATCCAGGGCCTGTGGTAGAGCTTCCTGCCCCGCTGTGAATCCTCTTGCACTTGCTGCTGCCACCTCTTTGGCTTCACCACCCTGTGCATCGATCATAGCTTGTCAAGACTCCGTCATCTGAAGAAATATGCAGCAGCCTGACGTGGTACATGGATTGAACATTATCTTGTGTCCCGTTATCCTGTACTGTTATCTAGAGACAACTCAACCAACTAAATGGTTTGGAAGCTTAACTGAACAGGTCACACGTACTCACCTGCCAGGCCACACCCAGTTTAGAGATCTCACGCCCGACATGCCCGCTGCACGAATTGCAATGTCTGAACACTTCTGTCCATAGTCAAACTGGGCCAACTTCATTTTCCTGCAGGGGGATATAGGTTAGTGAAATGAACCTTCACCTCAACACAGTATTGTTTCATCAGAGCAATCCTTAGTCGAAAATACATCTAGCTCATAAATATCACGTTGCACATTTGTAGTCATTACCAGAATCATTATGCCACTTATAGATAATGGAATTATAGTACAAGCGGAGAATGGTGCACTCACTGTCACCCTATGGTGGCGGGCTCCGGTACAAATCTGTCAACACTAGCAGAAACCTGGGAAGAGAGAGATGGTATTATCCAAACATCTTTTTAGTCAAGTCAAGCTTTTCATACTCTTCCTTCAAAACTAAAATATAATCACCATTGTAACTTGCCTGTGTAAAATCACTTGAAATTAATACATTTTTACATGACAAAAGTATTTCGGTTGGTACCAATTTGTTGCTCTGCTCTCCAGTGCGGTAAAGGAATGCGTTAAGGGTGGCTCTGAGGTCCTCACTGATTTTCTCCTGCAACACAAAGTAATCGACATGTGATCAAAACAGCTGACATGTTGACTCTTGAAAACATAATGTGCTTACCGTTACTGGACTCACTATGCATCTCTTGCGTAGGAATGCATATGTTTCATCTACAAAGAGCAGGACGCTTCAGAAGATGAGACAACAGCAAAGAGAAAGAGATTAGCAATTATATTTGCTTCATAAGAAAACTTCCCTAATGTATGTATATATTAATACATTTGGGAGTAGGGGCTTTGAAGAGATATTTCAGAAATGTTCAACTTCATATTCATTATCTCCACCCAAACATCAACACGTGAAAATGGTGCGTTTCTATGATTTGTAGTAAAAAATATAGAGGAAGATAACTGCTTCCAATAACATCATCAACCAATTAGTAGACACTGCCTACTCATAAATGGTTAAAATCACACGATGCATACCACTGATGTCATTGGAAACACTTATCTTCCTCTATCTGTTTTTACTACAAAACATAGAAATGCACATATGTTGATGTTGGGGCGGTGCTGGAGATGATGAATATGAAGTTGAAGAATTGTGACATTTCCCTTTAATATTGCAGCTAGATTGTGGGTTCTATCAATTTAATTGTCTGCATCATTTCGCAACCATAGATCTTTACATATGGCTCTGATTTGACATAAACACCAATATGATTTGTGTCAATGAGGATCTGTAGATTTAACTTTTGACATTTAACATGACACAGTGCTAAGTGGATGAATGTCCTACCCACGCCGGCTTGTGCTGGCCCAGTCAAAGACCTTGTGCATGGCCGTGGCCCTGTCACAGCCTTTGGGGGCTACATCTCCACCTGTCATGATGGCGTAATCCATCCCAGAATGGAGGGCCAATTTCTACAGGGCAACTTAACGTAACAGACCATCGGTCAGCATTCAGTATAATAGTGGATGTAGCAAGTGTGACCCTGTTGACAATTGACAGCTCTTGTGATGACTGTACTATATTTTGGCGTGAAGTTAATATCCTACACCTAACCAATTCCATTTAAGAATGTTTAACAATTGTTCCTTATTCTAGTAAAGTACATATTAAATTATTTATACTACCCGGTATTTCCTGCCAAAACCGGAAGTGTCATTCAAAAGCATTTTAAAGCATATAAATAGGTCTATGTCTGGATTTGATTAGAGCTTTGATTGAAAATTCAAGCCTGATGATACCTGAGCCTGATAAGCCATACATTAAATACATTTTATGAGCCCTACATTAAAGACATTAATGAGCCCATGCTCACAAAAGCCTAAATGATTGTTCCATTATCCAATACACATATGATATAGACTACTGCACATTAAGCAAATAAAAACATAAAAGCCCATAGATGTAGCTAGCTATATGCTGTTTTGGGTAAATAAATTAAACTATCTCCAGTAGGCTAGACTATATTGTTGTACTGTATTGTTTTACAGTACATTTGGGAAGTATTCAGACCCCTTGACTTTTTCCACATTTTGTTACACTAAAGCCTCATTCTAAAATTGATCAAATAGTTGTTTTCCCTCATCAATCTACACACAATACCGCATGATAAAGCAAAAAAAAGGTTTCCAGAAATGTTTAAAAAAAAACATAAATATCACATTTACATAAGTATTCAGACCCTTTACTCAGACTGGGGCGAAGGTTCACCTTCCAACTGGACAACAACCCTAAGCACACAACCAAGACAACGTAGGAGTGGCTTCGGGACAAGTCTCTGAATGTCCTTGAGTTGCCCAGCCAGAGCCCAGACTTAAACATCTCTGGAGAGACCTGAAACTAGCTGTGCAGAGATACTCCCCATCCAACCTGACAGAGCTTGAGAGGATCTGCAGAGAAGAATGGGAGAAACTCCCCAAATACAGGTGTGCCAGGCTTGTAGCATCATACCCAGGAAGACATGAGGCTGTAATCGCTGCCAAAGGTCCTTCAACAAAGTACTGAGTAAAGGGCCTGAATACTTATGTAAATGTGATATTTCAGTTTTTCATTTCTTATGTTTTGCTAAACTGTCTAAAAACCAGTTTTTGCTTTGTCATTATGTGTAGATTGATTAGGGGGAAAAACGATTTCATCAATTTTAGAATAAGGCTGTAAAGTAACAAAATGTGGAAGTCAAGTGGTCTGAATACTTTTTGAATGCATACAACCTTTCATAATATTTCCCCTAATGTTATAAGCCTACCTCCCCTCTCTCTCTATTGTTGCGTAATTCCATCCTCGCATTCAACAGTTAAATGTAATAATTGTTGTTGTCCTTATCTTCATCATACTAATGACATCCTTGAATAATAGAGGACTAGAATTAGATGTTGAAGGCTTTCACTTCTCTTCACGATGATTGAAAAATTATGGGGCTGAATAAACACTCTTCTTTCAATCTACCTCTGAGTTCTGTTGGTTGCTGTATTTAACATTCACCAAACAAAAGCTTTCTTCCATCTTCGAATAGTCTATTAGTGTAAGAAATGCTAAAAAAAAAGAATGTCCAGGAGGCTATTCTAGTATGGGACTCCCAAGATGCCAGCTAATTATGCGTAACCCATCATGAATTAGCTAAATATAAAGATAGTACTGCATTGAACGTATTACCTGAAAGAGGTAGGCTAGGACATCTATATATAGGGCTATATATCAATCTAGAACAGGCCAGCAACAATCCAAGATGGTAGCCAATCAGTCTGTCCGTTTGTATGTGTGATCATTGAGATCAGTTTTTATGTTTTAATGACCCTGATCCTGTTAACAGAAGCAAACACATTTTACGAAATTTACTTGTACAAAGATTTCTGATTGAAAGACCGTTTTTGCTGCCTCGAGCTGCTCGTAAACTGTAGCCTACAGCTTTCTGGAGTTGGATCTCGCCGAGTCGGGAGCGTCTGTCTGCGCACAAGGCCATTTACGCGAACACAGTTGCGCACTGAAGGCCAGGAGCGGAGAAGCGGTTGACAGATTGGAAAACCTGATGCACAACGTCTACTGGTCGTTGCGCACCTATGCTGAAATAAAACCCGCCATTGTGTTACTGTGCCTGCTCTTTGCGCAATGCCATCCTGGATTAAATATGCTGAATAATCAATGGGTGAGTGAATTATCTTTGCTGTATGCCCTACAATTTGCAAAAACTCCGACGAGACCATCATGTCAATACCACCAGGAACTTGGTCTCTCTCTGCAATTACATTTGTACCACTCTCAAACGCAACTGGACCTACACTTGATGGCATAGCCTACTTTCAAAATCTCAAACTATCGAATTACTTGTTTTCTGTGTGGAGAGACTTTATTGACAATAGTGCTGGCCCCGCCTAGTCCTCACGCATTGGGCAACTGAGATATATTGTTATGCTTTTATTGTTGATCTCTGGTAATGTGCGACCAAACCCTGGGCCGGTGGATCAATGGTATGTTAATGTCAGAAGTCTATTTTCCAAAAATATACATTTTTAGAATATGTGCCAATACGACAAATGCAGACAATGGTTTTATCAGAAACTTGGCTAAATAAATGTGTCAAATTACTCGATTTCTATTGATGAGTACACAGTTTTTAGAACGAATCGGAAGAGTAAAGGAGGAGGGGTTGCAGTTGATGTTAAATCCAAGTTTAACAACAAACATTTTGAATTGCTTGCGGTTAAAGTGAACGTATATAAGGACTCGAACATCACTATAGACGGCTGCTACAGACATCCCTAGGCTTCAGGAGACGCACTTAACTCTCTCTTTCTGATGTCCTGCACTAGCTAAATGACTCTTAATTCATTATTTTAGGAGATTTGAACTGGGACATTCTTACATCTGTATTGGGCTCTTTTAAAGAACTGTGTGACTCTGAATCTCGCGCAATTAATTAATGCGCCTACTAGGCCGAATCCCAGAGCACCTAACAAATCAACGCTATTGGACATTCTTCTAACGATTACCCCTCACAAATACACATCGACTGGGATATTCTATAATGATGTCAGTGATAACTGTGCAATTGCTTGTGTTAGAAATAAAATAATGACCAACGCCAAACCCCGTTATATTTCTAAAATACACTTTAGACAGTTTGATGAGCAATCGTTCTTACATGGTCTGTACCATACTATTGACAGAGTAAGTCTCATTCCCGATGTTGACACTGCCTGGGACTATTTTTATATGACATTTGTGTCCATTTGTGATAAGCATGCCTCTGTTAAGAAATGTTGAATCAGTGGAAGGGACAATCCCTGGTTTTCAGATAACTTGACAGACTTAATTAGAAAGATAAATGTATCTTTGGCTCAAGCTAGACATACAAATGCTCCTGTTGACTGGGCCTCCTTCAGAGTTCTAAGGAACACATGTACAGGATTGATCAGGAAGTCCAAATCAGATTTCTATCTAAATGCAGTCACAGAGAACCTAAACAACCCTACCAAGTTCTGGAAGCTAATCAAATCAGTGTCAGGTTCTAATGTATCCTCTGGCGTTCCTGACCATTTAATGATGGATTCTAATGAAGTGAAGGATAAAGCTGATATTGTAGGGGTTTTTAACAAGCACTTCATATCTGCTGGTTCAGTGTTTGATAATGGTGGTGCCCAGGCCTATAATGTAAGCTCTGTTACAGTAAACTAATATATATATATATATAGGTCCTTATGTGAACCATTTTAACTTTGAGCCCGTTTCTTATGCTGAGGTCTATAAAGCACTAAAGGCAATAGACACTCAAAAGTCTGAAGGTCCAGACAACCTGGATCCCTAACTCTTAAAGATAGCAGCTGGTATTATTACTGAACCTCTGGTTCACATTTTCAACTTGAGTCTCTTGACCAATTCTATACCTAGCATTTGGAAATCAGCTCATGTCCTCCCACTGCTAAAGGGTGGAGATCTCTCAGATGCTATTAACTGTCATCCTATCTCCAAACTCTCTATCCTGGCCAAAGTCTATGAATCCCTAGTGAACGCAGTTAAAAAACGTCTTAATTGAAAATAACACACTGAGCGGTGTTCAGTCTGACTTTAGATCGGGGCACAGCACCACAACTGCAGCTATGGCAGTGGAAAATGACATCATAAATGCACTTGATAAAAAGCAACATTGTGCTGCTCTGTTTTTTAATTTATCAAAGGCATTTGATTCAGTTGACCATGAATTGTTTCTAGCTAGACTCTGTAACATTGGTCTCAGTGAAGGGGCTGTAAATAGTTCCTAAACCAATCTTTGACAGAACACAATGTGTACAGTGAGGGGAAAAAAGTATTTGATCCCCTGCTGATTTTGTACGTTTGCCCACTGACAAAGAAATGATCAGTCTATAATTTTAATGGTAGGTTTATTTGAACAGTGAGAGACAGAATAACAACAAAAACATCCAGAAAAACGCATGTGAAAAATGTTATGAAATGATTTGCATTTAAATGAGGGAAATAAGTATTTGACCCCTCTGCAAAACATGGCTTAGTACTTGGTGGCAAAACCCTTGTTGGCATTCACAGAGGTCAGACGTTTCTTGTAGTTGGCCACCAGGTTTGCACACATCTCAGGAGGGATTTTGTCCCACTCCTCTTTGCAGATCTTCTCCAAGTCATTAAGGTTTCGAGGCTGACGTTTGGCAACGTGAACCTTCAGCTCCCTCCACAGATTTTCTTTGGGATTAAGGTCTGGAGACTGGCTAGGCCACTCCAGGACCTTAATGTGCTTCTTCTTGAGCCACTCCTTTGTTGCCTTGGCCGTGTGTTTTGGGTCATTGTCATGCTGGAATACCCATCCATGACCCATTTTCAATGCCCTAGCTGAGGGAAGGAGGTTCTCACCCAAGATTTGACGGTACATGGCCCCGTCCATCGTCCCTTTGATGCGGTGAAGTTGTCCTGTCCCCTTAGAAAAATACCCCCAAAGCATAATGTTTCCACCTCCATGTTTGATGGTGTTCTTGGGGTCATAGGCAGCATTCCTCCTCCTCCAAACATGGCGAGTTGAATTGATGCCAAAGAGCTCCATTTTGGTCTCATCTGACCACAACACTTTTACCCAGTTGTCCTCTGAATCATTCAGATGTTCATTGGCAAACTTCAGACAGGCATGTATATGTGCTTTCTTGAGCAGGGGGACCTTGCAGGATTTCAGTCTTTCACGGCGTAGTGTGTTACCAATTGTTTTCTTGGTGACTATGGTCCCAGCTGCCTTGAGATCATTGACAAGATCCTCCCGTGTAGTTCTGGGCTGATTCCTCACCGTTCTCATGATCATTGCAACTCCACGAGGTGAGATCTTGCATGGAGCCCCAGGCTGAGGGAGATTGACAGTTATTTTGTGTTTCTTCAATTTGCGATTAATCGCACCAACTGTTGTCACCTTCTCACCAAGCTGCTTTGCGATGGTCTTCTAGCCCATTCCAGCCTTGTGTAGGTCTACAATCTTGTGCCTGACATCCTTGGAGAGCTCGTTGGTCTTGGCCATGGTGGAGAGTTTGGAATCTGATTGATTGCTTCTGTGGACAGGTGTCTTTTATACAGGTAACAAACTGAGATTAGGAGCACTCCCTTTAAGAGTGTGCTCCTAATCTCAGCTCGTTACCTGTATAAAAGACACCTGGGAGCCAGAAATCTTTCTGATTGAGAGGGGGTCAAATACTTATTTCCCTCATTAAAATGGAAATCATTTTATAACATTTTTCACATGCCTTTTTCTGGATTATTTTGTTGTCATTCTGTCTCTCACTGTTCAAATAAACCTACCATTAAAATTATAGACTGATCATTTCTTTGTCAGTGGGCAAATGTACAAAATCAGCAGGGGATCAAATACTTTTTTCCCTCACTGTAAGACACTTTGTAACTTGATACTAGTTTGTAACTTGATACGAGTTTGGTTGTTCCTTTGGGGAACAACATTAATTATTTAGCTTCAAGATTTATGACAACATTTTTGCCATTAATTCACAAACCATACCACTTTTACTGAACTGAGTCGCAAGCTTTGGACATCTGTTCCTCAAAAGTACTGATTAATGTACACTAGTCTCATTAGCCGGGGGACAAGGTTAATGGACACAGGATGACCGTATGTGCCATACAGGTACCAATGCCAAACTGACATTCATTGGCTAAATATACACCCCCTTATATGCAACAGCAGGCCATAGGTCTAGATCAGGGATGGGCAACAGATCAATCAGCCGGGGTCTCAACTTACTGTTGTAGAATACACAAGGTGTAATTTTGAAATTTGGTTGTGCATCAGCAGTTTTTCTCGTTATGTTAGTCACTGACAGTCACTCAATTAGCCCATGTCAGCTAAATTTTTTTTCATTGGTAAATTAGTCTAGCGGCCTGCTATCTAAACTTAATCATGGTAGTAATCAAGGTGGAATTACTGACCGGAGGGCCCCAAATGATTTTGTTAGTCACTCTTACTCAGATATCATATTAAAAGCTGCATGACAAATGTGTAGACTTTGTTCTTTCAATCACTGACACGCCCACCAAAGCCTGTCGGAGATAGTATGTTGATCCAGTTGACTCTAGTTCATACCATTCTGTATATAGTTGATTTGTTAAATTTATATTTGTTGCAGTAGTCAGTTGTTCCAAAGTTTCATTGTTCATGTTCTGCAATGATATCGCAGTGGTATATTTGCATTAGATTGCAAAATGTACCTCACGCAACACAAAGTCTGCACGTTACTCAGGACATTACTCATATGGAGTCGTCTTCTTGCTCCTCAAGTTGAGGTGGCCTGACGGGTCCAGTTCTTCTACCGCCATTATTCTTCACAGGATCCTATACAGTACACACCTCCACCACTATAGCTCCATGTGTGTCGGGAAGACTCTTACAGGCAAACGTGACATGGTGGGCAGGGATGTCTAAAATACAGCATCCTTATTGGTTAGTAAACCGACGATGCGATCTCCCGCTCAAGATCATCAATGTGCGGGGCTGCAATGATATTATATTCTAAATCACTTGGACTGCCTGAGTTGTATTTTATGTTTATTTAACCTTTATTTAACTAGGCAAGTCAGTTATGAACACATTCTTATTTTAAATGATGACCTAGCCCGGCCAAACCCTCCTCTAACCCGGACGACGCTGGGCCAATTGTGCGCCGACCTTATGGGACTCCCCATTATGGCAGATTGTGATACAACCCGGGATCAAACCAGGGTCTGTAGTGATGCCTCTAGCACTATGATGCCTTAGACTGCTGCCCCACTGTGTAGATTGTGTAGATTAACGAAAGTGCACAACTTCAAAAGGAAACCCGTAAAAAGCAGGAAGCATATAGAACTCATAGAGCACATAACATAAACAACCATTGAAAGAAAAATAGAAACGGTACACTCATAGCCCTATATACCACACGAGGACATTGACAGGTACATGATAGCCACCCACTCCTCATTTCTGAACTTGTATCAGAGAAAGTAGACTAAGCCTTGACTACACTTTCCAGTGTGTAGGCTAGACAGTAGGCATACTTCTAAAACATCTTATAAGATGTAACCCACATTATTTAGTCACTTTTTCTCCAGGCAATCAGTAACACACCGGGTTCTACTAATCCAACCCTTGATTGAAAACTCTGATTTTGTGATTTAGTATGAGGTATCTTTCTGCAAGTACACAGAGGGTAAGATTACCCACTCCTCTCCTAAACTCTGAACAGCCTTAGATTGTATAATTGTGTGTATACATCATAAAGAACCTAATATCCAGTGCTCTCAAGTCTGATAAATATCTAGGCTATATATGGCTTGCCATAGCTCCTTTGGATAACTTCACATACACGAACAAGCCTTTGGAACTAGTTTCATCCTTGAGATAAGTGTGCTATAGAGCTCGCAAGGTTGTAGTCCTAAAACAATGAAATGATTTACCTCGTTCATTCAGCCATTCATATGGGCAAAATTAATGGAGAAAGAATAAGGTTTGGGAATAAACACAGGCTTATGACATGTTATACGTTTTGTTCTATGAGACATCAGTAAGTTAACATGACCTTTATGAATTATAAAATCTTTGTGCGTGATTACATAATCTTAAAATCAGCTGAATTTAAAGATTTATCATAGAACAAAACGTATATACGATTTCCTAAACCTGTGTTTACCATATTCAGCATTTATCCAAAAACTAAATTTTCCCATAGGCTTTGTTCAACGAACTGTAGCGGAGTTAGTGCCTACAAAAAGACACCATTACTATTGCTCTTAATCTGTATCTTTGCCCTTCATTGAGACTGCGCCCTGCACTGTGATGTGGTAAGGTTGGACCCAGGTGCAGAGAAGAGACCAGACGAGGAATCAGTGGTTAAGGATAAACATAATACTTTACTAAGATTCGGTAGCCGCAGGATCACAGTACACTTGAAAAAACAACAAACACGAAGTCTCAAACTCACTCAGGAAATGAACGCACACAGTAAACAATTCAAGCTTCTGCAAAGGACCACAGAAAGCACACTTATTTTAACACGGACACAATCATGAAATATGGTGCCAGGAGGAGCCATGACATATCTTTGTGCTGCCTTTCCTTCCAGTTCTCTGCTGCCAATGACTGGAACGAACTACAAAAATCACTGAAACTGGAGACACTTATCTCCCTCCCTAGCTTTAAGCACCATCTGTCAGAGCAGCTCACAGATCACTGCGCCTGTACATAGCCCATCTGTAAATAGCCCAACCAACTACCTCATCCCCTACCGTATTTATTTATGTATCTTGCTCCTTTGCACCCCAGTAGTTCTACTTTGCACATTCATCTACTGCACATCTACCATTCCAGTGTTTAATTGCTATATTGTAATTACTTCGCCACCATGGCCTATTTGTTGCCTTACCTTCCTTATCTTACCTCTTTTGCACACATTGTATATAGATTTTTTTCTACTGTATTATTGACTGTATGTTTGTTAAGTCCATGTGTAACTCTGTGTTGTTGTATGTGTCGAACTGCTTTGCTTTATCTTGGCCAGGTTGCAGTTGTAAATGAGAACCTGTTCTCAACTTGCCTACCTGGTTAAATAAAGGTGAAATAAAACATACACACTGATCACCATGCTTATCTCTGGTGGTGGTGTGTGGCAATGGCTCTCTCCAGACCAGCCAGAGTGTAATGGGTATCCTTTTAAATATGCTCTGTTGACAAAATGGTTTGCCATGGAGTTTGGGCACAGCATGCCCATGCAGGGAGATGGATAGATGGTTGTTATGCAACCACATGTAATACAACTAAGTTCATCCCAGTGTACAAAGTATAATGAGGCACATATTACATTGTCAACCATTTAGGCACATTAGGCTGGGGAAGTGGAATAGGTCTACCTTGAGGAGAGATTATGAAATTGTCTGAGCACAGCAGCACAGATGAAGTGATGGTGGTGACCATCAATATAATACAATTATAAGAATTGGGGATATATAGATTTTAGGATGTCCATAATCGCAGACTCTTTAAACATCCATGATGACCTGAATATGTACAGTACCAGTCAAAAGTTTAGACACCTACTCATTCAAGGGTTTTTCTTTATTTTTACTATTTTCTACATTGTAGAATAATAGTGAAGACATCAAAACTATTAAATGACACATGGAATCATGTAGTAACCAAAGAAGTGTTAAACAAATCAAAATATATTTTATATTTGAGATTCTTCAAAGTAGCCACCCTTTGCCTTGCTGACAGCTTTGCACACACTTGGCATTCTCTCAACCAGCTTCCCCTGGAATGCTTTTCCAACAGTCTTGAAGGAGTTCCCACATGCTGAGCATTTGTTGGATGCTTTTCCTTCACTCTGCGGTCCAACTCATTCCAAACCATTTCAATTGGGTTGAGGTCGGGTGATTGTGAAGGCCAGGTCATCTGATGCAGCACTCAATCAATCTCCTTCTTGATCAAATTGCCCTTACACAGCCTGGAGGTGTGTTGGGTCATTGTCCTGTTGAAAAACAAATGAAGGTCCCACTAAGCGCAAACCAGAAGGGATGGCATATCGCTGCAAAATGCTGTGGTAGCCATGCTGGTTAAGCGTGCCTTGGGCCTCCCGAGTGGTGCAGTGGTCTTAGGCACTGCATCGCAGTGCTAGCTGTGCCACTAGAGATTCTGGGTTTGAGTCCAGGCTCTGTCGAGGCCAGCCACGACCGGGAGACCAATGGGGCGGCGCACAATTGGCCCAGCGTCTTCCGGGTTAGGGGAGGGTTTGCCCGGCAGGGATGTCCTTGTCCCATTGCGCACTGGAAACTCATGTGGAGGGCTGGGCGCAGTGCACGCTGACACGGTCGGCAGATGTATAGCGTTTTCTCTGACACATTGGTGCGGCTGGCTTCCGGGTTAAGTGGGCATTGTGTCAAGAGGCAGTGCGGATTGGTTGGGTTGTGTTTCGAAGGACGCACGGCCATCGACCTTCGCCACTCCCGAGTCCGTACGGGAGTTGCAACGATTAGATACCATGAAAAAGGGGTAAAAAATAAAGTGTTCCTTGAATTCTAAATAAATCACTGCCAGTGTCCCCAGCAAAGCACCCCCACACCACCACATCCATGCTTCACGGTGGAAACTACACATGCAGAGATCATCCGTTCACTTACTCTGCGTCTCGCAAAGACACAGCGGTTGGAACCAAAAATCTCAAATTTGGACTCATCAGACCAAAGGACAGATTTCCACAGATCGAATGTCCATTGCCTGTGTTTCTTGGCCCAAGCAAGTATATTCTTCTTATTGGTGTCCTTTTTAATAGTGGTTTCTTTGCAGAAATTCAACCATGAAGGGCTGATTCATGCAGTCTCCTCTAAACAGTTGATGTTGAGATGTGTCTGTTATTTGAACTCTGAAGCATTTATTTAGGCTGTAATTTGAGGCGCAGTTAACTCTAATGAATTTATCCTCTGCAGCAGAGGTAACTCTGGGTCATCCTTTCCTGTGGCGGCCCTCATGAGAGCCAGTTTCATCATAGCGCTTGATAGTTTTTGCGACTGCACTTGAAGAAACGTATAAAGTTCTTGAAATTTTGGCTGATCATGTCTTAAAGTTATGTTGTTTCTCTTTGCTTATTTGAGCTGTTCTTGCCATAATATGAACTTGGTCTTTTACGAAATAGCGCTATCGGCTGTATACCACCTCTGTGATCCACAAGTGAACTTTTAACAAGGCACACCTGTTAATTGAAAAGCATTCCAGGTGACTACCTCAGGAAGCTGGTTTAGAGAATGCCAATAGTGTGCATAGCTGTCATCAAGGCAAAGGTTGGCTACTTTAAAGAATCTGAAAAATCTAAATATATTTTATATAACACTTTTTTGCTTACGACATGATTCCATATGTGTTATTTCATAGTTTTGATATCTTCACTATTATTCTACAATGAAGAAAATAGTAAAAATGAAGAAAAACCCTGGAATGAGTAGGTGTCCAAACTTTTGACTAGTACTCTGTTATCAAATTAGAGTACATAGTAAGAATTGCATTGGTATACATTGTATAGGCATGTGTAGGCTATATGCCTAAAGCACAACCCAACAGTGCAACAAAGATAGCAATGCAAGAGATATTCACTATCCTTGATTAAATTATGTGATTTTCAAATTTGACAATGAATGCAGCTAGCAATACATACACTTCCCTCAATTATATCTGACTATAATAACCTTCTACAGTGAGCTCCAAATCTATTAGGACAGAGAGGAGGGGACTATGCACAAAAAGTGATGTAATTTCTACAGTGGTGCAACTTTGGCTTTAGTGGGGGAGGGGGACAACACTCCAAACAGCCTACCCGATCACTTGGAGGCTTCCGCATGGTCCTAAAGCACACCGATGCCTCTATTTGTATCACACTCCAATGCTAAAACTGTGTGGGGGGGGGTGAAAATACCCTCATATTAAAGCTGACAGTCTGCACTTTAACCTCATAGTAATTGTATAATTTCAAAGTGCTGGAGTACAGCGCCAAAAGCAAAGAGAGTTGTAAAATAGTCTCTGACATAATAGCCTGCAGTGAACCCATAGCTTTCAGTAAGTAGGCTACTCCTGAGTCGTGACAAACTGACGTCATGCCTGGGGCGGGACAGCGACCAGATACATAAGCTGGAACCGGCAACGCGCTCTATCGGTAAGAATATTCAACCTGAAAATATCAGCATGTCGGTCGTGTGCACCTCTTTATCCCGAAACGCCGTGGCATTACGGAACACTGGGGCGATGGTGGTAAGTAAAGGTGTACTTTTTTAAAAGGAGAAGAATAGTGAAGTTGGGGAATAGAAAGAAAGGCCTATGACTGGGATAAGTAGACCCCTATCAAAAGGGTAGTCGTAGACCACCTGCCTGCCTGGCCATGCAATGTGTTTTTAATAGTTGTCAATAGGTCTATGTCTGGTTTATGGCATGGCTTCAAATAGTAGGCTGTTGTTCATATGAATTTTGAAATAGAGTTCAGTTGTTTCAGTTAGGTCTATAGGCCTATGCATCTTTTGTGAAGGACTGTTGCGCAAATTGAGAAGTGTTTCATATTAGACTTCTTAACCCATAATTTAACGGATTATATTTTTCTTTCATATTTTAGTTGTTTATTTAAGAAAAATAAGAATAGCGTTACTCTTAACCTAAGGGTTATTTATCCTTATCGAATGTATTGTGGCCAAAATGTTAGTTATGAAACTTGAAATTAAGGGTGATATAACAACTCAGAGCAGTACATATGTCCTACCGCTAGAGGGGAATGTCTACCTTGTTATGAAAGTAGATATTTTCCTTCAGCGTAAAACCCCAATATGAATATACAGCTCTGTCTTCTTGACATAGATATTTTTATTTCCGACTGAAATCCATTTTAATTTCAGTTGCTATATTATGTAAATCTGGTGTATTATACTTTCACTCACCCCATGTCTTGCCTATCGATTGATATCAATGCAAAGCCCATAAACAGCTGTATGAATCAAATTCAAATCAAATTTTATTTGTTAGATGCTTCGTAGACAACAGCTGTAGACTAACAGTGAAATGCTTACAGGACCTTTTCCAACAACGCAGAGTTAAAGATTAAAAAATAAAATAAAAAATGTAAATAGTGAATAACTAATAAATATAACATGGCTATATATAGAGAGTAGTATTAGATACTAAAACCAGCATTTAACACCAAAAACAATAATGTAAGCCTAATTTTAAATTTAATTCCTCAGACATTGATACATGTTGTCTGTCTCATCTCCAGATGGTGCGCTATGCACAGACCGCAGCCGCCCCGGCATCTGAGCCCAGGATCAAGAAGTTCCAGATCTACCGCTGGGACCCAGACACAATGGGGGATAAGCCACGCATGCAGACATACGAAATTGACCTCAACAAGTAAGTACAACAACAGTATAGGTCTTAATTTGTTTAAAACCTATCAATGTCAGCGTATAGTCTGCATTAATGGAATTGCTCTCATTGCTGATATTAATCATTGTTAACAAATCCTTCTCCCTACTATTACAGCTGTGGCCCCATGGTTTTGGATGCCCTCATTAAAATCAAGAATGAAATGGACCCTACGCTCACATTCCGACGCTCCTGCAGAGAGGGTAAGGCATGAAGAGCAATTTGCAGAGTGGAGAGAAAAGTAGGTGTCATCATTATGGTTAGAAAGTAGAAATCATAAAATATAGACCTATAGATATAGTGTATCCTATTCTACAATGATAGAGCGTCATGAAATGAGCCTTGGTGTGGAGTTGTCCTTTCAGTGGTGTGATATACATGCATCTTGCTTTAGGTATCTGTGGCTCATGTGCCATGAACATCAACGGAGGCAACACACTGGCCTGCTTAAACAAAATAGACATCAATACCAGCAAACCGATCAAAATCTACCCACTCCCACACATGTACGTTGTCAAAGATCTGGTGCCGGTGAGTATTATGGTTACATTTAGAAGTCAATGAATACTGATTATTATAGCGGCATTAAAAAATAACAAACCTAAAAGACAAACACTGAATAAAACAATGCAATGTTTACTCACCATGTGGTAGCCTATATTTTGTTGACTAAGGGTCTAAATGTATTGTGTGTGTGCCTCTACAGGACATGAGTAATTTCTATGCCCAGTACAAGTCCATCGAGCCGTTCCTGAAGAAGAAAGATGAGTCTCAGGAGGGCAAGGAGCAGTACCACCAGACTGTGGAAGACAGGCAAAAGCTGGTACATATTTCATCCCCTGGCCAGTGGCAGAAGATTTCAGTAGCTATACTATCAATTCATCATATGCAATTTCCATGTCTAGTCTGAAACACAAATACATATACCCATTTGATTAAGATATCAGAAAGGGACAATGTAGTATTTTGTAGGGTTGAAGTGATCTAGTCAGTTGAACCAATTTAATTTGCTGCATTGAGACCTTGTATCGCCCGTGTTTATACATGTGAACCACACTTTGCCACAGCTTTCTGCCATTTCAACTTACCACTTTGTATATTTGAACATATGTTATATTGTTAGAGCACAAGGACTTTTCATGACAAAATACATCTGATCTCTAATTGTCCTCCTCTCCCAGGATGGTCTGTATGAGTGCATTCTCTGTGCCTGCTGTAGCACCAGCTGCCCTAGCTACTGGTGGAATGGAGATAAGTATCTGGGCCCTGCTGTCCTCATGCAGGTATATATTGGGTTTTTAGTGAATATATTATTATTTTTTTAATGCTTTTGCTTTTTGGACAGGGAGAACCGATGTCTGAAAACAAAGTAAAGCTGACATCTGAATGCATTTTCAACAGGCATATACTTGTATGATTGATTCACCTAATGAGTTTGTCTGACACCTCCATCCCAGAGATAAACATTTTATGATATTGCTGTATGAGGTAAATTAATCTGATTGTGTTTCCCTCCTCAACAGGCCTACCGTTGGATGATTGATTCACGTGATGAGTTCACAGAGGAACGACTGTCGAAGCTCCAGGACCCCTTCTCTCTCTACCGCTGTCACACAATCATGAACTGCACTAAGACATGCCCCAAGGTACACTCAACATCTGAATAGACTTCATCTGGTTTAGCCTTCCTTTGATAAACCAAACCACAATTTCTAAATACAGTAATACGACTAGTGTAGAATTCAGCACAGTGTACTTCAGACCATTTATACAACTCATGCAGCTTAAAAGTAGTTATCGCCAATCCCTTTCTGTCATGTTACTCATCTTGCCATCTTTATTTACCTTTTATTTTGTTTTAATTCCACAGGGACTCAACCCAGGAAAGGCTATTGCTGAGATCAAGAAAATGATGGCAACATATAAAGAGAAAGTCATTAACCCCATGAACATTGTGGACAACCACCGGACTTGAAATCCACTAGTAATGACTCTAATGCTGAACTTTTGCTTACACATTAGACTTTCAATAGTATCTGTCCCTTTCATTAGGCTTCGCACATGAAAAAAGATACAGGCAGTTTAGAAGATACTGCCGCTTTTATAATTGTGAGAGTGAATGTATGCTGGAAGAGACGAGAGAAAGGACAGAGAGGGAGAAATGGAATAACTGCTCCTCCCTCTAGAAAAATACATACAAAGGTAATGTGTGATGATGTGGTGATAGAGATTATTACTCAGTGTGTGTATAGATTGTACAGCAGGGGTTGGCAAGTATTTTGGATTAAAAAAAATACTAAAACCACCAGGTATTCAGCAAGAAATGTGTTTCATTTAGGAAATCTGTTCAAGTATTTCCATGAATAAAACAAAAGATGTGATCGTGTCTCAATGTAATCAAGGTCTGAAGTTATTGCTATTTTCAAATACAATCTCATTTTGGGCTTAGTTGTGGTCAATTTGCAGTGTAGAAATTATTTTTAATTCTGTTCCTGCACCCCAGACCATCCGCTCCTACAAAAACAGCCAGCAGCTGAATCTAGTTGCCTACCCCTGTTGCGCAGCCTTATAACCACATTATGGGATGATGTTGAGCTCTGGACCACAATTTGATGTTTGTTCATTGGATATACTGTATGTATATACATAATACTTTAAGGAAAATCAGTTACATGTTATTTAAATGCTTATCAATAAAGGAAGTAGACTTAAAACAGGCTTTGGAGATGTCTTAATTTACATTTGTAACAGAATTATAGGTTTCATGAACGAAACTGAAATGGTTTAGTTGATTTTTTTTAAAGGATTGATACTTAATTTGGTTAATGTCTGTTAGAATAGTTTTTGGCCAAAGATCTACTCAGAATGCAAGTATGTTTTCAAAACTATGATTTATCATTGTCCCATGGGGAATGGAGTTGGGAGCAGTTTCAATCAGGATGCTGACAGACTCCTCAAACAAATTTGCCCCGAAAAGATTTCCCCTGTCATTTTCAGATTCTATACAGTAGGCTTAATGATAAAAATAAACAAAAACAAACCCCATTGCATACCAACCCTTATTTATTTCTTAACTTTTTTGTTGTTGAATAAACTCTGTTTTATTATTGTCAAACTATTCATGGGCTTCCGTAGAAAGGCGTTTGGGTGTCACATGACTGGATAGAGAAGCAAAACAGAAGATAACGGTTCGCTCTCAAGTATTGGATGCTTGTTGTGCTAGTCAAGGACATAATTTTGTCAGTTGTATAACTGGCAACTAATTATGGTATCAATTACTGAGTTATCGTGACTAAAGGAAGGATGGACACGCTTGGTGAGTTTTGCAGTATGGCAGTAACGCCCCCCCCTGGCAATCCTGCTTGGGCAATGAACATTGGATCTAACGTTAATATATGTATTTAGCTAATTTAGCCGATTAAACTCAACTCAACGATTTATGTTGGAGTTGAGCGGTATCTAGCGTGGGCGGACTGAAGTTAATTATTTCAGCACCCAAAGAATAGCCCGCAATTACACATGACATTGTTCTGTGTAAATGCGGGCTATTCTTTGGGTGCTGAAATCAGTAGTTTTTGATAAAAACGTAATTTTATATGACGTCAGAGCTCGGCCCACACCAGTCGCCGCTCATCTCCAACATAGATCGTTGAGCTGAGTCGGCTAGTAACTAGCAAGCTCTTGAATTTCTGGCTGCAGCAAATATATTCTCATACAGACTCAATGAGACAGGACTGGTGCCAAATGGTATGGTGCGTTACCTCCACCAACAGCAGAGGTGGTGAAATTACATTTAGAATTAGAAGCTAGGTACTGACGTTAGCTAGAATGCCAGATAGTGTATGCTAGCTAGCTAAAGTAGTGGCGTCTGCTAGCTAGCTAGTGGCGTTTACTAGCTAGCATGAACTAGCTAGCCTAGCTGGTGTGTACTAACTAGCTGGAATAGCAACAGTGGTTAACATAACGCCCTGGACCAGATCTAGTGCCTAGCACACTGACACTAAGTTTCTAAACCCTGAGCGCATTCGTTTTGAGGTTCGCAGACCACACGGCGTCGACACCCGTAATCTGCAGCTGAATGCTTCTCTGCAGTATTTGTGTTGTTTAGCTACAAACTAATCCAACATTTAGCTTTTGGGAAATGTGCAAATTCAGCGTTGACCAGCTGTAGCAACAGCTGAACCATTTATTGTGAACAACAACACAGTTGTAGCTAGCTGACACTGCAGCAGGCAGGCTGCTTAAAACTCTGACAGCTCACCTGTCAAGACAATCAGTTTTATCATACATCATGAATTTGGAATGAATAGGGTTTAGCTCAACAACATTGAACTATTATGATTTTTTTAAAACTGCAAGCACAACTAAATCTTTCTCATGATGAAATGATCATGGGACATGGTTACAACAGCACAAGCTGAATTTGCTAACATGTGACAACTCCAGCCATGCCTCTCCAGTAAGGGCTGAATCATGATCTAGTCCTGATTCCTTGAACCCTCCCAGTGTAGCGATTGTGGGAACAGCCTGTGCCATTTAGCCTGGGCCTCTTGGCAGAGTTAGTAGCACGCTCACATGCAGGGAAGCTACTGACCAACACTTTGCCAGGTCTCTGTGTGGCAATCAATATTTGTTTGCTTTTGACCTACTGTAAGGCATGTGCACAAGACAAAAGTACATGCACACGATGCATAATAAACGTAGTCTTGCAGGTGTTTACATGATTTTGTTCATGTGCCAGGTGATTGTACTGACCTGTTGCACCTTCTACAACCACTGTGATTATTATTTGACCCTGCTGGTCATCTATGAACGTTTGAACATCTTGAAGAACAATCTGGCCTTAAATTCCTTCAAATTGGATGGATTCCACTGGTGCACAGCAATATTTAAGTCACACCACAGATTCTCAATTGGATTGAGGTCTGGGCTTTGACTAGGCCATTCCAAGACATTTAAATGTTTCCCCTTAAACCACTCAATTGTTGCTTTAGCAGTATGCTTAGGGTCCCAGTCTCAAATCTCTTGAAGACTGAAACAGGTTTCCCCACAAGAATTTCCCTGTATTTAGCGCCATCCATCATTCCGTCAATTCTGACCAGTTTCCCAGTCCCTGCCAACGAAAAACATCCCCACAGCATGATGCTGCCACCAACATGCTTCACCGTGGGGATGGTATTCTCGGGGTGATGAGAGGTGTTGGGTTTGCGCCAGACATAGTGTTTTCCTTGATGTCCAAAATGCTCAATGTTAGTCTCATCTGACCAGAATACCTTTTTCCATAAGTTTGGGGAGTCTCCCACATGCCATTTGGCGAACAACAAACGTGTTTGCTTATTTTTTTCTTTAAGCAATGGCTTTTTTTCTGGCCACTCTTCCGTAAAACCCAGCTCTGTGAAGTGTTCGGCTTAAAGTGGTACTATGGACAGATACTCCAATCTCCGCTGTGGAGCTTTGCAGCTCCTTCAGGGTTCTCTTTGGTCTCTTTTTTGCCTCTGATTAATGCCCTCCTTGCCTGGTCGGTGAGTTTTGGTGGGTGGCCCTCTCTTGGCAGGTTTGTTGTGGTGCCAATTGTTTTAATAATGGATTTAATGGTGCTCCGTGGGATGTTCAAAGCTTTGGATATTTTTTTATAACCCAACCCTGATCTGTACTTCTCAACAACTTTGCCCCTGACCTGTTTGGAGAGCTCCTTGGTCTTCATGTGCCGCTTGCTTGGTGGTGCCCCTTGCTTGGTGGTGTTGCAGACTCTGGGGCCTTTCAGAACAGGCGTATATTTAGTGAGATCATGTGACACTTAGACTGCAGACAGGTGGACTTGATTTAATTAATTCTGTGACTTCTGAAGGTAATTGGTTGCACCAGATCTTATTTAGGGTCTTCATAGCAAAGGGGGTGAATACATATGCACGCACCACTTTTTAGGGGGTTAAAATTATAATTGAAACAAGTTTTTTTTTTTCATTTCACTTCACCAATTTGGACTATTTTGTATGTCCATTACATGAAATCCAAATGAAAATCAATTTAAATTACAGGTTGTAATGCAACCAAATAGTAAAAACGCCAAGGGGGATGAGTACTTTTGCAAGGCACTGTACTCTTATAATCTTCACTCGGCACAGCCAGAAGAGGACTGGCCACCCCTCAGAGCCTGGTTCCTCTCTAGGTTTCTTCCTAGGTTCCTGCCTTTCTAGGGACTTTTTCCTAGCCACTGTGCTTATACATCTGCATTGCTCGCTGCTTTGGCGTTTTAGGCTGGGCTTTTGTAACAAGAGCTTTAAAAATACATTTGATTGATTGATTGAAATTTCAACGGCAGTACCGGTGCTCTAAAAAGTTGGGCAAATAATACTTAATAATACCTGTGGATATTCTGTCTCAAATTTAGACCAGCTGAAGTACCAACTGCACAGAAAACCGATAGAGTAAGTTAAAATGTAATTCTATTCAATATTCTGTCTTGTAAGGAAACAAGAATTGGTATATCTGATCTGCATGCTTTGCCTAAAGGAAAAGTCGTCTGGACTGACTTTTCATTATCTCCAACTAGAGAAGCAGCTTTGGTTCAACCTCTAAAGGCAAGGCCGTTGCACAGATGTGCAGATCATTAGGCTAGTGAGTACGCTAGGATATTTGTTTGGAATGCAAGGTGATAGATCAGTGAGTCTGCAGCACTTTGCTCAAGCTGATCGAATGTACAGATGAGGCATAACTGGGACAAAGATTACCCTCCCCAATCCTAGTCTTATAACCATTTTCCCCAGTGAATGTAAGTTCCAAATGTCCTGACTCTCAGCTGACACTACAAGGCCACTAGTCAGCAGGTCCAACAATGTCACAGATGTCTCAAGTTTTGAGGGAGCGTGCAATTGGCATGCTCACTGCAGGATTGTCCACCAGAGCTGTTGCCAGAGAATTGAATGTTAATTTCTCTACCATAAACCACTTCCAACGTAGTTTTAGAGAATTTGATATTATGTCCAACCGGCCTCACAACTGCAGACCACGTGTAACCACGCCAGCCCAGGACCTCCACATCCGAATTCTTTACCTGCGGGATCGTCATGAGACCAGCCACCCGGACAGCTGATGAATCTGTGGGTTTGCACAACTGAAGAATTTCTGCACAAACTGTCAGAAACCGTCTCAGGGAAGCTAATCTGCGAGCTCATTGTCCTCACCAAGGTCTTGACCTGACTGCAGTTCGGTGTCGTAAGCAACTTCAGTGGGCAAATTCTCACCTTCTGCCACTGGCAGGCTGGAGAAGTGTGTTCTTCACGGATGAATCCCGGTTTGAACTGTACCAGGCAGATGGCAGACAGCGTGTATGGCGTTGTGTGGGTGAGTGGTTTGCTGATGTCAATGTTGTGAACATGGTGGGGTTATGGAGTGGGCAGGCATAAGCTACGGACAACGAACACAATTGCATTTTATCGATGGCAATTTGATATCGTGACGAGATCCTGAGGCCCATTGTCTTGCCATTCATCCGCTGCCATCAACTCATGTTTTGTAAGGATCTGTACACAATTCCTGGAAGCTGAAAATGTCCCAGTTCTTCCATGACCTGCATACTCACCAGATATGTCACCCATTGAGCATGTTTGGGATGCTCTGGATTGAGTGTTCCAGTTCCCGCCAATATCCAGCAACTTCCCACAACTATTGAAGAGGAGTGGGACAACATTTCATTTGTAGACTGCAAATGAACCGCAAGAAGCCCAATCCGATATAATATTTGACTAAAACATAATAATTTCAAACCTTGCTTACATTCGTATAAAATCACGTCTCTCTATTATGCGTGAAAATACTTGAACAGATTTCCAAAATTAAAATCAATTGGAGCTGATTTCCTGGTGTTTTTAAAAGTATTTTATGTCCAACAAAGAAAATTCAACAACAAAACAACTTGAGGGGCCAAATAAAACCACCCTCGGCAGTTGGGCCTAGTCTCATGCAAGGAGCATTTTTTTTCTCTTACCCTGGATTTACGAGTTCCTGGATGTGGGAGTAAGAGATGATGTCCGATTTAACATTTGCTGAGGGCTTTCCAAATAGAGGAATGACTGGTTTCGTGAGCTCAGATTTCTGCCCAGTGCTGTCACTTTTAGCACTATCATTTCCTGTGTCTTCAACTGGAAATGAACATATTAGGTTTTACTGAAGAAGTGGAACTTATGGGCATTCATTATGAGCTACTTAGAATTAACATTTTATTCAAAAGATGTGCAATGGTAAGATAAAATATAAAAACGAAATTTCAAACTTTTAATTGGTTCGTTCAATGGTGTGGAGGAACAGGATTATGTTAACATTGACCTAGATGACACACACTATAATAAACTTACCAGAATAGCCTAGTTCCTCTTTGCGTTAGCCCTGAAACTACTGTAGGCAGCATGATCCAGATGTTTAGGATTCTTGTGCTATGTCAATTGAATAGTTACTTGATGCCAGGAGAACTCTAGTTTATAGGGACTGGTTTGGGCTTCATATGTTTTGAATGAAACTAATATTACTACATTAGCCTACTATTAGCCTACACTGGCACCAAGAGGCCTATTGCTTTATGTCTGTCGCCTATTGCTTGATGTCAGTCAGCCCGTTGAGTTGCAGTTTCCACTCTGTAAAATCCTTAAAGGCATGTAGTTCTATAAGAAAATACTACTACGCTGTGCTTTATGTACCTACACAAACATCAGCTATAAGAGCACCACCACAGGCCTTTTTATTTTAGTTGACTGAGAACACATTCCAGCAACGACCTGGGGAATAGTAAACTGTGGATGATTAGGTGACCGTATGAGGGCCAGATTGGGAATTTTGTCCCCCAAAAATGTCTAATGTTCTATAACCTGAATAAGTATTTTAACCCCTTGGTCTTCTTTGTTTTATTACAAAAGCTTTATCTTGGAAAATTGACGAGAGTTTGTTAACTTGTAGAACCAAATAGATAAACCCTACTGCATTTGAAACTAGGCATGGAACACCCTCTTATTTGTTTCAGTATCTAGACCACATCAATCATATGCCCACCCGTGTCAATTAATGTGTAAATGAAGGATTACACTGATATATATAAGGATTTTTCTATTAATTAACTTAGTTTAAATTCCCTTACTCTAGCTGATTGAATAAAAAATGTAATGAACCCCCTACACTGATTCCCAATTGGTTCATTCATTCATACTGCTTAGTGTAATACATTTGCCTTTCTTTCATGTGAGCTGTGTGTGACATCGGTGACTTTTAAAGTGTATGTGTGCCCTGTTAATGTTAACATAATGGGTGTGTACATGCAGGGTGGTATGCTCCTTTCAGGTCTCCCTATAAACAAGTTTGGGAGCTAGCCAAAAGTGGTGCGTATGGGAACAAAGTGGTCATTGTAAAGGCGATTCCAGATATTGGCAGTATTAATTTGATGACAAATGTATATTAGCCCACACATAGTGACTTTGTTTCTATATAAAAGCAATGTAGCCTAATAATACAATATAATTCCATAAATCTTTCTCAAAGGAATCAATCAGATGAAAATTAATTAAATACTTTCCCAGACAGTCTAATACCCATGTTTTTAGCACCTGAGAGGACCTCACAAGTTGAAGCCAGTACTGTGTGCCAGTACTACAAATCAAATCAAACTTTATTTGTCACATGCGTCGAATACAACAAGTGTAGACTTTACCATGAAATGCTTACTTACAAGCCCTTAACCAACAGTGCAGTTCAAGAAGAAGAACATATTTACCAAGTAGACTAAAATAAAAAGTAATAATAAAAAGTAACACAATAAGAATAACAATAACGAGGCTATATACAGGGGGCACCGGTACCGAGTCAGTGTGCGGGGGTACATGCTAGTTGAGGTAATCTGTACATGTAGGTGGGGGCGAAGTGACTATGCATAGGTAACAAACAAACAGCGTGTAGCAGCAGTGTACAAAAGGGAGGTGGGGGCAATGTAAATTGTCCAGTGGCAATTTTATGAATTGTTCAGCAGTCTCATGGCTTGGGGTAGAAGCTGTTGAGGAGCCTTTTGGTCCTAATGTAAATTGTCCGGTGGCGATTTTATGAATTGTTCAGCAGTCTTATGGCTTGGGGTAGAAGCTGTTGAGGAGCCTTTTGGTCCTCGACTTGGCGCTCCGCCACCGTTGCCGTGCAGTAGCAGAGAAAACAGTCT
The DNA here is from genome assembly GCA_030435695.1 of Brachymystax lenok tsinlingensis. Taxonomy (NCBI): domain Eukaryota; kingdom Metazoa; phylum Chordata; class Actinopteri; order Salmoniformes; family Salmonidae; genus Brachymystax; species Brachymystax lenok. The sequence continues at coordinate 19,897,081 of CM059803.1, read as the reverse complement.
ATAACTTGGGTGACTGGAGTCTCTGACAATTTTATGGTCTTTCCTCTGACCCTGCCTATTATATAGGTCCTGGATGGCAGGAAGCTTGGCCCCAGTGATGTACTGGGCCGTTCTCACTACCCTCTGTAGCGCCTTACAGTCAGATGCCGAGCAGTTGCCATACCAGGCGGTGATGCAACCGGTCAGGATGTTCTCGATGGTGCAGCTGTAGATCCTTTTGAGGATCTGGGGACCCATGCCAAATCTTTTCAGTGTCCAATCGTGTGCCACGAACTTCAATATTTCCTTCATAGCCTGGCACTCTCTCCTTTCCCTCCTCGTTCCACTTAGGTGAAAGACAAATTAAAATGTCAATAGAAATAGCCTGCTTGTTGGTTTAGCGTAGGCCTACACAAAAATGCCTGAACTTTTTAAGGGATTTTTGCTCCAGTCCTGTGTGAGCTCATAGGAAATGTCTAACTAGTTTGGAAGCATTCCCGGGGACCTTACTATTCAGCATCTCTTCACCCATCCCAGGTAACTAGGATAGGATATAAACAGGATACATTTGTAAGAATGTTTTATTATAATCTTAGCCTAAACAATGCATATTCACAAATGTACAGCATGTCGTATTCATTGCAAGTTTAATGCATTGGTACAATTTAGATTAGACTAGGAAAACATTAAACATTCTTTGGTTTGTATTTCAAATGAACTAGGGAAATATAGTATGTGTAGGCAATAATGAATGGTCGCGGAACTGGACAGACATGCGTATCGGAGCATTGCTACGTAGACAGGTAAACACAGGTGCGCTTTTAACACGCCACGCAAAAATAACATTGCCAACCACTCTAATCACAGTTTCGGATATAATTATGACCAGATAAATAAGGTAAGTACTACTTTCGTTGATATTTCAAATAAATAGAAAGCCAACATCTGTGATGATATTTACATCGTAACTCAAACAGGTTACTGATACGTGTATACCCGGAAGCCAAAACAGCTTCAACATTGCCAACATTTCTGTTAATATATTATTTATTTCGATAGGCTATTCGAGTCGATTAAATGAGTTTTAACCTTACCTCGACCGCGCTTATGGTGATCTATTCAGAAGGGTCTCTTTTTCATCATTTACCGGTCGTAGGGAGGGGGGTTGTCTTTCCAAGGGAATAATATATCTTGTCGGATTACCTTTTATGGTATAAACTGGTAATGATAATATCTAGGCTAGTGTTGGCTTATCAAATATCCTATTTTCGCTGTGTATAGACCTTAACATTGTGCAGGCAAGCAGTTGGATAGATTTTAACTAATTATAGGCTATCTACTGCTACTGAAACTATAGTTTATTAACCGAATATTTGTCCCCCAAAAATGTCTAATGTTCTATAACCTGAATAAGTATTTTAACCCCTTGGTCTTCTTTGTTTTATTACAAAAGCTTTATCTTGGAAAATTGACGAGAGTTTGTTAACTTGTAGAACCAAATAGATAAACCCTACTGCATTTGAAACTAGGCATGGAACACCCTCTTATTTGTTTCAGTATCTAGACCACATCAATCATATGCCCACCAGTGCCAATTAATGTGTAAATGAAGGATTACACTGATATATATATATATATATATAAGGATTTTTCTATTAATTAATTTAGTTTAAATTCCCTTACTTGAGCTGATTGAATAAAAAATGTAATGAACCCCCTACACTGATTCCCAATTGATTGATTCATTCATACTGCTTAGTGTAATACATTTGCCTTTCTTTCATGTGAGCTGTGTGTGACATCGGTGACTTTTAAAGTGTATGTGTGCCCTGTTAATGTTAACATAATGGGTGTGTACATGCAGTGCAGTGTTCTGTTGTGTTTGCAGTGGCGTCACTGTGTTGACTGTGTCTGTTGACTAACCTCAAGCGTGTTCCACAGGTAGTCCGGAGGAGGAGCCACCGGGAGGGTTCTGCTCCCCTAGTCCAAGGAGAGAACCCCACCGCAAACCCGAAACACACATGGTAGGAGCCTTTAGCTTATCAATTAAACAGCAGTTATCTCCCTGTTTAGCATAAAGCTACTAGTACAACCCACACCAATAAATAGGACTATTATTAAAATTTTATTATGTTCTGCAAGCTGAACAATGGGTTCCTTATCAACTTGTCTGTAATGCAAAATGACACCAGGAAATCAATGTACTGCTTTTGAATGAATGACATCTACTCTGATTGCTCTCTCTGTTGGTGTGTCAGGATGTCCAGGGGTTCAGATGGGTGCGCTGGCGTGTCTGGCTGTGCCACATTGGGTCTGTGTTGTCTCTGGGTCTGTTGCTGGTGCTGTTTCGCTGGCGCCCTCGTCTAGGAGTCCTTGCTCGCTGCAACTCCTGTCCCCTGGCCTTCGCCGATATTCTGCTTCTGAGGGTAATGTCATTATCATGATTCAGTGTTTTAGGGTAGTTTGAGAAGCAGCACTTGGGTTAATGGTTTTGTTCTTGATCTTCTCTCAGGACAGTTTCGGCCAGCAGTATGTCGTGGAGGTCCTCACAGAAGAGCTGGAAGAGGGCAGGTTAGATACACGTCTTTATCATCAGACCATCTGTTGTATGTTGACATTAAAGATTTTCCATATTATTAGCCATAATAGAATTGCTCTGTCAGTGCTACCAAAAGACTGTCATTTTCAAATGTTCAGTGTTTGGATATTGGTCAGCTGGAATGCACTGACTCCTGTACAATGACTCCTGTATGTAGTTGAATCTGTTGCTCTGTAACAACTCATGTTGGTCGTCCTGACTTCTGATGTAGTGTTTCTCTCTTGTGCTCTCTGTAGTTTGGAGCCGGCAGGGAGTGAGGCGGAGGACAGTTCAGACTGGAGAGATACTGTCCAGCTACACAAAGAGGAGGTAAGGAAGGGGTAGTAAAGTTGTATGAACAAAGTTGAATTGAATTAAATTGTATTGAAGGTGCAGTTACAGAGCCAATGGCTAGAGAAGTCTTCAGCTTTTATGCATCCTGAATGACTTTCAGGTACCGCTGCTGCATTACTACCTATTTGAGGGGCTGCGCTACGTATGGATGGCCAGGAAGGGAGCCTTCTGTCGTGTTAGGTACTGTATGGGGGTGATAACAGGTGTGGGCTATCGGGTTGGACTGGAGTCAGTGGCATTGAGATATATATATATATATACACACACATACACACAGTCAAAAGTTTACAAATACATTTAAATTCCTGACATTTAATCCTAGTAAAAATTGCCTGTCTTAGATCAGTTAGGATCACCACTTTATTTTAAGAATGTGAAATGTCAGAATAATAGTAGCGATAATGTTTTATTTCAGCTTTTATTTTTTTCATCACGTTCCCAGTGGGTCAGAAGTTTACATACACTCAATTAGTATTTGGTAGCATTGCCTTTAAATTGTTTAACTTGGGTCAAACGTTTCAGGTAACCTTCCACAAGTTTCCCACAATAAGTTGGGTCAATTCTGGCCCATTCCTCCTGACAGAGCTGGTGTAACTGAGTCAGGTTTCTAGGCCTCCTTGCTCGCACACGCTTTTTCAGTTCTGCCCACAATTTTCTTTAGGATTGAGTTCAGGGCTTTGTGATTGCCACTCCAATGCCTTGACTTTGTTGTCCTTAAGCCATTTTGACACAACTTTGGAAGTATGCTTGGACATTGTCCATTTGGAAGACCCATTTGCGACCAAGCTTTAACTTCCTGACTGATGTCTTGAGATGTTGCTTCAATATATCCACATAATTTTCCTACCTCATGATGCCATCCATTTTGTGAAGTGCACCAGTCCCTCCTGCAGCAAGCACCCCCACAACATGATGCTGCCACCCCTGTGCTTCACGGTTGGGATGGTGTTCTTCGGCTTGCAAGTCTACCCCTTTTTCCTCCAAACATAACAATGTTCATTATGGCCAAACAGTTCTATTTTTGTTTCATCAGACCAGAAGACATTTCTCCAAAAAGTACGATCTTTGTCCACATGTAGAGTTGCAAACCGTAGTCTGGCTTTTTTATGACGGTTTTAGAGCAGTGGCTTCCTCCTTGCTGAGCGGCCTTTCAGGTTATGTTGATATAGGACTCGTTTTACTGTGGATATAGATACTTTTGTACCTGCTTCCTCCAGCATCTTCACAAGGTCCTTTGCTGTTGTTCTCAGATTGATTTGCACTTTTCGCACCAAAGTATGTTCATCTCTAGGAGACAGAACGCGTCTCCTTCCTGAGCGGTATGACGGCTGCGTGGTCCCATGGTGTTTATACTTGCGTACTATTGTTTGTACAGATGAACGTGGTACCTTCAGGCATTTGGAAATTGCTCCCAAGGATGAACCAGACTTGTGGAGGTCCCCAATCTTTTTTCTGAGGTCTTGGCTTATTTCTTTTGATTTTCCCATGATGTCAAGCAAAGAGGCGCTGAGTTTGAAGGTAGGTCTTGAAATACATCCACAGGTACACCTCCAATTGACTCAAATTATGTCAATTAGCCTATCAGAAGCTTCTAAAGCCATGACATCATTTTCTGTCATTTTCCAAGCTGTTTAAAGGCACAGTCAACTTAGAGTATGTAAACTTCTGACTTACTGGAATTGTGATACAGTGAATTATAAGTGAAATAATCTGTCTGTAAACAATTGTTGGAACAATTACTTGTGTCATGCACGAAGTAGATGTCCTAACCGAAGTTAAATGTACATTTTACAACATAAAATGTTGATGTAATGACAGTTGCCTCTTCTTCCACAGTGTCCTCAATGAGGACTGGACATGTGCCGACCTTTATCGTTTCCGGGAGGGCCTGAGTCGCCTGGAGCAGAACACCAGGTACACTGCTCCACATGATGGGATCACACCCTTTCCTCAAGGGCCCTCTCTTGGACCTAGCTCTTTTTGAAGGCTTACCTCAAACATACTTTAATCCTCTCGCTGCCTCATCCAGTGTCTGACTCCTGTTCTCTCCGTCTTTCAGGAGGAAGGTCTACGGGACCAATCTCATCGATGTGCCTGTGAAGTCCTTCATGCGACTACTGATTGAGGAGGTGATTGGCTTGAACAACGATTGAAGTTTTCTCATTGATTTACATGTACAGGACTAGATTTGCTGACCATTTGCAGTGGTGCACTTGTTTATATTCATAAGGGAAATATACATTCACAAAAGCCGAATCATGAAACTTAGGCTTAAGGTCTCATGTAAACTTTCATCTACCAACAGTTAAATACAATAATACAGGTTTAAGGCCTGCTCACTCTGTACCCCTCTCTCTTTCTCCATCCATCCCTCTATTCTCCCTCCCTCCATCTCTGCAGGTGCTCAACCCATTCTATGTGTTCCAGGTGTTCAGCATTGCTTTGTGGCTGACAGATAGTTACTACTACTATGCTGCTTGCATTGTCATAATCTCCCTGATCTCCATATGTGTGTCTCTCTACGAGATCCGCAAGGTGAGTGACACCAGGAGGCTCCTCCCATGTCCTCTGTGCTCCCATGAAAGCTTTCAGATAAATTTACAAATAGGTATTTTTGAGATTGTTATGGTTCTGTTATCGTGGGTGATACATTATGGAACACACCTTTTTATATTCCTATTTTCCTATTACCTGTTATAGGGCAGACTATCATCTAGCTGTCTACATGTTCACCACTGAATTGTCAATTCTGTGGTTCCACAGCAAAGCAACACAATCCGTAGCATGGCTCAGCTGATAACCAATGTTACCGTGCGCAGAAGCTCCGGGGGTGAGCTTTCCCTCCATTTTTGGCTTCCACAGCCAGTGTACACATTTTAAGCAGATGTTATCGTGGGTTTATGTTCCTATCTCCAACAGTGCAGTAATACCTAACAATACACGCAAATCCCCAAAACAAAAGTCTGCATCCTCTGCTGTAGTAGGAGCCAATTGATGCCCTGGCTCTGTCTTTCAGAGGAGGACAGTTTGAGCTCGGTGGAGCTGGTCCCAGGGGACTGTGTGCTGATCCCTCAGGAGGGGCTGCTGCTGCCCTGTGACGCTGCTCTGCTGGCCGGGGAGTGCATGGTCAACGAGAGCATGCTAACCGGTGAGGCCAAACAGAAGTCTATCACAAAATGAAGTCAGTCATGAACTACACTGAGGTCTGGCTGAAATGTGCATTAAGTTGAAACTTTCTCAACTCTTGTCACAAAATGTCTAGTTGAACTTGCCAATGATCAACTCATTGAATGCCTCCTCCGTTGACAGTTACTGATTGTCAATCCTTTTGAAGCTCTTAGTAGTAAGCAAAGTGAGTCCATTGTAACAGCCACCTTACCTCTAGGTGAGAGTGTCCCTGTGATGAAGACCCCGCTGCCGGCTGCTGGGGGGCGTTACAGCCCTGAGGCCCAGCGCAGACACACCCTCTTCTGCGGGACGCAGTGCATCCAGGCCAAAGGGGGCCGGCCAGGAGGGGGCGGGGGCGGGGCCATTGCCGTGGTCACAAGCACAGGTGAGACGGATACCTTTACACTACCAATATGTAAGGTCAAACAACAGACAAAGTTAAATCATGCATATGTACAGTGTATGTATGTATGTACAGTACCAGTCAAAAGTTTGGACACACCTACTCATTCAAGGGTTTTTCTTTATTTTTACTATTTTCTACATTGTAGAATAATAGTGAAGACATCAAAACTATGAAATAACACATATGGCATTATGTAGTAACCAAAAAAGTGTTAAACAAATCAAAATATATGTTAATCCCGGGCTGCATCACAATCGATCGGGAGGTCCATAGGGCGGCGCACAATTGGCCCAACCTAGTCCGGGTTAGGGATGGGTTTGGCTGGGGTAGGCCGTCATTGTAAATAAGAATTTGTTATTAACTGACTTGCCTAGTTAAATAAAGGTTTTAAATGCCTGGAATGCTTTTCCAACAGTCTTGACGGAGTTGCTTTTCCTTCACTCTGCGCTCCAACTCATCCCAAACCATCTCAATTGGGTTGAGGTCGGGTGATTGTGGAGGCCAGGTCATCTGATGCAGCACTCCATCACTCTCCTTCTTTGCGACTGCACTTGAGGAAACGCTCAAAGTCTTAATGTTCCGAATTGACTGACCTTCATGTCTTAAAGTAATGATGGACTGTTGTTTCTATTTTCTTATTTGAGCTGTTCTTGCCATAATATGGACTTGGTCTTTTACCAAATAGGGCTATCTATCTATATACCACCCTACCTTGTCACAACACAACTGATTGGCTCAAACGTATTTAGAAGGAAAGTAATTCTGCAAAATAACCTTTTAACAAGGCAGACCCGTTATTTGAAATGCATTTCAGGTGACTACCTCACGAAGCTGGTTAAGAGAATGCGAAGAGTGTGCAAAGCTGTCATCAAGGCAAAGGGGTGGCTACATTGAAGAATCTCAAATATAAAATGTATTTTGATTTGTTTAACACTTTTTTGGTTACTACATGATTCCATATGTGTTATTTCATTATTTTGATGTCTTCGCTATTATTCTACAATATAGAAAATAGTAAAAATGAAGAAAAACTCTGGAATGAGTAGGTGTGTCCAAACTTTTGACTGGTACCTTATGTATATACATACAAAATACACATGCACTTTCTTATGCATGTACATAATTAGACTTCATCATATTACATTATAAAAGGACTGTGTTTGTCCTCCACTCATAATGTTGTTGGTTTTTGTCCTTCAGGGTTCTTCACAGCCAAGGGAGACCTGGTCAGCTCCATCCTCTACCCCCAACCTATAAACTTCCGCTTCTACCAAGACGCTATTAAGTTCTTACTTTTTCTGGGGGGTGTAGGTAAGCCCCAACACACAGTAGAGTTGCATGTCGTAAAATAACTCACTTTTGAATTATTTTAAGTGGGTGCTAGACAAGTTTTGAGAAGTATAAAAGTATTACCATTTAGCCCCTTGTATTGTGTAAACATATCATTTCAGCATGAACCAATATTTAATTGTGTTTCAGCATTGTGTGGCACAGTATACAGCATCGTGATCCTAAGCAGAACCAACGTAAGTATTTGCCATACCAACCTTATTAATACCATGAGTTAATTTCCACCCTAATTGATTAGATAAACAAACAACAATGTGGTGATCTTGGAGCTGGACAAAAATATTTGACCCTCTGAGGATTATTTCTTAATAAGATGTAATTGTGTCTCTAGACCACGTGGTGGGAGCTGGTGATTCGGGCTCTGGATATTGTGACCATTGTGGTGCCCCCTGCCCTCCCTGCTGCTATCACCACCGGCACCATCTACGCCCAGGGTCGTCTGAAGAGAGAAGGTGTCTTCTGCATAAGCCCCCCTCGCATAAACATCTCTGGGAAGGTCTCGCTCTTTTGCTTTGACAAGGTGAGGCCCCAAACCAGTGTGTGTGTGTGTGTGTTTTGGGGAGGACGCAGCTAGGAGGACTGACGACAGTAGAAATCATCTCTTGGTCGTGTTCTGTAAGCACACAACAGAAGAGAACATTTTGAAACGGAGCTACTACCCACATTTTTGTTTTTTATTTGCAAAATGCTCTGCTACGTTATGCTCTACTGAACATGACCCTGGTGAAGAACTATTTTGAACCAGGAAGTGTGTCTCTACTCTCTATTCCTCTGTATTCAGACAGGCACTCTGACTGAGGAGGGACTGGACGTGTGGGGGGTGATGGAGGGGAGTGGAGCTGGGTTCTCTGAGCTGGTCCCTGACCCACGCCTCCTGCCCCAGGGGCCCATGCTCTCTGCCATGGCCTGCTGCCACTCTGTGGCCTTGCTGGGGGGACAGCCCCTGGGAGACCCTCTAGAGCTCAAAATGATTGAGTCCACTGGCTGGGTAAGACTGAGAAACCAACAACCATATTTATGGAGTGTTTGTACTAGGTGCAAAGTCAGTTCTTCTTCAATAGGGGCTGAGTATTTCACCTGTGTGACTGACTTTTCCTGCCAGGAGCTGGAGGAGCCTGCAGGAGATGACAAAACGTTAGATTCCGAGTTCGGAGGTCACAGGGTCCTGGCAGTGATGCGACCCCCTGCCTGTCAGCTCCAATCTGAGAGTGTAGTGAGTATCCCACGTGGTCATGGCCCCTGAGGTGTTCACAGATCTGAAATAATTGAACAAGTGAATTCAATGTGGTGGAAGAAGCTCTTAATTTATTGTCGGCCCAGATCTGTGGACACCAAAGGGGTTGGCACTATGAAAAAGTTAGCACTATCTAGGCCTAGGGCTATGTGGGCCTGTTTCCATAGTGACAGACTTCGAGTCTGGCTCACAAGGCTAATAGTGACCTACCTAGCCTTCCCCATCTAATGACACTTTTTTTTTTTCTTGGGTTCTTCTCAGATTATTCATAGGAACTCTGCAATGTTTGTGTCATTGGGTACACTTGAACCCCTTTACCCAGATCAGTGTTTCACAAACTCGGTCCTGGGGACTCCAAGGGGTGCACATTTTGTTTTGTGCCCTATCACTACACAGTTGATTCAAATAATCAAAGCTTGATGAGTTGATTATTTGAATCAGCTGTGTAGTGCTAGGACAAAAAAACTAAATGTGCACCCCTTGGAGTAGCCAGGACTGTGTTTGGGAAACACTGACCTACAGTAGATAGTGGTTTGTGTCAGGAGTGTTAAGGCCTTTGTCATAAACTGACTTCCAGATATCATGACTGTTTATGACATCTGTGACATCGTTAGGAAGGCCTTATGATGAAGGATTCAAGCCAGGGAGTTTAACCATGCTTTTCTTCTCTCCTGTCCCATCAGTCCATCCATGAGGCGGTGGCCCTCGTGCAGCGTTTCCCTTTCTCCTCGTCCCTCCAGCGGATGAGTGTGGTGACGGTGGCCCCCGAGGGACAGTCGTCCCTCGCCTTTATCAAAGGGGCCCCAGAGATGGTGGCCAGCCTCTGCCTGAGAGAAAGCGGTATGGAAGAGAGAGGGAGACAGATATTTCACAGAAATAATAAGTTGCTGTAAGATTAGCATTGGTGCTGGTTTGTGATGTAATTGTGTTTAAGTCTGTCTTTTTTTGGTTATTGTTTACTTCTACTGTCTTTCTTTTAACCTGTGACTTGCAGTGCCTACACAATTCTCAAACACCCTGCGTACTTTCGCAAGTGACGGCTTTAGGGTGCTAGCTCTCGGCTACAAAACTCTGCATGGGCAGACTGACTTGAGCACCATTGAACGGTAAGACATTTTTATGAAGAACATCAAATGCGGTTATGTCCCTTCTAGCTACTACCCAAGTCCTCAATGACTTCTTCTAAACCTGTGCCTGTAGCTCCACTGGTGAACTATCACGTCAGTAGGTGTTGATGGAGCTGTGTTGGTGTCCACAGGGGAGAGGTAGAGCGAGACATGCAGTTCCTGGGTCTGCTGGTGATGAAGAATCTGGTCAAGCCGGAGAGTGCCGAGGTCATCACTACCCTCAGATTGGCACATCTTCGTACCGTCATGGTCACTGGTATGAATAGCATATCTATTTTCTGTCTTTGTAACCAAAACATAATTTGACTATTAGAAATATCAGTCATGGCCATAGAGGACCGCAGTGTACAGGTTTCTTCCCCCCCAGGAGGGTTAGTGCTGGGCTAGAACAAAACATGCACACGCTATGGCCCTCCAGAGCAACCCATTCTAAGGCATACACTCTTAAGTCCAATCCTCTCACTCTAAGATATTACAGTATGTCCCACAGCAGGCCATCTAGCCTAAGTATTTCCTTTCCTACTTCACAGGTGACAACGTTCTGACTGCAGTCAATGTGGCTCGAACCTGTGGGATGGTGGCCTCAAACGAGAGGGTGATTTTTGTTCACGCCACCCCCCAGACGGGCCAGTCTATGCCCTCACTGTGCTTCCACCTGGGGGAAGGAGGGACGGAGGCCACAGCCACACAGAGCTCCATAGACATGTACACTCAGGTTTGTCTTTAGCTCATGCTAGGGCGATTTGTAACTTCCACTTAAGTCAAATTTTCACTTGGTCATGCATAGGGCTGTTACGGTAACCGTATTACCGCCACACCGGCGGTCACGAGTCATGATGACATTCAAACTCCATGTGAACGCTGAGTCCCGATAATTAGGCTTCTGATAGTCATTAGTAGCCTACCAAACTTTCTAACTGCCTGGTACTCAGCACTCTATTGTCCCTTTAATCACTCTGACATCAATGCAAATGTAATCAAAAACGTATTGAGAGCCCATGAGCTCTTGTTGCGCAACATTTCTATAGGCTATGCAATTGCATGAGAAAAGAGAGTGATGGGCTCTATTAAAAATAGGAGGATCCCATAAGCTTTCTATAGGCTAGGCCTACTATATTTATTTCTCTACTTTCCTAATATTAAGCACATTGCTTCTCTTTACAACAGGAGTATAGCCTATCTGGCTGGGATCAAAATAAACCACGGGGAAAGCATCCAGGTGCATGATAATGGTCCATTCTCAATCAAAATGAATTTCACACACGTTTTTAGTATATGTAAAGATGAGATAAAATCAAGAATAATCTGATGGGTGACAATATTAGCCTATCACTTATATATATTATCACTGAAATATGTCCAGTTTAAGGCAAGAAACAGGCATGACTTTTTTTTCTCTACTTTTACAAATCATAGTTGCACACCTCATGTTGCCTGGCCTATATGTTTTGATTAGGTTTGTATCACAACTAAAGTGGCCAAATAACTTCTTAAAATGAAGCACATTAATCTGCTTTACAACGAGTGTAGAGCCTTAACTGGCATACACATGCAGCGTGTGAGTTTCAAGTTTGGGGAAGATTATTTTCACCATAGAAATGCACCACCTAATTGAACATTTGCGCTTATAGTCTACTGCTGTGTCCACATTTGCGCTTATAATGTGAAGAAATGGCCTAATAGTTTATCAACATTTACAGCTAAACAATCTGAATTGTTGCGTCAGGCTCATTGCTTAATTATTTTTTTAATGCTAGTGGTTGTATTAATTTGGGATCTATCGCATCCCACAACTGTCCCAGACTATGTTTGGAATATTTATTTCTCGCACAGAATAGAATAGGTCAACCTTTGTACAATGGGGGATAGTAGATTGACATAGGCTAATGCTTTTGCTGTTTGTTAGGCCTATTCATCTTGGCTGACGAAAAGTAAATGTGGACAGTTCTTCCAATATCTTCAATATGCACCTCGAAATTGAATAAGGACGCGCGCAGTTGCCTTCCCGATGTGTCAGTCTTCACTTGTAGCCTGTGAGAAAGACCCAATCATGTGAGTGAGAGGTGCTTCGGCACACAGCCGGGAGAAGGGAATTATTATATTCAGGCCAAGGGCACAATGGCCACTGGCCGTAAAAGGCATGGAATTTCTTAGGGGGCATTATTGCTACACAATTATTAATTTTACCTTTATTTAACTAGGCAAGTCAGTTAAGAACAAATTCTTATTTAGAATGACGGCCTACCCTAGCCAAACCCTAACCCGGACGACGCTGGGCCAATTGTGCGCCCGCCGTATGGGACTCCCAATCACAGCTGGTTGTGATACAGTCTGGAATCGAACCAGGATCTGAAGTGATGCCTCTAGCACTGAGATGCAGTATCTTAGACCGCTGAGCCACTCGGGAGCCCAAAGGGGATGCAGCTGGGAAATTTGAGGCATTATCAAGTGCTTGTCAAATTGTACAGCCTGCGCAAAAACAAAAGGCAGAGCTCATGCCTTTTATGCAACTTTTGTCAAATCATCATTAGTCGTATCATGCAGCCTTAGAATGTATTAAAAAATCATAACATATAGGACAATATTTGTATCACAACTAAAGTTACATAAATAACTAAAGTAAGCATATACAGTTGAAGTCGGAAGTTTACATACACTTGGGTTGGAGTCATTTAACTCAATTTTCAATGACTTTCAACCGTTTGTTAACAAATTTCTTGTTAACAAACTATAGTTTTGGCAAGTCGGTTAGGACATCTACTTTGTGCATGACACAAGTCATTTTTCCAACAATTGTTTACAGACAGTTTATTTCACGTATAATTCACTGTATCACAATTCCAGTGGGTCAGAAGTTTACATACACTAACTTGACTGTGCCTTTAAACAGCTTGGAAAATTCTAGAAAATTATGTAATGGCTTTAGAAGCTTCTGATAGGCTAATTGACATCATTTTAGTCAATTGGAGGTGTACCTGTGGATGTATTTCAAGGCCTACCTTCAAACTCAGTGCTTCTTTGCTTGACATCATGGGAAAATCAAAAGAAATCCGTCAAGACCCCCCAAAAATTGTAGACCTCTACAAGTCTAGTTCATCCTTGGGAGCAATTTCCAAACGCATGAAGGTACCACGTTACTCTGTACAAACAATAATATGCAAGTATATCATGTTGTGGGGGTGCTTTTCTGCAGGTGGGACTGGTGCACTTCACAAAATAGATGGCATCATGAGGAAGGGAAATTATGTGGATATATTGAAGCAACATCTCAAGACATCAGTCAGGAAGTTAAAGCTTGGTCGCAAATGGGTCTTCCAAATGGACAATGACCCCAAGCATACTTCCAAAGTTGTGGCAAAATGTTTTAAGGACAACGAAGTCAAGGTATTGGAGTGGCCATCACAAAGCCCTGACCTCAATCCTATAGAAAATGTGTGGGCAGAACTGAAAAAGTGTGTGCGAGCAAGGAGGCTTACAAACCTGACTCAGTTACACCAGCTCTGTCAGGAGGAATGGGCCAAAATTCACCCAACTTATTGTGGGAAGCTTGTGGAAGGCTACCTGAAACGTTTGACCCAAGTTAAACAATTTAAAGACAATGCTACCAAATACTAAGTGAGTGTATGTAAACTTCTGACCCACTGGGAATGTGGTGAAAAACATTTAAGCTGAAATAAATAATTCTCTCTAATATTATTCTGACATTTCACATTCTTAAAATTAAGTGGTGATCCTACCTGACCTAAGACAGGGAATTTTTACTAGGATTAAATTTCAATAATTGTGAAAAACTGAGTTTAAATGTATTTGGCTGAAGTGTATGTAAACTTCCGACTTCAACTGTAGGAGTGCTCTTTGTTAACTGCTCAACAATGGAATTAATCCCTGATGTTGAACTAGCCTTTTCTTACTTCCACAAAGCATTCCAGGATGTATGCAATAGGCATGCCCCTTTTAAAAAATTCAGGATTAAGGGCAGAGAGAACCCTTAGTTTACTAAGGAACTGACTAAAATCATAAGGGAACGAAATGCTATGTGGGCTAAAGTAAGAGGGACTGGTTTGGCAGATGATTGGATGGCTTTTAAACTTCTTCGAAATATTGGTGTGGCTATGATCCGTAAATTGAAAGCAGACCACTACCTGAAATCCACTTCACAAAATGTAAATAATCCATCCAAACTTTGGCAAGTAGTGAAGGGTTTGGAGTGCAAAAAAGATACACAGCTTCCCAAACAATTGTTGGTCGATACACAGATTGTAACTGAGAGAACCTCCATTCTGAAAGCCTTGAATCAGCATTTTTTAGATGCAGGAAGTTTATTTGAAAGGTCAAAGGTATAACTGAGCCCCCTATGAATTTGCCTGACACCCCTGTGCACTCCTTCGCCAGGTTCTCCTTTTTGTCGTTCTCTGTTTCAGAAGTGCGTAAAGCCCTGAAAGAAATTGATGGAAAAAAATCCCCAGGCCCTGATGAACTAGACCCCCACCTCCTACACCTAGCTGCAGACATCATTGCTCCCCCCTTAACATGTATTTTTAACCTCACGCTTGATGTTAAGGAAATCCCCAAGTTATGGAAATCAGCTTTTATACTGCCTCTCCTGAAAGGTGGAGATCCTTCGCTACTTGACAACTATCGACCCATATCAAAATTGTCTGTACTGTCAAAGGTACTGGAGTCCTTAGTTAGTAGACAGCTAAAGGCCTACTTACAAGAAAACAACATCTTAAATGGAATGCAATCAGGTTTTAGGTCTGGCCACAGCACTGTTTCAGCAACATTGAAGGTTTTAAATGACAATCACTGTGCTCTTGATAAGAAGTTACATTGTGTGTCTGTTTTTTTTGATTTGTCGAAGGCTTTTGACACCGTGGACCATGCTGTGTTAGTGCAAAGGTTAAAATGTTGTGGAATTACTGGTCATGCTCTAGATTGGTTTATAAATTACCTATCAAATCGTACACAATGTGTAATGGCGGATGGTTGTAAATCTGAGTCCATAGAGGTGTGCTCAGGTGTTCTGCAAGGTTCTATTTTGGGCCCACTGTGGTTCATTTTGTATATCAACAACATTGGGGATCTTATTGAAACAGCGGATGTTCAATTTTATGCAGATGATACTGTTCTTTATTCAAGTGGTAGTAGTTTATCTTTAGCTTTTGAAAATGTCCAAAGAGCATTTAATATCATACAACAGAATCTGTATGATTTAAAGCTGGTTCTAAATTCGGGTAAAACAAAATGCATGGTATTTTCAAATGCAAGGCATGTTACTAATCATGTCATTGCTACATTGGCTGGACATACTATAGAGCAAGTTAAAGTGTACAAATATTTGGGTGTGTGGGTTGATGATAAGCTGAGCTTCACTGTGCATGTAGAGAACATGATAAGGAAGCTCAAGCTGAAAATAGGTTTTTATTACCGGCATAAGGCTTGTTTTTTCTTTTGAGGCCAGGAAGTAGCTGGTACGATGTACAGTGGGGAAAAAAAAAGTATTTAGTCAGCCACCAATTGTGCAAGTTCTCTCACTTAAAAAGATGAGAGAGGCCTGTAATTTTCATCATAGGTACACTTCAACTTTGACAGATGAAATGAGGGAAATAAATCCAGAAAATCACATTGTAGGATTTTTTTATGAATTTATTTGCAAATTATGGTGGAAAATAAGTATTTGGTCACATACAAACAAGCAAGATTTCTGGCTCTCACAGACCTGTAACTTCTTCTTTAAGAGGCTCCTCTGTCCTCCACTCATTACCTGTATTAATGGCACCTGTTTGAACTTGTTATCAGTATAAAAGACACCTGTCCACAACCTCAAACAGTCACACTCCAAACTCCACTATGGCCAAGACCAAAGAGCTGTCAAAGGACACCAGAAACAAAATTGTAGACCTGCACCAGGTTGGGAAGACTGAATCTGCAATAGGTAAGCAGCTTGGTTTGAAGAAATCAACTGTGGGAGCAATTATTAGGAAATGGAAGACATACAAGACCACTGATAATCTTCCTCGATCTGGGGCTCCACGCAAGATCTCACCCCGTGGGGTCAAAATGATCACAAGAACGGTGAGCAAAAATCCCAGAACCACACGGGGGGACCTAGTGAATGACCTGCAGAGAGCTGGGACCAAAGTAACAAAGCCTACCATCAGTAACACACTCGCCGCCAGGGACTCAAATCCTGCAGTGCCAGGCGTGTCCCCCTGCTTAAGCCAGTACATGTTCAGGCCCGTCTAAAGTTTGCTAGAGAGCATTTGGATGATCCAGATGAGGATTGGGAGAATGTCAGATGAAACCAAAATCGAACTTTTTGGTAAAAACTCAACTCGTCGTGTTTGGAGGACAAAGAATGCTGAGTTGCATCCAAAGAACACCATACCTACTGTGAAGCATGGGGGTGGAAACATCATGCTTTGGGGCTGTTTTTCTGCAAAGGGACCAGGGCGACTGATCCGTGTAAAGGAAAGAATGAATGGGGCCATGTATCGTGAGATTTTGAGTGAAAACCTCCTTCCATCAGCAAGGGCATTGAAGATGAAAGCATTGGCTGGGTCTTTCAGCATGACAATGATCCCAAACACACCACCGAACGCGAAGGAGTGGCCGTAAGAAGCATTTCAAGGTCCTGGAGTGGCCTAGCCAGTCTCCAGATCTCAACCCCATAGAAAATCTTTGAAAGTCCGTGTTGCCCAGCGACAGCCCCAAAACATCACTGCTCTAGAGGAGATCTGCATGGAGGAATGGGCCAAAATACCAGCAACAGTGTGTGAAAACCTTGTGAAGACTTACAGAAAACGTTTGACCTCTGTCATTGCCAACAAAGGGTATATAACAAAGTATTGAGACTTTTGTTATTGACCAAATACTTATTTTCCACCATAATTTGCAAATAAATTCATTAAAAATCCTACAATGTGATTTTCTGGATTTTTTTTCCTCATTTTGTCTGTCATAGTTGAAGTGTACCTATGATGAAAATTACAGGCCTCTCTCATCTTTTTAAGTGAGAGAACTTGCACAATTGGTGGCTGACTAAATACTTTTTTTCCCCACTGTACATTACTGGCGGTTTTAGATTTTAGTGATGTTATATATATGCAGGCCTCAGCCACTACCCTGAGAGCACTTGATTCAGTGTATCATGCAGCCCTCCGGTTCATTACAAATTAAAGACGTCTAACACATCATTGTGAACTCTACAGTGCTGTTGGCTGGTCGTCATTGACCTTGCGTAGGCTTAAACACTGGTATACACTGATTTATAAGGCCATGTTGGGTAAAATGCCATTTTATCTGTGTTCTTTTTTAGTCAGGTCAGTAAATAAATATCAATTACGGTCCCATTCTCATTTGCTTCTAACCTTACCAAAAATTAGAACAGGGCATGGTAGAAATAGTTTTAGTTACTTAGCTCCGTGGTCCTGGAATTCTCACTTGATCGACGTGTATATATCATAGAAAAGTGTAATTGTTTTTATGGCAGCTGTTTTTAGTCAAGACGTAAAATGTTTTTGTTGTACTGTATGTGTGTTTATAGTTTTGTTTAATATAGTATTAGTGTATGTAAGTTGTTTTGTCTGAAACGTTGTTCCCCCTGCTGCTGTTGGACCAGGTCTCTCTTGGAAAAGAGATGTTATCTCAATGAGAAAAAAACTGTATAAATAAAGGTTAAAAAAAAAAATAAACAGAGAATAATCGCATGTGCTCACTCCCTCATTGTTTGGAGAAAATATCCTTTCTATTTTATTGAGCTATGTTCAGTTGTATTCTTCGTACTATAAAATAATGCCACGGAATTCTAAGCAAATCTTGTCTGCTAAATGAACCAGTGTAGCCCACAGCCATATGGCATAGCCAAATCAGGGCTTAACATACAGTGAGGGGAAAAAAGTATTTGATCCCCTGCTGATTTTGTATGTTTGCCCACTGACAAAGAAATGATCATTCTATAATTTTAATGGTAGGTTTATTTGAACAGTGAGAGACAGAATAACAATAAAAAATCAAGAAAAACGCATGTGAAAAATTGTATAAATTGATTTGCATTTTAATGAGGGAAATAAGTATTTGACCCCCTCTGCAAAACATGACTTAGTACTTGGTGGCAAAACCCTTGTTGGCAATCACAGAGGTCAGACGTTTCTTGTAGTTGGCCACCAGGTTTGCACACATCTCAGGAGGATTTTGTCCCACTCCTCTTTGCAGATCTTCTCCAAGTCATTAAGATTTGAGGCTGACGTTTGGCAACTCGAACCTTCAGCTCCCTCCACAGATTTTCTATGGGATTAAGGTCTGGAGACTGGCTAGGCCACTCCAGGACCTTAATGTGCTTCTTCTTGAGCCACTCCTTTGTTTCCTTGGCTGTGTGTTTTGGGTCATTGTCATGCTGGAATACCCATCCACGACCCATTTTCAATGCCCTGGCTGAGGGAAGGAGGTTCTCACCCAAGATTTGACGGTACATGGCCCCGTCCATCGTCCCTTTGATGTGGTGAAGTTGTCCTGTCCCCTTAGCAGAAAAACATCCCCAAAGCATAATGTTTCCACCTCCATGTTTGATGGTGTTCTTGGGGTCATAGGCAGCATTCCTCCTCCTCCAAACATGGCGAGTTGAGTTGATGCCAAAGAGCTCCATTTTGGTCTCATCTGACCATAACACTTTCACCCAGTTGTCCTCTGAATCATTCAGATGTTCATTGGCAAACTTCAGACAGGCATGTATATGTGCTTTCTTGAGCAGGGGGGACCTTGCAGGATTTCAGTCCTTCACGGCGTAGTGTGTTACCAATTGTTTTCTTGGGGACTATGGTCCCAGCTGCCTTGAGATCATTGACAAGACCCTCCCGTGTAGTTCTGGCTGATTCCTCACCGTTCTCATGATCATTGCAACTCCACCAGGTGAGATCTTGCATGGAGCCCCAGGCCGAGGGAGATTGACAGTTCTTTTGTTTCTTCCATTTGCGAATAATCGCACCAACTGTTGTCACCTTCTCACCAAGCTGAATGGCGATGGTCTTCTAGCCCATTCCAGCCTTGTGTAGGTCTACAATCTTGTCCCTGACATCCTTGGAGAGCTCTTTGGTCTTGGCCATGGTGGAGAGTTTGGAATCTGATTGATTGATTGCTTCTATGGACAGGTGTCTTTTATACAGGTGACAAACTGAGATTAGGAGCACTCCCTTTAAGAGTGTGCTCCTAATCTCAGCTCGTTACCTGTATAAAAGACACCTGGGAGCCAGAAATCTTTCTGATTGAGAGGGGGTCAAATACCTATTTCCCTCATTAAAATGCAAATCATTTTATAACATTTTTCACATGCTTTTTTCTGGATTATTTTGTTGTTATTCTGTCTCTCACTGTTCAAATAAACCTACCATTAAAATTATAGACTGATCATTTCTTTGTCAGTGGGCAAACGTACAAAATCAGCAGGGGATCAAATACTTTTTTCCCTCACTGTAAGGACAACTCAGAGTATGCTATTCTGTTCTTCAGAAATATACAACATTTTCTTCCTATCATGTTTCTTTAGACCTGTCTAAAATGAATAATAGATTTATTGTGAAGGTGTAGGCTATATTACATGGATTTATTAGACTTTTTAAAATGTTTATGTTCCAAAGGTCTGCATCCCTGGCTTGTAGGCTGTGCTAAATGTTTTTATTTTAATTAACGGTCAATTACAGTGAGACCGGCAGTTATTTGCTTGACAATCACCGGTTGACAACATTTCATGACCGCCACAAGTCTAGTCATGCATTGATGTCAATGGGAGACTAAGTGAAACATTTTAGGAAGTGGAAGTTAGGATCCACCCCACTGTTCTTTAATGTTATAATTTTATTTTGAGGCAGACCTATGCCTTGTGCCATACCTATTACGGAAGGTACTGTTTGTAATACTCCAGTTCACCACCCCTTGTTTTCTCAGGGTCTGTACCAGGGTGTTATCAACTATCACCTGGCCATCAATGGAAAGTCCTTCTCCGCCCTGTGTGACCACTTCCCTGAGTATCTGCCAAAGGTGAGATCACCTTCCCATTGTCCACTCTACTCAACAGCCACCCAGTTAGCTGAATATTTTTAAGACATACTGGGGAAATGGTTCTGAATGGTCAGTATGATGCTATTGTGTAAAATAGACAATGCATTATGAGTGCGTTGTGCTTTCAGGTGTTGATGCGGGGAACGGTCTACGCACGGATGGCCCCTGAACAGAAGACTCAGCTGGTCACAGAGCTGCAGAAACTGAAGTAAGAGAGGGGGAGCAGAGGTGGAAAGAACAGAGGAAACCAGTCAGGGAAGAGGAGACCAGCCTAGAATGAGAGATGGAGGGTAGAGTCATGCATAGGGAAAAGGAGGAAGACACAAATGAACTCGGTAGCAAATTAAGGTACATGAAAGGATAGATGGACAGACAGGCAGATTCTTCCATTGATTGGCTCTCTTCGGCAGAGCTCGGTAGTGTGAAAAGGGTATAGGCCTAAGTTCTCACCCATTCACCCTCTCTCCCTCCCTGTGTAGCTACCGTGTGGGCATGTGCGGAGACGGGGCCAACGACTGCGGAGCCCTAAGGGCCGCAGACGTAGGCGTGTCTCTGTCAGAGGCAGAGGCATCCGTGGCCTCTCCCTTCACCTCCAAGTCAGACAACATCAGCTGTGTGCCTCTACTCATCCGGTAAGGACACCACATTCTGTTCAAGAGTAGCCTGACATCGAACACATCCAACAGTAATGAGTACTGTAATGTCATAGGAAAAATAATATGTGCTGTTGGCATTCTTTTTAACAAGCTGGATTCTTCCTCTGTCTCACAGGGAGGGCCGGTGTTCTCTGGTGACATCATTCAGTCTCTTCAAATACATGGCCTTGTACAGTCTCATCCAGTTCTCCTCTGTGCTCATCCTCTACACTGTGAGTTCTACAGTAGTTGTTCTGCCAAGCTTATAGTGTTTCTTTACCCCTGGAAAGAAAGACAGGAGATATGCCAGATAATGTGTGCAATAGTTTGGAGGGGTTCATTGTGCATACTTTCTCATGTTTCATCACTTTAGCCAAAATACTATAGCATGTTTTCAACTTAATTATTGTATGTATCTTAACAGGCACAACATTTTTCTGGATCTGAAGAATGCCTTGGAATGTTATTTTACCCTCCACCTATAGCACGTGTTGATATTTTGTGTACCCACTCAGGAGAAGACTAACCTGGGCGACCTGCAGTTCCTGTTCTTTGACATGGTCCTGGTGACGCTGCTGGCTATCGTCATGGGGAAAGGGGGTCCAAGCACAGAGCTGCACCCCCAGCGGCCCCCAGCCAGCTTGCTGGCGCTGCCAGTCCTGGCTAGCCTGACGCTGCACACCCTACTTCTCATCCTGGGCCAGGTGTCTGCTCTGCTGATCACCACCTCCCAGGACTGGTAAGAACCATTTATGAATAGTGATTATGATCAGCTTTATTTGTATAGCACCTTTAATACTGTATAATGTTTAGGGCTGTCCCCGACAACAACAACAAAAAATCTTAGTCGACCGAGAGTCATCTGTTCGATTGGTCGACATTTTGGTCGACATTTTAAAACGTGTATTTTTCCGTATATAGACACACCCTATGTTTGAATAGAATCAACTATATGTAGGTTACTGAGCTTGTTAAGACACAAATTACTAAAGAGGGCGCCAGAGATCAATATAACCTAACCAGAAGAAAGAACCTGTTCCCGGCCATCCTCCCCCGCTGCAGATTTTTCTGTTATGCTCCTGAAGTTGCTGGTAATGGGTTACCAGCAACTTGTGGTATTCGAAAGGGAGAGTTGTAAAGATTTTTCAAATAGGCTATGTTGAGGAACTATTGTCATCAGGGCCGGCAAAAATCTGCCCCCTCTCAGCTAAAAGTCTGAGGAACAGAACATAATAGCAGCTCAATTTAATAGGCCTATGCTACAAATTAAACACAATTTTTAACACATCTGGTTAGTAGGCTATATAATAGCCTAATATTTTCAATCTGATTACATTGATAAAATCACCAATGCCCTGAACGTTCTTCCGCCCTAGGCGAGACAAAAATAATTACATCCCTATGAATCTAATCATGGCACCTTTCCACCGAGACAGAGGCTCTATTGACGCAGAAAACTGTAAGCTTCAACTGCTGGCTACTCGTCCGTTGTATAACCCAACAACAGAAGTGTTTCCCTAAAAGCTGCCTGGGTTTAAACAAACATCTTCTCTTTTCAGAAAGAGAAAAGTTCAATTAATAGGGACAGAATAGCAAAGTGTATATATATTTTTAAAATCTCCTCGAATATTATAGGTTGAAGTTTTAGCTTCAGATTGTCATAGAGAGGAATCAATATATCCCCATATGCATCGGAGTCACGTCTTTCCGCGGGCATTTTAGAGCTTGTTTCTACGATAAGACATCACCTAGTTAAGCATTGTTATAGAACGCTTGATATAATCTGGATACGTTTGATGTATTTATTTCCAAATATAAAGCAAACAATAGATACCCTTTGTTAAAGAAAAGGGCAAAAAGGATATGTGATACCCTCACTCAATTCGAGCCCTGGTTTTAGTCAAACACACCAAGCCCTTCCCAGACACGGAGGTATTTAATCAGTGCATGTGACAGTTTTGGAGTATTTGGCTATACTGACATCTATGAATAGGATAATTGTGTCTGTCAAACAGGTAGGCTTACCACTTATTTTTTTTGGAAGATGAAGAAATAGAATTGCATATATAATTGGAGCCTATGTTTATGCCCATAAAAATGTTTGGTGCATCGTGCACATATAGGAGGTCCCTTACCAGGCAGAAGGGAATTTAACTTTAACCTCTGCATCGGGGAGTTACAATGTTGCTATCACTATGCAACCTACTTCCTATAATAGGAAACCGAGTTTCTTATTAATAATATCCCACCTGTTATCATGGCACGACCCCATAATTGTTACAATTACAATAAAAGTAACACTTTTATTTAACATACAGTTGATGTCGGAAGTTTACATACACCTTAGCCAAATACATTTAAACTCAGTTTTTCACAATTCCTGACATTTAATCCTAGTAAACATTCCCTGTCTTAGGTCAGTTAGGATCACCACTTTATTTTAAGAATGTGAAATGTCTGAATAATAGTAGACAGAATAATTTATTTCAGCTTTTATTTCTTTCATCACATTCCCAGTGGGTCAGAAGTTTACATACGATCACAAGCTTCCCACAATAAGTTGGGTGAATTTTGTCCCATTCCTCATGACAGAGCTGGTGTAACTGAGTCAGGTTTGTAGGCCTCCTTGCTCGCACACGCTTTTTCAGTTCTGCCCACAAATTTTCTATAGGATTGAGGTCAGAGCTTTGTGATGGCCACTCCAATATCTTGACTTTGTTGTCCTTAAGCCATTTTGCCACAACTTTGGAAGTATGCTTGGGGTCATTGTCCATTTGGAAGACCCATTTGCGACCAAGCTTTAACTTCCTGACTGATGTCTTGAGATGTTGCTTCAATATATCCACATCATTTTCCTACCTCATGATGCCATCTATTTTATGAAGTGCACCAGTCCCTCCTGCAGCAAACCACCCCCACAACATGATGCTGCCACCCCCCGTGCTTCACGGTTGGGATGGTGTTCTTCGGCTTGCAAGCCTCCCCCTTTTTCCTCCAAACATAACAATGGTCATTATGGCCAAACAGTTCTATTTTTCTTTCATCAGACCAGAGGACATTTCTCCAAAAAGTATGATCTTTGTCCCCATGTCCCCACTTTTTTATGGCGGTGTTGGAGCAGTGGCTTCTTCCTTGCTGAGCAGCCTTTCAGGTTACGTCGATATAGGACTTGTTTAACTGTGGATATAGATCTTTTTGTATCTGTTTCCTCCAGCATCTTCACAAGGTCCTTTGCTGTTGTTCTGGGATTGATTTGCACTTTTTGCACAAAAGTACGTTCATCTTTAGGAGACAGAACGCGTCTCCTTCCTGAGTGGCATGATGGCTGTGTGGTCCCATTGTGTTTATATTTGCATACTATTGTTTGTACAGATGAACGTGGTACCTTCAGGCGTTTGGAAATTGCTCCCAAGGATAAACCAGACTTGTAAAGTACAATTTCTTTCAAGGTCTTGGCTGATTTCTTTTGATTTTCCCATGATGTCAAGCAAAGAGGCACTGAGTTTGAAGGTAGGCCTTGAAATACAGGTACACCTCCAATTGACTCAAATTATGTCAATTAGCCTATCAGAAGATCCTAAACTCATGACATCATTTTCTGGAAGTGTGATACAGTGAGTTATAAGTTAAATAATCTGTCTGTAAACAGTTGTTGGAAAAATGACTTGTGTCATGCACAAAGTTGATGTCCTAACTGACTTGCCAAAACTATAGTTTGTTAACAAATTTGTGGAGTGGTTGACAAACGAGTTTTAATGACTCCAACCTAAGGATATGTAAACTTACGACTTCAACTGTATATATTTTAATATTCCTATATAACTGTAAAACAGAGTAAGATCATTTGAGCTTTGGAAACAAGTGTTTTCATAAATGCATGGTGGGCGTCGTTTTGCTGGAGCAGTGTAAAATAAGCTGTTTATCAATGACCCAGCCTTAACGAATTTAGTTTATTTACATGTCGAATTTGATTGTCCAACATCAGTTTCAGCATTTATTTATTTTGTCTCCGCCTAGATTGGCCTCTTTCCTCTGCTGTGGTGCTGCATTGCAGTCAGTGATATTTTCTCTCAGTAGCTGCCCATGGTCCTGAAATCAAATCATCAGAGTTTGCTTAGACACCAGCCTGATCTCCTGTTCCTTCTACCTCTGGAAACTATCTAGGTGGTCATGCAACTTCTCATGGGAGCTGAGGAGGCGGAAAGATTCTTCCAGTCCCTGGTTCCATCCCTGACCAGCGTAGATTTGCACTCGTGTGAAAGACGTTTCCAGCAAAAACAGAAGGCTGAATCATTTTGCTTGGAATAGACAAGCCTTGGTCTCTGGTCTCTCCACTCTCTCCCTGTTCGCCACGAAAACCTTCGTTGCCCCTCATCTCTTGGGAAATTCCCTTCCTTATCCTGATGTGGCCCAGCCTGCACTAACATATCTCGTAAAGATCCATTCATATATTTTGGCCACTCTTTTGGGATCTTTTATGTTTTTTGTCTGGGAGTCGGATTTAGCAGCAGCACCACCACTGTCATCGTGGACGGCAAGCGACGAATCTGAGTCTGGTCCAAGATAGTAGGGTCTTTGCCGGCATTGTTTGGAGGTGTGGCTAGGCCTGGTGCAACCACCTGTTCCTGTCCAGCCAGAGAGCTGTCATCATCGGTGGAAGTGCATGGCTCGGACTCCTCCGGTTTGCCCTCTTCACTGTCGTTCTCTGTGAATGGCCTGTCCTTGTAGGCTTGTCATTCTCCACACTGGCGGATGGACATTGCTGCACGCTGATAAATATCACCAGAGAATTTATTTAGTTTAGAGATTGTGCCTCTTTTCTCCTTGTTTTTTAAATATTCGCTTCCTGATAGTTTTTGTCTCTTAGACATGGTAGCAAATAGTTTCAAATCTCTATAGATTACTTTTAGGTAAAATTATATCCACTAGTAGTAGCTAGCTAATGTTAACAGACTAGGTTATGCTACTGCCTTAATCACTAAATCACTAATCGTTTACGTCCCACACAACCCCCCCCCCCCCCAAAGAAAATACAATAATTGAATTGGCAGATTCATTTTTATTAATGTTTCACAATTGGATAATCCCATACACATCGCCATAGCTACCAATGATAGTGGGAGTAAACTTCGGGAGAAGCGGGAATGGGGTGGGGGCGGGAACTGCAGCAACACTATGAGCTGGTGGCTGGGGTGCCGCGGACGGTGTAGTAGCCGATCAGGTGCGCCGGAAGGTGGCAGGCGATTGTCAAAATTCTGCCCCAAATTCAAGTGCTGCCATAGGTGGCCGCCTAATGGGAGGGCCGGCCCTGATTATCATTATCAATGGATGTAAAGACAGGCTGCTTACTTTCTGTTTGATGCGAAGAAAAAAATACTTTGAGAAGCTCCACAGTGAAGGTGAGTTAAGACAATCAGAAATAGTATCAGATCCCCAAATGGGTACATTTTATAGACTTACATTTGCGCTCGGGGCAGGTAGACTAGTCCTAATTCTATATGCGTAATCAGGTGCGTGTCCTTACTCAAGATTGACAAGAGCACTCCAAACAAAAGTCAAAGAATAAATTCACAACTCATAAATGGAATGAAATAAACAAACTTTTTCTCACAAGTGTAGCCTAGGTTGTGCGCTCTGTAAACAACGTGACCACTCTGACAATGACAACAGTAAGACTAATAATAATATATTGAATGCATCAACAGAAATAAACCAAACAAACATTGTAGATTAGGAATTAACGGTAAATGTTCTACTGGTGATACTGGTGTGCCATCACCTCGGCCTCCGCATTGGATTCTGACAGGCGTGACTCAGACAGTGGTCTCGTGTGCCATAATTGTTTTTATATATATTTGCCACTGCTCGACTAAAAAAATCTTTGTCAACCAACAGCCTATCAACCAAACAATTGACCAGTCGACTAAATGTGGTCAGCCCTAATAATATTAGTAATTAGTGATGGGGGATCAAAACAGTATCTCAATATTATTTTTGCAGATTTTTATATTGATACTCTGACTCTACTAAAAAATACAAATATATTTTTTAAATAATTGGTAGTTAGTTAACGTTAGCTACCTCTAGTTTAGTCGGCTGTACCTGCTCCAAAACTCATCCTATAGCTTGTTCTCGATGTTCTTTTTAAATGGTAAGCCAACATGTTTTTAGCACTTATTTCCATGACTGTAAATATTTTAAAAACCATTTTTTTCATGGCTCTCTCTTGTCCATCTGAAGCAGACGTATAGTGTGCAATATGTTTGGAACATAGAATCCCAATAAAATCTCAATACATATTATATCAGGACCTAAGTATCGTGATGTCCCTGACAATTCTCAGCCCTATTCTTAATGACACAGAGTAATGTTCTGATATTTTGAGGAGCGGAAATTAAGGGGTTCTCATTGGAATAGATCCAAGAGAAGGACCGAAGGAATAATAAGAAGGGTTTTGGATGTGACTCAGTAACATAATTTTAAACCTCAATAAATCAAAAACACAGCAGCTCAATGACTTAACAAACGCAGTGCATTGTGGGGGAATGTCTAGGTAAATTAATATCAATTATTCCTCTCTTCATCCATCCTTTCAGGTTTGTTCCTCTCAATTCGACAATGTCAGGAGCAGCGAACCTACCCAACCTTGAGGACACCAGTGTGTTTGACCTGTCAGGGTACCAGTACATCATCATGGCCGTGGTGATGACTAAAGGATACCCCTACAAGAGACCTCTGTACTACAACGGTGAGGCACCAACCAAGGGGCTCCAGACATATCACATCACTCTTTGTGGGGTTTGGTAACGTTGTATGAACGTTCCTTGCAAATCAAAGTCACAAAAAAAGCACCTGTTGCTGTGTCTCCCCCCCCCTTGATGTTCATTCAGTGTGCTGTAAGGGATAGTTTACTTGATTGGTCAATTTAAAAAGTGGTTTTAAACCATCTGACACTTAGATTTGAGTGAACTATCCCTTTAAGCAGTGAACTCTGATAATCACAGTAGCTGCCAAGGTCTCTTACATGATGCCCATCTTTTCTCTCTCTCTTAACAGTGGTTTTTGTGTGTGTGCTGCTGGTCTTGTTTGCTCTGATGAGTTGGCTGGTGCTAGCTCCCGTGCCTTTCCTGCGCAAGCTGCTGAAGCTTTACGACATCCCTGATATGAACTTCAAAATCCTGCTGGTGGCCCTGGCCGCACTCAACTTTGTCTTCTGCTTCCTATTGGAGGTACTGTATGAAGAGCCAACCCTAGGGCCCTGTTCTAAAAAAATTCCTTCCTTCCTTCCTTGAGGTAATCTCATGTTAGGTTTCAGCCCTTAGTGAGTATGGTTACATGCACACAATAATGCAATTTATTGTGGATAGTCAGATTAATATAATAGTTTGATTAAAACATTTACATGCTTTGCAAGAACTATTTCCCCAAAAATCCTGTTTACATGAACACATCTGAAATCAGGCTACTTGATGGAACTCTGATAAATGCAGAAAAATCGGCAATCAAAATAAACGTTCTACCACAGCGACCATGTTATTTTTCGGGAGCATATTTTATCCTGAATTTGGACATATGTATGTGAAAACTACTTCAGAGGCATACATTCAGTTGTTCCGAACTCACTTCACTTGTGCAAAAGTGGGAGGCTCACTCGGTTGGCGCTAGCACACGCGCAGATCAAATACACCGCAGCAACACCGATTTTAAGGTGTTTACTTGTCCTAAAAATTTGAAATTTGATTAGAAAATCAGGGGCCTCATTTATCAATATTGGGTAGAAACTATTCTAAAATACTACTTAAGAACAGAATTTAGAATGTTCATAACATAGGAAAAAGTGTGATTTATCAAACAATCCTACGAGCGTCTTACGCACAGCGGTAGGAGATAACCATTGATAAATACCACAAGAGGTTGCTGAGGGGAGGACGACTCATAGAATCAAGCACATGGAAACCATGTTTGATGTATTTGATACCATTCCGCTCCAGCCATTACCACGAGCCCTTCCTCCCAATTAAGGTTCCACCAACCTCCTGTGTTGAATACAAATGGTTCTCTGACTCAGTGCTCGTGCACGACCTTGACTATTTGCATTTCGAAACGCCCCTAATTAACCATATAGTCAAAATCATCCCTTTTTTAAAGCCTGTGTGGAATATACAGTTGAAGTCGGAAGTTTAAAAACACCGTAGCCAAATACATTTAAACTCAGTTTTTCACACAATTTTTTTTTTTTTAAGCTGAAATAAATCATTCTCTCTACTATTATTCTGACATTTCACATTCCGAAATAGTGGTGATCCTAACTGACCTGAGACAGGGAATTCTTACTAGGATTAAATGTCAGGAATTGTGAAAAACAGAGTTTAAATGTATTTGGCTACGGACTTCAACTGTATATGCATTTAGCTTGTCTGATGCTTTAAGCACACTGTTTGATGAAATAAGACACAAATTACCCAGCAACATTAAGGCAGTTATATACAATTTAAAATATGACATGACATTAAATTTGTTGTATTTATTAGGGATCCCCATTTAGCTACTCTTCCAGGGGTCCAAACACATTAAGGCACTTACATTACATCATATAACATTATTACACCACTACATATCTACAATGTATGTGTTTGTGCTAGCGCTTGTGTGCGTGTGTCTGTACCTGTGTGTGTGTCTTCACAGTCCCTGTTGTTCCATAAGGTGTATTTTTACCTGATTCTACTGCTTGCATCAGTTACCTGATGTGGATTAGAGTTCCATGTAGCCATGGCTCTATGTAGTACCGTGTGCCCCCCATAGTCTGTTCTGGACTTGGGGATTGTGAAGAGACCTCTGGTGGCATGTCTTGTGGGGTATGTGTGGGTGTCCGAGTTGTGTGCTAGTACAGTCATGGCGAAAGTTTTGAGAATGACACAAATATACATTTTCACAAAGTCTGCTGCCTCAGTTTATATGATGGCAATTTGCATATACTCCAGAATGTCATGAAGAGTGATCAGATGAATTGCAATTAATTGCAAAGTCCCTCTTTGCCATGCAAATGAACTGAATCCCCCCAAAAAATTCCACTGCATTTCAGCCTTGCCACAAAAGGACCAGCTGACATCATGTCAGTGATTCTCTTGTTAACACAGGTGTGAGTGTTGACGAGGACAAGGCTGGAGATCACTCTGTCATGCTGATTGAGTTCGAATAACAGACTGAAAGCTTCAAAAGGAGGGTGGTGCTTGGAATCCTTGTTCTTCCTCTGTCAAACATGGCTACCTGCAAGGAAACACGTGCCGTCATCATTGCTTTGCACAAAAAGGGCTTCACAGGCAAGGATATTGTTGCCAGTAAGATTGCACCTAAATCAACCATTTATCGGATTATCAAGAACTTCAAGGAGAGCAGTTAAATTGTTGTGAAGAAGGCTTCAGGGCGCCCAAGAAAGTCCAGCAAGCGCCAGGACCGTCTCCTAAAGTTGATTCAGCTGCGGGATCGGGGCACCACCAGTACAGAGCTTGCTCAGGAATGGCAGCAGGCAGGTGTGAGTGCATCTGCACGCACAGTAAGGCAAAGACTTTTGGAGGATGGCCTGGTGTCAAGAATGGCAGCAAAGAAGCCACTTCTCTCCAGGAAAAACATCAGGGACAGACTGATATTCTGCAAAAGGTACAGGGATTGGACTGCTGAGGACTGGGGTAAAGTCATTTTCTCTGATGAATCCCCTTTCCGATTGTTTGGGGCATCCGGAAAAATGCTTGTCCAGAGAAGACAAGGTGAGCGCTACCATCAGTCCTGTGTCATGCCAACAGTAAAGCCTCCTGAGACCATTCATGTGTTGGGTTGCTTCTCAGCCAAGGGAGTGGGCTCAATTTTGCCTAAGAACACAGTCATGAATAAAGAATGGTACCAACACATCCTCCGAGAGCAACTTCTCCCAACCATCCAGGAACAGTTTGGTGACGAACAATGCTTTTTCCAGCATGATGGAGCACCTTGCCATAAGGCAAAAGTGATAACTAAGTGGTTCGGGGAACAAAACATCGATATTTTGGGTCCATGGCCAGGAAACTCCCCAGACCTTAATCCCATTGAGAACTTGTGGTCAATCCTCAAATGGCGGGTGGACAAACAAAAACCCACAAATTCTGACAAACTCCAAGCATTATGCAAGAATGGGCTGCCATCAGTCAGGATGTGGCCCAGAAGTTAATTGACAGCATGCCAGAGCTGATTGCAGAGGTCTTGAAAAAGAAGGGTCAACACTGCAAATATTGACTCTTTTGCATCAACTTCATGTAATTGTAATAAACACCTTTGACACTTATGAAATGCTTGTAATTATACTTCAATATTCCATAGTAATATCTGACAAATATATCTAAAGACACTGAAGCAGCAAACTTTGTGGAAATTTATATTTGTGTCATTCTCAAAACTTTTGGCCACGACTGTAGTTTAAACAAACAGCTCGGTACATTCAGCTTGTCAACACTTCTTACAAAAACAAGTAGTGACGAAGTCAATCTCTCTTCCACATTGAGCCATGATAGATTGACATGCGTATCATTAATGTTGGCTCCCTGTGTACTTTTAAGGGCCAGCCGTGCTGCCCTGTTCTGAGCCAATTGTAATTTTCCTAAGTCCCTCTTTGTGGCACCTGACCACACTACTGAATAGTAGTCCAGGTGCGACAAAACTAGGGCCTGTAGGACCTGCCTTGTTTATAGTGTTAAGAAGGCAGAGCAGCGCTTTTTTATGGACAGACTTCTCCCCATCTAAGATACTGTTGTATCGATATGTTTTGACCATGACAGTTTACAATCCAGGGTTACTCCAAGCAGTTTAGTGACCTCAACTTCCTAAATTACCACATGTATTATAAGAGCTTGGGTTTAGTGAATGATTTGTCCCAAATACAATGCTTTTAGTTGGAAATATTTAGGACACGTTTATTCCTTGCCACCCATTCTGAAACTAACTGCAGCTTTTTGTTAAATGTTGCAGTGATTTCACTCGCTGTAGTAGCTGGCGTGTATAGTGTTGAGTCATCCACATACGTAGACACACTGGCTTTACTCAAGGCCACTTGCATGTCAGTAATAAAGATTGAAAAAAGTAAGGGGCCTGATTCTACCTGCATTATGTTGGAGATGCTTCCATTAAAGAACACCCTCTGTGTTCTGTTAGACAGGTAACTCTTTATCCACAATATAGCAGGGGGTGTAAAGCCATAAAACACATGCTTTTCCATCAGCAGACTAAGATCGATAATGTCAAAAGCCGCACTGAAGTCTAACAAAAAAGCTCCCTCAATCTTTCTCTCAGCCAATCAGTCATTTGTGTAAGCGCTGTGCTTGTTGAGTATCCTCCCTATAAGTGTGCTGAAAGTCTGTTGTCAATTTGTTTACAGTAAAATAGTATTGTATCTGGTCAAACACCATTTTTTCCCAGAATTTAATTTATAATGTCTAGTGGTAGTGCGTTAAGCCAATCAGAAATACTATCAGATCCCCAAATGGAAACATTTATATGCATACATTTGCGCGCATATAGGCCTACTTATACCTGATTGTGAACGTCCTTACTCAACATTGACAGGAGAGCTCCAAACAAAAGACTGACTAAATTGACAACTTGTTTCTCACAAGTGTAGCATAGGTTGTGTGCTCTGCAAACAATATAATATATTGAATGCATTAACAGAAATTACCGTAACCAAACAAACATTATAGATTTAGGAATTAACGGAAAATGTACTACTGGTGATATGTAATGGGGAATTGATAGACGCAAACAATTCACACAGAATGTACACAAATCTCTCTGGAGAGAGAGGTGGATTGTGCATTTTAGCCACACTCCACATCTTCTTATACTGTGCCAACCCCGTGGCCTCCACAATGGATTAAAGCCAATTTATGTTTGAGACGTAAATATGGTCGGTGGCTTCGTATGGAGGGTGTGACGTAATTGCGGAACCTCTGGAGGCCAAATCAAGCTCCGCTTTGGAACAATGCGGAGGGCTCATTATAGCTCCACATTGACATGATTGGTTGATGGTAGGTGGGGGCGGGAGGTCCTGTATGAACACAAACTCACTTCTTTGACAATATCTCTACTCCGCGATGTGCAAAATGTATGTTTGCTCTGACTTCTGCGGAGGCCTCATCACACTAAATGCTGTACGGCCACTGCAGATGTCAGATTGACCAAGCAGAGCCTTTTAGTCTGTCTCCGCTATGGATTAGTTCACTAACATGGGCGCAAATAAGACAGGTCTCTCGTGTGCCATGAAAAAAAAAATATTTCCTTGGTCGACCAGTCGACTATTTGGGTTCAGCCCTAATTATTATTGTAGCAAATCCACTGTAGTCAAATTATGTGATATAGCCTGACAAAATACAGTATGTTGCATGAATTCACAATGAAAATGCAATGAAGTAGAAACAAATATTTGTATTATTACTCACAATTTCACAAATTTTCCCCATTCTACGCTTGACAAGCAGTTCCCTTATTCCACCACTTGGCACTGTGCCTACGCATGGTCATGGCTGTGCGTGAAATTTATGCACTCAAGCAAATGTTCAAATTGATAAATCCCATTTTGTGTGGAAATGATCCCTTGCATGGTTTACGCAGATTTCTGCCTACGCATGATTGATAAGAGGCCCCATATGCTTACTTTGAACTTGACCTTAAGCCAAATAAGATAAGCAGAGTAAGGTGTTTACATGACTATTGCAAAAAACTGCATACTGCCATAATCAGTTTAATATCAATTTATTACTATGGCTACTCAATGACTGTGTGACTATATCCTACTGGCTCTCCTGTAGATGCTGATAGACCGAGGTATGCTGAACTGCCTGCGTCTGCTCCGAGGGAGGCGCCAGTCCAAGAAGCAGTACAAGCGCCTAGACGTCCTCCTGTCAGACTGTCCCTCCTGGCCCCCCCTGGACCAACCACTAGTCCCGCCCCAGTGCACAGTCATTGGCCTGAGCTAGCATCAGCCTCCTCCCATTGCACAATATTGAGAGATTCGATTATCTGGCCCAGGTTGCCTCCTTGGGAGGAGTCTAAACCGATAGCATTCGTTTTGGAACCTGGCTGCCTCCCGGGCGTGAGTCAGCCAAGTGCCCAGCTCTGGCCGATGGCAAAGTCAGCTCAAAACAAAAGTGACGTAGGTTAAGCACATGAAGTAATGAGTAGGATTCTGTGTTCACATGTAAAAGTGATTGCTTTAGATTAACGCTTTCTGCCTTCCCAATGAAAGTTAGAAAATTCTAACATTTTATCTATAAACCATGCTCCCTTGTTGACATGACCGAGCGGTGCAGATGACTGTTCATTTTGATAAAGGCGCTCCTCCCTCACCGCTTTTGCCCATTTACATCACAGGCCATAGACCGGTTTAATTGAACTCTCAATATTTCCCCTGTCAAAGAGTGCCTAGGATCTGAGCCACATCCACAATGTCGTAGTGAGGACAGTGAACAAACCTCTGAAGTCTGTTTCACACATTTTTCCTTTTCAACAGCAGTGTGAAGTACAATACTGTGCCACTGGGCTTCCGAGTGGCGCAAGGCGTTAGAGGTGTCACTACAGACCCTGGTTCGATTCCAGGCTGTATCACAACTGGCCGTGATTGGGAGTCCCATAGGGTGGCGCACAATTGGCCCAGCGCCGTCCAGGGTAGACTGTCATTGTAAATAAGAATTTGTTCTTAACTGATTTGCCAAGTTAAATAAAACATTTAATAAATACCAGGCAGCGATTATAAGATTATGAAAAGCTCAAATGTTCAATAGTATTAGGAATAAAACTATTTTTTAAATGTTCTTGGCAGGTTGTATGTTTCTCAGAGGTAGGTGGTTGCAACGCAATAGAGAAAAGTGAAATGTTTACAAGAGAGCTAATTTGACCCCATCAATGTGTTCAATAGGGGACTCCAATGGACAACAAATGTGGATGAAGATATATGTATCCTAATATAATTTCTGTGGTGAAATAAATATCACTTTAAACTTTAAAGGCCATGTTGAGATATAAAAGACATTCAGTGGATTATTTTATAAATAATTTTTATTAAAATGTTTAATTTACAGGCAGTTTTGTTCTTACTCAGAGCTTCACAAACCCTGTTGATCCTGTCTCCCCCTCTTAGTAATGAGTTAGTGCAGACAGAGGACTTAAAGAAAAACCTTAATATCCAGGGTTACCCTCTGGCATGTAAAGTTTTCACAACCAACATCGGATGAAAACTGAATAGTCAGTTGGGAGGCGATGTTACCGAACACTAGGTGAATGGTTGATAGATACAGTACTAGGAAAAAGTAATTTGCTCTACTTTTGCATAGAGATAATCAGAAAGGGGGAGAATACTTTTTCACATTTCTATCTGAAGCAGAATTGTGGCTGCTAAAGAGGCATCTGGACTCCCCTGAGTTCTTTGGAATAGTGTGTTGATATTCCTCCATTCAAATATCATCATAGCATACTGAAGAGGCCAGAGGCTGACCACCTGACAGACTTGGGCTGACGCTCATGGATTACTTTCATTCCAAACATACATTAGTTTAACATTTGGGCACAACTTCCAAATATCGGTGTAGCATTAAGTTTAAAGTAGGTGCTCACTAAAGCTTTTATGGACATCAGTTTTTTTTTTTTGCACTCGATCCATCCCCAAAATACAGTCTGACATTGCACCCAAGTTCCTACTTCAGTGAAGTACATTAGAAGAAATGAATGCAGTTGACAGTATGTATCTATATAGATAGATATATATCTGATGGACGAGGGGCATTAAGGGTACAGCAGTACATTTATTCCCCATATGACCCCCTCAGAACCACCTACTGTATACAGTTGTTGGAATTAACTGATATTTACAGGATTATAAAAAAAAAAAAATAGGTTTAGTTCATGTTAATTAAAATACTGCTCTGATATTACTACCGCCTCTTGCAGAAAAGCTGCTCAAGAATGGACCAAAATCCACATCTCCATTTGTCGTTTTGTTTCGGGACAGTCTGAGACTACAAAAAAGCTCACTTTAAAAAAAGAAAAGACAGCTGTAAACAGTACTTCCACAAATCACCCTCTTAAAAAAAATGGAAAGTGACAGATTTGATCATCATCCATAATCAAAATCTAAATAAAATCAAAATGTGAGGAAGGGGGATTGAACAGTATCTCCAGTATTATGGCTGGGTGAAGCTGCACCATTCCTCTTTTGCCTTGATTTGCTTCGGTCACTACTCTTCTCTCCTCTGTTTTCAGGAATCCTCTGCACTCAGTATTTCCAAATGGAAGAGTCCACGGCTGATGTCCAAATTCGCTGCATAAAGCAGAACCTCAGGTTTCCCATGACGGACCGGTTGTTGATCACACTTTAGGCAGATAAGAGACAAGGAGAGGATTCCTTGGGCAACATGGGTGTAGGGTGGAGTACTTAAAGGGACCATCACAGTGAGCAGAGTTGTCTTTGTCACAATGTTAAACAGTTGTGGAGAGAGAGAAAGCATGTTTCCCCTGTAAGCCATCCCACACATTACCAGTGGGCGCCATGAGGGGAGAACATATGCATTTAGAATCACAGCACATCCCATAGAATTGGAGGCCTTTTGTATTATTATTTTTTACACCCTACTATAACCCCTTAGAGGGTGCCCAGCCATTTCATCTTCCTCTTAATCACTCTCCACCTGTCAGGATGGCTCCTCTTCCACTTATCTGTTTTGGCGAAAGGCTTGTGTGCCGTCTAGGCATGCTGGTTGGCGGACAGCATGATTTTATCATTGGTCTTCTGGGGGTGTGGTGGAATTTGTAAGCCCTGGTCTGGAGGTAGGGAGAAGACCAAAAACAGTGGTGCTTATGTACAGTATAAATTATGTGATCAACTACAAAAGCATTGCTTTAGTCAAAGTTGGGCTTCCAAAATATATGTAGCAGATGAATAACAAGATACCCAGACTTTGTTTACAGAATCAGAGATTGATGTCCGATCCAAACAGCCACAGGTATACACACATACAGTAGGCCTATACTTGGGATTAACAGTTGGATCATGGCAGCTGTGCAGTGTACACCATTTTGCCCTGCACTGTCAACTGGTAACAGCGTGCATAAGGTATTTATTTACCCGTCTGCATTCAGTTTTTCCTGAGGCCACTCTTCAGGGCTGGCGCTGCCTAGTGTTCTCTTCCTGGACTTCGCGTATTGCGCCTCCCGCTGGGCCAGGGACTTGACCTGTGGCGCGGGATGGTTCTGGCCCTGGGGTGACCCGTTACTGGAGGGCCGCTTCAAAATGCGGATCTGGGGCGGAGGCGCTACGTGGGTGGAGTCGTCCTGGATCACAATGGCCGTCATCAATGGTGGCCGTGTAGAATTATTACTGGACAGTCTGGGAGCAAAACAACAAACTAGCGTGAATGGTGATTTCAGTGCGAAGGCTGTGAGTAAGAGAGGGGACTATGAATGTGGCTGTACCAGTGGGAGATGGGGAGGTCAATGTCAGTATGTAAGAGAAAATGCTTAGTGTGTGTGAGGTGGACAGGAGATGTTTTGAGTAATGTTAAGGTTCTGAAATGCAAATGGATTTTATTAAGAGACTATTTTCCTAAATTCCTGTCCATT
Organism: Brachymystax lenok tsinlingensis; assembly: GCA_030435695.1. Classification (NCBI taxonomy): domain Eukaryota; kingdom Metazoa; phylum Chordata; class Actinopteri; order Salmoniformes; family Salmonidae; genus Brachymystax; species Brachymystax lenok. The sequence goes on along the minus strand of CM059803.1, from coordinate 19,859,565 downwards.
ATCAGAAATATTTGCCCTATGACTTGTTTTAGTAATGCACGTGTTAAACTCATTCCATGGAGAGCTGAGTGTCAGTGGGGTTTTGCTCTGTTGTACTTCATTGATGAATTAAGGTCACTAATTAGTAAGGAATTCCCCTCACCTGGTTGTCTAGGGCTTAATTGAAAGGAAAAAAATAAAAACAGCTGACATTAGGCCCTCCATGGAATGAGTTTGACACCCTTGGAGTGATGTAAGAGTGTCTTCCGATGGCCAACAGTGTCAGCATTTTACACACTTCTCTTTCTGGCTGATCCTAAACTTCTAATCTTCTCTCCATTTCCTGCATTTAAGAGACAGAACAGAAAGATCTTTGGTTAAAATGCAATTGTGCATGCAAAATTGTAACGTTATGCCAAATGCAACTTGAAAGTGGTAACTGGGGAGAGTAATGTTAGCAGGACGAAAGGGGGAGTGGAAGGTGGCTGAAACTATGGAGGCCTGGATTCAATTTCAAAGTTGATTATACACTGTGGCAATAAAGCAAGGCTGAAATAGACATTGAGGTAGAAATACGATTGGCACCATAATTATTTTCAATAGATGCTAGCTGTAATATTGCTATTGCTGCTAGAAGGGCACACAAATCAGTATCAAACATTTTATGAATTCATAAGTTGGCCTACGTTAGCCAGGACGTCGATTTTAAAGCGCAACGTTAAGGCATTTCAACAAACTATTTTGGACGGAGCCCCACAGTGGACGCGTCATAATACCCATAAAACGTGATCTAAGAAATCTAAGGAAGTCTCTAGATTTTGCTCACTCTAGATTTTGCTCGCCTGAAGTAGAGTATATTGTGATAAATTGCAGGCCACACTACTTGCCTAGAGAGTTTTCAGCTATACTTTTCGTGGCTGTTTATTTACCACCACAGAAAGATGCTGGCACTAAGACCGCACTCAGTCAGCTGTATAAGGAAATAAGCAAACAGGAAACCACGCACCTAGTGGCCGGAGACTTTAATGCAGGGAAACTTAAATCAGTTCTACCAAATTTCTATCAACATGTTAAATGTGCAACCAGAGGGAAAGAAATTCTAGATCACCTGTACTCCACACAGAGAGGCGTACAAAGCTCTCCCTCGCCCTCCATTTGGTAAATCCGACCACAACTCTACCGCCCAAACAGATCCACTCTATTGCACTCCACACTGCCCTTTCCCACCTGGACAAAAGGAACACTTATGTGAGAATGCTATTCATTGACTACAGCTCAGCGTTCAACACCATGGTACCCTCAAAGCTCATCACTAAGCTAAGGATCCTGGCACTAAACTTCTCCCTCTGCAACTGGATCCTGGACTTCCTTCCCAGCTGGTGAGGGTGGGTAGCAACACATCTGCCACGCTGATCCTCAACACTGGAGCTCCCCAGGGGTACGTGCTCAGTCCCCTCCTGTACTCCCTGTTCACCCACGACTGCATGGCCAGGCACAACTCCAACACCATCATTAAGTTTGCAGACGACACAACAGTGGTAGGCCTGATCACCGACAACAACGAGACAGCCTATAGGGAGGAGGTCAGAAACCTGGCCAGGTGGTGCCAGAATAACAACCTATCCCTCAACGTAACCAAGACTAAGGAGATGATTGTGGACTACAGGAAAAGGAGGACCGAGCACGCCCCCATTCTCATCGACAGGGCTGTAGTGGAGCAGGTTGAGAGCTTCAAGTTCCTTGGTGTCCACATCAACAACAAACTAGAATGGTCAAATCACACCAAGACAGTTGTGAAGAGGGCACGACAAAGCCTATTCCCCCTCAGGAAACAAAAAATATTTGGCATGGGTCCTGAGATCCTCAAAAGGTTCTACAGCTGCAACATCGAGAGCATCCTGACTGGTTGCATGACTGCCTGGTACGGCAATTGCTCGGCCTCTGACCGCAAGGCACTACAGAGGGTAGTGCGTACGGCCCAGTACATCACTGGGGCTAAGCTGTCTGCCATCCAGGACCTCTACACCAGGAAGTGTCAGAAGAAGGCCCTAAAAATTGACCCCAGCCACCCCAGTCATGGACTGTTCTCTCTACTAGCGCATGGCAAGCGGTACCAGAGTGCCAAGTCTAGGACAAAAAGGCTTCTCAACAGTTTTGAACAGGTAATCAAATGGCTACCCTGACTATTTGCATTGTGTGCCCCCCCAACCCTCTTTTACGCTGCTCCTATTCTCTGTTTATCATATATGCATAGTCACTTTACCTATACATTCATTTACATACTACCTCAATTAGGCCGACCAACCAGTGCTCCCACACATTGGCTAACCGGGCTATCTATCTGCATTGTGTCCCGCCACCCACCACCCGCCAACCCCTCTTTTACGCTACTGCTACTCTCTGTTCATCATATATGCATAGTCACTTTAACCATAACTACATGTACATATAATACCTCAATCAGCCTGACTAACCGGTGTCTGTATGTAGCCTCGCTACTGTATATAGCCTCGCTACTGTATACAGCCTGTCTTTTTACTGTTGTTTTATTTCTTTACTTACCTTTTGTTCACCTAATACCTTTTTTGCACTATTGGTTAGAGCCTGTAAGTAAGCATTTCACTGTAAGGTCTACACCTGTTGTATTTGTCGCACGTGACAAATAAACTTTGATTTGATTTGAAACCTAGCAGTGGAACACGGAAATGGATCCAATATGGGATTTTAGAACCAGTTTTGTGTTTTTATGTGGGCTTTCTCTGGCGTGACGTTTTGATAATCGTGCAAATCTCTCTTGGACAAGGTGACTCATCAATATATTTGGCTCTATTTAATCGGATTTGAAAATGCTAATTAGCATCAAAGTAAACTACAAATCCTTGCAAGCTCCTGCACGTCATCTCTAGCTATAGCTACCTTGATTTTAAAAATGTTCATCAACTATTCCACATTTTATAATTGGTGTCCCCACCGCGGGACGGTTGAGCTAACGTAGGCTAATGTGATTAGCATGAGGTTGTAAGTAACAAACAAAAAATAACTAGACATATCTGATATTGGCAGAAACCTTAAATTCTTGTTAATCAAACTGCACTGTCCAATTTACAGTAGCTATTACAGTGAAAGAATACCATGCTATTGTTTGAGGAGAGCGCACAATTGTGAACTTAAATGTATTAATAAACCTATTAGGCACATTTGGGCAGTCTTGATACAATATTATGAACAGATATGCAATAGTTCAGTCAAAACTTTGCACATACACTGCTGCCATCTAGTTGCCAAAATCTAAATTGTGCCTGGGCTGGAATAATACATTATGGCCTTTCTCTTGCATTTCAAAGATGGTACCATTTGCAGTTTTGTTTTGTTTTTGTCAGATCTAATGTGTTATTCTCCTACATTAATTTCACATTTCCACAAACTTCAAAGTAGGAATGCACAATATAAAAATCGGTGAACATATCGGAATCGGCTGATATTAGCTAAAAATGCCAACATCGGTATCAGCCCGATGGCTAATTTAACGCTGATGTTAAAAACCTATGTCAAAGCTACCGTGCATACCTATATAACGTAGGTACATGACGTAATGGCGCCACGTAACATTTTGCGCTATATGTGCAACACAGCATTCCTAACCTAGCCCACAATGTCTGCTGTGTGGATCGAGCAGTCAACAAGTCGAGCAGTCATTTGAAAGAGTAAGAACATTTCAGCGAGACAACTTAAAGCCAAGATAATGGAATTCATTGCCCTTGACAATCAACCGTTCTCTGTCGTGGGTGATGTTGGCTGTTCCCGACTGGTCGAGCACCGGTACACCCTGCCCAGTCATGTGAAATCCATAGATTATGGCCTGATGAATTTATTTCCTTATATGAACTGCAACTCAATAGAATCATTGAAAATTGTTGCATTTATAGTTTTGTTCAGTATGAAACACCATAGCTGGTGTGACTACCCTCCCACTCTGCCGAATTCTTTCTCTGCTCTTGTTTTCCTTAATAGGATGTCGGTGGGTGGAGTCGGGAGGGTCGTCAGTAAAATGGGTTAATTTCCAGGCCCTGCCCAGGCTGGAAACGCTTAATCTACTCGCTGTTGGGACATCGGTCTGAGGAGGAGAGTACAATTGGCTGTGTACCTCAGTGGGGGATTTGGGTAGGGTAGTGAAACTTGCTACACGGAGCTATAGCCTTTTTCCCCTGATAGGCTTAGCGACGTGTTTCATTTTGGAATCCGTTGGGCATGGTTAATGTCTGTTATTTTTGTGTGGTGTCTGTGGACTGAGCAGTTGTCTCGGGGGCACATCCGTGGCTTGGGGAATCTGTCCATCTGTTAGTCCTAGTAGTCTTCTTTTTGAACAGCAGAATGAACTGCTTCTGTTACAGCTGACCCAGATTTACCTAGGGGTCGTTCCTCTTTTGGTCATGCCCCGGACACATTTGATATCGTTGGGAACTTACGGTTGTTGCCTAAATTTAATGACAAGGACCCTGAGACAATCTTTTCGTTGCTGACGCTAGGAGTTGGCCTGATTCTGACCGCACTTTAATGTTGCAGTGTGTGTTGACTGGTAAAGCGCAGGAAGAATATTCAGCTCTTAGTGTAGCAGATAGTGTCAGTTATGAAAAGGTTAAAATGGCTGTGTTACAGATTTTTACGAATTGGTCCCTGAGGCTTACCGCCAGCGATTTAGAACTTTAAAAAAGGGATAATAAACAGACTCATGTTGAGTTTCCGCAAGAGTTATCTTCACAGTTTAATCGCTGGTGTTCCGCCTCTGCAGTTATGACTTTCTAAGGGCTGTGTGATCTGATTATGCTAGAGCAATTTAAGGACACAATCCCTGATAATATAGCCACTTACATTAACGAACGAAAAGTAAAGACTATCGCTGAAGCTGCGGTTTTGGTGGACGAGTATGTTTTGACTCACAAAAGTGTCTTTGCAGAGCCCCGTATTCGGAGTGAGTGGGGGCGTTTGGAGAGATTTGGGCCTCGCTCACCGAGATACTTTGGTTCACGGACAGAGTTTCATTCAACTAGGGTTGACCCTGACTCCCGTGGTAAAGCTGACTTTGGTCAAGAGTGTCACTACTGTCAAGGTTCGGGTCATTGGAAAAAAACGAATGTCCGGTTCTCAGGGCTAGGGGTAAATTCAGTACTTGCACTCTACATCAGTTCACTCCTGACACATTGTCTCATGCCCAGGGGCATGTGAAAGTCCATATTGACCCAGACTATTTACCTTTCATTACGGAGGGTTTTGTGTCTGTTAGGAAGTAAGGACCTAGTGCCAGTTAAGATCCTGAGAGACACAGGTGCCTCTGAATCGTTTTTGTTGGAGTCTGTGTTACCCTTCTCTGCTGAGACTGATTCTGGGAACAGTGTTCTAATTAGGGTAATAGGTTTGAACACTCTGTCAGTTCCATTGCATAAACTGATGTTGGATTGTGGACTGGTGAAAGGTGAGGTTGTTGTGGGGGTGCATCCTTCGTTGCCTATTGAGGGTATTGACGTTATCCTTGGGAATAACTTGGCTGGTGAGTGTGTATGGCCTGTCGTGTTTCCATCTCTAGTGGTTTCTGCTAAGATGTAATTTATTGGGATTCCTGATGAGAGTGCGCAGAGTTTCCCAGAGGTGTTCTCTGCGTGTGCAGTGACGCGCTCTATGAGCCGTGGCGACCTGGTCACTGCGCCGGCTAACGAGAATGCCACAAAGAAATCTGTCACTACTTTCCCTGTTATCCCGTTATCTGTACCCCGCTCTGATCTAATCAAGGTGCAACGGGCTGACCCCACATTAGAAGAGTTGCGTGACCAAATTGTGCCTGTGGAACAGTTGGGAGATGTCGCCCATGGCTATTTTCTCCAAGAGGATGTCCTGATGAGAAAGTAGGTGTCTCATGCTAGTTGTTTTCTGGGGGAGGCGATTAGTTAGGTTGTTGTACCAGTTAAGCTTCGTGAGTTGGTGTTGACAACTTCCCAAAACGACGTTGCTGGACATATGGGTGTGAGGAAAACCTACAATCGCATATTAAGACATTTATTTTGGCCTAGGTTAAAGAGGGATGTTTCTGAGTTCATCAAAACTTGTCACACCTGTCAATTAACTGGTAAACCTAATCAAGCTATTACGCCGGTACCACTGTTTCCTATTCCTGTACTCAGCCAACCTTTTGAGTATCTGATTATTGACTGTGTTGGTCCTCCGCCTCATTCTAAAAAGGGTAGTAGTTACCTGTTCACTGTGATGTGTCAGACCACTAGATTTCCTGCTGCCTATCCTCTCCGGTCTATCACAGCTAAGTCTGTGCTAAAAGTTTTGACTCAGTTTCTCTCACTGTTTGGAATCCCTAAGGTCAGTCAGAGTCTAATCTGTTTGGTCAAGTTCTCCAACAGCTCCATATTAAACACAATTTGTCTAGCGCCTATCACGCGCAAAGTCAAGGAGCGCTGGAACGTTTCCATCAAACAAGTCTTTGTTGAGAGCTTATTGTACTGAGATGGATAAGGATTGGGAGGAGGGGTTGCCTTGGTTACTGTTAGCCGCTAGGGAGGTTTCACAGGAGAGCATGGGTTTCAGTCCAAATGACCTTGTGTTTGGACATAGGGTGAGTGGACTTCTATCTGTTTTCCAGGATGACTGGAAGTCTCCCGAGCCCCCTCAGTTTCAAGGTCCATATACGGTAGTGCGCCAGTGCACTGAGCAAAACTATCTAATTGCCACACCAGAACGGAGAAAAGCACACCAACTGTGCCATGTAAATTTGTTAACTGTATTATACACGTTCGTCTGAGGCTGAACAGTTGGAGTCTACAGTAAACCTGTTCTTTTGACCGATACCGTTATTTCGCTGGGTTCTTGTCATGCTAGGTCCGTGCATGAGGAGGAAGATGTTCCTGGTCCTGACGATTACATACTGCAGGGTAGATTGAAAAATTCAGAGACACTGGATATTTTAGACAGTCTTCTCGCTCATCTACCTGTTGATGGGCGGAAAGAGATGGTTGGTCTGATACACGTACAAACTTAATAGAACATGATATTGACATTGGAATTGCTGACCCCATTCGTCAGCGGTTCTATAGAGTTTCTTCAGAGAAACTGCGTTGTCTGGATGCTGAGGTCAGGTACATGCTGGATAGTGAGATAGCAGAGCCTTCTTTCTCCAGTTGGGCTTCTCCCTGTATCTTGGTCAGTAAACCGGATGGGACAAACAGATTTTGTACGGACTACCGTAAGATAAACAGTGTCACTAAGCCAGATTCATTTCAGCTTCCTCGGATGGAGGACTGCGTTGATCAAGTCGGAGCAGCTAAGTTTGTGAGCAAATTTGACCTGTTAAAGGGCTATTGGCAGGTGCCACTGACGAGTAGGGCATGTGAAATCTCTGCCTTTATTACGCCCTCTGGTCTGTACTCTTATTCCACTTTTCAGCGACTTATGAACAGGGTTGTTTCCGGTCTGTCCAGAGACAACCCGCTGTTTACCTGGACGATGTAGTGATATATGCAGATACTTGGGAGGAACATCTGTCCCGTATTCAAGCCTTCTTCGACCACCTAGCTGCGGGTCGGCTCACGATCAATCTGTCTAAATGCGAGTTTGCTCAGGCGACCGTTACATACCTTGGAAAGGTGGTTGGGCAGGGTGAAGTGCGTCCTGTTTGGGCTAAGGTGGTAGCTGTTGATGCTTTTCCACCACCAAGTACTAAAAAGGAACTGATGCATTTCTTGGGAATGATTGGTTATTACTGTAGTTTGTGTAGTCAAAGTCACCATTATTTGTCAGTTGTACAACCGAATGCCTTCAACTGAAATGTGTCTTCCGCATTTAACCCAACCCCTCTGAATCAGAGAGGTGCGGTGGGCTGCCTTAATCGACATCCACGTCTTCGGCGCCCGGGGAACAGTGGGTTAACTGCCTTGTTCAGGGGCAGAACGACAGATTGCAAGTTCGGATTCGAACTTGCAACCCTCCGGTTACAAGTCCAACGCTCTAACCACTAGGCTAGCTGCCGCCCCTGTAGGAACTTCTCTACTGTGGTTGCTCCCTTGACAGATTTGTTGAAAGCTAAGGCTGTTTATGTATGGTCTTCTCGTTGTCAACAGGCTTTTGAAGATGCAAAGAGGTTACTTAACTCAACTCCGGTGCTGGCTGCTCCTTACATGGATTTGTAATTTACCTTGCAGGTGGATGCTAGTCATGTGGGGGCAGGTGCAGTTTTGCAGCAAGCAGATGTGTGTGGTGTTCAGAGGCCTGTACGTTTCTTTTCCCAAAAGTTTAACCATTATCAGTTTAACTACTCGGTCATTGAAAAACGGAAATGTCGGGTCGGTAGTAGTATGTCGGGTCGGGAGTAGTACCTATTGTGGTCTACACCGACCATAACCCTCTCACCTTTTTGAGATCCATGAGTTGTTCTAATCAGAGGATAATGAGATGGTGTTTATTTTTTACAAGCATTCCATCTCGATGTGCGGTATATTCGGGGCACTGATAATGTCGTTGCTGACAAGCTTTCTCGTGCGCCATGTTCCTGAATGTCCACGGGACTGACCACTGTTTGTGTTTGGTATTGTTCTGTTGCTCCTGTCTGTTCCCTTCTGGTTTCGTTTTCTTCTTTCCTCTTAAAGGTTGCTTCCTGTTCACAAAGGTTGCTGAGGTCTGGGGAGGACGAGGTTGGCTGGGGCAAGTGGAAGTGTTAACCCCCTCATCAATTTGGGACGCAGAGGCTGGATCAATTTGTTTGTGTGTAAACGGGTATGGTGTTACGGGGTCCTTGTTGGTCCCCGGTTTCATGGGGGGGGACCCTCCCACTCTGTCTGCCGAATTCTTTCTCTTTGCTCTTGTTTTCCTTAATAGGATGTCGGTGGGCTGAGTCGGGAGGGTTGTCAGCAAAATGGGACACACCTGGGTTCGGGGTTGTCCCAGGATAAATGCACCTCTTCCCCATTCATTGGAAAGACTCTCTCCATGCAGACACACTTACAGATTTTTGTTGTGGCAATTTTGTGGCTGTTTTGTTTTGTTTTTTGGCACATTTCAACACCCCTCATTATCACATTTATGCACGCAAACATTCACTTACGCTACTGATTACTGACTACACACACCATTGTTAATTGGATTTGGTTCACTTTAGTTAATAAATATGGTTTGTTATTCCTTATCTCCACGTTGTCTCTCTTTTTGTTACGAACTCTGAGCCGGTTCGTGACACTGGTAATACTAAATAAGGTTACGTAACCTTACCAACTAGCTATACTAATGATAGAGGGTGACGGCAAAATTATCAATGTCTTCCTGCAGTAAAGTGTAAACACTGTTGACTCGAGAGGATGCTAATAAGTCCCTTTCTGAAACCTGTTGAATAGCCAGACCAAAATAATACAGCTAGCTAGGGCAACTACAAGTCAAGTAGTACTTGAAGTAGGCTACCAACCATGATCAAGAACACCTAGCTTCACCGTCTAAGTTAGTTAGGTATACTGTTGGTTTATAAAAGCCAAAGAAAGTTATTTGTTTTCATGAATTACTCAGCTAATGTATCCATCTAGCTAGGCTAATATTGCTAACTATGAGCTAGCCAGATAACAGGTACTGTGTCAATTCCAAACTTGCCCAAGAAAGTTCACAGAATTGTCAATTTAAACAAATGTAGCCAATTTATTCATTACTAAATTTAGCTAACCTAGTTAATCCAGAGATTCCCTTGGCTTCGGTTGGCAGTCTCGTCAACATCATCATGGCCCTGATGAGTGATGTGAAGCTTGAAACAGGCATTTGTAGTTCTGTATGATAGCAACATTAGCTGCTAATTAGCGTTTAATTTTTGGAGGGTAATTATATTGATAAGTCACCTTGTCTGAGAGCGATTTACACGGTTATCAAAACGTCACGCCAGAGTAAGCCAACACAGCACTTATGAGTGTTTCTAATATCCCCTATGGGAAAAGAGGAAAAACAATTGGAACCATTTCTGTTTGAACTCCAGGTTCTCTTTTCTTCACTCACGGATATGCCTTTTACATGACGAGATTGCTATTAATCCCCTTCAGAATACTTTTATACGGATTTACGAGTCTTCAACTCGTGCCACGAGTAGTTGATTTTTATCTAATATACTCCCCCTCGTTATTGTGCCTGCCCATACTAGCAAACTTTTATTGCTTTGTGCTGGGCATTTCCATCTTTTTGTTAGCTAGCTAGCGCATGGTTAGCTAGTTAGAAACATTAGCCTGGCTAGATCGCTATATTAGTCGTCTATTTGTCTAGCCATTTAAATGCATGAGAAATTCATAAAAACGTGTTTAACTTTCTTTGGCTTTTATAAGCTAGATCACTTGTGAGGTAACAGGATAGACCTGAAGCTAACTCGTAGCTAGCTAGCTAAGTTAGCCACCGTAGTTAGTTAGCTTGTTGTTCGCTTCTTGACCCGCGGTGTCGTGCCAGTCCCCGCTTGACTGCCACACCAGCCCGGTGATGTAAGCATCAACACTCACTCCCTTGCTTGGACTTATGACTGAGTCCACCAACACCGAGAGTGACAGTCCACGTTTGACTGTGCCAGTCAGTTTGAGCCCGGACCTTGAAACATAATTAAGCGGGACCCCCGAAGCACGACGAGTCGAAGCCAAAGGTAAGTATAACTTTCTCTCAAAGCATCCAAAGCTGATACCAAGATAATCAAATCATACATTACATTCGGAGAGTATTCAGACCCCTTGACATTTTACACATTTTATTACGCTACAGCCTTATTTTAAAATGATTTAAATTGTTTTTTCCTTCCTCATCAATCTACACACACTACCCCATAATGACAAAGCAAAAACAGGTTTATACATTTTTGCTAATTTATAAATAAATAAAAACTGAAATATTACATTAACATAAGTATTCAGACCATATACTCAGTACTTTGTTGAAGCACCTTTGGAAATAGCCCCGAGTCTTCTTGGGTATGACGCTACAAGCTTCGCTCAACTCCAAGTGGGTTGTCATGTGACTTTTACTGAGGAGTGGCTTCTGTCTGGCCGCTCTACCATAAAGGCCTGATTGGTGGAGTGCTGCAGAGATGGTCCGTCCTTCTAGAAGGTTCTGCCATCTCCACAGAGTAACTCTGGAGCTCTGTCAGAGGTACCATTTGGTTCTTGGTCACCTCCCTGACCAAGGCCCTTCTCCCCCGATTGCTCAGTTTGGCCGAGCGGCCAGCTCTAGGAAGAGTCTTGGTGGTTCTTCCATTTAAAAGAATGATGGAAGGCACTTTATTCTTGGGGACCTTCAATGCTGCAGACATTTTTGGGTACAAGAGCTTTCCACTCTTCTTACACAGACTATGAGTACTCTGATGATGATGCTACGTACCACAGCTATAGCATTTCCAGTCCCAGCCTGCCAGTGACTGTCAACATGCACCTACTGCCACGACGTCAACATCCAAGTTTGATGAATTCAGTTCAAGACAAACATCCATCCTATTTTTCAGATACTTTTTGTGTGAGTTCCAATGCACTTGGAGCACACCAAATGACAACCCCTGTCATGCCAAGTATATGCACTCGCATAGCTACAGTTCATGGTACAGATGAGAATGGTTTTGGCCATTTCTGCCGTAAATACAAATAATTAGCTTAGCCTGCTTTGCTCCGTCGCAGTTCAGACCAAGAGCTGCCTAACAAACGATGCAGGGCATCTGAGTGCTTCCTATGTAGGACACATGATCGCTCTGCTTCAGTTACTAGGCTTAGCAATTCAGGCCAGTATCGCTGCCATCAGAAGGAGCTGCAGGAATGCCTGTCTGCAAACTATGATACTGAAACAAGGAGAAAAAAATGTCTACAGATCTGCCCATCCAATGCCTTCAAGGCAATGCTCAGATGGTTTGGAAATCTATGGCAACACTGTTGCACAGCGCCACCTATGGTTAGCGCAGTCCAAGCTCCCTGACAAAGAGAAGGTTTCTCTTCTAGGTGTACCCATATCACCTGGTCAGACATTTGGCCCAGCAGCAGCCCACCTCCTCCAAGTTTCTATGGAGGACAGATTAGCACAGAGTTTCACCCTCCAAAGCCATTCCAAAGCCTAAAATGCATCAGCCAGCGACCAGGGATGGCAAAAAAACAGGCTCAGGAACAGACACTCTCAACCCTACAGAAGAGGTGAAAGTGCACTATATGCAGGCCGCATCCCCTCTGCCCACAGCACACAGAGCCTCGGTCCTATCAACGCAACACTGTTTCCTCAAGCACCACTTTTCCAGCTGGAAAAAGTCAACGGCTAACGGGTGTAATGTTCATAGATGACCAGCAGGGTCAAATAATAATAATCACAGTGGTTCTCGAGGGTGCAACAGGTCAGCACCTCAGGAGTAAATGTCAGTTGGCTTTTCATAGCTGATCATTCAGAGCATCTCTACCGCTCCTGCTGTCTCTAGAGAGTTGAAAACAGCAGGTCTGGGACAGGTAGCACGTCTGGTGAACAGTCAGTTAACATGGCAACAAAGTCATAATTATAGCTAAACTGCACCCACTTCTACAATTTATTTTCTTAAAATTTGACTTTAAACCTAACCACAATGCTAACCTTATTTCTGAACCTAACCTTAGTGACAATCAGCTGTTAAAAAAATAACAAGCGTGTCCTCGCCCCTGTTGTTGTTTTGGTAAAAAGCTGAGGGATGGGGTTGGAGAAATGTAACCACTATCAAATGCATAGACAGTGCTATGGATAAAAAGACTGACCATCCATGACATCAAAATGATAGTTTTAGCCATGTGTATAAGCTATATAGGCTAGTGTTTGTTTACATTTACTTTGTTTACAAACAAGAGTAAGAGTAAAACAAGATAATATTTTGGGTTCTGATGGGGTTCAACAGTTGAACTAAGCTTTTTTTATTTTATTTAACTAGGCAAGTCAGTTAAGAACAATTTATTAATTACAATGACAGCCTAGGAACAGTGGGTTAACTGCCTTGTTCAAGGGCAGAACGACAGATTTGTACATTGTCAGCTCGGGGATTCGATCTAGCAACCTTTCGGTTACTGGCCCAACGCTCTAACCACTAGGCATGTATATTCCATGTATATTCTTATAATCAATAGTCACATATAATGAACTCACAAGTCCAAAAATGTATGTAGCAACTGCGAATTGCCACTAAATGAAGACCAAAAAGCTAATTCCCAGTTAAATAGAACGCAGCATAACACGCAAAGCTCACGCCAATTTACGGGCACACTAGCACAAGTTGCCGCGCGGTGAAACACCGCTTCCCATTCATTTCAATGGAAGGAAAGTGGAGAGGGCGGGGGACCTTTGGCCGGTGCGAATGTGACGTGGGAGGCGGTGAAAAAAATGAACTTTCCCCAACTTTATGCAAATCATCAGCGGCAACCGCTGGGTGATGACCAATCATATCGAGTGGTTCCGATGACGAATTTGACGATATGCGACCCAAGGCTGGAGACATTCTTCAGCAGATGGCTGACAAAAATACTAGGATGGAAGCAAATGTAAGTGATTATAACGTCATAACGAATCACGCCCAAAATGTACAGTTGACAGGAATATGTTAGTTAATGTAGAGACAAACAATTATGCATATTTTTTTTATCATAAAGTTAATTTATGAAAATCGCTATTTAGCAATCTAGGTGACTAGCTAACATTAGCCAACTAGCTGGCTAGCTTTATGGGTGTTGTGACATGAGTATGAAATTGTAATTCTGGTTGTTTCATGTTTTAGGGTCTCCTAAAACAACCAGCAAACCAGGCTGTCGTCTTGTGAAACAGTGGATGTAAAGAATCTAGCTAGCTAAAGCATTTACTGCAAATTGAATGTACAGTTTAAGCTTGCCTTGCTAATATTTGCCATGCAATGCAGATAGATGAAATAACGTAGCTAGCTATGTTCTTGCTTATTGTGCAGTGGAGGATAACAATACCTGTATGCCTATGGAGGTGGAGCTAGATATCTAGCCGATCTGTGTATGGACCCAAACATTTCGTATACATATTAGTTCAGAACCTAGTTATGAAACTCAGCTATCATAGCCAGTTGTATCAACTTCAAAACAATCTGAATGATATTAATGAAGCCTATGGATTGAGTAGACTATAATAACTTTGTAGCAAGGAAGTCGTGTATATACATGTAGTTATTACCATGCATGAGATCCCCACATTGTAGCCAGTAAATTTAATATATTCACTGATCATGTACTCTACCTTGGAAAATAAAGGTGCAGTTCAGGTATGAATGTCTCAAATTCCAGTCATTGAATGATGCTGTGTCTGCATGTATGTATTACAATTATACACTTCAACAGTGTTTATCAATCTTGGTCCTGGGACATCAATAGTTACACATTTTGCAATAGACTATTAACAGGATTTAACTAGTTAAAGGCTGATTTGTAATTCACATATACAGAAATAGAATGTAAAAGTACACTACATTTCCTATGCAACATATAAATACTCTAAAACCGGTTCATCTCAATATCTAATGCCCTTCACCTGCATAAATCTGATAAACAGGATAGGTGTAGTATTTAATGAAATTAGACTTAATTTCAACCAGTAGAGAATGTGAAACGCTTTATTGAAAGAAGTTAATTTTTTTAATTTTTTTTATTTAACCTTTATTTAACCAGGTAGGCCAGTTGAGAACACGTTCTCATTTACAACTGCGACCTGGCCAAGATAAAGCAAAGCAGTGCGACACAAAAGGCGGGACTTTACCTAGCAAAGACTTATAGATGACCTGGAGCCAGTGGGTTTGGCGACAAATATGAAGCGAGGGCCAGCCAACGAGAGCATACAGGTTGCAGTGGTGGATAGTATATGGGGCTTTGGTGACAAAACGGATGGCACTGTGATAGACTACATCCAGTTTGCTGAGTAGTGTTGGAGGCTATTTTGTAAAAGACATCGCCGAAGTCAAGGATCGGTAGGATAGTCAGTTTTGCGAGGGTATGTTTGGCAGCATGAGTGAAGGATGCTTTGTTGTTAAATAGGAAGCCGATTCTAGATTTAATTGTGGGTTGGAGATGCTTAATGTGAGTCTGGAAGGAGAGTTTACAGTCTAACCAGACACCTAGGTATTTTTAATTGTCCACATATTCTAAGTCAGAACCATCCAGAGTAGTGATGCTAGACGGGCATGCATTTAGTTTTTTTTACATTTAAGAGCAGTTGGAGGCCACGGAAGGAGTGTTGTATGGCATTGAAGCTCGTCTGGAGGTTTGTTAACACAGTGTCCAAAGATGGGCCAGAAGTATACAGAATGGTGTCGTCTGCGTAGAGGTGGATCAGAGAATCACCAGCAGCAAGAGCAACATCATTGATGTATACAGAGAAAAGTCGGCCTGAGAATGTAACCCTGTGGCACCCCCATAGACTGCCAGAGGTCCGGACAACAGGCCCTCCGATTTGACACACTTCTCTCTCTGAGAAGTAGTTGGTGAACCAGCCGAGGCAGTAATTTAAGAAACCAAGGCTGTTGAGTCTGCCAATATTATCCAAGTGTTATAAATACATCCATTATAAATATTATAATTGTAATATTATAAATACAAGTTCAATCTGTACTTCAATGCACATCTGTTGTGCATTATAAAAACAGAGGAAGAAAGAGGTGGTGGCAAGAGAGGTGTAAAAGACAAAGGGAAAGAGTTAAGACAGGAGCAGGGAAGGCAGCATATGATTAATGAATTACAGTGCTACCCAAATATTCACATCAAATCATATCTGCAGACAAGAGACAGATGGAGAGAGAGAGAGAGCATGCTTAAGCCTTGTGTTTTTATTTTTTATTCTAACATTGTTAGTCATCATAATAATCAGGAGGTGAAATGCAAAACTGACCATGGATCATTACCTCTGGGACTACTGCATCTCTATCTGTATTTCAATGTAAAGCATCTCTTTAATAATACTTCCTGTTGACCTGACCATGTGACCTCTCACCTCTGATCAGCCTGTGCCCTCTATGTAGCCAGTTCAGGTGCGGGAGGGGTTCACCAACACAGCTGATGTAACCTAGAGGATTTAGGGAGAAGAGGAGAGAGGGATGAAGTAAAGGAGAGAGACTTATTGAGAAAATAAGGTAGTTAAAGACAGTGTTCAACACAAATCTGTGTGTGTAGCCTCACCTGGTGTCCACACCACACTAAGTGGCTGCTGAGTACATTATGCTGAAAAACATTAACGGACACACGAGGACAAACAATATAGCGTAGTTATAGAAATAATGCAGTGTCTTACTATTCTCCATGGTTGGCCCTCTTGCCTATTCTTTGAAGGTGGAAGGAGCCACAGTTATACACCTGAGCCTGCTTACTTCACAACACAATCCATCAAAAAGAGTTATACATGTGTGTAGGTGTGGGTTATAGGGTGTCTAATTGTTCTACATTCTTTCAATATGGGTGATTTAAAATAGCCTGTTTTGTTTTTGTACAGACATACTTCTAAGAAGTAGAAATCAAATGGAGAGAAACTGGGAATTGAATAACTGAAGTTGACATAGCTAAGTAAATGGAAGAATATTCAGAATAGCATATGTGAATTACTCTTTAAAAGAGCCTTTGGTTGTGCATATTGTAGTCTATGATGTTTCCAGGGAACAGCACCCTCTTTGAAGAAGTAGGAGGTGAAGATCTCCCGCACATGGATTGCCTCTTGCTACGTTGTTGGACCCCATCCATGAAACATCCTGCAGAGCAGCAGACTTCTCCTCTGGCACACGGCGGCGAGCTGCAGATCCCCTCCTGGTCCTCGTGTCCATCCTCATGAAGTTATGCAGGACACAGGTAGCCTTCACACACCTGAATTCCTCCAGGAGGCAGTCCCAGATGACCCTGGTCACCCAACCTTGCAGTACCCTACACGTTAACTGTAGGCAAGCGTTTTGAAGGAATCTCCAGTTACAAGGTATCTGTAGGAATATGGAAGACAATGTCATTATTAGACTTTAACATCACCAGGTCATTGTGGATTACTAAAGTATAATATCACTGATAACAAATCAAGATAACATTGGATTGATGGGCATGGGCCCACATGACAATAACAGGATCACATCAAGGATAGCATCACAAATGAATACATAAATACCACTTGAAGCTTGACGATGACTTGATCGTTTGAATCAGCTGTGCAGTGCTAAGGCAAAAACAAAAATGTGCACCCCTTTGAGTCCCCAGGACCAGGACTGAGACCCACTGCTCTTCATTGGGACCTCTTCATATGTAGACAGGCTTTCATAGCTCTCTGTATCTGAGGACAGAAAACCTCACAAGAAACAGGCTTAATTATATTCAAATTACACCGCACTGAATATTATGTTACTATTATCTCCATCCTCACTTCTAGGGACAGGATCTACACAAAAGTACCTGCCCTATCCAGAATAGCCTAACGTTACTCTCTCACTGACAATTGGGGCTGCTATCTATCCTATCACCCTCATCCATGGCTATTAGCTAGCTACCTACAAATGTATTTGGAGTTTGTTTTTTACGGTGATTAATACATAAAGATAGCTAGCTAATATGAAGTTAGGTAGATGGTGATATTTCATTCACTTAGCTAGCT
This sequence comes from Brachymystax lenok tsinlingensis, assembly GCA_030435695.1. Lineage (NCBI taxonomy): Eukaryota > Metazoa > Chordata > Actinopteri > Salmoniformes > Salmonidae > Brachymystax > Brachymystax lenok. Next base: position 19,841,973 of record CM059803.1, on the reverse strand, counting down.
ATCGATGCAGTATGTGAAGTTGGCTAGATAGCTAGCTAGCCAACTAGCTAGTTCATTTGAGTTAGCCTGCACTGTAGCTAAGTTAGCTAATAATACATTGTTTTTTTTTTACCTTTTCAAAATGTATTTACTTACTAGGTTCTCCCAGCCATGTGGACAATTGGAAACAGGGCAGCAATGTTTGTTTGTCACCAGAGCGTTTTAGAGGACATTGCTATTGAACTATGTAACTGTACCCATTTATTAACTTAGACCTTCATACAAACTTGCTATGCTGAATTCTTGATGCACAATTGAACATGCTGCTATATCCTGCCAAGACACTCCATGCGTATAGAAGATATGGTAGTGGACACACCACAACCTTCAGTAAATGTTTGCTACCAGTCAAAATATACCCTGTGTGTTAAAAAATGTGGATTTTGTGGTGTTCATTGCCACAGTTATAAACTGTATGGCACGTCTCAAAGAAGTCTAAGAAACTAGACGTTATTGTGGTTGCGGCAGAAGTGTTTTTGTGATTTAAGCATTTTACATCTGAAGACTTGCAAGGGGTACTGGCACCGGAAGACCCGCCCCCTTCTTTTTTTTTTAAAGAAAAGTTTCTTGGTTTAGTTTAGGTTTAGGTATAAAAAATATATATATATTGTTCCATTTTGGGGATTCCTGTTTCCATCCCGCACAGTAGGGGGCACGATGCACATTAAATTGTGTAATTGCCAATATACAATAGAAGAAGACACTCCATGCGCTGCAAGCCAAGACCCCTTAATTGGATATCAGGAAGATACAAACTCATGTGGATGCTTGAAAGACAAACGAGGACAGATTCATTAAAGATAACTAACTAGGCTTCCCTTTTTATCTGTGGATTCATCGTCGGAGTGGATAAATGATTTTGTATGACTCTGGCTCAAAATTCTACAAAGAACCAGCTAAAGAGAACCATATGCATGTCAGGTAAAATAACAACCCAATGTTCATCTCCCAGGACAAACTAGTTATCCACCGCTAGCAAGCTAAATGTCTATGAATGTTTCGACCTACCTCCAAATTAATATAACGTTAGTTGTTTCACAGTTGGTTTTGATATTTTAACCTGCATGTCATGATCATGTCAGTGGATGGACAGGTGCGATGTTCAAAACAACTGAAATTTCCGAATTCAGACTTCAGTGCGTTCAAGACAACTGGGAACTCGGGAAAGACTGGCTTCAACTGGGAAAATCTTTTTGAACAGTCATCCAACTCGGAATTCCAAGTCTGAAACTCTTGCATCTTTCTATAGCGCAGACTTTCCGACCTAAAGTTCCCAGCTGTCTTGAAAGCACCAATCCTAGTTCTGATGAAGGGATCTGTAGCTTACAATATTTTGAGTTGGACCAAAGACAGTGGTGTATATACGACTTATTCGCCTCTTCCTCTCTGGTTGAACTTAGTTTTGCAAATGTCTCCACACTTGCATAGCCTATACAGTGCCTTCGGAAAGTATTCAGACCCCTTGATTTTTTTCCACATTTTGTTACGTTACAGCCTTATTCTAAAATTGATTAACCAGTCCCCCCCCTCAATCTACACACAATACCCTATTGACAAAGCAAAAAAAAGTTGACATTTTTGCTAATTTATGAAATCACATTTACATAAGTATTCAGATCCTTTACTCAGTACTTTGTTGAAGCACCTTTGGCAGCGATTACAGCATCGAGTCTTCTTGGGTATTACGTTACAAGCTTGGCACACCTGTATTTGGGGAGTTTCTCCCATTCTTTGCAGATCCTCTCAAGCACTGTCAGCTTGGATGGGGAGCGTCGCTGCACAGCTATTTTCAGGTCTCTCCAGAGATCGGGTTCAAGTCCGGGATCTGGCTGGGCCACTCAAGGACATTCAGAGACTTGTCCCGAAGCCACTCCTGCGTTGTCTTGGCTGTGTGCTTAGGTTCATTGTCCTGTTGGAAGGTGAACCTTCACCCCAGTCTGAGGTCCTGAGGACTCTGGAGCAGGTTTTCATCAAGGGTCTCTCTGTACTTTGCTTCGTTCATATTTCCCTCGATCCTGATCAGTCTCCCTGTCCCTGCCACTGAAAAACATCCCAACAAGATGCTGCCACCACCACACTTCACTGTAGGGATGGTGCCAGGTTTCTTCCGGACGTGACACTTGAGTCTTTAGGTGTCTTTTAGCAAATTCCAAGCGGGCTGTCATGTGCCTTTAACTGAGGAGTGGCTTCTGTCTGGCCACTCTACCATAAAGGCCTAATTGATGGAGTGCTGCAGAGATGGTTGTTCTTCTGGAAGGTTCTCCCATCTCCACAGAGGAACTCTAGAGCTTTGTCAGAGTGAGCATCGGGTTCTTGGTCACCTCCCTGACCAAGGCCCTTCTCCCCCGATTGCTCAGTTTGGCTGGGTGGCCAGCTCTAGGAAGAGTCTTGGTGGTTCCAAACTTCTTCCATTTAAGAATGGACCTTCAATGCTGCAGAAATTGTTTTAGTACCCTTCCCCAGATTTGTGCATCGACACAATCCTGTCTCTGAGCTCTACGGATAATTCCTTCAACTTCATGGCTTGGTTTTTGCTCTGACATGATGTGTCAAATGTGGGACCTTATCTAGACAGGTGTGTGCCTTTGCAAATTAAGTCCAATCCATTGAATTTTCCACAAGTGAACTTCAAGTTATAGAAACATCTCAAGGATGATCAATGGAAACAGGCTGCACTTGAGGTCAATTTCGAGTCTCATAGCAAAGGGTCTGAATACTTATGTAAATAAGGTATTTCTGTTTGTTTAATACATTTGCACAAATTTCTAAAAACCTGTTTTCACCTTGTCATTATGGGATATTGCGTGTAGATCGCTACATTTCTTTATTTAATCAATTTTAGAATAAGGCTAACGTAACAAAATGTGGAAAAAGTCAAGGGGTCTGAGTACTTTCCGAATGCACTTTATATCTACAGAAATAAGACAGATCCATCTTTTGTTGCCTGTTTGAGAGTTTGTTTAATATCCTACTGATTCCGTGAGCTCTAAGCCTCACACAACCACAACATGTTGGATAGAACAATTTCACAATTTAGCTGATTCTTTAATTCTTTTTTTTTTATCTTTGCTGTGCTGTAATAAAGTCATTACCATTTTTTTTCCCCCATTAGAACAGACTCTGGTATTACTTGTAATTGATTTAGTGTTTACACTTCCAAACGGTCAGAAATATTATATTGTAATCTAACAGCACCCTAACAGCACCTCCTTATTGTTTTTATTACAATAATAAGTAATGTCATTATCATTAGTAGGCTTAGTATAGTAGCCTTGTGTAACCACCATTTAGCTGTAGGCCTAAGAGCGTGTCCTGTCTTAACACGTAACTTACTTAGGCCTATATAAAAATATATATAGGCTACTGTATACTTAAATTCACCACTTTACAAGCTAGACAGCTAACTTTTTCAAATAAACAATTTTTTATTATGGGATATGCCAAAAAGAGCTACAGATCCAGTCTGACATTGGCATTAAACTAATTGTTACCTTTATTTCAGTGTGGAGTCAAGTGAGGGGACTATGTTTCATGAAGCCATTACATTTTTAGAAAAAAAGGTTCTGGATAGAACTCAAAAGGGTTCTATGCTTGCATCATATGAGACCCCTTAAGGTCTATATATATGTTGATCCCATGTTTCATGAGCTGAAATAAGATACCAGAAATGTTCCATTCGCACAAATAGCTTATTTCTGAGGCCCATTGTCATGTCATTCATCCTCTGCCATTACCTCATGTTTCAGCGTAATAATGCAGGATCTGTACACAATTCCTGGAACCTGAAAATGTCCCAGTTCCATGGCCTGCATACTCACCAGACATTCCACCCATTGAGCATGTTTGGGATGTTCTGGATCGACGTGTTCCAGTTCCTGCCAATATCCAGCAACTTCGCCCCACCATTGAAGAGGAATGGGACAACATTTCACAGGCCACAATCAACAGTCCAACTCTGTGAAGGAGATGTGTCAGGTCTTATGATCCACACCCCTACTTTTTTTTAATAGGTATCTATGACCAACTGATGCATATCTGTATTCCCAGTCATGTGATATCCATAGATTAGGGCCTAATTAATTAATTTGACTGATTTCCTTATGTGAACTGTAACTCTGTAAAGTCATTAATTGTTGCATGTTGTTTATATTTTTGTTCAGTATAGAACCGAAATTGGTTTCATATAATTGTTTTATTTAAATTTTTGACCTTTATTTAACAGTTAAGAACAAATTCTTATTTTCAATGACAGCCTAGGAACAGTGGGTTAACTGCCTTGTTCAGGGGCAGAATGACAGATTTTTTTCCCTTGTCAGCTCGGGGATTCGATCTTGCAACCTTTCGGTTACTAGTCCAACGCTCTAACCACTAGGCTATCTGCTGCCCCAATATGTTTTCCCAAGGGTTATATATGGAACCAAATTTGGTTCAGTGAAGAAGAACCCCTGGGGTTGTGATCAATAAACCCTACAAAAGGGTTCTATATAGAACCTTTAGGGGTGCCATATAGGAAGCAAGCGATAGAAACCTTTTTGGTTCTATCCTGAACCTTTTTTTCTAGGAAGAAGACTGTTGCTGACAGAACAGGTATGTATAAATTATGTATAATATTTTTTTTATTTAAACTTTATTTTGACAGGGAGTCAATGCTGAGACCAAGGTCTCTTTTCCAGATGAGCCCTGGATAGCACCTCAATACACATTAAACTACACATTCATATACACAAAATACATGTTATTATACACAAATACACAAAAAGTAAAACAAACATAAAAAATACATTCTTCCGTAAAAAGGTCCCCTGACAACCATCTGAAATGCCCTAGAGCAGGGCTCTCCAACCCTGTTCCTGGAGAGCTACCCTCCTTTAGGTTTTCAATCCAACCCCAGTTGTAACTAACCTGATTGAGTTGATCAACCAGCTAATTATTAGAATCAGGTGTGCTAGATTAACGTTGGAGTGAAAACCTTACAGTATGGTAGCTCTCCAGGAACAGGGTTGGAGAGCCCTGCCCTAGAGGCACCAATTGCTCCAATTTTAAAGTGTATTGTAAGTCATTCCACACGTAAGGTGCAAGGAAAGACTGATTTACCTAACTCTCTAGAACCCAAAGGAGTCTCCAGAGTTAACCAGCCTAGTGAACGGATTTGATAACTTACATTTTAAATCTTCACAGTGATGTTCGATAAGTAGGAAGTTTGTGGAGCAGGGCTTTGTAAACAAAACGTGTGTAATTATGTTATCTACATGACTTCAAAGGGGTCCAGCCAAACTTTTGGTAAAGAATACAGTGATGAGTAATAAAACGATCTCCTGTGATAAAACAAAGGGCGCTATGAAAAACGGCATCCAGGGGTTAAAGAGTATAGGCAGCTGCACTTTGTTAAATAGAATGACCATAATCAAGAACTGATAGAAAGGTTGACTGCACAATCTGCTTCCTGCTGACTAGAGAGAGACAAGAACTGTTTCTATAAATAAAAAAGCCCACGTCTTAGTTTCTTAACAAGCTTAGTCGTATGTTTTTCCAAATGATAAATCATTGTCAATCCATATACTAAGGTATTTGTATGCAGGGACTCGTTCGATTATTGAACCATCCGATGAGTAAAGATGTAATCTATCTGAGACAATCTTATGAAGACTTAAACAACATGTATCTAGTTTTTCCCATATTAAGTATGAGTTTTAAGTCATTAAGGGCTTCCTGCACAACTGGAAAATCTAACTGTATCCTTGTCACAGCAGTTGGGGCAATTGCATACATAATAGTATAACCTGCATATAGATGAAGTTTAGAATGAACAGATTGACCAATAAAATGTATATAAATAGGGAAAAGAAAAGGTCTTAGTATCGATCCCTGCAGAACACCTTTATGTACTTCAAGAAATTCAGACTTAACCCCATCAATCACAATGGCCTGAGTTTTGTCACTAAGATAATCATGAAACCATGAACCACCCTGAGCTCTAAAATAGAAGTTAGTTCTATTTGTGACGCAGATCACGCTGCAAGTCCTGCCTCTCCCATCTCCTCATTGGTTTATAGAAGCAGGTACCCATGTGCCATCTCCTCATTGGTTATACACACGTGGGTGACTGAAAGACGAACGAGGTCAGTGGCGGTAATACACCTAATTTATGTAAGTTGCCAATCGCAATATAAAGTCAAGAGAAGAAAAGGCCTGAAAGGAGGAGAGATGACTAGAAACAATTTGATTGACCGTTTTATGTGTGGATTAATTGGCGGAGTAGAGGACCTTGTGCATTTCAGGTAAAATAACAACTCAATGTTTATATCTCAGGACAAATTAGCTAGCAACAGCAAGCTAGCTAAATAGGACAAATTAGCTAGCAAGTGCAAGCTAGCTAGCTAAATTGCCACAAATGTTTAATGCTTTTCGACCTGTCCCCAAATTAATATAATTGGTTCAGAGCTTGTTTTTATATTTTAACCTGCGTGTCGTGATCGCATTTGGTGTAGGGGGGACAAAATAAATGTATGCACGATGGCGCACGCACGCAGCCGGTTTGGGTTCGGTGTTATTCTGATTCGAACTATACCTCAAAACTGTGTGAAAATGCCCTAAGTCAAATGTCTTCCACACATCTGACTTCCCCTTTCTCTCCTGAGCAACCAGTAAACATTCCCCCATTTCGAGTTTCTTTTTCACGTCCTCCGCATCCATTATGCTGTCACGTGTTATGGTGTTGGAGTTTGTAAAAAAACAATTTATTGCTGTGATTATGCTATAGGTCAGGCCCTATTGGTCACGTGCATGCGATGCATACATGTGTCACGTAAAGAGATTAAGGGTTGAGGGAATAGGGAATGTTTTTCCTAAACAAATTAGGGATTTCGGTAACAGAACTTTTCAGTCAGAGAAACAACAAGTAAGAAACTAGAAATGGCTGTAATTATGTTGCAGCTTTAGCACCACAGACAGCGCGATAAACACTGTTGCTGTGCTGTGGTGCCTGGTTACTCTAGCAGGGAGGCGAGAAAGACAATGTGCTCTAGTCACAGGCACTCGCTACACACCTGGTTTCAATTCCCCAATTACATGTTCATTATTTAACCCTCTGTTTTCCCCATGTTTGTGTGCGTAATTGTTCCTATTGATGTCAGTCCAGTTGGTGGACTTGGTATTTTGTTTCTACTTTGTACGATTTTGAGTAAACTACGTTGTGTTTCTCATCTCTGCTATCCTGCGCCTGACTCTTATTGCACTACTACACCAAGCCTTCTGACAGAATTACGCACCTATAGAATGGAGTCAGCAGGAGCAGACACCCCCGTGTTTGCGGTAGAGGAGCGCGTCCAGCAGCATGCGACCATGTTGCAACATCTCGCCACCGCCATGGATCGAGTCATGCAGACGATGGACCGTTGGGAGAGAGGAGGAGTTCCTCCAGCGCCTCTACCAGCACCACCACAGGCACCACTGCTCAACCCTCCTTCGCCCGGTCCCAGTGGGATTAGGCTTGCGCTCCCGAGGGAGTATGATGTGACGGCTGCCGGATGTCAGAGGTTCCTACTCCAGCTGGAGCTCTACCTGGCGACCGTCCACACGGCTCCTTCGGGTCGTGAGAGCGTGTCCGCCCTCGTCTCCTGCCACTCAGGGAAAGCCCTGGAGTGGGCCAATACCGTATGGGGGATAGGAGAAGCGGCGTTGGACCACTACGAGGATTTCACCCGCCACTTTTGGCAGTTTTCGACCACCTGCCTGAGGGTGAATGTCTGTTTCACCTGAGGCAGGGGACGAGGAGCGCACAGGAGTTTGCCTTGGACTTCCGGACCCTGGCCGCCGGCGCGGGATGGAACGACAGGGCCCTGATCGATCACTACCGGTGTAGTTTGCGAGAGGACGTCCGTCGGGAGTTGGCCTGCAGGCACACTACTCTCACCTTTGACCAGCTGGTGGACCTGTTCATCCAGCTGGATAACCTACTGGCTACCCGCGGACGTCCAGATCGGGGTCTGTCGGTTCCATCCCCCAGCACCACCACTCCGACGCCCATGGAGCTGGGAGGTGCTGCACTTAGGGCGACCGGAGGAGGGACCGGTCCATGCACCATCTGTGGCCACAGAGGGCACACTGCCAGTCGGTGCTGGGGATGTTCCTCTGGGAGTCGAGGCAGTAGGCAGGGCACTCTTGAGTCACCCCAGGTGAGTCGGCACCAGGCTCACCCAGTTCCCCCTGTTGCTCACATGTTTTTGTATATAAACTTTCCTGAGTTTTCCCCGCATTCCCAGCATAAGGCGCTCGTAGATTCAGGCGCAGCTGGGAATTTTATTGACCGTTCATTTGCCCATAGTTTAGGGATCCCTATTGTTCCAGTGGACATGCCCTTCCCAGTTCACGCCCTAGATAGTCGACCATTAGGGTCAGGGCTAATTAGGGAGGTCACCGCTCCACTGGGCATGGTGACGCAGGAGGATCCCAAAGAGAGAATTAGTCTCTTCCTTATTGATTCTCTTGCGTTTCCAAGTGGTGCTGGGCCTACCCTGGTTAGCCTGTCATGACCCCACTATTTAGTGGCAACAGAGGGCTCTCAAGGGGTGGTCACGAAAGTGCTCGGGGAGGTGTTTAGGGGTTTCTGTCTGTGCTACTACGGTGGAAAGTCCAGACCAGGTCTCCACCGTGCGCATCCCCTCTGAATATGCCGATTTGGCTCTCACCTTCTGTAAAAAGGCGACTCAATTACCACCCCATCGACGGGGGATTGTGCAATAAATCTCCTGGTAGACGCAGCATTTCCCAGAAGTCACGTGTATCCCCTGTCGCAAGAGGAGACGGCGGCTATGGAAACATATGCCTCCGAATCTCTGGGGCAGGGGTACATTCGGCCCTCCACTTCACCTGCCTCCAAGCTTATTTTTTGTGAAGAAGAAGGATGGAGGTCTGCGCCTGTGTATTGACTATCGAGGCATCAACCAGATCACTGTGAGGTACAGTTACTCACTACCTCTCATAGCTAGTGCGATCAAGTCAATGCACGGGGCGCGCTTCTTCACAAAATTGGATCTCAGGAGCGCTTACAACCTGGTGTGTATCCGGGAGGGAGATGAGTGGAAGACGGCATTTAGTACCACCTCAGGGCACTATGAGTACCTCGTCATGCCATACGGGTTGATGAATGCTCCATCAGTCTTCCAGGCCTTTGTAGACTAGATTTTCAGGGACATGCACGGGCAGGGTGTAGTGGTGTATATCGATGACATTCTGATATACTCCGCTACATGCCCCCGAGCATGTGTCTCTGGTGCGCAGGTTGCTTGGTCGACTGTTGGAGCATGACCTGTATGTCAAGGCTGAGAAATGTCTGTTCTTTCAACAGTCCGTCTCCTTCCTAGGGTACCGCATTTCCACTTCAGGGGTGGAGATGGAGAGTGACCGCATTTCAGCCGTGCGTAATTGGCCGACTCCCACCACGGTAAAGGAAGTGCAGCGATTTCTAGGGTTTGCCAACTATTACCGGAGGTTTATCTGGGGCTTTGGTCAGGTAGCGGCTCCTATTACTTCACTGCTGAAGGGGGGACCGGTGTGTTTGCAGTGGTCGGTTGAGGCGGACAGGGCTTTTGGGCACCTAAGAGCACCTTTTTCTTTTGGGCACCTTACCTCGGCTCCCATGCTGGCTCATCCGGATCCCTCTTTGGCATTCATAGTGGAGGTGGACGCGTCCGAGGCTGGGATAGGAGCCGTACTCTCTCAGCGCTCGGGTGCGCCACCAAAGCTCAGCGAAACTATGACGTGGGGCCCCGGGAGCTGTTGGCTGTCGTCAAGGCCTTGAAGGCGTGGAGACATTGGCTTGAGGGGGCTAAACACCCTTTTCTCATCTGGACTGACCACCGCAATCTGGAGTACCTCCGGGCGGCGAGGAGACTGAACCCTCGCCAGGCAAGGTGGGCCATGTTCTTTACCCGTTTTGTTTTCACCCTGTCCTACAGACCAGGTTCCCAGAATACGAAGGCAGATGCACTGTCCCGGATGTATGACACAGAGGAGCGGTCCATGGATCCCACTCCCATACTCCCGGCCTCTTGCTTGGTGGCACTGGTAGTGTGGGACGTACAGAGCCCACTCCTCCCCAGTGTCCAGCTGGGCGCCTGTATGTTCCGTCTGCTGTCCGCGACTGTTTGATCTATTGGGCCCACACATCACCCTCCTCTGGTCATCCTGGCATCGGTTGGACAGTGCGCTGTCTTAGTGGGACGTACTGGTGGTCCACTTTGACTAAGGACGTGAGGGTTTATGTTTCCTCCTGCTCGGTGTGCACTCAGTGCAACGCTCCTAGGCACCTGCCCAGAGGGAGGTTACAGCCCTTACCCGTTCTACAACGGCCGTGGTCGCACTTGTTGGTGGACTTCCTCATGGATCTTCCTCCCTCACAGGGTAACACCACGATCCTGGTCGTTGTGGATCGGTTCTCTAAGTCCTGCCGTCTCCTACCTTTGCCCGGTCTCCCTACGGCCCTACAGACTGCAGAGGCCCTGTTTACACACGTCTTCCGGCACTACGGGGTGCCTGAGCACATAGTATCTGATCGAGGTCCCCAGTTCACGTCAAGAGTCTGGAAGGCGTTCATGGAACGTCTGGGGGTCTCGGTCAGCCTTACCTCAGGTTTTCACCCCGAGAGTAACGGGCAGGTGGAGAGAGTAAATCAGGATGTGGGTAGGTTTCTGCGGTCTTATTGCCAGGACCGGCCGGGAGAGTGGGCGGCGTTCATCCCCTGGGCAGAGATGGCCCAAAACTCGCTCCGCCACTCCTCCACTAACCTCTCCCCTTTCCAGTGCGTACTGGGGTACCAGCCGGTTCTGGCGCCTTGGCATCAGAGCCAGATCGAGGCTCCTGCATTGGACGACTGGTTTAGGCGCTCAGAAAAGACATGGGACGCCGCTCATGTGGGGCCGTGAGGGACGCACCTTCAGCGGGCCGTGAGGCGTCAGAAAGCAAGCGCAGACCACCACCGCATTGAGGCCCCGGTGTTCGCACCGGGGTACTGGGTCTGGCTCTCGAAACCTGCCCCTCCGCCTGCCCTGGCGGAAGCTGGGGCCGCGGTTTGTGGGGCCATTCAAAGTCCTGAGGAGACTGAACGAGGTTTGCTACAGGTTACAGCTTCCCCCAGATTACCGTATTAACCCCTCATTCCATGTGTCTCTCCTCAGGCCGGTGGTGGCTGGTCCACTCCAGGAGTCTGAGGTGCGGGAGGTTCCTCCGCCCCCTCTGGACATCGAGGGGGCCCCGGCGTATGCAGTTCGAGCCATACTGGACTTGAGGCGTCGGGCGAGGGGCCTTCAGTACCTCGTGGAGTGGGAGAGGTACGGTCCGGAGGAGAGATGCTGGGTGCCGGTGGAGGACATTTTGGATCCTTCGATGCTGCGGGAGTTCCACCGTCTCCATCCGGATCGCCCTGCGCCTCGTCCTCCGGGTCGTCCCTGAGGTCGGTGTCGTCGCGCGGCTCAAGGGGAGGGTACTGTCACGACTTCCGCCGAAGTTCGGCGATCGACGTCACTGGTCTTTTCTAGCCATCGCCGATCCACTTTTCATTTTCCATTAGTTTTGTCATTGGTTTTTACACACCTGGTTTCAATTCCCCAATTACATGTTCATTATTTAACCCTCTGTTTTCCCCATGTTTGTGTGTGTAATTGTTCCTATTGATGTCAGTCCAGTTGGTGGGCTTGGTATTTTGTTTCTACTTTGTACGATTTTGAGTAAACTACGTTGTGTTGCTCATCTCTGCTGTCCTGCGCCTGACTCTTATTGCACTACTACACCAAGCCTTCTGACAATATAAATAGTGTAATTGAATTCATAGCTGACAATTTTGGGGATTTTCTTTCCTGGAAAATTAGGCTACTTATGTGTCCATACTGTAAAATCTTAGCCTTACGGTCACCCATTGACGGTATTATTCCTTACGTCATAATTCTGGAATATTACCACCATCTGGTGGCAGTAGGGCTAGTAAAATATTTTATGAACAACACTGACAATAACCCTTTTCAGGGCTTTCCGCCTGACATCCTCATGCAGACAGTTGGCAATAATTGTAACAGTTGGAGAGATCTCGAGTACATTTAATTACTGATACAGCGGAAGCAACCTCAACAGACCAATATAGTCACATATCATTAATCTTAGCTCTCTGATAAGTAGGAAAGCCTGACAGTCAAAGACACCAAACAAGGATGGTAGACAATGATCAAACTCAGTTAAGAGGCAAGCCACACTTGTTTTGAACGCCTAAGAAACTGGCTTTGCAAGAATAACAATTTGACATAGACTACTGGTTATAAACTACATGCATAATTCTGTTGTTGGCTATTTTGTTGCTATAGTATATGCTCAAAGCAAGCTTGTGCTGATTTGTAGGCTACAGAAAGTACAGTAGGGGAGAGTGGGGTAAGTCGAACTTGAGCCTCCCTTATTTCTAGGAAACCACACACAAAAGGTATTATTTGTCAGTGAAGGAAGAAACAACATGAAAAAAGTGATGAGTTAGGTCCAAAAAACGGATTTTCACCAAGTCAAATTAAGTTGTGTTAGAGGTATCATGATGCTTGTATCTAAACCAAAGTAGATAATTTTAAGATTGCTCTATGCACCAGTTGGGGGTCTCTATACACTTCAATATTAGGTCCTAAACCTAGCATGAAAGTGCATCCTTGTAGCTGTGTGTGCTAATATAGTCAAAATGTTTGCCATGGGGTAAGTTGAGCCAGTGGTTGAGACAATGGCAAGTTAAGCAAATTCAAGTGTTTGTTGCTGGGATATGAGGTAACAACAGGACCTGGCCTATGTTAAGTGTTTAAAAAAGGTACAAAGTGTTTGCTAGTTGTTAAGCCTGTGTTAAAATATGCTTAATAAAATGATTAAAAGACAAAAAAGCAATTGTGATTGCGAATATTGTGTTTGGGAAATAAAGATAAGACATGGTAGTGGTAATATTTTATTCTACACAGAAATGTGTAGGTGGCTTAATTTACACTGTCCAGCAGCTCAACTTACCCCCAAGAGGCCACTTTATATGGACAAGCTGTTTTCAAAACTGTATAATGTTTACATTAATTCTGATTATTTCCAGGGATACACAACATCCTAAAATATATGTACTGTAGATGTACTCAATGGTTGAAACTGTAATTTAAAGGCTCAATGCAGCTGTTTTTATAACAATATCAAATAATTGTCACATGCTTCATAAACAACAGGTGTGGGCTAACAGTGGAATACTTACTTACGGGCTCTTCCCAACAATGCAGAGAGAACGGAAATAGAAAAATAATAGAAAGGTAAAACAAGTAATGAGCTCTAGTCAATGAAAAGCATTCTCACGTACAGTAGTGTTCCTTTTGTCCAAGTGGGAAAGGGCATTGTGGAGTGCAATAGAGATTGCATCATCTGTGGATATTTTGGGGCAGTAAGCGAATTGGAGTGGGTCCATGGTTTCTGGGATGATGGTGTTGTGAGCCATGACCTGCCAGCCTTTCAAAGCATTTCATGGCTACAGATGTGAGCTAATAGAAGGCATTTAGCTAATCTGGTAGGCTTGTGTCACTGGGCAGCTCATGGCTGGGTTTCCCTTTGTAATCAGTGATAGTTTGCATGCCCTGCCACATCCGATGAGCATCAGAGCTGGTGTAGTAGGCTTTGCCTGTTTGATATAGGTGACTTAGTTATGGTACTGGGACAATCACTGGATTTCTGATACTCTTATACAGAGTGAATTACAGTAGTGAGTTTTTGTTGTACTTCCAAACACATTATTTACACTATTTACTCTAGTGAAGGTTTATTTTATTAAAATATTACTTTTACATTTAAGGTGCATTTTTTGCCACATATTTTTGGTTGTAGAGTAATTACATTAGTTGTTTCTACAACAATTAAACGTTCTTTATTTAAAGACACCTTTTTTAATGAATTTCACATACATTTTTGTCTCACAATGACTGCCCACGACTGACCTTTGAACGGCACAATGACTGAGCAAAGCTTAGTTATTTAATCAGAGAAATAGACAGAGGTAGCAATTTAAACTTCTGAAATTATTTAAGTATTTTGTCAATTGACAAACTGGCATGGTCTTATCTTTTATCGAAATATAACTGTTGCAATTAAATAACCCATTTCTTAAATTAGCCTATCATTTCAATACAAAGTGTATTGGTCATGTGCACACGATAGGGTGTAAACCGGGAATAGGTTTGATATCGAAACTAGCTATAGCTTTAGGGAATCATTAGGCTAATATTCTAGCGATTTAACGAAAATGTTATCTTTAATTACATCGTTTCTTCCGAGTTTACCTGGATGGCTGACGCTTGATGCAACCCCCCTGGACAGTCTACTCCAAGGTGAGATGTTTGTGTCGTTCTAGGCTACTCCGGGTAAAGGCCTTCTCCTTTCTTTATTTGTGACGAATAACTATTTGCAGGTTGCTACTCATGCTGTACGTTTATTTTAAGAAACATATTTTATAATACAAATGTTTTGTGTGACACAGGACTTGTCGGCGCATGTGGGATCTCTGTTCTCTGTAACCTGTTGAGAGTACACGTATTCTTAGAGGCTGAAAGGTGAGAAACGTATACAGCTCCCAAAATATGACATGGGAAGATATGATTTCACTTGGATCTCAGGCTACACTTCTTGTTATTATCATACATTTATAATTAAATTGTAGTTAGGCTACTTCAGTATATAGGTTAGGCTACATTGTTAGTTGTAATAGCATTTGATAAAAAAACAAACTGATTGTTGCTATACCTCCTCTTGCACTATAATTAGATGCAATTACCATGTAATAGACAGGGACATTTAAAAACACGTGAGAAACGGACCAACCCATATAGAAGATGTGGATGTAGATAACTAACCTTATACCTACTAAGGCCGGCTTGCTGTAGTTAATTTGTGCTATTGAATATTGTGCTTGATGTCGTCACTATGAACAAAGACTGTGATGCGATTTACATTGTCAATAGTAATCAATGTATCCTTAGAAATCATTGTTTTGTATTTCACTACCTTGAATTAAATACTTTCTCTACTCAGTTCAAGCAGCAGTAAAGAGACATCTATGCAGAAGAAACCAAGGCTTCAAGCCAGTGCTAAAATTGGGCTAAGTGGAACTCTCCAGTTCTTGTTCCTGTCAGTGATGCTGGCTGTAGTGGGCTCTCGGGTTGCCTCCCTGGTGGTTCTAGAGTTCTCCCTCAGAGCAGTGTCAGCTTGGGTCACAGCTGGACCAGTGAGGCACTTGCAAGATAATAACATAAATGTCACTTATAATATATGAAAATCTCTCTCACATCTCCCATTCATCAGACTTGATTCATCTATAAATTAATTTCCCTCCTGCTCTCTGAATCTGCAGGAGTCTAGTAGGTTCCTACAGCAGCTGCTGGTCCAGTGCCAGTTCTCCCTGGGTTGTGCTCTCAGCTGCAGTCTCCATTTCCTCCACGAGGGGGCGCCACAGCGCTGGCTCTGCCTCCTCCTCGCTGCAGGACTGAGCTGGTTCCTGGCCAGCCAGACTGTGCGCCTACGGCTCCATGTCATGGCACTGTACAAACTACACAGTTCCCAGCGCTACTGTGGAGTGTGCATTGCACTGCTCACATCAGGTTGCTCTCTGTTACCGCACCTGACCAGGGCCCTTATGCTCAGCTTTGCAGTGGCTGCCATTTCCGCCATATCTATAATCAACAAACACTTCCTCTCAGCTACAGAAGCCCTCAGGTTCTGGACTCCACTGACAATCTGCTACACACTGCTGGTGGTGTATATGCAGGGTGAGAGACTGAACATACTGTATCCTGTATGGGGAAAAGTTTAAGCAGCAGATTGTCAGATACTATTTGGGTATTTTGTAAATACCACAAAACAAGTAAATGACAAGCATAGTGTTGTCATTCTCATTGAGAAAGCCTTCAACTGATGACAATTATTTTCTACTCAGAGGAGCAACATCGCCAGCCAAGTGGCCAAGCTGTTATAAACACAGTGGTGGTTCGTCTGGGAGGGCTCATGGTCCTGATGCTGACTGTCGGCCGCTGGGCAGATGTGCTCCATATCCTTCTGTGCTTCCTGGGTGAGGCTGGCTGTCTGATACCCTCCAGAGACCTGTTGGATGCTACAACACAGGTGAGAATGATTCTCCTTCAATTCACCATCCTGTTGCAGGTTGCCCTACGTTCATCAATCTATGTAAATATTTCTGTTATTTCAATTTATCTAACATAATATACATTTGTGTTTGTATGCAGGATATGGAGGAAGTTCCCAGACATTCCCAGGGAAGTGAGAACCGGAGGAGACACCTGACACCTGACCACCAGAGTTAATAGTTATGGGAAGAAACTATTCGTGCTGTGAATCTTTCTTAAGCAATAGTCTATTATATTTTATGATTATAATCATATCAATTATTGACAAGAGTTGACTTTTATACCTAGGAAGTATATAATGAAAATAATAAAATTGTATTATGACACATCTACTAACCTTTTCAAAAATGTACCTTGCAATAATGTTATTTTCACATAGAAATGCAGAGCTCTTGGGAGATAGGAATGATGCTCTTGCCTTTGTTTTCAAATGTCACTGCCATTAAATTGAGCCAGAAGCTGTTTAGAATGCACAGAATGGACCTTATCAGCCCTAAAGTAATCTAACAAATGCATCTTTAGTGTAAAGCATTGGTTAAGGCTACATCATCTCATGTAACAGTAGCAGCTGCTGTAACAGTATCACTTGACACCAGAGATGTGATCATAATCTCCTGAACACAGGATGTTTATGGTATACAATTTCTCTACTTTCTTTGGGTAGATTGCATTTCATCACAGGCAGGCTCTCCAGCGCATGCTATTTCATATGTTACAGTGGCAAGAAAAAGTATGTGAACTCTTTGGAAATACCTGGACTTCTACATAAATTGGTCATAAAATGTTATCTGATCTTCATCTAGGTCACAACAATAGACAAACACAGTCTGCTTAAACTAAACGCACAAACAATTATACGTTTTCATGTCTTTATTGAACACTGTAAACATTCACAGTGCCGGGTGGAAAAAGTGTGTGAACCCTTGGATTTAGTAACTGGTTGACCCTCCTTTGGCAGCAATAACCTCAACCAAACGTTTTCTGTAGTTGCAGATCAGACCTGCACAACGGTCAGGAGGAATTTTGGACCATTCCTCTTTACAACACTGTTTCAGTTCAGCAATATTCTTGGGATGTCTGGTGTGAACTGCTCTCTTGAGGTCATGCCACAGCATCTCAATCGGGTTGAGGTCTGGACTCTGACTGGGCCACTCCAGAAGGCGTATCTTCTTCTGTTGAAGCCATTCTGTTGTTGATTTACGTCTGTATTTTGGGTCGTTGTCCTGTTGCATCACACAACTTATTTTGAGCTTCAATTGGCGGACGGATAGCTTTACATTCTCCTGCAAAATGTCTAGATAAACTTGGGTGTTCATTTTTCCGTCGATGATAGCAAGCTGTCCAGGCCCTGAGGCAGCACCAAACCATGATGCTCCCTCCACTATACTTTACAGTTGGGATGAGGTTTTGATGTTGGTGTGCTGTGCCTTTTTTTTCTCCACATATAGTGTTGTGTTCCTTCCAAACAACTCAACTGTAGTTTCATCTGCCCACAGAATATTTTGCAAGTAGCGCTGTGGAACATCCAGGTTCACTTTTGCAAACTTCAGATGTACAGCAATGTTTATTTGGGGGGACAGCAGTGGCTTCTTCCGTGGTGTCCTCCCATGAACACCATTCTTGTTTAGTGTTTTACGTATTGTAGACTCGTCAAAAGAGATGTTAGCATGTTCCAGAGAAGTCTTTAGCTGACACTAGGATTCTTCTTAAACTCATTGAGCATTCTGTGCTGAGCTCGAGGTCATCTTCGCAGGATGGCCACTTCGAGGGAGTGTAGCAACAGTGCTGAACTTTCTCCATTTATAGACAATTTGTCTTACCGTGGACTGATGAACATCAAGGCTTTTAGAGATACTTTTGCAACCCTTTCCATCTTTATGCATGTCAACAATTATTAATATTTGGTCTTCTGAGATTTGTTCAAGGCATGGTTCAAATAAGGCAATGCTTCTTGTGAATAGCAAACTCAGATTTTCTGAGTTTTTTCAATAGGTCAAGGCAGCTCTAACCAACATCTCCAATCTCATTGGACCAGGTTAGCTGACTCCAATTAGCTTTTGGAGAAGTCATTAGCCTAGGGGTTCACATACTTTTTCCAACCTACACTGTGGATGATGTATTCAATATAGACACACAATACAAATTGTGTGTTTATTAGTTTAAGCACACTGTTTGTCTATTGTTGTGACTTAGATGAAAATCAGATCAAATTCTATGACCAATTTATTCAGAAATCCAGGTAATTCCAAAGGGTTCACTTTTTCTTGCCACTGTATATTCATGTGAACCATGCCAACTCATCTTGAAAATAAGCTTGTACAAAATGGCTGAAGCATAATGTTGGCACTTGTAAATCACACAAAATGGCGTTATACAAAGTGACTTTACAGGCTATTTTCAGAAAAGAGGAACAAACCAATCCCATAACTCACTACATACAAAGCGTCAAATCTAATCGTTTGAATTCTGATAGTTTTTTTTTGTGTCTTCAGACACTCAAGTATATTATGTGTATGAATACATTGACAAAAATTACATCGAATATACCTAAACACTTAAATGTAAATTATGCCTCCCACGAAAAGACTATTCGGCGCTGTTTCCTTGTTGTATGCAGTTCTCGTTTAAATCCAACATTTCTGGCACCCACAGACCAGATTTCTATCAGTCCTTTATCTTTTGATACCAGTTTTGAGACACTGTTTATATGCGCCGATTGTATTTCATAGTAGGTGATTTATTTTCCTGCATCCAACATGGGGCTTTGTTTATTCCGTTAATTTATCCCATGATCTGTTGAAGAAATGTGGATAATAAAACGGTGCCGCATTTTCAAAATAATCCAGGGTCGACCAAGACCGAAGTTGTAAAGGAAATTGGCATGGTATTGGTTTGGTAGTTCCACCACAATGTTTTTTAGGCAATACGAACATTTTACAATCCACGATGTTATTGGTAGACTTTATTAAGCTGTTCCTTTTTACACCAGAACGATGAATTCGTTGAGTTGTTACTGAAAGGACACGTTTATTTCCAACAGCGCTCAAGAATGCATTTCTTTTTTAAAAAAACAGTGGGAATTTTAATTTTCCTGTACCTCCTCTGACGGCTGGACTCTACTGTAGACAATTTCTAGAAATGTCTCTATTCTCTATTGACCCCTTGGTAGCATGCCATACGCATGCGTCCTTGTTCTAAATGCAGATCTCTTTTTTACCGCATTGCAGCGCATGCCTACGTAGGCCTACTAATAGAATGCAAATTCGTTTTCTAAATTCGTTATCAATCTTTATTCAAACTGTCCATTAGATTTCATGAAACCTTCCCTGTAAACTGTATCATTCCTTCAAGTAATGTGATATTTAACTAGCCTACTGCACTTGCAACACCATGGACGTTGACCTATAGGCTATCATATCTTATCACATTGTATACTTTGTTTTTTGGACTTTTGGACTTGTTGTGCCTGATTTGTACTGGCAATTATTAAACATCTCAGAAAAGAGCAAAAAGTGTTGAGTTACTGACATTGTGGTATAGCCACTAAATTGAAATGGCATTGCAACTAATTTACGTATTCAAAAGGGCAAAGATATATTTTGTACAGGTAATGCACTGCTAGGTATGTTATAGATTCAAGGATGTAATGGTAAAAAACAGGAAACAACAACTTAAAAATAGGTGGGGACACCCTATTCACTAAATACAAAGGTGCTGGATAAAGTTCACCCTACACTATATAGTTGGCTGTCATAAGTTATGATCCTTGAGGGGCAGTTGAGCAGTACAATGATCACTGTTTAGAGGTGTGTATCGGTTAACCATTCTCTCGTGACATTTGTGTGATATTATTCTCTTGTTCGCTCTGTGTTCCTCATGTGGATTTCAAACTATGTTCTGCTCATTCAGAAGAACAGAAGTTAGTTATATGTTTAGTTCTTGCATACATGAAAAAGTATAGTCTGTTTGTGCTTGCTCCAATATTGCATTTTCAGGTATAGCCTGTCTTATTCACGGTTCAAATCAGGGTTTGTAGGTGATGGTACTTTCCCCCAAATTGGTGGCCCTTCCATTTTGGTTTTCACTAGAAATCTGTTTAATTCCTAATGTTAAAGGTCCAATTCAGCTGTTTTTATCTCAATATCAAAGAATTTATTTGTAACAATTAAGTACCTAACTGTGATTGTTTTCAGTTAAAATGGTAAAAAACATAAATAAAGCTTCTTAGCAAAGAGCAATTTCTCAAGCAATAATTTTGCTAGGACTGTCTGGGAATGTCTGAGTGGGAAGGGAAAAACCGAAAACTATCTGTTATTGGTAGAGGTTTAACTCTCTTTGTGGGTTTTTAACAAATCTACCGCCTTGCACATGCGTCTCAGAGGGTATTTTTTGTGTCTCAGTTGCTATGTGTGCAACCTGAACTTGTGACGTGTTCCAGGGCATCAGTGTTAACCACATACCAGTCCGCACACTAGCTCTAATCCAGGGCATTATGTTAGTGTGTTTAGTAGCATAGTGGTCGAAGTTGGGAGAGTTAGCTAGCTAGCTTTTTTCAGGATGAATATATTGTTTTTATAATTTTTGGATACAATGTTATTATTAATGCAAAAAAATCACTACAACAATGCAACAACTGTTGCTTGTGCTTTAGCTGTCACATTGATCAATTGGCTACACTGGGTAGCTAGCTAGTATTACTAGCAAAGATAGACAACTAACCTCTTGTCTGCGCTACTTTTAATTTTAAATGTAATTGCACACCGATGCCGTTGGTGGTAATGCACCATACGACATCCTGTCTCATCTTGTCTCAGCGAAGGTACAGTGCCTTCAGAAAGTATTCATACCCCCTTGACTTATTCCAAATGTTGTTGTGTTACAGCCTGAATTCAAAATTGATTAAAAACAACTATTCTCACCCATCTACACACAATACCCAATAATGACAAAGTGAAAACATGTTTTTAGAAATCTTTGCACTTTTATTGAAAATGAAATACAGAAATATCTAATTTACATAAATATTCACATCCCCTGAGAATAATTTGTAAAATCACCTTTGGTGGCAATTACAGCATTGGGTTGTCTTGGGTATATCTATAGACTTTGGGGATTTTCTTGCATTCTTCCTTGCAGATTTTCTCAAGATCTGTTAAATTAGAAGGGAGCAGCAGGGAACAGCAATCTTCAAGTCTTTCCACAGATTTTCAATGGGATTCAAGTCTGGACTTTGGGCACTCAATTACTTTTACTTTCACATTCTTGTTCTGAAGCCATTCCAGCTTTGCTTTGGTTGTATGCTTGGGGTCATTGTCCTGCTGGAATGTAAATCTTCACCCCAGTCTAAGGTAATTTGCACTCTGAAGCAGGTTCTCATCAAGGATTTGCCTGTATTTGGCTCCATTCATTGTTCCCTTTATCCTTACCAGTCTCTCAGTCCCTGCCGCTGAAAAGCATCCCCATAGCATGCCACCACCATGCTTCACAGTAGGGATGGTGTTAGATGGGTGATGAGCTGTCCCTGGTTTTCTCCAGACATAGTGCTTTGCATTCAGGCCAGAGTTCAATTGCTCTGTCTTTCACATGCCTTTTTGCAAACTCCAGGCATGCTGTCATGTGCCCTTTTCTCAGGAGTGTCTTCCGTCTGGCCACTCTCCCATAAAGCCCAGAGTGGTGAAATGCTGCAGAGACTGTTAAGGAACTCTGTAGTTCTGTCAGAGTGGTCACCTCCCTGACCAAGGTCCTTATTGCCCGGTTGCTCAGTTTGGTCGGATGACCAGCTCAAGGCAGAGTCTGAGAAATGTAATATTCCAATGATGGAGACCACTGTGCTCTTGGAAAACATTCAACACTTTATAACAGTTTTATTCCCTTCCCCAGATATATGCCTCATCACAATTCTATCTCGGAGATCTACGGAGCGTTCCTTGGACGTCATGGTATATTTTCTGCTCTGACACTGTCAACCGTGGGACCTTTCTAGAGACAGGTGTGTTTCTTTCCAAATCATGTCCAAACAATTGAATTGGCCAAAGGTGCTGGACTCCAATCAAGTTGAGGTGATGTCTCAAGGATGATCAAAGGAAATTGTATCCACCTGAGCTCAATTTAGAGTGTCATAGCAAAGGGTTGTGAATGCTGAGATATTTCTGTATTTCATTTTCAATAAATTTGCTTAACAATTCAGGCTGTGACACAACAAAATGTGGAATAAGTCCAAGGGGTATGAATACTTTCTGAAGCCACTATCTGCTGGAGCCAGTCCCTATTGGACATTTCAGGCGGTCTTTTCAACCAGCTACAGACCTGGGCAGAAATGGTTTGTATTTTAAAAAGAACCAACTCAAATTTTGTTTATATGGAGTTTCAACTAAAAGGAAACTTTTCTTTGATATTCAAATACAGGTTTCATAAAACCAAATAATATTTGAAAGTATTTTGAATACTTCTTAGAAAACTAAATCATATTTGAAGGTATTTGAATATATGCAAGTTATTTGATTAAAAAAAAATGTTAATGAAGAACCAAAAACTACAACAGTAAGTTGAATTAGTCTAAATATATGATCATTAGCACATGGTTTGGAGGGCTCTAAGATATGAATCTTAATATAGCCTATAGCCTAGAATTAAATACATGATGGGCATGGAATCACCTCACCATTAGAGTAGACCACTTTTGCAGCTTTAAAATTACTAACAAATATATTTTCTAAATGAGTGAGAGAAGGTAATACAGTAACACTTGACATCAAGTTGTTATACATGTGTAGTAGCCTAACTGTGATTATTACAATAGCAACATTGTTACATAGGATTTTGGAAATTGCTTTATAGTCACATAATAATGGAGAAATTACATTAGTGGAATAAGGAACAGTCACCATTACTCTTGTGTACAGTACTTACAACAACTCTCACCTTTTCTGCAATTAAAATTCAATTACCAAAGTATTATGTAACAACATGCTAATGAAATGCTGATCCAAAAGTTATTTGTTTTATTACACAGGCACAAGAACAGATTAATGTTAAGTGTTACTGAAAACGCAACAGTAACAAAATATGTCTATGAACTCGTGGATACCCTTTTTATGTCTCATGTCCAGAAAAAAGGAAGTTAGAGGTAGTTTCGCGAGCCAATGCTAACTAGCATTAGCACAATACTGAAAATCTATGGGTATCTACTAGCGTGTAGTCACCTCCAAAGTAACATTTTTGTTACCCCCCCCAAAAAAAATATTTCCATGAAGCATAGTTAAAACTATAGTTGTCCCAGGTCTGAACAACGTTTACAGTAAAAGGAAATTATAATTATTTTCATAATTTCACAGTATAATTCAAACCTCATAGTGTGGAAATATATATAAAACACAGGAAGGTGGATCACCATTCCACTCTATCCATAATCCTATTATCCTTCAAGCCTAGGGGTTTATATGTAGAAACAATTTGCAGCTGGGTGACAATTCCATGAAATATTTTAATGTTCCTCGTTCATAACTCCCTCTTCATTTTAAATCAGGCAATTGTAATAAAGGCCTACACAACAGACAGTACATATTCAACCTATTGAAGTTGAACCAGATGGGGTTTGGGTAGAAAGAGGGTGTGAATAGAATATTTCACGGAGACAGACAGCACCTAGCAAGCAGTCCTACAACAGGCCACTGAAGAATGTTTTACTTAGTGACATTGAATAGTGTCACAAAGTATATATAAGAAGTGGTATAAGATTTTTTTTTTTACTGTAGGCTTCAGTTGCTATTCAAAGACCCAAATGACAAAAACAAACAATGGAGTAATAAAACATTTATTAGACATTTGTACTAAGCTCATACGGTATTTATAAGCTTATAGACATTTATTATTTTCATTATATATATATTTTTTTTTATTATTTTCAATAATTCAATACTTTCTGGTTCTTGAAAATAATAAATGTCTTTTAAGCTTATAAATACCGTATGAGCTTAGTACAAATGTCTAATAAATGTTTTATTACTCCATTGTTTGTTTTTGTCATTTGGGTCTTTGAATAGCAACTGAAGCCTACAGTTCATTTTTTTCAATGTCACTAAGTAAAACATTCTTCAGTGGCCTGTTGTAGGACTGCTTGCCAGGTGCTGTCTGTCTCTGTGAAACATTCTATTCACACCCTCCTTCTACCCAAACCCCAAACTCACACATCGATACCCACGCATGCGCAAGATGAAAGGCGAGCTCGTCTGAAAGCGAAAAAAATAGTTCACACAGTGCCACGCGTGCGCTGTGTGCGCCTCATTATGAGCAAGGTTGCTGCATCTTTTTAGGTAGCTACAAGCGTTCTTTCGACAGCCAAAGGGTCGCATGGTGTCAGGGACGCGCCTAGTCACGGGAACAGTAATACAGCGCGTGCTCGTAAGCCCAGATCGCGCTTAGACAGCAAAGGGAATCAAACAGCGTGCAAGAATTGAACCCCAAATGGTTACATTGGGCCAGAACATGCAGTCGATGATCTACGCACAATTTCGCAACGTATTTTACTTTGTATCGGAGAAGATAAGGACATCAAACTCATCTGTATGATCGGGGGACAGGAACGCACAGTATGGTCCGGGAAACCAGACATTTATGGGTGGGAAATTTACCTGAAAATGTACGAGAGGAGAAAATCATTGAGCATTTCAAACGGTGAGTAACGCTAAACAGTTATGCCAAATATTTCACTGAGTAACGTTATCCCACAACTGTCTGCCGGATTTCCCTGAAATCGGTGGGAGATCAATTCTGGATCGAATTGCCCTGGCAAGTGACAGCCTGGCTAACCCACTTCCATCAAACCAGCAACCCAAGGCAAACAACTCGGGTGAAGAGGAATATAGATATTATAGCTAACTAAACAACATGAGCTTACTAGTTGCTATCTTATGGCCCATTTACCTGGATTTCGAGGTCTTGCAAGCCACTTCTCCCACGCGGTGGACTTAGAAATAGCTTAGGTAGCTAGCTAATTACTTTAGAAAACAGCTAGCTTGCGCCACTGAACAACTTGCCACTGTAACATTAGCAGCCTACTGGTTGTGGTGTGTTAAGACCGAGCGACTTAGCTTGTGTTTCAAAGTTATGCCATGGTATAGCCTAATTAAAACGTGCCAGTTGTGGAGTGTCTCCAGAAATGGAATTATAACGAACTATGCAGTGGCTAGAAGTCTGTCAGCAATCAATCCTAGTTCAAAACATACTGCCCACGTGCAATGTACTCACACCTTCGAAGCATGTTAATCACTACTTCGCATCAATGTTTTTCCTTGTTGCAACTGCTCGCTGTTCAGCCAAGTGATGGTCCATTGTGATATCAACTGCCGCTGCTGGTCCCCATTGCAACATTTGTTTCAAATGTCAAGTAATTTCAAATTGTGAAGTTCCGCTGAGACTGCAACGTAACACATCTTGAGGTGGCTTGTGCGAGGTGATGCAGAGCTGACTTGCCAGCAGCATCATACTGTGTGTGACTACTGGCCTAATAATGTAATTAAATGTTAGTGGTTAGCAGTTGACTATCAATGCATGTATGAATGCATGTATTGTTGCTATGAATTGTTATTCAAATGAGTAATATAGCCTAACATTTCGTAGGCCTATAGGTAACAGCCTAGAATTGATTGTCCCCTACTTTACATTGGTGGCATTCATAAATTGTGTAAACAAACGACAAAAATGATGACCATAAGCCCTAATTAAACGGTCAACGTAGGAACAGGAATAAGAAGCACGGTGATATATGGCACTGATCAAATTCCCTATTGGTAGCCTACATGATTGTCGATATAGCGGATAGTTTTTTTTTTACTTCCTATATAAACTATATGCTATTGGAACATTATTTTTCACTTCTGAAATGTAAAGGGCGATTTTATTTTCATTGTTCCATTATTATTACTTCACATTGTTACCATTATGTCAAATCAGATTGTCTGATGGTAAACTATATAGTTTTTTGTCCATTCAACACAAACATTTACCAACATCTGAATTGGGCTAAATTTGGTTATTGTCTTGACACTGTGCGCTCTCTAGTTCCTACTGGCTGTCAAGGAAAAAGCAGGCCGCCTATCTGTCGAGCTAAGCAGGAGGAGTAGCCTAATTAAAATACGTGATATCCGTGTTATTTATTTCGGTTAGCTGAAGTGCTGCATTTTTAAGTTACAACATTATGGCTGTATGTCTTATGTTGTAGGCTAAGTGGCGTATTTCTGCCACGGTTTCCAGCGCAGGTTTAGCTATCGAGGCTTTAGAGACAAACAGCGTATTCTCATCGGACCAGTATGACTGAGATGAACCTACAAAATACAGTCTGAAATTGCCAAACAGATCCTTAATCATTGATGTTATGTTCAGATGCATACATGAATTCTGGAAACCTATCTGCTTTTCAAATCTTGCGGTGCATTTATGTCATGCTTATGATTTTCATGCATTATATAATAGGAACTTAATATGCATAGACTATTAAAAACATTTGACAATTGATCACCGACATTTAGATTTTGTTTTGAAGATGAGGCATTCATCCAGATAATGAGTGCGCATGGAAAAACATTTCGGGGTGCTCACTGCTCGTCAAACAGCTTCGGGTTATATTGTAACAAACAAAGAAGCAGACAGCGTATGCAGGTGCATGACAGCTGAATGTGTGATAGGAGTCATTGAAGATGGGGGACGGCAGAATGAGTAAGCAGTGTGAACGGGTTTCTAAAATGGCGTCGGAGGCTATTCAATATGGGAACTGGCATACCATAGAGACTACACTTATGGGCATTCTCTGGGTGTCTGTCGGACAGTAAGCAGAAATAGATGTATGTTCTGTGGTTTTTATTTTCTCCCTGAATATAAACAAGTGTTGTATGGAGTAGCCTAAGCTCCCCAAGACGTTGGCAAATAACTCGAATCAGAAATAACATCGTAACTGTAATATGTTGTTACTCCAGTTGTTTTATAGACGCCATAGGCTACAATGGAAATACATTTTAAGGCAATAACCCATTTTAATTATAGGCTACATCCAGGGAAACGATTGAAATCACATTTTCCTCGGTGAAATACACGGGATAAACTTTAATTTTCCTTGCATAAAACAATTGCACTTTCCGTATGAAAATGTAGAAGCCCATATAGCTATATTTATCTTTAGCAAGCCTTATACGAATTATTATCCCATATTGCGCAATGCATCGGTTTTGCACCCACAAGCAAGAGGAGGGATCCATAGTGCGACCATTTTACTCTTATATGCGCCAGAATATATAGCTTTGAGACCTTAGGAGCACCAGTGCGCCTAGACAAATTAAGGATTCAAGCATTCATTGTGCTCCTACATTTTTGTGTGCTCCTTGTAACAAAAAAAACTCAGTGTAGAGCCTTGGGTCCTCATTTATAACCTTTGCGTAAATTAACACGAAATATATGAGCACACAAATATTGAGAATTGTTAACTTGGCGCACGCCATACATCCCCATGTTTCCCGTTATAAATCAGACCTGTCGTAAAAAAGTGCGCGCGTTAACGAGCATTATAACGCTGCCTGAAAAACGCCCATAATTCACCTTTTAGGTTGACAAAACCCGTCTGTATCCTTTGGAAATATTGGAATTAGGCCAAGACAGTATCTAAAGAAAAGAGCAGGTGTTGGCTGAACGCTTCAGCGTTAACTTGAAACGAATAAATGCCACGCATGTTTTGGAGCATATTTTGTGTGTACCCAACATTTATAAATGAGTCCCCGGAAGAGCAAACCAGGAAATTTCACGTGTGTATATATGCTGCGTAGAGTTCCATCTTTGATTTAACTTAAAGAAGGGACCTTTCTCATAACTAGAATACATGATATATTGAATGTATGTACAGGTAACTCCCAAAATACAGGAAACACTTGAGTAAATGAGGGATAGGCCTACAAAGTATATTGAAAGCAGGTGCTTACACACAGGTGTGATTTAAACTTTAAAATCTATGCCAAACAAAGTTTAACAAACAATACAACTCGATGTACAAGGACTACGTTGAACAATTTAAACAGGACATTTCACAAAAACACATTTAGTGGAAGAACTTTGCAGATGCAAAGTTTGATAACAGAATTAATGTAAAATCTCCCTCAGTTTATGGGACTAAGTTTTCCAAAAACTCTGTTAAGTATCTTCTCCGAATTAAGATTCAGAGATGTCTGCAGAAAGAATGGGGTGTCAGCTATGACATGACACCTTGGGGTTTCATTATTATTATTTTTGGCTATTGAACTATGGTAGGTGAAGTGGATTCACATCCGGTAACGGAATTACATCATGGGTCCCTGATCTGTATTATGCAGAAATGCCTAATTACAGATATGATTATCATTCTCTTACTTCATGGTAATGTATCATGAATAGGTACACAAAGGTAGAAATATGCAATATTCTTCTTTTGCATATCTGGGTATTATTCGACATGCTGGCTATTATTGTAATGAGTTCCGCCACCAAACAAGAACACTGTTTGTTTCAGATTTGGTCTGTTCAGGACCAATCATAGACATCTATGTTTCACAAGTTTGGACAGCACAGTAGAGTATATTTAAAGTCTATGTACAGTACATTATACTGTACTGTACTGAACTCTGCTCTACGGTGCTGTCCAAACTAAACATAAATGTCTATGATTGGTTCAGATTTGGTCCGGCCAGGGTGGACTGACCCAAGCTACTTTTTGACGTCCAGTGTCGGTTGGTGCTCAGTAGGTGAGGATGCTTGTTACAGTAAATGGAACTAGGGTAGGTGTCATGGTAGGTGCCAGTAAGAGCTGGGTGAGGTGCCAGTAAGAGCTGGGTGAGGTAACATTAACTTGAAAGAGAAAGAAGAGAGAGGGCGTCAGAGAGAGAGAGGTTGTCCAGACTGTTTTCACAGTCTTGCTTTGACCACCAGACGACAGAAAGAGAAACAAAACAGTTATGAGCTGAACATAACAGTATGTCAGTGGAAGGGAGTACAGTAGAAGGTGACCCAACTGTGGTTTGTCACTACTATGATTTCCCATTGTAGCCAATTCAATTGCAGTAATTCCGTTACTGATTTGGTAACAATTCTGAGTTTTAATCACTTAATAATTCATAAACAGACTTGATATCAGTAAAGTCAGTATAACTAATTGTTTTATTTTATTATCCTCCCTCATGAGGAAATTAGAAAATATCTTAAAGATATGTGCACAAGGTGATGTTTCTTAAACTTACAGAAGGCAAATAATTTCTCAAACTAAATAGAAGTGTTGATATTAGTTGTCAAGGGTCTTCAACATTTATTGTGTTTTGATGTATTTCTAATACCTTAAGACTTTTTCTGGTAGGTGTTGTCTAAGACACCTTTTCCATCTGTTTGATCAGAAATCAAAGCCTTTGCTTTAACCTAATTATTAGGATGGAAAATGGTTGTTATATATAACAAATTATAATTTTTTTAAACATACTCTTAGCCTTCATTTGACATTCTCCTATGAACTTCACATGTTAGTGCTCATGGGTCAAACTCATTCCATGGAGGGGAAGGTTAGGGAAGTTCCTTGCTAATTAGTGACCTTATTTCATCAATAAAGTATAAGGGAGGAGCGGAAAACCCGCACACACTCGGCCCTCCGTGGAATGAGTTTGACAAGTGTTTTAGATGGAAATGCCCTTAAGCAATTAACATCCCATCATGCTTAAGGTCATGTATAAAAATGACCAGTTGCCCATTACTTTGGCTACCATGGCTAGAAGAAAACATCTCCGTGACTTTGAAAGATGGTCCCGAAGGAGCTTAGGAAATTTAAACTATGCATGTCTGTCACCAGATCTCAAACCAAATGAACACTATTGGGAGATTCTGGAGTGGTGCCTGAGACAGTGTTTTCCATCAACAAAACACCAAATGATGGAATTTCTAATGGAAGAATGTTGTCGCGTCCCTTCAATAGAGTTGCAGGCACTTGTAAAATCTATGCCAAGGCACATTGAAGCTGTTCTGGCGGCGGCTCGTGGTGGCCCAACATCCTATTTAGACACTTTATGTTGGTGTTTTCTTTATTTTGGCAGTTACCTGTGTGTCGTGCTATGTGCCAAGATTTGTAGTTTCTTGGTTACTGTTGCCTGGTGATGTTGGGAAATGACAGTGGCCTAATAACTATTTTGTAAGGACACCCCTTTGTGGACCCCACCCCCTGCACGCACATACACACCTTGACTACATTTTTGGAAATGCATAGGTCTACTTTACCTATTGGAATTTTTTTATTGGAAATGGAAACAAGTCAATTGGTATACAACTTAAATCAATAAATAAACAGTTTTCTTTTCATTCTCCCTTTCCTCCCTAGATATGGACGGGTGGAGAGTGTCAAGGTCCTTCCAAAGCGAGGGTCTGAAGGTGGAGTTGCAGCCTTTGTGGATTTTGTGGACATTAAAAGTGCTCAGAAGGCACATAATTCTATCAACAAGATGGGGGACAGAGACCTGCGCACTGATTACAATGAGCCAGGCACAATCCCCTAGTTCTGTGAGAGGGCTGGACGATAGCCTGTCCTTAGGCTCTCGTGGACGGGATGTTTCAGGGTTCATAAGGGCGGCAGGGGGCCCGGTGTATGGGCCCCCTGCATCTCTCCACAGCAGAGAGGGACGCTATGAACGCAGACTAGACGGGTAAGTGGACAAAGTTTCTCTGAAGGCAAGGGGGGAACTTGGTTTCTGATAACTCCTTACCCCCAAGTATTTTTCCATCTATTAATTTACTTGTTTGGGAGTTAGAGGTTCATAAGCAGGAATAAATCTGTAGGCATCCCTTCTAAAGTCCTCCGAGCATTGCCATCGCTCATGGATTGATATGGTAGACACCAAGCTATACTGTAAATGAGCATGTATGTACATTATGCACACAATTGTACTTCTATGTGTGTGGTAAATAGCATATTGGCTGTTGGGGATTATCTTTGTGAGCTTAAACATTCCTGTGAGGTGGATATCCCATTTGCGGAGAGTACGGGGCATATTGGATATCGTAACATTCCTGGGATTAATGGATGCTGGAGAGAGTTTGTTCCAGCGGCCTTCCCTGGGATCTCCTTGATCTGGAGTACCGTGCCCTCCTTGGTGGATTAATGGGTCACCCTATTTTCATATAACAACCAAGAATACATATTTACACATTTTAAGACGCATTAACTCGTTTTTGGATTAACCTAATCCGGATATGTATTCCCCTATTGGATTAAAACTGGCCAATCACGAAAGGATATTCTATCATTCGATAAAGGTATGGGTTTTCCGGTTTTGTGATGGGATTATGTTTGATATCAGGGTTTAACAATTAAATGCTGGGAGACCTCAACTGGTAATTAACTTTACAGAAAAACGACAGAAAGCAAATTATACACTTTTATTTTTATCCAAACATTTTTGTTGGTGGTTCAAATAATTTGTTATATTTTTGCTCTTGAAAGAGTGAGACTGTCCAATGGATGTAGGGGGAAGCATTAAACAGAATCACGTAATAGAGGATTGGACTATTTTGGAATCATACAAATCAATACAATTACATGGATTTATGGGGCTGAAGAACATGGTACTGGATGACAGTGGAGATACCTGCCTTCTGTCAGTGGATTACCTCCCTTCTGAATGTGGAACTACATCTGTCCATCCTTGGATACAATTATTCTCAGAATCAGAAAAGACAATGTCCTGTCAACATCTTACCAAATAGTTAGCCTACTCACTTTCAGGCAACTGCACCTATGATGGACAATCATGGAGTTTAAGACATGGATTACTTCAGACATCAACAGTGCTATTACCAGACAATTTTTGCTTCAGTGGATCTAGTTGGACAATTGCTCAATTTTGCACACAGAATGTGGCGGACTACTAAAGAGTAAATACTTTTTTTCCACTAGTCGTGTGCCATGATGTTCCAGACTTATTGCTCATGGGGAATCAATAGAGCACTGTTTACAGAAGCTGGACAATTGGATATAATTTATTGATTTGACTGGACTATGTTGCCTATTTTCCATGAACATTTAAAAAATTGATCTGTTACGTTTTATGTAACCATTTTTGAAAGAATAGTTTAGTCTGACTTCCTATGACTTTTTTCCACCACAGCAAAATCTTGTTACAATTGGATTAGATTTTTGGATTAGTTCATATTTCAGCCCCTCAAAGCAAGTGACGATTCCCGCTATACTGATGAGGATGAAGATTTTGAACATAAACCTGCCCGAAATATAGATATTTTTTTTAAATATTTTTTTTATACCATCCCTACGGTTTTCCTTTTTGCTCACAAAGTTCTGTCTCCCTAGATTGTATTTGGAATTGTAGGTCGGGTTACCGCTGTCTCAAAAGGTTGGTATGTCCTGCCTTGTGTATTTTAGCTGTTCTCTCTAACCCCTAGTTTGAACCCGTCTCTCTCCACATTTCCTACTAACAGAAATGGCTGTTAAACAGACTGTTTAATTGCTTGTTGTTGTTATTTGCAGATTATGTACCTTTTACCATCTGTCCCCCTCACCCTGAACCTACTCTACCCACTTCCCAGGTTCTAATCCCCTAGTCAATAGTACCGTGCTACTTAGGCATTTTTCAGATTAAGTGAGATGAGAGTGAGAAATTGACACAGGCCAGATAATCTAAACAGAGGAGGGATGCACCTCAGAATGTTTTTTAAACCATGAACAATTACATCAGATTTAATAGTTGCGTTAGTTAACAAAAATAAGATTAGATTCAACCTAATTTGAATTGCTACTGTATATTACATTTTAATATCAGATTTGTCATGACTAAAGGGTTCATGACAATGTTTAGAAGGCTATGGCAAAGTCTCAAATTTTTCTGACCCAAAGAGTAGGATATCTCCAGGAACAGATGAACTTGTGCATACCATTTTTATGTCTCCATGTCCAGTATGACGGAAGTTAGAGGTAGTATTGCGAGCCAATGCTAACTAGCGTTAGCCCAATGACTGGAAGTCTATGGGTATCTGCTAGCATGCTTTGCCCAAGATTATCACAAGACATGAACAAAATGCTTCAGTGATTTGTATTTTCCTTAAACTTTCTGAAGAGGCAAAGCGGGAATGCCCCTGTCTGTTTGTCTACCACTTTGTGTACCTGTTAGCGATAATGCAAATAATAACTGTCTTCTGGTAGATAGAAAAGCTTTCCAAAAAACCTTCTCAATTAAATGTTAACTACAATGTAGCCTATGCCTGCCTGGTAGAATTACATGATTATTTGCATCAATCCAGTGGCGATTTTCTTCTTCTTTTTAGCAAACTCAGTAATAACGTGCACTATAGAAACACCACTAACCAAGTCTCTTGCTGATGCAGACTTGAATTAAAGGGAATCTACACCCCAAAAATATAAATTTCTTAGATTTTTCCCAGACCTCCTGATGTCGTTTGAGCATTGTTGTGGACTAAAGTGATTTCTAGAGGAAGAACATGAAAAAACTCAATTGAATTTTTGGGAAAAAATCTATAGAATTACGCAAGAAATAAAACCGATTTTATAGTGCCCTACAAATAGGTGTGGTTTTGAAACTTATCATAAAATTTCCATTCAACTCATCACTGTATTCAGAAAGAAAGTTATGGTAAAGGTTTATTTTACAGATAGCTTATGTACCAGGTAGTTATTTTAAATTGTATAGTAGTTATAATTTAGTTTCTTTGAGATTCATAGACTTAAGTGTCACTATGCACCATTGAGTACCAGGCAGTTACCAACTGTTTTATTCCTTCAGGTGCAGAAAGTGCTAGAAAGACAGTATCCATTGTTACCACAGTAGGTACCATCTTAAACCATGCTGTATAAAGTTTTACCGAAGTTACAGAGCCAGCACCTTCTAAACTGCATCTCAATAAGTCCGATTCATCTCATACGTATGAAAAAGCCACACCACTCGTGTCACGTGCACGAGCGTTACAAAATAAATGTACACATACATGTTATTCAATCATTGCACCTACACTGCTCGCACGTGTCAACGAGCGTCTGCGTAGCCAGGCACTGACGCGTTGCAAGTCCTGCTTCTCCCATCTCCTCATTGGTTTTTAGGAGCATATATCCACACGGGTGAAAGATAAACTGAGGTCCCCACTCAGTCCAGTTGGTGGCGGTAATGAACCTTGAAGTTGGTTGCCAACCGCCATATAAAGTCCAAAGAAGAAGCCTGAAGGAGGAGAGATTACTAGAAACAAACTCTGTTTACCCTTCTTATTTGTGGATGAATTGTCGGTGTAGAGGACCTTGTGCATTTCAGGTAAAATAACAACCCAATGTTTATATCCCAGGACAAATTAGCTAGCAACAACAAGTTAGCTAGCTAAATGCTTTTCAACCTGTCCCCAAATTAATATAGTTGGTTCAGAGTTAGTTTTTATAATTCAACCTGCGTGTCCTGATCGTGTCTGGGGTGGACAAAATCAACATGCGGTTCGGTCTGGTCAGCATGTTAGTGTGATTCCTAAATTGTAATCTCAGTGGGGACGATCTGTTTTGTGTTCAATTTTTAAGTAGGCATGACATTTTCTATATTTATTCCTCACTCTTAATTCTAATTTTTGTTGATAAATCACCACCTCGTTAAATCACACATTTCTGATAGACCCCAACTGCCTCTTTATTGAAGTGGTGTACAGTCGTGGCCAAAAGTTTTGAGAATGACACCAATATTAATGTCCACAAAGTTTGCTGCTTCAGTGTCTTTAGATAGTTTTGTCAGATGTTACTATGGAATACTGAAGTATAATTACAAGCATTTCCTAAGTGTCAAAGGCTTTTATTGACAGTTACTTGAAGTTGATGCAAAGAGTCAATATTTGCAGTGTTGACCCTTCTTTTTCAAGACCTCTGCAATCCGCTCTGGCATGCTGTCAATTAACTTCTGGGCCACATCCTGACTGATGGCAGCCCATTCTTGCATAATCAATGCTTGGAGTTTGTCAGAATTTGTGGGTTTTTGTTTGTCCACCTGCCTCTTAGGAATTGACCACAAGTTCTCAATGGGATTAAGGTCTGGGGAGTTTCCTGGCCATGGACCCAAAATATCGATGTTTTGTTCCCCGAGCCACTTAGTTAACACTTGCCTCATGGCAAGGTGCTCCATCATGCTGGAAAAGGCATTGTTCGTCACCAAACTGTTCCTGGATGGTTGGGAGAAGTTGCTCTCGGAGGATGTGTTGGTACCATTCTTTATTCATGGCTGTGTTCTTAGGCAAAATTGTGAGTGAGCCCACTCCCTTGGCTGAGAAGCAACCCCACACATGAATGGTCTCAGGATGCTTTACTGTTGGCATGACACAGGACTGATGGTAGAGCTCATCTTGTCTTTTCCGGACAAGCTTTTTTCCGGATGCCCCCCCAGTCCTCAGCAGTCCAATCCCTGTACCTTTTGCAGAATATCAGTCTGTCCCTGATGTTTTTCCTGGAGAGAAGTGGCTTCTCTGCTGTCCTTCTTGACACCAGGCCATCCTCCCGCCTCACTGTGCGTGCAGATGCACGAACACCTGCCTGCTGCCATTCCTGAGCAAGCGCTGTACTGGTGGTGCCCCGATCCCGCAGCTGAATCAACTTTAGGAGACGGTCCTGGCGCTTGCTGGACATTCTTGGGCGCCCTGAAGCCTTCTTCACAACAATTGAACCTCTCTCTTTGAAGTTCTTGATGATCGGATAAATGGTTGATTTAGGTGCAATCTTACTGGCAGCAATATCCTTGCCTGTGAAGCCCTTTTTGTGCAAAGCAATGATGACGGCACGTGTTTCCTTGCAGGTAAGCATGGTTGACAGAGGAAGAACAATGAATCCAAGCACCACCCTCCTTTTGAAGCTTCCGGTCTGTTATTCAAACTCAGTCAGCATGACAGAGTGATCTCCAGCCTTGTCCTCGTCAACACTCACACCTGTGTTAACGAGAGAATCACTGACAGGATGTCAACTAGTGCTTTTGTGGCAAGGCTGAAATGCAGTGGAATTTTTTGGGGGGATTCAGTTCATTTGCATGGCAAAGAGGGACTTTGCAATTAATTGCAATTCATCTGATCACTCTTCATGACACACATTTCTCCTGATTTTGTACGTTTGCCCACTGACAAAGAAATGATCAGTCTATAATTTTAATTGTAGGTTTATTTGAACAGTGGGAGACAGAATAACAACAAAAAAAACGTTGTTATGTTATGAATTGTTTTGCATTTTAATGAGGGAAAAAAGTATTTGACCCCCTCAATCAGAAAGATTTCTGGCTCTCAGGTGTCTTTTATACAGGTAACGAGCTGAGATTAGGAGCACACTCTTAAAGGGAGTGCTCCTAATCTCAGTTTGTCACCTGTATAAAAGACACCTGTCCAAAGAAGCAATCAATCAATCAGATTGCAAATTCTCCACCATGGCCAAGACCAAAGAGCTCTCCAAGGATGTCAGGGACAAGATTGTAGACCTACACAAGGCTGGAATGGGCTACAAGACCATCGCCAAGCAGCTTGGTGAGAAGGTGACAACAGTTGGTGCGATTATTCGCAAAATGGAAGAAACACAAAAGAACTGTCAATCTCCCTCGGCCTGGGGCTCCATGCAAGATCTCACCTCGTGGAGTTGCAATGATCATGAGAGCGGTGAGGAATCAGCCCAGAACTACACAGGAGGATCTTGTCAATGATCTCAAGGCAGCTGGGACCATAGTCACCAAGAAAACAATTGGTAACACACTACGCCGTGAAGGACTGAAATCCTGCAGCTCGCAAAGGTCCCCTGCTCAAGAAAGCACATATACATGCCCGTCTGAAGTTTGCCAATGAACATCTGAATGATTCAGAGGACAACTGGTTGAAAGTGTTGTGGTCAGATGAGACCAAAATGGAGCGCTTTGGCATCAACTCATCTCGCCGTGTTTGGAGGAAGAGGAATGCTGCCTATGACCCCAAGAACACCATCAATACCGTCAAACATGGACGTGGAAACATTATGCTTTGGGGGTGTTTTTCTGCTAAGGGGACAGGACAACTTCACCGCATCAAAGGGACGATGGACGGGGTGAGAACCTCCTTCCCTCAGCCAGGGCATTGAAATGGGTCGTGGATGGGTATTCCAGCATGACAATGACCCAAAACACACGGCCAAGGAGTGGCTCAAGAAGAAGCACATTAAGGTCCTGGAGTGGCCTAGCCAGTCTCCAGACTTTTAATCCCATAGAAAATCTGTGGAGGGAGCTGAAGGTTCGAGTTGCCAAACGTCAGCCTCGAAACCTTAATGACTTGGAGAAGATCTGCAAAGAGGAGTGGGACAAAATCCCTCCTGAGATGTGTGCAAACCTGGTGGCCAACTACATGAAACGTCTGACCTCTGTGATTGCCAACAAGGGTTTTACCACCAAGTACTAAGTCATGTTTTGCAGAGGGGTCAAATACTTATTTCCCTCATTAAAATGCAAATCAATTTATAACATTTTTCATATGCGTTTTTCTGGATTCTTTTGTTGTTATTCTGTCTCTCACTGTTCAAATAAACCTACCATTAAAATTATAGACTGATCATTTTTTTGTCAGTGGGCAAACGTACAAAATCAGCTGGGGATCAAATACTTTTTTCCCTCACTGTAATTGCAAAAGGGTTTTCTAATGATCAATTAGCTAATTCAAGTTTATTATTTTAAAAGGTTAACACAATGTGCCATTGGAACACAGGAGTTATTGTTGCTGATAATGGGCCTCTGTACGCCTATTTAGATATTCTGTAAAAAATCTGCCATTTCCAGCTACAATAGTCATTTACAACATTAACAATGTCTACACTGTATTTCTGATCAGTTTGATGTTATTTTAATGGACAAAAAGGACATTTCTAAGCGACCCCAAACTCTTGAATGGCAGTGTATATATTTTGTGCGTTAGGTTTTAGCATTACATCCATTGTGAAGGCCTCAGACTCTTGTTTTTCCAGATCAGGGTGTGCTCTATATTATGGGTCATAAGACATATATAAACTAATTTCTTTTCTTTCTGCTTTTCAGTTGAGTACATGTAATACCGTGTCTAAAATATATACTCTTTTTTATTTAGGTTCTTACCAGTTTTCAATACATTTTCCAATTGAGAAGATTTGGATGTTCATCAAAATACTAGAATAAAATTCACAAACAAGTGAAAGATTTGGTATAAATTGCCATGCCTAGTTAGTAGCAGTTAAACATTTTCATTTAGATAATCTGAACGTATCTAGACAAATATAGGTGAGAAATTCTGAAACAAATAATGAGCGATATGAATTCATTAGAACATTTTACAAATATTTTAAACTAAATATCTTGCCTAAGTAAAGTATATGTCAATTGAAATGTATACTGTTTCAAACAGAAACCCCACACTCAACTTGACTGTTGTCTTAGTTATTTGATAACCTGATATACTTTTATTTACCACCGTGTGAAGCTCAGCTAGTTTTGTAATTAGTGTCAAAAAGCATAATGTGTATCTCTTTCTCTCTCTCTCTCTCCATTTTCTCCCTCCATCCCTATCCCTGTCACTCAGGACTGCTGAAAGTCGGGATCGAGCATATGATCACAGTGCCTATGGTCATCACGAGCGTGCTAGCAGCAGCTTTGACCGGCAGCGTCACTACGACACAGACTATTACCGAGATACCAGGGAGAGAACGCTTAACACTGGGACTGGAACTGCCAGTGGAGGTGGTGGGGCTGTCTCTGCAGGGGTTGGTGGTGGGGTTGTAGGTGCAGGCGTCAGTGGAACAGGTGGAGGGGTTGTGGCTGGAGGAAGTGGAGGATCTTTATCGATTGGTGTGGGATACTATCGTTCACATAGCCGGAGCCCGAGCCACTTTGATACACCAGAGCCTCGATATGAGCCTCGTGCCAGAGAACCATTTATACTGGCCAGTGTAGTTCATAGGGATTTGTACCATGAAGAGGGAGGTCGGCGTAGAGATCGGTCTTACCACGACAGTCGCAGCCGATCTCCACACTCTTCACATTCACGTAACCCCTCTCCACAAAGGTTGGCGACTCAGGCATCCTGGCCTCCCCGCTCCCACAGTGGCTCTGGATCTCACAGCCGTTCCTCCAGTTCCGACTCACTCAGCAGTACCAGCAGCAGCACCACCAGTGGCAGGTAGGTAGTGAGTGCTCATTAGTTTCACTTTCATGCATTCTGTCCCCTGCAGTTATCACATGGTGCCCATCTTTCTGCTTTACTCCGAGTACAACTTGCTCAATGAAATAATACATCAGAAGGTTTCTTAAACAAGAAGCATAGTTAGCCACCCAAATTTAGTACTTAGCCACCCACATTCAAAGTTACGTTTCACTCAGAATGCAACCTAAACTCAGCAAAAAAAGAAACATCCTCTCACTGTCAACTGCGTTTATTTTCAGCAAACTTAACGTGTAAATATTTGTATGAACATAACTAGATTCAACAACTGAGACATAAACTGAACAAGTTCCACAGACATGTGACTAACAGAAATGTAATAATGTGTCCCTGAACAAAGGGGGATCAAAATCAAAAGTAAGTCAGTATCTGGTGTGGCCACCAGCTGCATTAAGTACTGCAGTGCATCTCCTCCTCATGGACTGCACCATATTTGCCAGTTCTTGCTGTGAGATGTTACCCCATTCTTCCACCAAGGCACCTGCAAGTTCCCAGACGTTTCTGGAGGGAATGACACTAGCCCTCACCCTCCGATCCCACAGGTCCCAGACGTGCTCAATGGGATTGAGATCCGGGCTCTTTGCTGGCCATGGCAGAACACTGACATTCCTGTCTTGCAGGAAATCACGCACAGAACGAGCAGTATGGCTGGTGGCATTGTCATGCTGGAGGGTCATGTCAGGATGAGCCTGCAGGAAGGGTACATGAGGTAACGCACAGCTTGGACATTGCCTGCAATGACAACAAGCTCAGTCCGATGATGCTGTCACACACTGCCCCAGACCAATATGGGCCCTCCACCTCCAAATTGATCCCGCTCCAGAGTACAGGCCTCGGTGTAACGCTCATTCCTTCGACGATAAACGCGAATCTGACCATCGCCCCTGGTGAGACAAAACCGCGACTCGTCAGTGAAGAGTACTTTTTGCCAGTCCTGTCTGGTCCAGCGACGGTGGGTTTGTGCCCATAGATGACGTTGTTGCCGGTGATGTCTGGTGAGGACCTGCCTTACAACAGGCTGGACTGAGGGCTTGTCGGCCTATTGTGGACTGTCTGAGCACTGATGGAGGGATTGTGCATTCCTGGTGTAACTCGGGCAGTTGTTGTTGCCATCCTGTACTTGTCCCGCAGGTGAGATGTTCGGATGTACCGATCCTGTGCAGGTGTTGTTACACGTGGTCTGCCACTGCGAGGACGATCAGCTGGCCGTCCTGTCTCCCTGTAGCGCTGTCTTAGGCGTCTTAGAGTACGGATATTGCAATTTATTGCCCTGGCCACATCTGCAGTCCTCATGCCTCCTTGCAGCATGCCTAAGGCACGTTCAAGCAGATGAGCAGGGACCTTGGGCATCTTTCTTTTGGTGTTTTTCAGAGTCAGTAGAAAGGCCTCTTTAGTGTCCTAAGTTTTCATAACTGTGACCATAATTGCCTACAGTCTGTAAGCTGTTAGTGTCTTAAAGACCGTTCCACAGGGGAATGTTAATTGTTTATGGTTCATTGAACAAGCATGGGAAACAGTGTTTAAACCCTTTACAATGATCTGTGAAGTTATTTGGATTTTTACGAATTATTTTTGAAAGACAGTGTCCTGAAAAGGGACGTTTCTTTTTTTGCTGAGTTTAGTTATGGGTGATTCCTCATGAAACTAGAACAAGACCTTACATTTTTTGATTTTCATGAAATGTGATCTATAGAAGGGTCCTTTAGAGAAAGGATTGTTTACATATATTTGACATTTGTATCTTAAGCATAATTGAGACATAATTCATTTAAGTTAGAATATTTGTGCCATTTTGGCCTTACCCAGGCCTCCTTTATGACTTCATTGGTATCTGTAGAAGCTACAAATCAAAAGTTGTAGTCATATGAATCGTTACATCTTATACTGCAATATGAGTAGTATTTTGATTTCAATAACCATTTTCTTATATTAATGAATGAATATAAAAAAAAACATGAATTGAAATTATACAATTTGATTTGTCAATTTGTTTAAATATATTTTTTTACATAATATATTCTAATTCATTTCAAGGTTCCCGAGTGCGCCGAAATCTGCATAGTAGACAATGTAAGCAATCACAGCCCTCCTTTTACACCTGCATATCCTACAAGTCACTAGCAGAGGGCGACAATTTTTACATTCACTCTATTGGTAATGCTTTCAAATTGGATCATAACTTTTAAAGGTAGCAGAGATCCCACTCTGGAACTTTTTATATGCGCGTGTAGAGTATATTATGTTTATGAATATTGAAAATATACATTTTTCTATATGTTGTTGCATTTAAGAAATGTGCTATTGAAATCAAAATACTACTCATATTACAGAGCAAGCAGTAAAGCTTTATATGACACCAACTTGTGCTTTGTAGCACTTACATATTAATCATTATAGAGTCTTAAAGGAGACCTGGGTGAGGCAAAAATATCCCAAATATTCCAACTTCATTTAATTATTTCTCAATTATGCTAAGGATTGGACCCTTTTTTTTTTTTTTCAATTGTCGCCTAAAATGACAAACCCAAATCTAACTGCCTGTAGCGCAGGACCTGAAGCAAGGATATGCATATTCTTGATACCATTTGAAAGGAAACACGTTGAAGTTTGTGGAAATGTGAAACTAATGTAGGAGAATATAACACATTAGATCTGGTAAAAGATAATACAAAGAAAAAAACATGCGTTTTTTTTATTTAATTTCTTTCTACCATCTTTGAAATGCAAGAGAAAGGCCATAATGTATTATTCCATCCCAGGCACAAATTTTGATTTTGGTCACTAGATGGCAGCAGTGTGTGTGCAAAGTTTTAGACAGATTTAAAAATATATATATTTTACCTTTTATTTAACTAGGCAAGTCAGTTAAGAACAAATTCTTATTTTCAATGACAGCCTAGGAACAGTGGGTTAACTGCCTTGTTCAGGGGAAGAACGACAGATTCAGCTCGGGGATTCGATCTTGCAACCTTTCGGTTACTAGTCCAACGCTCTAACCACTAGGCTCCCTGCCGCCCCAATGAACCATTGCATATCTGTTCAAAATGTTGTATCGAGACTCCCCAAATGTGCCTAGTTGGTTTATTAATACCTTTTCGAATTCATAATTGTGCACTCTCAAACAATAGCATGTTATTCTTTTCACTGTAATAGCTACTGTAACTTGGACAGTGCAGTTAGATTAACAAGAATTTAAACTTTCTGCCCATGTCAGATATGTCTATGTCCTGGGAAATTATTTTGTTACTTACAACCTCATTCTAATCACATTAGCCTACATTAGCTCAACCATCCCGCGGGGTGGACACACCGATCCCGTAGAGGTTAAAGGGATACTTCAGGATTTTGGCTATGAGGCCCTTTATCTACTTCCCCAGAGTCAGATGAACTCGTGGATACCATTTTTATGTGTCTTTGTGCAGTTGGAAGGAAGTTGCTAACTAGCACAAGGGCAAATGCTAACTAGTGCTAGTGCAAATGATAACTCGCGTTAGCGCAATGACTGGAAGTCTATGGTATCTGCTAGCATGAAACTACCTCCAACTTCCTTCATACTGGATGCAGAGACATATAAATGGTATCCATAAGTTTGACTCTGGGGAAGTAGATAAACGGCCTCATTTGCCAAAATCCCGAAGTATCCCTTTAAGATACAATGTAAAAAAAGATGTTAACAATCCTTCCTCCAAAGGACCCTTCTACAGATTAAATTTGGTGAAAATCGCCAAAATCGTGGTCTTGTTTTGTTCCAGATTTGTGAGGAATCATCCTTATGTAATGCTTTATGATAACCAATTATTATGACAAGCATGCCCCTCCAAGAACTTAAAGGACTGGCTTATTAATCTTGCTTGTGGCATATGATTTGAATTCACTCAACTCAAATTGATTGTAGTTTAAGCGTCTCTGGCTTACAAACTTCTGAGTGAAATTAAAGCTAGTTAGCGTTATTAGCATCAGAACTCCTGTTCAGTATGCACCAACTTGGCTTTGTCGAATGTAATGCAATGAACTCTAGGTTCAAATTTGGTTTTAACAAAAATGTTACTATTTTTTTTACTATACTATTTCCACTTTTGCTTTTTTGGTGTGAATTGCTCAGACCCACTAAATTCCTTGAAAAAAAGATATGGGTGTGAAATGCTAAATAAAGGGTATTCAAATCTTACCCTGGGAGGTCCGGAGTACTGCTGGTTTTCTGTTCTACCTGTAATTATTGCTCCCACCTACTGTCCCATGTCTAAATCAGTCCCTGATTTAGATCTGAAGAATTAAAAAGCAGTGGAACTGGCTTCTAGGTCCAGCTTTGAATTTGAGGGGGCTAGAATTTAAAGCCCCACTAATCTTGAGCCGAAGTAAGTCCTTGGAAATCTGCTATAAATATGACGACAAATTCCAACAACTGGCGTTGAAAAGCAAATTGATATGGTATGACAGTGAAAATATTCAAGGAGTCTTCTTTAGCGCGGCAAGGATAAGTAGGTTCTATAATTTAAGCAGTTTCATTGGTTATTTGAGAGCGTTGTGATCTGACACAATAGACTGTGCAGATTGACATGCTTGGTGGTTTCAGGAAGAAATGCTGCAGGGAATTTTTGGAGACTGCTGGTGTATTTTCTCACTGGCCACCTCTGTGTATGGGTCATGGCTCCCCCCCTCCGTGAGATCCAGTTGTAACTGGAAATTTCTAGCCACTGCTGGCTCCCTGCCCACTCCCACAGGCCAGGCTCCATCAGCAGCACTTATGGGAGTGTCTGAGGGAAGGAGGAGGAGCAGAGGCAAACAAATAGCAGAGGGAAGGCTGGAAAATTGAGAAGGGCATGAGAATAGGGGGTGTACTACTAAAGGGATGCACAGCTTATGAAATGCCTATTGCAAGTCTGAACATATCTATTGGTCATGTTTACTACTGTGTGACAGTATACTGTGATATTAAACTATTTCAGCATAATTTAGCAAAGCAAAATAAATTACCATCTCACAATAGGTTGAGATGGAATGGTAGAACTGTACAATTAAAATACGAAATTGTTTTATTTTTATTACATATGAGGATTGCACCTCATATTTATTTTCTAAAACATTTCCTTTTTTTGCTCCCTTTC
The DNA here is from genome assembly GCA_030435695.1 of Brachymystax lenok tsinlingensis. Lineage (NCBI taxonomy): Eukaryota > Metazoa > Chordata > Actinopteri > Salmoniformes > Salmonidae > Brachymystax > Brachymystax lenok. The sequence continues at coordinate 19,797,434 of CM059803.1, read as the reverse complement.
TGTGACTTCTGTTATAAAATATATTATTCCATCTATCAACACAAGCAGTATAATGTCAAAATTGCTCTCTATTTGCTCTACAAAAGCCAGTGTCTCTTTGTTTTGTCATCTACCTGTGAGTCATTGTTTGCTAAAATTGGAATCTATGCACTTGTGATCTAACTTGAGTTCTCAGCTGCTCTCAAACCTTGGTTGTTAGTCATGGTGATTTGATTCAAATCCATATTGGCACGATCTTCTGAATGCACTCATGGATAACTCATATATTCACCAACACGGTGAACAGATATACAGAATATTCTACTTCAACATATAAATAGGAAAAAAAACAAATCAAAACATATTTGATTCCATGTGTATGAATTGTGAGAACAGTGCCACTCAAAGGCAGGTAATGGTACTACATATTCCTTTATGCTAGGGTAACCTTCATTATTTCCAACCTCCATAAGTTTGTTCAACATGATTGTTGAGTGTTTTGGGTGATACTCACAAAACTGGCACTTGAAGAAGAAAAAAAGAAAAAAAATAGATTCTACACCATAATTCCTCTTATTGATCTAATATTATGCATTTAACCACAAAAGTTGTTGAAGTCCAAAAAAGTAAAACAAATCAATTTCTAATATTTAACATTGCGCACCTAATGAAAAGGCCTGAGTTAATGTATTTTGTAATAGATCTCATTACCTCAACACAACCTTCTGAATCTTGTTTTTTGTCATAATTACTTGTGTATGTACAGTTGGAAGTCGGAAGTTTACATACATACACTACCCGGTGAAATGTGAGGCGCCAAATTCAAAATCCAAAAGTTGAATTATGAAACATTCATCAATATGCAAGTGTTGCATAGTCATCAAAAGCTCTGATTCTTGGCAATATCACAGCGTTGTCAGATTTCAAAAAGGCTTTACGGCAAAAGCACAACATTTGATTGTTTGAGGATAGCACCTCTATTTTATGCATTAGCATATATCCATAACCAACGTGGGTCTCAAAAAACGCATAAAATCCCTTACCTTCGAAGAACTTCTGCTGAGGGCTTCCCAAGTGTCCAACGAAGACATCCAATTGTTCTTTTGTTAGAAAAAGTCATTTATTATATCCATAAATCTCAGTTTGGTTGGCGCGTTATGATCATAAAATCCACCGTTGAGTCGCCCATTGAACCGTGAAGAGAACACGTTCAAATGATACCTAAACACTTTCTACAAACAAATCAAACATCATTTTTAATGTATCCTTAGGTATCCTTTTGTGTATATTTGGTGTAATATTTCAACCGGACGTTAACGTGAACGATAGGAAAGAAAAATAAAGTGGTTCGCGTTCACAATCTCAAGCGCGTCAAACCTTGTTTACAAAAGTGGTTCCCTGACTTCTTCCTGTTCCTATCCGTTTTGGTTACTCCTAGGTTACTCCACTCCAATTTGCATACCGCCCCAACAGATCCACAGATGACGCAATCTCTATTGCACTCCACACTGCCCTTTCACACCTAGACAAAAGGAACACCTATGTGAGAATGCTCTTCATTGACTACAGCTCAGCGTTCAACACCATAGTGCCCTCAAAGCTCATCAATAAGCTAAGGACCCTGGGACTAAACACCTCCTTCTGAAACAGGATCCTGGACTTCCTAACGGGCTGCCCCCAGGTAGCATGGGTAGGTATAAACACATCCGCCACGCTGATCCTCAATACGGGCCCCTCGGGTGTGTGCTCAGTCCCCTGTACTCCCTGTTCACTCATGACTGCACGGCCAGGCACGACTCCCAACACCATCATTCAATTTGCTGATGACAACAGTGGTAGGTCTGATCACCGACAACGATGAGACAGCATATAGGGAGGAGGTGAGAGACCTGGCTGTGTGGTTCCAGGACAACAACCTCCATCAACGTGATCAAGACAAAGGAGATTATTGTGGACTACAGGAAAAAGAGGACCAAGCACGCCCCAATTCTCATCGACAGGGCTGCAGTGGAGCATGTTGAGAGCTTCAAGTTCCTTGGTGTCCACATCGCTAACAAACTAACATGGTCCAAGCACACCAAGACAGTCGTGAAGAGGGCGCAACAAAACCTACTCCCCCTCCGGAAACTGAAAAGATTTGGCATGGGTCCTCAGATCCTCAAAAGGTTCTACAGCTGCACCATCGAGAGCATCCTGACTGGTTGCATGACTGCTTGATATGGCAACTGTTCGGCCTCCGACCGCAAGCCACTACAGAGGGTAGTGCGAACGGCCCAGTACATCACTGGGGCCAAACTTCCTGCCACCCAGGACTTCTATACCAGGCGGTGTCAGAGGAAGGCCCTAAAAATTGTCAGACTCCAGCCACCCCAGTCGTAGACTGTTCTCTCTGCTACCGTACGGTACCGGAGCGCTTTGTCTATGAAACTCCTGAACATCTAATCAAATGACTACCCAGACTATTTGCATTGTCCCCCCTCCCTCTCTTTTACACCGCTGCTACTTTCTGTTGTTATCATCTATGCATAGTCACTTCAACTACTCTACCTACATGTACATACTACCTCAACTAACCGGTGCCCCCACACATTGACTCTGTACCGGTACCCCCCTGTGTGTAGTCTTGCTATTGTTATTTTGCTGCTGCTCTTTAAGTACTTATTTTTCTTACTCTTATCCAATTTTTTTTAACTGCATTGTTCGTTAGGGGATCGTAAGTAAGCATTTCACTGTAAAGTCTACACCTGCTGTATTCGACGCACGTGACTAATATTGATTGGCTGTTTTACAAAAAATATATATTCAATAGGTGTAAGCAGTGGTCCTAGTAAATAAGAAAAGTTACCAGGACAGCACACCCATTGACTATACATTAGAATTTGATTATTATCATTACCGAAACAGACCTAAAGAATTCTTCAGTAATGAGAAATGTGTGTTTCGGTAATGAAAGCTCAATCTGCAAGTAATAGGAGACAGACATTGAGTCAGCAAACAATTGACCATCACTTAAGCTCATTCATGCCTCCATGTTGGTAAGGTAATGGTTTTCAACCTTTTTCCCATTTGGAGCTTTTTTGTCATTTCGGTGAAAGGTCAAGTGTCTTAAAGGGGTGTTTGAGAAGAAGATCCTCATTCTGAAGGCATATAAATTCAATTAACTTGTGCTCATCTAAGGACTACTCCTCTAGATGATGCATCATGGGTGAATAAAACTTTATTTAAAAAATTATTGGTGTGTTTATAGCAACTTAAAGTGTTACGGTAATGAGAAACATATCCACAGACACTGTTTTAAGTAATAAATATAAATTATATGATTTATGGACAAACTACAGCAACATATTTTGTTTTATTCAACATTTGATAAAGTTACCCGAAAATGTAATTGGACTAATTTCAGTAAAAAATTTACAATTTATTTAAAATAAGACTGTGCCATAAACTAGGCATCTTAGTCTTCAGAATGATAGAAAACTGATGCATCTGCAACAATCAACTAACTCAATTTGTTACTGCCATAGTTAAAACTTGTTTAATGAGAATCACCCGTATAATGGATTGACGATGATTCCGATATACATCACATCTGTGAGCTATATCAGTATCTTTGTGCATAGAGATGTATTTTAAATGTAATATTTCAGACAAAAGCACACAATATCTGAGTCATCAGTTCTTTACAGTGATTTACTCCTTTTCTTATGACTGATATATGAAATGTACACTAATCTATTTTCCATTAAGCCTCTGTGTTCCTCTTTGGCAGCAGTGATTCCAGCAGTAGTTCAAGTGATGTCTCCCCAGCACGTTCAGTTCAGTCTGCTGCCATCCCTGCACCTTCATCTCTGCCTTTATCTGCCCTTGACAAGGATGAGCCTCGAAAAAGCTTTGGTGTCAAGGTCCAGAATCTTCCTGTGCGTTCTACAGGTGAGGATTTGACCCCTTTAGCTGGAGGGAAAAGGTACCCAATGGTCATACTTGAGTAAAAGTAAAGCTACCTTAATAGAAAATGACTAAAGTAAAATTTAAGTCACCCAGTAAAATACTACTTGTCTAAAAGTATTTGGTTTTAAGTATACTTAAGTATCAAAAGTAAAAATAAAATCCCTTATATTAAGCAAACCAGACCGCATCATTTTCTTGTTTTAAAAATGTACGGATAGCCAGGGCCACTCTCAGACATAATTTACAAATAAAGCATTTGTGTTTATTGAGTCCGCCAGATCAGAGGTAGTAGGGATGACCAGGGATGTTCTCTTGATAAGTGTGTGAATTGGACCATTTTCCTGTTCTGCATTCATAATGTACCGAATACTTTTGCGTGTCAGGAAAATTGTATGGAGTAAAAATATATATTTTTTTTATTTAGGAATGTAGTGAAGTAAAAGTTGTCAAAAATATAAATAGTAAAGTACAAATACCCCCCAAAATGACTTATTTATTTTTATTTAATTAGGCAAGATACCCCCAAAAAACTTTAAAGTACTTTAAAGTATTTTTACTTAAGTAGTTTACACCACTGCTGCTGTGTATATACTGTACATTATCTACTCCACGCTACATGTGGGCAATACACTGTTCGTTTTTGGTAATAGTATAATTTGTTGAGTTAGTTACATTGTTGTGGATTTTTTTACTGCAGATAAGAATTAGTCACTGTGTGCACATGAAGGTATTTAGTCAAAAACTTTTATTTTAGTATTTGTTCCCTCCGATGCTTTCAGATACAAGTCTGAAGGATGGCCTGTTCCATGAGTTCAAGAAGTATGGGAAGGTGACGTCTGTGCAAATCCATGGAGCTTTAGAGGAGCGCTATGGACTATTGTTCTTTCGCCAGCAGGAGGACCAGGAGAAGGCCCTGGCTGCATCAAAGGGGAAGCTGTTTTTTGGCATGCAAATTGAGGTCATTGCCTGGAACGGCCCTGGTGCGTCCACAACTGGTATATAAATGAGCTTGAGTTTTTCCTAACCATGTAACCTGACCAGGAAAATCTCTGGGCTCTATTAAGATTATATAAAACTTTTTTTTTTTAAATATGATTTTAACAGGTTCATGAATATATGCGTTTCTCTTTTCAGAGACTGAAAGCGAGAATGAGTTCCGGCCTCTGGATGAGAGGATAGACGAGTTTCACCCCAAAGCCACACGGACTCTGTTTATTGGGAACCTGGAAAAGACCACAAGCTACCATGATATGCTCAATATCTTTCAGCGCTTTGGGGAGATAGTGGTAAGTGAAATACATGATGAATCTGCATGTTGCAAATTTAGATTTTATGAGGAACACATTTCCTAATTCCACACTGCCACTCTTAATTCAGTGTTGCATTTCTTTCCATTCACATAGGATATTGACATCAAGAAAGTTAATGGTGCCCCTCAGTATGCCTTTCTACAGTACAGTGACATTACCAGTGTTTGTAAGGCCATAAAGAAGATGGATGGAGAGTACCTCGGCACCAATAGGCTAAAGGTGAGAAGAGCATTATAACTAGAATTTCACTAAACACATCTTTGGAATGTACAACTGAGATTTTTTGTTGTTGATGGTTGTGACTGGAGTGATGTCAACAGGATAATATTGTTGACATGTTAATTCTCCATCTTTCTACAGCTTGGATTTGGAAAAAGTATGCCCACTACTTGTGTTTGGTTAGATGGTTTAGCCTCCAACATCACAGAGCAGTATCTCACTCGTCATTTCTGTCGTTATGGACATGTTGTCAAGGTAAGCCTGCTCCTTATTCCTGTTTAAGCCTTTCTCTTGTGACACATCCCCATTTCATGATTTTTTTTTGTATATATACAGTGGGGAAAAAAAGTATTTAGTCAGCCACCAATTGTGCAAGTTCTCTCACTTAAAAAGATGAGAGAGGCCTGTAATTTTCATCATAGGTACACTTCAACTATGACAGACAAAATGAGGAAAAAAAATCCAGAAAATCACATTGTAGGATTTTTTTATGAATTTATTTGCAGATTATGGTGGAAAATAAGTATTTGGTCAATAACAAAAGTTTCTCTCAATACTTTGTTATATACCCTTTGTTGGCAATGACAGAGGTCAAACGTTTTCTGTAAGTCTTCAAGGTTTTCACACACTGTTGCTGGTATTTTGGCCCATTCCTCCATGCAGATCTCCTCTAGAGCAGTGATGTTTTGGGGCTGTCGCTGGGCAACACGGACTTTCAACTCCCTCCAAAGATTTTCTATGGGGTTGAGATCTGGAGACTGGCTAGGCCACTCCAGGACCTTGAAATGCTTCTTCACGAAGCCACTCCTTCGTTGCCCGGGCGGTGTGTTTGGGATCATTGTCATGCTGAAAGACCCAGCCACGTTTCATCTTCAATGCCCTTGCTGATGGAAGGAGGTTTTCACTCAAAATCTCACGATACATGGCCCCATTCATTCTTTCCTTTACACGGATCAGTCGTCCTGGTCCCTTTGCAGAAAAACAGCCCCAAAGCATGATGTTTCCACCCCCATGCTTCACAGTAGGTATGGTGTTCTTTGGATGCAACTCAGCATTCTTTGTCCTCCAAACACGACGAGTTGAGTTTTTACCAAAAAGTTATATTTTGGTTTCATCTGACATTCTCCCAATCCTCATCTGGATCATCCAAATGCTCTCTAGCAAACTTTAGACGGGCCTGAACATGTACTGGCTTAAGCAGGGGGACACGTCTGGCACTGCAGGATTTGAGTCCCTGGCGGCGTAGTGTGTTACTGATGGTAGGCTTTGTTACTTTGGTCCCAGCTCTCTGCAGGTCATTCACTAGGTCCCCTGTGTGGTTCTGGGATTTCTGCTCACCGTTCTTGTGATCATTTTGAACCCACGGGGTGAGATCTTGCGTGGAGCCCCAGATGGAGGAAGATTATCAGTGGTCTTGTATGTCTTCCATTTCCTAATAATTGCTCCCACAGTTGATTTCTTCAAACCAAGCTGCTTACCTATTGCAGATTCAGTCTTCCCAACCTGGTGCAGGTCTACAATTTTGTTTCTGGTGTCCTTTGACAGCTCTTTGGTCTTGGCCATAGTGGAGTTTGGAGTGTGACTGTTTGAGGTTGTGGACAGGTGTCTTTTATACTGATAACAAGTTCAAACAGGTGCCATTAATACAGGCAATGAGTGGAGGACAGAGGAGCCTCTTAAAGAAGAAGTTACAGGTCTGTGAGAGCCAGAAATCCTGCTTGTTTGTATGTGACCAAATACTTATTTTCCACCATAATTTGCAAATAAATTCATAAAAAATCCTACAATGTGATTTTCTGGATTTTTTTTCCTCATTTTGTCTGTCATAGTTGAAGTGTACCTATGATGAAAATTACAGGCCTCTCTCATCTTTTTAAGTGAGAGAACTTGCACAATTGGTGGCTGACTAAATACTTTTTTTCCCCACTGTATACATACAGTTGAAGTCGGAAGTTTACATACACTTAGGTTGGAGTCATTAAAACTCGTTTTTAAACCACTCCACAAATTTCTTGTTAACAAACTATAGTTTTGGCAAGTCGGTTAGGACGTCTACTTTGTGCATGGCACAAGTAATTTTTCCAACAATTGTTTACAGACAGATTATTTTACTTATAACTCACTTTATCACAATTCCAGTGGGTCAGAAGTTTACATACACTAAGTTGACTGTGCCTTTAAACAGCTTGGAAAATTCCCAAAAATTATGTCATGGCTTTAGAAGCTTCTGATAGGCTAATTTACATAATTTGAGTCAATTGGAGGTGTGGATGTGTTTCAAGGCCTACCTTCAAACTCAGTGCCTCTTTGCTTGACATCATGGCAAAATCAAAAGAAATCAGCCAAGACCTCAGAAAAAAATTGTAGACCTCCACAAGTCTGGTTCATCCTTGGGAGAAATGTCCAAATGCCTGAAGGTACCACGTTCATCTGTACAAACAATAGTACGCAAGTATAAACACCATGGGACCACGCAGCCGTCATACCGCTCAGGAAGGAGACGTGTTCTGTCTCCTAGAGATGAACGTACTTTGGTGTGAAAAGTGCAAATCAATCCCAGAACAACAGCAAAGGACCTTGCGAAGATGCTGGAGGAAACCGGTACAAAACCATCTATATCCACAGTAAAACGAGTCCTATATCGTCATAACCTGAAAGGCCGCTCATCAAGGATGAAGCCACTGCTCCAAAACCGACATAAAAAGCCAGACTACGCTTTGCAACTGTTTGGCCATAATGACCATCATTATGTTTGGAGGAAAAAGGGGGAGGCTTGCAAGCCGAAGAACACCATCCCAACCGTGAAGCACGGGGGTGGCAGCATCATGTTGTGGGGGTGCTTTGCTGCAGGAGGAACTGGTGCACTTCATAAAATAGATGGCATCATGAGGTAGGAAAATTATGTGGATATATTGAAGCAACATCTCAAGACATCAGTCAGGAAGTTAAAGCTTGGTCGCAAATGGGTCTTCCAAATGGACAATGACCCCAAGCATACTTCCAAAGTTGTGTCAAAATGGCTTAAGGACAACAAAGTCAAGATATTGGAGTGGCCATCACAAAGCTCTGACCTCAATCCTATAGAAAATTTGTGGGCAAAACCTGAAAAAGCGTGTGCGAGCAAGGAGGCCTACAAACCTGACTCAGTTACACCAGCTCTGTCATGAGGAATGGGCCAAAATTCAACCAACTTGTTGTGGGAAGCTTGTGGAAGGCTACTTGAAACGTTTGACCCAAGTTAAAGACACTCAATTGGTATTTGGTAGCATTGCATGTAAACTTCTGAACCACTGGGAATGTGATGAAAGAAATAAAAGCTGAAATAAATAATTCTCTCTACTATTATTCTGAAATTTCACATTCTTAAAATAAAGTGGTGATCCTAACGGACCTAAAACAGGGATTTTCTCTAGGATTAAACTGAGTTTAAATGTATTTGGATGTTTTTTGTCCAACACTGTATTTTTGATCAATTTGATGTAGACATTAATGTTGGAAATTACTATTGTAACTGGAAACGGCTGATTTTTAATGGAATCTCTATATAGGTGACACACACACACACACACACACACACACACACACACATCACTCCTGTGTTCCAGTGGCACGTTCTGTTAGCTAATCCAAGTTGATCATTTTAAAAGGCTAATTGATCATTAGAAAACCCTTTTCCAATTATGTTAGCACAGCTGAATACTGTTGTTCTGATTCAAAGAAGCAATAAGACTGGCCTTCTTTAGACTAGTTGAGTGTCTGGAGCATCAGCATTTGTCGGTTCAATTACAGGCTCAAAATGGCCAGAAACAAAGACCTTTCTTCTGAAACTTGTTAGTCTATTCTTTCTCGGAGAAATGAAAGCTATTCCATGCGAGAAATTGCCAAGAAACTGAAGATCTCGTACAACGCTGTGTACTACTCCCTTCACAGAACAGCCCAAACTGTCTCTAACCAGAATAGAAAGAGGAGTGGGAGGCCCCGGTGCACAACTGAGCAAGAGGACAAGTACATTAGAGTGTCTAGTTTGAGAAAGATGCCTCACAAGTCCTCAACTGGCAGCTTCATTAAATAGTACCTGCTAAACACCAGTCTCAACGTCAACAGTGAAGAGGCGACTCCGGGATGCTGGCCTTCTAGGCAGAGCTCCTCTGTCCAATGTCTGTGTTATTTTGCCCATCTTAATCTTACATTTTTATTGGCCAGTCTGAGATATGGCTTTTTCTTTGCAACTCTGCCTAGGAGGCCAGCATCCCAAAGTCGCCTCTTCACTGTTGATGTTGAGACTGGTGTTTTGCGGGGTACTATTTAATGAAGCTGCCAGTTGAGGACTTGTGACACACACACACACACATATATATATATATATATATATATACACACAGTACCAGTCAAAAGTTTGGACACATCTACTAATTCAAGTGTTTTTCTTTATTTTTAAAATGTTCTACATTGTAGAGTAATAGTGAAGACATCAACACTATGCAATGGCACATATGGAATCAATTAGTAACCAGAAAAGTGTTAAACAAATCAAAATATATTTTAGATTCTTCAAAGTAGCCCCCCTTTGCCTTGCTGTCAGCTTTGCACAGTCTTGGCATTCTGTCAACCAGCTTCACCTGGAAAGCTTTTCCAACAGCCTTGAAGGAGTTCCCACATATGATGAGAACTTTTCCTTCACTCTGCAGTCCAACTCATCCTAGACCATCTCAATTGGGTTGAGGTCAGGTGATTGTGGAGGCCAGGTCATCTGATGCAGCACTCCATCACTCTCCTTCTTGGTCAAATATCCCTTACACACCCTGGAGGTGTGTTGATTTATTGTCCTGTTGAAAACAAATTATAGTCCCACGAAGGGTGGTAGCCATGCTGGTTAAGTGTGCCTTCAATTTTAAATAAATCACAGACGGTGTCACCAGCAAAACAACCCCACACCATCACACCACCACCTCCATGCTTCACGGTGGAAACCACAGATGCGTAGATCATCCATTCACTTACTCTGCGTCTAACAAAGACACGGCGGTTGTTACCAAAAATCACACATTTGGACTCATCAGACCAGAGGACAGATTTCCACTGGTCTAATGTTAATTGCTTGTGTTTCTTGGCCCAAGCAGATCTCTTATTCTTATTGGTGTCCTTTAGTAGTGGTTTCTTTGTAGCAATTCGACCATGAAGGCCTGATTCATGCTGTCTCCTCTGAACAGTTGATGTTGAGCTGTGTCTGTTACTTGAACACTATGAAGCGTTTATTTGGGCTGCAGTTTCTGAAACTGTTAACTCTAATGAACTTATCCTCTGCAGCAAAGGTAACTCTGGGTCTTCCTTTCCTGTGGCGGTCCTTATGAGAGCCAGTTTCATCATAGCATTTGATTGTTTTTCCGACTGCACATGAGGAAACTTTCAAAGCATTGACTGACCTTCATGTCTTAAAGTAATGATGGACTGTCGTTTCTCTTTGCTTATTTGAGGTGTTTTTGCCATAATATGTTCTTAGCCCTATGTGGAAAAATACCTTCTTCTGTATACCACCTCTACCTGTCACAACACAACTGATTGGCTCAAATGCATTAAGAAGTAAATAAATTCCACAAATTAACTTTTAACAAGGCACACCTGTTAATTAAAATACATTCCATGTGACTACCTCATGAAGCTGGTTGAGAGAATGTCAAGCCTGTGCAACGCTGTCATCAAGGCAAAGCGTGACTACTTTGAAGAATCTCAAATATAAAATATATTTTGATTTGTTTAACACTTTTTCGGTTACTACATGATTCCATATGTGTTATTTCATAGTTTTGATGTCTTCACTATTATTCTAAAATGTAGAAAATTGTAAAAATAAAGAAAAACACTTGAATGTGTAGGTGTGTCCTAACCTCCTAATCTTAACTGGTAGTGTGTGTGTGTGTGTGTGTACCTACAGTGGCTTCAGAATGTTGTCAGACCCCTTCCTCTTTTCCATTTTTTGTTACGTTTACATCCTTATTCAAAAATGTATTAAATTAAACATTTTTCTCATCAACCTACACACAGTACCCTATAATGACAAAGCGAAAAGAGATTTTTTGAAATTTTAGTAAATTTATTAAAAATAAAATAACAGAAATACCTTATTTACATAAGTATTCAGACCCTTGGCCAGTAACCGAAAGGCTGCTGAATCAAATCCCCAAGCTGTCAAGGTGAATATCTGTCGTTCTGCCCCTGAGCAAGGCTGTTCCCCGGCACCGATAACGTAGATGTCGATTAAGGCAGCTCCCCGCACATCTCGTATTCAGAGGGGTTGGGTTAAATGCAGAAGACCATTTCAATTGAATGCATTCAGTTGTAATACTGACTAGATATCCCCCTTTCCCTTTGCTATGAGACTCAAAATTGAGCTCAGGTGCATCCGGTTTCCATTGATCATCCTTGATGTATCTACAACTTGATTGGAGTCCACCTGTGGTAAATTCAATTGATTGAACATTATTTGCAAAGGCACACACCTGTCTATATAAGGTCCCACAATTGACAGTGCATGTCAGAGCAAAAACCAAGCCATGAGGTCGAAGGAATTGTCTATAGAGTGCTGAGACAGGATTGTATCAAGGCACATATCTGGGTAAGGGTACCAAAACATGTCTGCAGCTTTTGAAGGTCCTTAAGAACACAGTGGCCTCCATAATCCTTAGTGGAAGAAGTTTGGCACTACCAATGCTGTTCCTAGAGATGGCCGCTCAGCCTTACTGAGCAATCGGGGAGAAGGATCTTGGTCACCTCCCTGACCAAGAACCCGATGGTCACTTTGACCGCACTCCAGAGTTCCTCTGCAAAGATGGGAGAACCTTCCAGAAGGACAACCATCTCTGCAGCACTCTAACAATCAGGCCTTTTATGGTAGAGTGGCCAGAAGGAAACCACTCCTCAGTAAAAGGCACATGACAGCCCGCTTGGAGTTTGCCAAAAGGAACCTAAAGGACTGTCAGACCATGAGAAACATGATTCTCTGGTCTGATGAAACCAAGATTGAACTCTTTGGCCTGCATGCCAAGCGTCACGTCTGGAAGAAACCTGGCACCATCCCTATGGTGAAGCGTGGTGGCAGCATCATGCTGTGGGGATGGTTTTCAGCGGCAGGAACTGGAAGACGAGTCTAGATGAAGGGAAAGATTAATAGTGTGAAGAGATCCTTGATGAAAACCTGCTCCCAGGAGCTCAGGCTGAGGCAAAGGTTCACCTTCCAACAGGACAATGACCCTAAGCACAGAGCCAAGACAACACAGGAATGGCTTCGGGACAAGTCTCTGAATGTCCTTGAGTGGCCCAGCCAGAGCCTGGACTTAAACCCGACCAGAAAATAGCTGTGATATGATGCTCCCCATCCAACCTGACAGAGCTTGAGAGGATCTGCAGAGAAGAATGGGAGAAACTCTCCAAATACAGGTGTGCCAAGCTTGTAGCGTCATTTCCAAGAAGACTCTAGGCTGTAATTGCTGCCAAAGGTTCAAGGGTCTGAATACTTACAGTAAATGTGATATAATTTTTTTTTTTTATATACACTGCTCAAAAAAAATAAAGGGAACACTTAAATAACACAATGTAACTCCAAGTCAATCACACTTCTGTGAAATCAAACTGTCCACTTAGGAAGCAACACTGATTGACAATAAATTTCACATGCTGTTGTGCAAATGGAAAAGACAACAGGTGTAAATTATAGGCAATTAGCAAGACACCCCCAATAAAGGAGTGGTTCTGAAGGTGGTGACCACAGACCACTTCTCAGTTCCTATGCTTCCTGGCTGATGTTTTGGTCACTTTTGAATGCTGGCGGTGCTTTCACTCTAGTGGTAGCATGAGACGGAGTCTACAACCCACACAAGTGGCTCAGGTAGTGCAGCTCATCCAGGATGGCACATCAATGCGAGCTGTGGCAAGAAGGTTTGCTGTGTCTGTCAGCGTAGTGTCGAGAGCATGGAGGCGCTACCAGGAGACAGGCCAGTACATCACATCACATCAAATCAAATTTATTTATAAAGCCCCCCTTACATCAGCTGATGTCACAGAGTGCTGTACAGAAACCCAGCCTAAAACCCCAAACAGCAAGCAATGCAGGTGTAAAAGCACCAGGAGACGTGGAGGAGGCCGTAGGAGGGCAACAACCCAGCAGCAGGACCACTACCTCCGCCTTTGTGCAAGGAGGAGCACTGTCAGAGCCCTGCAAAATGACCTCCAGCAGGCCACAAATGTGCATGTGTCTGCTCAAACGGTCAGAAACAGACTCCATGAGGGTGGTATGAGGGTCCAACATCCACAGGTGGGGGTTGTGCTTACAGCCCAACTCCGTGCAGGACGTTTGGCATTTGCCAGAGAACACCAAGATTGGCAAATTCGCCACTGGCGCCCTGTGCTCTTCACAGATGAAAGCAGGTTCACACTGAGCACGTGACAAACGTGACAGAGTCTGGAGACGCCGTGGAGAACGTTCTGCTGCCTGCGACATCCTCCAGCATGACCGGTTTGGCGGTGGGTCAGTCATGGTGTGGGGTGGCATTTCTTTGGGGGCCGCACAGCCCTCCATGTGCTCGCCAGAGGTAGCCTGACTGCCATTAGGTACCGAGATGAGATCCTCAGACCCCTTGTGAGACCATATGCTGGTGCGGTTGGCCCTGGGTTCCTCCTAATGCAAGACAATGCTAGACCTCATGTGGCTGGAGTGTGTCAGCAGTTCCTGCAAGAGGAAGGCATTGATGCTAAGGACTGGCCCGCCCGTTCCCCAGACCTGAATCCAATTGAGCACATCTGGGACATCATGTCTCGCTCCATCCACCAACGCCACGTTGCACCACAGACTGTCCAGGAGTTGGCGGATGCTTTAGTCCAGGTCTGGGAGGAGATCCCTCAGGAGACCATCCGCCACCTCATCAGGAGCATGCCCAGGCGTTGTAGGGAGGTCATTCTGGCACGTGGAGGCCACACACACTACTGAGCCTCATTTTGACTTGTTTTAAGGACATTGCATCAAAGTTGGATCAGCCTGTAGTGTGGTTTTCCACTTAATTTTGAGTGTGACTCCAAATCCAGACCTCCATGGGTTGATAAATTTGATTTCCATTGATCATTTTTGTGTGATTTTGTTGTCAGCACATTCAACTATGTAAAGAAAAAAGTATTTAATAAGATTATTTCATTCATTCAGATCTATGATGTGTTATTTTAGTGTTCCCTTTATTTTTTTGAGCGGTGTATTTGTGAACAAATTCTAAAAGCCTGTTTTTCCTTAGTAATTATGTGGTATTGTGTGTAGAGTGATGGGGGGGGAACTATTTAATAAATTTTAGAATAAGGCTGTAATTTAACAAAATGTGGAAAAATTCAAGGTCTATTACTTTCCGAATGCACTGTATATAAGGAAGATCATTTTCGTGTTGCTAAATATGTTTCTTACTTCTCTCCCCTCCCACCACAGGTTGTATTTGACAGACCCAAAGGAATGGCCCTTATCCTGTACAATAACATAGAATATGCGCAGGCGGCTGTCAAGGAGACCAAGGGTTGGAAGATTGGTGGCAACAAAATTAAGGTAGCAAAAAAATGTCTTGTGAAATAGAATCTCTGTTGGTTGGGGAAATAGGCCAGGTGATTGAAGACCATTGTCCAAACAATGATATTTGTCTCTCATTTATCAGCGTCCATGTGTTTTTGATTGCAGGTGGACTTTGCCAATCAGGAAAGTCAGATGGCTTTCTATCACTCAATGCAGGCGTCTGGGCAGGACATTCGCGACTTCTATGAAATCCTATCTGAGCGAAGGTTTGTATCATTTTTACTAGATTCATTTTGTCACATATCCCCATTTGAAAAATTCCAATGAGATTGAATAATATGATTTGGTTCCTCTTTTTTGTGTGTTTATCAGGGATGAGCGCAGGCTGCAATATGAGTTTACAGCTGAACGGCCATTCTTTGACAATAGTGCGCGAACACCTGGAGGAACCTTCACAGAAGATCCCCGTCGCAAGTTACCTGACAGAGGCCGCGAGTTCTACACAGAATGGGACTCATACCAGGGGGATTTCTATGACCCACGTTACTTTGATGATCCGCATGAATACAGAGATTACAGAGACCCCTATGAGCAGGACATACGCAAATACAGTTACTTGCAGAGGGAGCGGGAGAGGGAGCGCTTTGAAACAGACCGTGAACGTGACCATGGGAGGAGAACAATGGAACACAGCCAGAGCCCTTCTCACCCTCATCGCCCTGCCAGTCCTACAGCGTCCCACTCCCTCTCTGAGCGTCTACCAAATGACTCTGATCGCCGCATTTGCTGTAGATCCTCAGAGCGAAGTGCCAGCTGCAGTTCACTCTCACCTCCGAGATTTGACAAGCTTGACAAGGCACGACCCGATCGGTATAATAAGAGCGATAAGCCAGAGAAGGAGAGACCATTTGAAACTGAACATGGTACTGGGGGTGATAAGGAAAAGTGGTCAGGGCGCAAGGAGAAGGGTGAAAAGGAGAAAGGTGAGAAACAGAGGCTGAGAAAGCTTAAATTGCAGTCTCCCAGCATTCCATCGCCTGAGACAGTGCCAAAACTCGAAAGAGAAGTTAGTCCAGATGCAGGTCTTCGAAGCAAAGTCAGCAAGTTTCCTCTAAAGGAAAAAGAAGACTCAGGCAAAGGACGGCTAGACCTACCACCTTGTGTGGTGCAGCTAACACGTGTGAAGGAGAAGGAAGGGAAATTGCTTGGTCATGCTGTCTTAGAAAAACTAAGACTTAGAGGTGGGAATGACAGTATTCGGATTGCATCACCATCAAGGGATCAGAAAAGTCCTCCCTTCCGCATAGATCCCCAAAAAGGAGATATAGTTAAGCATGGGAAGGTGCCAAAAGACAAAAACCTGGCGAAGCTTTTGGAAGTTGTAGACAAGGATGGTAAAATGAAAGCCAAAAAACATATGAAAGCTGACCCTGGGTATGATGGTTCTAACTCTGTGGATGTTGACCGTCTAGCTGCACGAAAGAGGCGTTTTGAAGACTCCATGGGGAAGACCGATCAACTGAAGAGGGAGAGTCTGGAAGAGGAAGAGGGCAGTAGACTGGGACTTAGCAAGACACCTGACAGTGATATGGCAAAGGAGAATGAGGGTGAAAAGAGCCTATTGCGAAAAGTGGTGCATAAGATGGAGCATTGCAAGGCTAAATCTGAGAGACTTGTTACTGTTTGCAGTCCTAAAGATGAACAAGAGTCTGAAATAGTCTCCATGGGAATGGGGCTTGGACTCAGTTTGGAACTTCAGTCACGACTTGGAGAACCAACAGAAGATGCAACCGATCCATTAGACCCAACCTGTCTGAAAATTCCGTTTTGGGGATCAAATCTCATGAAAATCTCTGATGGGAGTCTTGACCAGGATGCATTCAAGCAACTGCTGCAACAAGACAATGGTGAGCAGGGTTTAGGACTATACAAAAGTAGAGGGGAGACTGAGGAACGACTTGAGTCTGACCTTGACCACTCTCAGAGCTGCAGAAAACAAATGGAACAGAGCCGACACCTTCGGCTGAAGCTAGAAGAGCCTGACAAATCGCATAAATCAGAAAGCCCACCAGACGGCAACACAGAGGACTTTGAAAGGTGCAGTCTGGTGCATGAGGTAGGAAAAATACTTCAAGATGTTACAGATGATTCTCCATCTAGCAAACGTAAGAAATCTGAGAGTTTTGACTTTGACTTGCTAAGTGGTAAGAGAGACCTCAACTACAGGTCTTCCTGGGAATTAAATGAAGACCTTGACCTGAGTGTCATATCTTTTTCTGGCTCTGGTCCCTTTCCCTCAAATGGAAAAGAGTGTGCTTCCCGGTTAGCACAATCAGTTACCAATAAAGAGACTATAGACTCTCCAAAAGAAGAGGACAAAGTCTACTCACATGTAGATTCATTGAAATACAGCTTGGACATGACACCTAATCTTTTCCGTTCCCCTAACACAGAATTTCCTAAGCTTAAAACAACATTGCTTGGGTGTGACGAGCAGCTACTTCAACGATGGGAGAGCAGAATCAAATCTGACTGCCTCAGAATGGACATGGCCTTCCCGAGTAGCATTGTGAAACGTGAAAGCATTTGCAAACGTCTTGTGTGTGAACTAGAGCCTGGAGAAGTACCGTCAGATTCAGAGGATGATGGTGAAAACAAAAACCACTCCCCTGAGCCCAACACCTCACTGTCCTCTATCCTCAGGGAACGTGAAGAAAGGTTGACAGGCCTCAAGCTCTCATGCTCCCTGGAGAAGAACAAGTTCTATTCTTTTGCATTAGACAAGACTATCACTCCAGACACACAAGCACTTCTTGAGCGAGCCAAGTCATTGTCCTCCGCAAGGGAGGATAATTGGTCCTTTCTTGACAGAGACTCTCGCTTTGCCAGTCTTCGCAATAGCTCAGACAAAGAAAAGGTAGAGTCTGTACCACGACCTATCCCGTCTTGGTACATGAAAAAGAAGAAGATTCGTACCGACTCTGAAGGTAAACTGGATGACAATAAGAAGGACCCCAAAGCAGAGGATCTGGAACGGCAGGAGCTGTTTGCATCTCGTTTTCTTCATAGTTCAATCTTTGAGCAAGATTCACGGCGTCTGCAACATCTTGAGCGCAAAGATCCTGAGTTGGGAGTTGGCAGACATCCTGCCAAACAAGATGCTGTCAAAGGACAACCTGGGCCATGGGGAGGGGACCTTCAAGAGCCTATAGTGCTTTTTCATAGTCGCTTTCTTGAGCTTCAACAACAGAAGGAGACCTCAAGGGGCCACTTTCCACAAGAAATTAAAAGTGTTGATGAGAGTGAACAAGAAAAGTCTCCCAAGGTTTTAGAGTTCATGCAGAAGGCCGATATTAAATCAGTCAGCCCTTCTCTCATCTTGCCAATTTTACCGTTTCTTTCTTCACCCAGAGAGATGTCTCCACAGCAGGAGAAAGAGGCTGTTTTAACTACGTTATCCTCTGAACAGACTGTTTCACTGATTGAAGAGGAAAAAGTAGAACATAATCTTGAAGTGTTCCCACCCCAATCTCCTCCACTAGTAGAGATCCAACCCCCTGCCTCGATTTTAATCACACCCTTATCACCTTTCCTTTCAGATGCTGAGGTTAAAGTTGAACCTAAAGAGGAATTATGTGAACCCAGAGTTACAACCGAAGGCAATCTTATAGTGGATCATACATCTTTCCTTGATAATAAGCCTCCCACTCCTGGTGCCTCATTAAGTAGTTTTGAGGCAAATGCTGCTGAATTCACCTGCTCTGCTTCCCCCAAGATTGATGAGAATATAGATATGGTAAAGATAGAGACCCAACCAGAGAAACCAGATTCTAAGGACTTTGACAAACCTCCGAAATATGATGATTCCCAAGAGGTTCACATACCAGTCTCAGAGGCTGGAATCAAACCAGCAAAGCCAATTCGCAAACAACCCAAGAGTAAAAGAGCTAAGCCAAATGTGTCGGTAACACAAATCCTGGAGCCCCCCAAAACCGTTGTCTCTGAGAAACCAGTAACTCGAAAGAGTGAGCGAATTGACAGAGAGAAGCTGAAAAGGTCTTCATCTCCACGAGGAGAAGTATTAAAGGCATCATCAGAACCTAAAACCACAGCCAAGTCACCAGTTAATGTCCCTGACTCTGAGAACGAATCAATCCTAATCCACGGAAGGACCAGACGCCGAAATGTTCGGTCGGTTTATGCCACACCATCTGAAGGGGATGCCCAGCCACCATGTAAAGAGGTGGTGGAGTCCTCCTGCTCCACCCGTAAGTGTGATGTTGACAAGAATCTAGTGCAGCAGCTGCAGCAGGATGCATTGAACACATCTACCTACACAAGGCGAGGTCGCCCACCCAAGTCACGCAGGCGAGGGGAAGATGTGTCACCAGTGAAAGGGGCCTCGCAGAAAACATCAGAGGAAGACATTGACATGAAAGAGCCTGCGAAACCTGGACAGGGTTCCAAAATGTCTGAGGGGTGGTGTTCACCCCGTTTGCAGAAAGTGCAGACAGCTCAAGTGTCTTCACTTACTGGTGCTTCAATTGGTAGGAAAGCAAGTAGAGTAGACAAACAATCCGAGAGTGCAACATCATCAGGAGAGAAGTCAGTTGATAGTACAACTACTGAAGAGCCTGAGCCCAAAATAAAAGATGTGTCAGAAGAAGCAGGGAAATTATTAGAGGAAGCAATGCAATGCTTGCCAACACAGAAAGATGAAGGCGACAAAGTGCTAACTGATCAAATTGAGAAAAAGTATTCTGAAGGGGACATTGAAAGGATAGAATCTACCCATGTGGAGAAAAGACAACAATCGGAAAAGAGTGGGAAAGTAAAAGCAAGGTTTACATGAAATGCCAAATTGGTGACAGAGGATAAATCGCATGGCTTGAGAAACCTTGAGATTCGTGTAAGCGTAGATGATGTGAAAGGGTTGCTTTGCTCTGAGGAGGATGAGGCTGAATCTTTTGAGACCACTGCTAAAAATGCCAAACCAGGAGTACCAGATAACACAGAGTCCTTGTTTCTTCTTTATCTGAAAGAAGCCACAGAGTTCAGCCAAGAGGAAAAGGAAGAAGTTCTATTAGACCCTGAACAAACGGTAGACCCAGCAGCCACTATTTTGGCACGTCAGATGGAACTGGAACGGGCAGTGGAGAATATTGCCAAACTTACAGTTGTGCAACCTCTTCAACCCTATAAGGAAGCACCTGCAGAGCCACCTACCCTGCTGCCCCCTGTCACTGTAGAACCAGAGAATGAAATAGAGGGGGGGAAGTCAGCTATTCCTGCCAGTGAAACCGAACTAGCTGCTGCTATTGATTCCATTACTGCTGAAGACATATCTACTGATACAGATGGTTTCACAGCTCCTTCCACTTATACTGCAATTGTTCCTACCCCAGAGCCTCTGGTCTTACCCTCTGCCAATGATGTCTTGGAACCAGAAACACACATGGCTATCAGCAACATTATTGACCCAGACCCAGAGATGGGAGTTCTGATCCCTAAAGCCTCTGAATCAACAGTCTCTGGGGCCTCTGCCGAAGATGAGTCCCTAACACCAGAAACACACACAAAAAAAGGGAAAGCAGTCAGACCTAAAACTCCAAAGAGGTCCAGGGGACGAAAGGCTGTCAACCGGAAGGGAGAGACTGCTGAAGAGGTATCAGAAGCTGAGACCTCCCCCTTCAAGCTACCAGAGTCCATTCCTGAAGAAATTGAAGTCATCAACTCTAAGGCAGCTACTGCTACAGCAACAGTCACTGTTGTCACTGCAGCTGCTACCTGCAAATGTGATATCACATGCACCATGACTGTGAACACTCCCAAGGAGGCAGAACAACCTGCTGTTGAACAACCCGTGCCTGAAGAATCAGCCTTTCACTCTGACACCAAGAGACTTCCTCATTTCAAAAAGTTGCAAATATCAGCAGTAGCCCCTGCTCTCTCTCCATCCCCTGCTCTCACACCTTCTCTAACCCAATTCAATGTCCCTCCACCCCGCCAAGGCAAGATGCCTGTTTCACCAGACTGGCTTCACAGATCTGAACGTATAATCCATGCTACTCCTGCAACTCTAGTTTCTGTAGTGACTCCCTCTGCACCAGCAGTAACTGCACTTGGGAGCCAGCTAGCAAATCCACTTATGCCTCCTGATACTAAGGCATCAGATATTGACCCTAGCTCTAGCACTCTCAGAAAGATCCTCATGGATCCCAAATATGTGTCAGCATCAAACAGCAATGCCATTCCTGCTACAGTGCTAACCACAACGCTGGCAGACCCTCACATGTCAGAGAATGAAAACTCATCTGTCACAATGGCTGCTAGGCACACGCATCCTGAAGACAGACCCTTGCCTTTCACTCTTCAAAAACCATCCCCGCTCACCGAGACCCAGCAGAACTTTGGAGAGAAGATGGTGCATTCAGTAATTTCTTCCCCTACTACCTCTGTCATCAGCCGGATTCCAATGCCCTTTGACACTGAGGAAGCTCCTCGAATCTCCCTAAGTAACCGTAATGCTGGCCTATCTCTAACCAAACTGAAATCCAGATCAAGTATGAACGAAAACAACTGTTACCATGGAGTGGATGTGGCAGAGGATGTAAACTGCAGAGGACAATCTGTATTTGAGAGCACACCCTACAACACAGGCTCCAGTCGTGGCCTCCGGGTAAATACATCAGAGGGTGTGGTAGTACTGAGTTACTCTGGGCAAAAAACAGAGGGACCTCAACGGATCAGTGCCAAAATTAGCCAGATCCCACCGGCCAGTGCAGTCGACATAGAGTTCCAGCAGTCTGTGTCTAAATCTCAGATTAAGCAAGAACCATTTGCCCCATCCCAGCTTTGCACCCCAAAGGGACCCCTGACACCCACAGGGTACAGACACCCTGGGGTACTCTTAACTGGCCATACATACAATTCTCAGCCTGTCATCTCCACCATTAAGCAGGAGAGTCCTGGTTCTGAAAAGTCAGAGTCGTCATATCACACTGGACCCCAGGGTAGCGCAGTAAAGCTGTTTCAACAACCGGTCACTAATCCTCAAGTATTGATGTACAATCAGGCTGTGATGCAGCAGCACGTAAAGAAAGAGCCTGCAACAGAATCCAAACCAATGATGGTGGGAATGGCAAAGGCACACCAGACATCCAACCTCAGCCCAGTCAGGAATCCACATTACTCATCTTTGACTGGAAACCGCATGAGTCCTAGTCCCAGTACCCCATCTGATCGGTCAGTCCCACACCTCAAGCAAGAGCCTCATTCCCCTCGAACAACGGGCCACTCACCTTTACCCTTTGCTAAAGTTTGCTCTCCCAGAAACTCAATGTCCCCCCCATGCCAGATCTATGGTTTTGCATCCTGGCATCCCTGAGATGTCTCCATATGTCTCCAGTATGCACCACCCCCACCCAGAGCAGTCTGTTATAATGACCCCGGTGTCACACAGCGTCACCCAGTCAGTGTCTATAGGTCACCTCTTGCACAGCGATGTCAGGATGAATACCCCACAGCTCTCTGGAATGAATCATGGAAGACGGGCAAATTCCCTGCCATCTCCCCGCACTGGACCTCAGCGCTCCAACACCATCAGAGAAATGGTGCTGCAGTCACACGCGGGCCCCACTCGGGGAGCCTCAGACAGCTGCGCCGAAGAGAACATGAAGCACTACCACCAGGGGCTGTGCAGACCCTCTGCACTCCAGTCAGATGTGATAATGATGCAGGCAGAGCAGCACAGAGGGCTGCATCACGCAGGCCTATGTCTGGACCAGTACAGCATGGCCTCCCGAGACATCAGAGACATGCGCGACATACGGGACATGCGCATCCTGATGCACCATCAGCTAGGAGAGCATACCATCGTAGAGGGACGTCGGTCACAAACTCCTGAGGCAGGAGCAACCTCAATCACCAACCTCTCTGCTGCCTCCAAGAGTCCAAAAGGCATGACGCAGATGCGAATGGAGATTCCTAAAACATTGGAGGCAAAGATGTCTCACCCACCTCATACTGAGAACAGCAGGATCATGGGGGTCCATCCATCCATCCCTGTTATGGTGTCTCATCATCATCCTCAAGGTGTTCAGCTGATTCATCCAGGTGGCACTGGCTCCTTCCCAGTGTACCGGGATATGCAGGGCTTCCACTCCCAGTTTTCCAGTCACTCTTCGATGGGATTGAACCTGGCTCCCCGCGGCATCACACCTTCCCAGGTCAGAGAACTATGCATTCATGTTTACATTTAGTTCATTAATTATCAGCTGTTTAGTGTTTTTTTCCCCCAGTGTTTTCAGTTAGGATTGACTTTGACTATTATTTTAGTGTTTCTCTCCTACAGTACATTACTTTTATGCAGACAGCACTGAAGTCTTATTTGTTTCCTCAGAATGGTGATCTCAGCCACAGGGGCAAGCTATCTCAGTCACTCTCTGCTGGGTCACTTGGTGGAGGAAGTGAAACCAAATCAGACAACTCCCACCTCCATCACACAGCCTCCATGGACTTATCCCACAAGACCCGGATGCAGAGGGACACCATTTCACCCTCTTATACTTCTCCCATGGCTCTCTCCCACAAGCAAGAGCTAGCTCTGCAGAAGGGCCCACCAGTCTTCATGCCGAGCCCTCCAGTAGCACCCCTCTCAAGTTCCTCACAGTGGCACCCTGAGGGTAAACTGGGGCACTCAGGAAACCGGTCCGTCGATATGGTGCAGCTTTTAACGGTAAGGAGGCTGATCATGGGAATGAAAACAATACTGAAGACTTTCAGTCATCATTTGTAAGAATAGATTAGAATTAGAAATCAGTTTAGATAATATTGCTTGTACTTAAAATGTCTCTGATCTGTCTTTGCTCCGCTTTTGTTTGTGCAGAAATACCCCATAGTATGGCAAGGCCTGCTGGCACTGAAGAATGACTCGGCTGCCGTGCAGCTCCACTTTGTCTCTGGCAACAACGTTCTGGCCCACCGTTCACTGCCGCCACTGGAGGGAGGGGCCCCACTCCGCATCGCACAGAGGATGAGGTTGGAAGCGTCCCAGCTCGAGGGCGTGGCTCGCAGGATGATGGTGAGTTGCTACTTGTCCGTCATTGAAATTATACATTTTAGCACGATTCTTGTAGGTTTTCAAACTAGGACACTCTTTGGTAATGTTTTCTTTACAGGCAACTAGTTCTCATTACAACTGTGAATGTAAACATGCTTAATATTTCAGTAACATTTCAGTTGAAAGCACAACCGATTTGATGATTGTTGTTTATAGGTGGAGAGTGACTACTGCCTCCTGCTAGCTCTGCCATGTGGACGGGATCAGGAGGACGTTCTCAGTCAGACCCTTCTCCTGAAAGGAGGCTTCATCACCTACCTACAGCAAAAACAGGCAGCTGGGATCATCAATGTCCCCAACCCCCGGCTCCAATCAGGTATGTGGTGCATTCTGACTGTTAAGCCATATCAGCATCCATTTCAAATGGACCTGTAGTGGCCCTTCTGTATTCAAGTAAATATTAGGTGGAGATGGGAGTATGGTACTGAACTGATTTCAAACAATGAGGTTGGAAAAAATTGACACGTGTCTTGTCTCTTCCTTCCCCAGCCGGCGTACGTGGTACAGATTTTTCCGCCGTGTGATTTCTCTGAGAGCCACCTGTCGCGGCTCGCCCCCGACCTTCTCAACAGTATCTCCAGCATCTCCCCTCACATCATGATTGTCATTGCCTCCGTGTAATACCTCCAATAAAAAAACTCCATTCTCTAAGAACCCAACAGAATCAAGCCAACACCAGCCTTTTTGGACTTTCATCCAGGTTAGAAAACTGGAAATGCCTCAGTTTGGATGGGTTTGACCTTTTTTTTGTTGTTTTTAAAACATGCACTCACTCTTACTTCTCTTCACCAAGTCCTTAAGTCATCCTTCCACCTCTGATTCCACAACTCCCTGCCTTTACGGAGAGTATACGGAAGGGTGGATTGGGGGTTTTCATGATCAATTCTATGATCATACATTTCACTTTTGCAATCGTTGGAGGTAAACCGGATTGCGTCTTGATTTTGAAAGCATTCGAGGAGACGAAGGAACGAAAAGAGAAAGACTGCTAAGGGATGTTTTTACTGTCATTGAAATAATTATTGTGATTTTATTAACATTTTTTGGGAATTTTCTTAGAAAACAGATCCAATCAGTCATTGAACTATGTTGAGAAAAAAAAACATGATCTTTGTACAGATTTGAGAATAAAATGCTACCTATTATAATAGACATGCGCCAGTGACCAGCTTTACTTGTGCAAGAGAAAAATAGAAAAAATAACGTCTGCTTCATCAATCTTCTGTACTGCTTTTACTCTTCTACCATCGGCCAACTTGATTTCCTTCTACTTCATTTCCAGAGTCAACTCTCTATCCTCAGAGGGTACTATTTGAGTTGTACAGTTTGCACTTAATGCCTCAACAGGCGACTATATATATAATTTGTTTATTTTTGTTTGTCTTATTTACAAGTCAAGGTGTTATAGACAATTGCAAAACTGTAAATATTATAAATATTTAAAGATTAATAATATGTAAGGAGGCCAAGTGGATTATATGACAGCTCATTACTATCAACCTTTTGGGGGTGGTGAGGTTTGGCAACTGGCAAGGACCCCTACAAACTCCTAGGAGTGACATTTACAAACTTTTGTTATTAGAATTGATTCTGTGCCAAAATCTCTTTTTTAAAGAACCCCCAGAACCTATTTTCATACTTGACTTTGTATTTGTCACTCAGATCTACGGTAACAGCCTCTGTTTATACTTTGTTTTTTATATATTTTCTTCATCAGCCCAACCTGTTACAGCATACTACTACTCCATTGTGAAATCCTGTCCTCATTTCCATGTAGTGCCATAAACTGTTCTATTTGATGTTGATGAACATACTCCTTCTGTCTCTCTCCTTGTGTCCTCCACTGCTCTCTACTGTTCCTCTGAAAATACTCCTGGATACCAATATGCGTTCCCAAAGTCAAAAAGCAAATTACTCAATGACAGCTGTAGCATGCTTAACTTGAGTAAGTAAAGGGTAAATCCTATCAGTAAGGCAACGAATGTGACTAAAACTTTAAACAATGCTGGGAATGGATGTGTAAGCGGTCACTCTTTCCTTTCCCTGAACTAGTATCTCCCTGAGCCAATTCTGTAAATACTCATGTTCTCAATATGTGCTCTTGTGTACTTTCCCTTATTACTGTTGCCGTTCAGGGTCCTCATATTTTGTTTTGTGTGACAAAACAAATCAGTCCGAAAGAGACAAAGCTAGTTGTGAACCGATGCTGAAAGTAAACCATGATTCTCAGTTTTTGTGGTGTAAATATTTCTATGACTGCAGGCTGAATACTCTCATGGTGATGTTGAAGGCACTTATAATTTTTGTATACAAATTACAAGAAAATACCCCAAAAACAAAATTATTTATCTTAAACTGTCTTTTGATCAATCTTATTTCATAATTTTCTGTGTATTTTGCTGTTCCTCTATGAGGACATTTTTAAACTGTAAAATAAATGGTTGTTTAACATCTACAGATCATTAAATGGTCCGTCACTCTTGATTTGTGTTTGCTTGATTTTGCCCATTGTCTTGGTATGCCTTGTTCCACTGCAGATACATTACTGTATGATATATTGCCAGCAGTATTATATCGTTGTTACTCCGATTATGCAGAACATTGTTTTAAGTTGTTTTCAGGTTACTACTTGTTGTGAAATATGTTGCAGTTCACCTTGAAGTCACAAGATGTCAGCATAGGATAATACCCACTGGGCACAGACATCAGTTCAATGTTTAGTTTTGATTTTGATTTGGCTGAGTTATCAACTAATGTGAATGAAACATGTAATCACCCTGTCATTGGATTTAGGTTAAACATTGGGTGAAAAGACAACTGCCTTACGTTGATGACTTGCAAATTCTATGACAGATCCAAAGTCAGTTTTCCAAATTAATTCAATGTCATTACACAGATTTTTTTGTTGAAATTTCTGTTTGTACTTCTGTAGCCCAAAGCCTACCATGCTTATTTTCTGTTTTGAGTCACAGAGAGTTCTATAACTGTACTATTAGTTGACAATCCTAGTTTATGTAGACAAATTGCTCTCATAAATGAGTTTTGGAAAAACTATCACTAATTCATAAACATGGCAACTGCAGTGAAAAATCCACAGTACAGCTGTGTGTACATGCATAGGAGAGTGAGCGAAGAGAAGTTGATTTCTCCAACAATGGCCTTGCATTGTTAGTCTTCCAAAGAAAGTCAGACATTTATCTGATATGTGCCCATATTTTGCATTCATGTGAAGCAGTCTGAAGATAAGTGACTATGGAGAAGTATGTCTAAAACTGGGATCGGCACAAGGGAAGGGCAATTAAAGTTGCACTTTTGTACTTATCCTCCCTGAGGCTATAGAGCTCTATATTTGAAGACTAATGCCTGAACATTAGGGTGACCTGCTGCTCCTGTTACATTCAAAAGCACACTGAAGAATCCTCAGAGGGATGCCGATTGGGAGTTATTGGTGAGGAATTCCCTATGGGAATGTTGGGCGGACAGGACTGTGTGGACTCTCATCACATTTGGAGGTACTGAACATGGTCAAATCAATGTCCTCAAAGGGGGGCTGCCTGCAGCAAAGAGACCCCATGTACCCCAACTGTATATTATGGTTTTATAACCCTCAATTTCAGCCATCAAAGGATGTTCTAGAGTTCCAAAATGGTGGCTTCTTCCTGAAATGTCAACTGTGGTTTTCGTTTATTTAAACACTCATCCCACATGCTTAATGCAATAATATAGCATTTTTCATAACAGTATTTTATATCAGAGAGAAAACTGTGCTAGAAAGAGATGTAGAAGGGCTGAGGTTGTGAAAATAAAGGTTCTCAAACTATGAGGCCACTGGATATCTGAGGGAGGGAAAGAGAATCATGCTGGAACCCATCAAAGACACATCACGCTTCTTCTCTCTTTCTCTTTTCATTACAGGAGGAAGAAGGGAGTGTGACCATGGAAAAGAGGTAAAGCGCAAGCGATTTATAGTGCCTCGACAGGCTAAAACAAGGAATGTTAATTGAGGCCCAGCATGAGAAGAAGCAGAGATGGTGGAACACAGTGTGAAGAGAGAACACAGAGAGCAAAGGAGAAACTCAAGATGCTGCTCCTCTCCTCACTTTGTCCCCCCTCCTACCCTGCCCACTGAAATTACAGACCTAGCCTATGACAAAAGAGATGGGGAAGCAGCAGCAGGAAGAGTACGAAGGAAAAAAGTTATGCGTCCTTCATGCTTGCTCAACCACCTCCATCTTTCTGTCATTTTAGTCTGTCTTTTGAAGTCTTAGCCCACAACATTACATTCCAAAGGCCAAATTGAGCTAGTAAATGAAAATGCAAAGAACTTAGAAAATACTGGTTTTGGCTTTTTCTGACATTGATAAGTGCTTGTTTTCTTGTTTTGAGTTTTAGGCTTTTTGCTCTGATGTTCCATGCAGATGTTGCTCTGAACGTATTATCCACAGACACATTTCAACACATGATTAACACAACTAGATGGGAAGCATTACAGTTGTGTAATGCATTTTTTTTTATTCTTTCTTCTGGGTCTTTAAGAGATACCCTAAAGTTACATAATGTAGGGGTAAACTCACTTAATCTATGTCAATGTGGAGCATCTACCTTGGTGGGTCCTCAAAATGTTCTCCAACATGGACTGTTCTCTCTGCTACCGCACGGCAAGCGGTACCGGAGCACCAAGTCTTGGTCCAAGAGGCTTCTAAACAGTTTCTACCCCCAAGCCATAAGACTCCTGAACATCTAGTCAAATGGCTACCCAGACTATTTGCATTCCCCCGCCCCCACCCCTTTTACGCTGCTGCTACTCTCTGTTATTATCTATGCATAGTCACTTTAATAACTCTACTTACATGTACATATTACCTCAATTACCTTGACTGTACGGGTAACCCTTGTATATTGCCTCGCTATTGTTATTTTACTGCTGCTCTTTAATTATTTGTTACTTTTTATTTTTATTTTATTAAGGTAGTTTTCTTAAAACTGCATTGTTAGTTAAGTGCTTGTAAGTAAGCATTTCACTGTAAGGTCTACACCTGTTGTAATTCGGCGCATGTGACAAATTACATTTGATTTGATTTGGATCTGGATCTGGATGCAACAGCAAAATCATAAAGACCTCTTGAAGACTCTTACATGTTCTGTTTATAGAGTTGAAGATTTTGTCACAGTGGCATTTGAATTGTCTGAACAATAACCTTCGCTGAACCATTCAGAAGAGGTCTAGAGTGGAGGCAGCAGTTGTGCCCTGGAGAGAATTGTGACTCCAAATGATGAATGGGAGGATGTTCACTGTTCAGTAAGCTCTTCATTTGGGGAATTAGACCAAAGAAGCCTGTGTTTTACATGTCTGGTTTGTGGATACTCTGGGTTGGGAGATTTTAGCGGCATGTCTCGCCCCTCCCTTAACTGTGTGTGGGAGGACTTGATAATAGGGTGGTGTGGAGAGTTCCAGGTCCTTTTCAAAAACAGCCTCATTTGGTGGAGCAGCTATATGGAATTGTTTTAAGAATGTCTTACCAATGATCATTTTGCTATTTGATTTAGAATTTTAAGACCCCTTGAAGTATCAAAAACAAATATGAAAAAATGATTTGTTGAAATGCATTGAATAACAGATTCACTACACGGAACAACAGATAGTCCCCCAAAATTCGAAAGGAAGTTTTTTCTGAAGTGTCTTTCCTATATTTGAGAGATATAAGATCAGGATCTTTATTCATCAAGGCAAGTCAGTTAAGAACAAATTCTTATTTACAATGACGGCCTACACCGGCCAAACCCAGACAACGCTTGGCCAATTGTGCGTCGCCCTATGGGACTCCCAATCACGGCCAGTTGTAATACAGCCTGGATTCAAACCAGAGTGTCTGTAGTGACGCCTCTAGCAATGAGATGCAGTGCCTTAGACCACTGTGCCACTCGGGTGCAGTGGTTTTTTGGACACATATTTAACCAATTTAATCCATTTTAGAATAAGGCTATAATGTAACAAAAGTCAAGGGGTCTGAATACTTTCCGAATGCACTATACTTACATACATTTTTTCAACTGGTATCGTGGGACCTCAGATGAGTCTTGTGAGGCCTGTGGGCATCCTAGAGCAAAACAACCCATGTGTACGTGTTTGTGATAGTCTCACCTTTATACAGAGAGGTAATATTTGGCCAAACCGTACGGACTCTACAGACAATTTTGTTAGAAGACCGATTTTCAGGATGTCACATGGTCTGACGAACACTGATCTAGCTCTGTCACCTTTGAGATGCATCCAATGCAACAAAAAAAGATACTGCATGTCTATCTTAAATTGAGGAATTTTTATGGGGATTATTTTATTATGCTAATTAGATTTCCTCGGGGTCATGGATATTAACCTTAGGGGGTTAATCCAAGAGTCTAGATTAGAACACCGACATTGTGGAAAGAGACAGATGAGAGGCTGCTTGTGGTAGCAGAAAAATAACAGAAGCAGGAAGTACAAGGGAGCAAAGGTCATGTGTATAAATATTTATGCAGTAATACACAAAATGTACAAAATCACACAGGCCTACTGCTAATACTGCATTTGGCCTCTGACTCAGTCTTTCTAAATCCTGCTTTTGGCCCATTTTTCTCAGTAGAACATGGCTATGCCTCCAGACACTCTTCTATGTACAGTCTAGTACCTCCCTGTCCTCTTTTGTCCCTATTACCTGGTCATAAGAGAAAGGTGTCAGCCCACCCAAAGTACATACTGCATGTATGACCCATCCCACACACTTCACAATAAGTAAGCTCACGTCCGGAGGCCTTGTTGTCAGAAAGGTCAATGTTGGTCAGAAAGGTCAATGTTGTCATGCTAACACGATAGGACCAGTGAAAGGATGAGGATAAGGTGATCGTTCCACCTTTTCCAGCCTCCAGTATTTATGCTGCAGTAGTTTATGTGTCGGGGGGCTAGCGTCAGTCTCTTATGTCTGGAGTATTTCTCCTGTCTTGTCCGGTGTCCTGTGTGAATTTAAGTATGCTCCCTCTAATTCTCTCTCTTTTACTCTCTTTCTCTCTCTCTTCTCTCGGAGGACCTGAGCCTTAGGACCATGCCTCAGGACTACCTGGCCTGATGACTCCTTGCTGTCCCCAGTCCACCTGGTCATGCTGCTGCTCCAGTTTCAACTGTTCTGCCTGCGGCTATGGAATCCTGACCTGTTCACTGGACGTGCTACCTTGTACCGGACCTGCTGTTTTGGACTCTCTCTCTACCGCACCTGCTGTCTCTATCTCTGAGTGATCGGCTATGAAAAGCCAACTGACATTTACTCCTGAGGTGCTGACATGTTGCACGCTCTACAACCACTGTGATTATTATTACTTGACCCTGCTGGTCATCTATGAACATTTGAACATCTTGGCCATGTTCTTTTATAATCTCCACCCGGCACAGCCAGAAGAGGACTGGCCACCCCTCAGTGCCTGGTTCCTCTCTAGGTTTCTTCCTAGATTCCGGCCTTTCTAGGGAGTTTTTCCTTGCCACCGTGCTTCTACATCTGCATTGCTTGCTGTTTGGGGTTTTAGGCTGGGTTTCTTTACAGCACTTTGTGACATCGGCTGGTGTGAAAAGGGCTTTATAAATACATTTGATTGATTGATTGAATATCGAATACAATGCCACAGGAGGAATCATGAAATGGGTCAAATAGCTCTAAGGGGTCATAGTACATGTTGTAGAGTAGACTCCTATGTGGGGACAGGGAGGGAGAGCTCCAGGTATGGGTCTTTACTAGGTGACTCAAAGTCACCATGAATACATTAAATGTGTCACCATCCGGCTACATCAGCTCCTCTCATCCCAGGCTGAAATTGGATCTGGGGCCATACGTATCAAGCATCTCAGAGTAGAATAGATACTTCCCACTGGAAACACACTGTTTGAATAAACATTGTTTCAATGTAATTTGTCAATGTATTATGGCGTGGAGTCAACATGGAAAATCCACTCAGTGAATCCAGGTGAAAGCTATGATCCCTTATTGATGTCACTTGTTAAATCCACTTCAATCAGTGTAGATGAAGGGGCGGAGACGCTCAATAGTTTCCAATGTGTATCAAGAATGGTCCACCACCCAAAGGACATCCAGTCAACTTGACACAACTGTGGGAAACATTGTAGTGAGCATGGGCCAGCATCCCTGTGGAAAGCTTTCGACACCTTGTAGAGTCCCTACCCTGATGAACTGAGGCTGTTCTGAGGGCAAAAGGGTGTACAACTCAATATTAGGAAGGTGTTCTTAATGTTTTGGACAGTCGGTGTACACACACACACACACACACACACACACACACATGTTGAGAGGCAGTGCAGCGCCCCTGGCAATAAGGGGGAGTAGGAGGGCTAATTTAGGATAAGTTCCCCCATGGCCATGTAAAGTTTTCATTGTAATCTAAAAGGCTAAACCAATCCTAGATCAGCACTCCAATTCTGAGACACCTGATTGACATGAATTTGCCCCTGAAATACAAGTAATATGTATCTGTTATATGATTTGTCATCACCCCTCTTAGGTTCTTGTTTTCCTCTTCCTGTGTTGTCATGGAGGGTTTTGGAGGGGATTAAATGAGATGTGGCTTTGGGGGAACTTGGGGAAGTGATCTTGTTTTGCTCCAGTTTCACTTTTTTTTTGTGGAAATAAAATAGTGTATTTGTGGTTTATCAATTCTATGGAATACAAAAATGTTGTGCCCCTTCTGTTTTGGCTATAGCCACTCCAGAATTGAAACCCATTATGCCAGTGACAGTGACAGTGAGAGTGTTATCTGTTGGGTTCTTGTGAAGCAGGATTTACATCACCTTGAGGTGAAGCAGGATTTACATCACCTTTTTCATTTTGTAACTCAGGACTTTAACTGCCTTTTCAACTTCCTAACTCGGTGTCTATGGCATGGTTGCACAGTATTTGAGTGGATAGTGAGAGGGCTATTAGGCCGATGAAGCTGTATCTACAGTAAAGCAGAGGGTGAGTGGACTTATGCAATTCTCTATCTATAGATATCTATCAAAACACTCTCTGATGATGGATGATAAAGATCAAAGTAAATGATTAATTCATGGATGAAGTAAAGTGCATCAAAAAGAGCAGATATGTAGGAAGAGGGCACTTTTGAGGGGGTGGGAGAATTGAAATTCCCCAATGAAGGTTTTGTGCAGGGCTCTTCAGAAAAATGGTGGGGTGGCGGTGGGTAGTAGTGAAGGGGTTAGGAAGGGACAGAAACATTTACTGGACTGTTCAGACCATCAATAGTTGTTTGTTAGGTCCACTTTGCAGATATGCTGGTTGAAAAGTTCCCTTTTCCTGCCTGCGTCGCAATGCGTGGTGACCACTGTGGCTTGCTTAAACACTCCATGCTTGCTTAATCCAACAGTCACATGCGTTACATAACTGTTCCTCTTCACGTGCTTTCACTGAATCACTGCCGTCTCAGAAGGACACACTTTACACGCCAACCGTTTCTCAGACTTTCAGAATTCTGTCTTGTCCTGGAGAAAAGTGGTTTGGAACTGGGAGCTGTTGAAAGAGAGCAGACAAGCAGGAACAAGCTTTCTGAGACATGCTGGAGGAGTGACAAGCGTTGATGTGAGCTGCCATTCCACAGGCAGCTGTCATACACACTACTTTGTTCCCCCCAGCACTGTATAACTATCTAAGTCCCATTGACACCTGTTTGTATGCTCGCTCCCCTTTCTCCCACACTGTGTGTGTGTGTGTTGGTGTGTGTATGTGTATGTGTATGTGTGTGTGTTTCCTAGTGTGTTAAGACTAGGGAAACATCACTGCTTTCAAACCACCTCCCCTGGTGACCAAGAAGATGGCAGCTGTATGACACCACCCGTGTGTCTGTAAACAGGGACATTAATTGATATCTCCTCATATGCAGGTTCAAGCCACACACACTCCCTACATCTTCCTGGGTAACTATTGCCTTATTTGGCACTGCAACTATTATATACAGTACAGTACACAAGCCTTTGTTATGATGAGAGGATTAGATGACATGGTTTAAAGGCCTACTGTATAAGAACATCATTTATCTCAATCAAAAAGGCTCTGAAATATTTTCCCTCTGAGCAGTGATTGTTTAGTCATCTTTCCAAGTAACAATGTAAGCCTGATTTATGAAGCTACTTTTTCACCAATCCTGCTTCTCCTGGTTACTTAAGGCAAAAGTACCACACTCCCACACAACAACAACTATCAACACTTTGTGAAATTCTTACTTTTGGTAACAGTATTGCGTGTATGTACGCACACACACACACACACACACACATACACGCTGCACACACACACACACACACACACACACACACACACACACACACACACACACACACACACGCATACACACACACACACACACACACATGCATACACACACACTTTATATAGCTGTCCTAACACTTTCATTGGCACAACCCCCCTTCTTTGCCAGGAAGTGGGGGCCGGTAGCATATGGAGGAGGGTCAGACATGCTTCACATGCCTACCTCAGCAAACCGCAGACCACCATAGGTCTGCAGGGGCAACTACAAGAACAGGTGCTGCCTAACAGCATGACATCACTGTTGAGCATCGTCAACCATTCTGCCTGGAAACTCCCTGAAGAACCTAGCACTTCTCTACTACATCTCTCTCTCTCTTTCCTTTTCTCACTTTCTTTTAATTATTTCTTTATGTTTATCTTTCTCTTCCTCTTTCCCTCTCTCTCCTGCTCTCTCTCTCTCTCCCTCTCTCTCCCTCTCTCTCCCTCTCTCTGTCACACAGACACACACCTGATTGGGTAATCTAAAAAAGTTTAGGGAATTTGGAACAGAATCAACAGGTGTCTTTCAATGGGCACCCCTCATGCCCTCCAGACTCTCTTCCGCCCTAAGCCCTCAGGAGTCCATCTCACACATTCTGGATGCGCTTTCTCCAGTGCACTTCCTTCAAGGCATTGTCTTGAATGTATTCTGACCCGAGTAGTGTCATTTGATATCGAGGAGGTAAGCATGGCCTCAGGATCAGCTCATTCTACTTGGGTGAGCAAGTACAACATCTGCTCTCACTAGCCCTCTCTAGCGTGACCTGTGTCTCCAATAAAAAGGGAGGCAGCGAATATGAGTGTGCTCCAGCTCAGGGCATCGGAATGTTGTGATAACGACTGAATGAATATATAGTGCCTATTCACTTCACCCCAGGGGGATGGATGATCTGTAATTTCCAAAGACAAGTTCATTTAGATGAGATTTCTGAATAACTTTATTGTTGTGTCATGATTCACAGATTCTCGCACAAGGTTAGAGAACTTTGAATATGAGAGAGAGCTCCTTGTTACAGGTGTGGAGATACACTTAGTGTACAAGTTGTGCCACCCGTAAGTTAGAAACCTACATGCCAAGTATAGACCATATATTGTGTTCCCTGTGGTTATAGAAAAGAGCAGAAGCTCTGAACTCCCTTTTCAGAACCCAGACCTACCTATTTACTTACCTACTTACCTACTTACCTATCTACCTACAGGTTATGGAACATTTGTTTTTTTAGTATTTCTGTAAATACCACAGTATACTACAGTGACTACTACAGTAAAGTCAGCAACAACACTGCAGTGAATACTACAGTATTCCTACCATAGTATACACTGTAGTATTCTTTCATGGGGGATCTTTCTGAATAGTGTATCGCATATTACTGGGATGATAGTGTTCAATCCCGACTCACCCTGTCAGCCTTTAGCTACCCCACAGATAGTTTGCTCAGCACTTTGCACTTTGGTCTCATTGTATACAAAAAATACCTTAACTACTTAGGAACCGAATAGCTGTAAGTCTGACAGGCAATGGGGAACAGTGTTGTATAGAGAGCCAAAAACAGGTATAACATAGCCACAAATCAACAGTGCCATGTGTTTGGTATCATTTGTAGGGTATTGGGGGGTAATCAGACTAACAGATGAGGCTCTCACACATTACTCCCCAATACCCTACAGATTTGTAGCATCGGCAGGTAGCCTAGCGGTTAGAGCGTTGGGACAGTAACCGAAAGGTTGCTAGATTGAATCTCCGAGCTGACAAGATAAAAATCTGCCGTTCTGCCCCTGAACAAGGCAGTTAACCCACTGTTCCCAGGCCGTCATTGTAAATAAGAATTTGTCCTTAACTGACTCGCCTAGTTAAATAAAGGTTAAATTAAAAATCTACAGATGTCATAAATAAGCCAACTTTGACCAATTCTTTCTAATTATGCTTTTAGATACAAATGTCAAATATATTCCAACAGTCCTTCCTGCAAAGGACTATTCCATGGATTACATTTTGTGAAAATTCCCAAAACCATTGTCTTTTTTGTCTGGGTTCCATGAGGAATCACTTATGTGGCATTTCATAAGGCTCCAGCCATTCTCCCTGGTGTGAGAGGGGCTTTATGAAACCAGAGCCCGGGGTAAGGGGAGGCGGGATGGGGAGGGAGGATTCACACATGGCTGGGGCCTGTCTGCCAGGGAAACAGAGAGAAGCCCAATCTTTTCCGCTGAGTTGGGCCCACTGTACAACAAATAATGAAGGTAGACAGAGGTTGACTCCCAAATTCCTTTGCAAAATAGTTGCTGCGTGATGGATTATTTAGTTCCCTATGTTCATACTCATAGATGATGTGAATATGATAATAATGGGGTTGATAAACTTGTATCATGAATTCTCTCTTCTTATTTTTGTACACAAAAAAAATTATCATAAAAAGGTAAATAGGCCAACATTGTATTGATATTTGCTTTGCTTGTCGCTAAGGTAAATGACTGAGGCCCTCAAAACCATAATGCCAATTCCCCTTCCAACAGGCGGAGTTGGTGACGTCCTCATTTGTGAATGAGGCTTTCGTGAGCTCACGGTTTAGTTGAGCAACTGATGAGAGCGTGGAAGGGTCCCAACCTAGCCTAGAAATAAGAAGAAAACATTCTCAAATGGATTCCCGTGGAATTAAGCGCTTGTTGTTTTCCTATGTATTAATTAACGGTATATTTATTACACTGCAAACTAAAGAAGGTAAGCGAAAGTCTTGACTACTTTTCAAACTTTGGCTATTTGAAATCAAAATGTTCCTGTTGCAAGAAGTATATCCTACTCTGTTCAGATTGTGGGACCACGAAGAAGTGGATGTTTAAAGCACAGGGCAAGTACATGGGCTATTGATACAATGTCGCAACTTGTAGAAGTTTTTAAGTTTGTTGATTTTGACCAGAAACTGTTTTAAATTCAGTCACTTATACATTGTTAGATGTTCAAGTTTCGCCCGCATTCGATTCAGTATCTGTCCTGATCTCTTTATCAGGATGAGGGTGTGTTGAGAGTGCCACTACCTGTTGGAATTTTGGACTTTTATATTGTCTCTAGATCAATAAGATTGCAGTAAGATATTGTGAACATATTAAATATAACACACAGTAGGCAATATGTTAGGCACAAAATAATAGTCTATACTACTGTGCCATATAGTAGTTTTCCCTTAAATAAAATGATTAGATCCGTTTTTCGTTTTAAAATTAATAAGCAGAGGTTGTTTCGTTTTCCTTTTAAAAAGGAATTAAAACTATTTCACGCTAGTGCAGTGCAAGTTGGGTTGAACATTCATGCCTGGTACCACTTGTTGCGCAGCACAGTTGAATGATGAGAAAGTTAGGATATTCCATCTCAAGTTAATGATTACACCCTAAGCTTCCTTTTTAATTGTAAAAGTCACTAACATAGGCCTATGTTTGAGCCTCACTTGAGGAAGTGTAGGGGATTTAGACAATTACTATTCTTGGAGTAAGATATTAGAGTAAATGATAATACCTAATAGAAAGAAGCAAATTAACTTCAAAATGTACATGTCCCAGCTTTCTGTGGTAAGTCAATCACATTTTAGTAGGTTAAGACCTATTTGGTTGAATTTGACTTAAATTGGACTTTTCCGCTCTGCAGAGGTGCTGTTGGATATGAGGGCATCAGGGAGTGAGCTAGGCTGGCTGACCTGGCCCTTTGAACAAGGATCCAAGCAAGGGGTCAGTATCCATCCATTCTTTCCATTGCCCTTCCATTTCCCATTGTCCTTCCATTTCTCATTGTCTCTGTACTCTTCTCTTTGGGGAGTATGGATGGGGTAGCACATAGTATGCCATGTCTGACTTTCTTACCTTCACAACTTTAACAACTCTTATTTGCCAGTATCTACTTTTCTGGATGCTATAACTTGGTGCTCATGTATAAACATTACTAAAAGTGTAACGTTCAAGTTGAAAATGTGAAAGGGTCACATTATTCTAGTGGAGGTTGGGTTTTAGATGGCAGCATGTCAGGACTATTCCAAGGGAGAGAATGGTAGCTATAGCAAGTGTGGTAGAGAATACTTGTGGTTTTAAGTCCCTAATTTCAGAATTGTATGTAAGGGTGCAATTGACTTAAAATTTGGAGCATATAGTGCTTTTTGGGAAATTTAGTTAAGTTTAGTTAAGTTGGCTATCTTTTTCTCATAAGGAGAAAATGTGTTGTCTTTCATCACAGTAAAACACAACAGATTGTTTTTTGCTATCGTGTGCTTTTGTGTAGTATGCGTGCTTGGGTCCAATTTTGTTTTATTTACATTTCAGTGGTCATTCACATTTGACTCTCCTTTGTTCAGTAGTGTTATGGAGGCGCTCTCTCTCTTGTTGCATGCCCCCGTTTATGTGATGCCACTCAGTCAGCCAACAAAGCACATTCCTTTAATTAATAGCAGTGGTAACATGCAGAGAGAACCACGGGCTCAACCCCTGTGTGGACACATGTATTTCAGCAGCCTCTATTAAGCTGAACGTTGAAGACTTCTCACTAAAATGTCTAACTTCTGTGGCAGCAAGAGTTGGATACATGGATCAACATATGTTGCATAAGATGTTGACAGACAGTGTCATTTCAGTGGAATTGTCAATCAGCTGCCTTCAATCCTTTGCTAAGGCCTTCGTCTTTTCTCAACACTCTTATGTCTTAATATGTTCCTTTGGGGTCTCCCTCACTCTCTCACACGCTTTCCCTTTGTCTCCAGGGTTCAAATTACAGGAGTCCCGGGGGTCTGGAAACTCGTATAACAAATTAAGGCACACCATTAGCATTTTAAGATGTCAACATGGGCAGTTGGGCACCCCCCATAAGCATTGAGCATTTTAACTTTGTTCCAGCCACTATTAGTCATGTATCCCCAGAGTCAGTATGTGACTGGAGCCCTGATGGTCTGTCTGTGTGTTTCAGTGGGAGGTGGTCCAGAGGAGTCTGAATGGCTCCCAGTTGTACACCTACTCTGTGTGTAATGTGGGCGAGCACGAGCAGGACAACTGGCTGCGCACCACCTTCATCCAGCGTCGCCCATCGGCCTCTCGCGTCTTTGTGGAGCTGCAGTTCATTGTACGTGACTGCAACTCATTCGACGGCTCGTCGCTCACCTGCAAGGAGACCTTCAACCTGTTCTCCTCCGAGTCGGACGCCGACATCGGCACCAGCTTCCGCAAGGGCCAGTTCAAGAAGGTGGCCACCATCGCACCGGACGAGATCACCAGCCGCAATGAGCTGCGCATCAACACAGAGACGCGGGTGGTGGAGAACCTCAGCAGGAAAGGCTTCTACCTGGCCTTCCAGGACATTGGGGCCTGCATGGCGCTGCTCTCTGTCAGGGTCTACTACAAGACCTGCCCGGCCACCGTCAAGAGCCTGGCAGCCTTCCCTGAGACAGTGGCGGGTGGGGGGGGGTGAACCAGGCCCTGAGGGAAGTGGCGGGGGCCTGCGTGGAGAACGCGGTGAGTGAGGAGCCGCCCCCGCATCTACTGCACGGTGGACGGGGAGTGGGTGGTGCCTGTTGGACAGTGCCAATGCATGCCCGGCTACGAGGCCGTCAACGACACATGTCGAGGTAAGGTATAATGTTCCTGTGATCTCTTGGCTCACTGACAGCTGGGCATTCTGAGAGCTGGCCTCTATCCCCTCTAGCCTCATGGACTCTAATGCTGTGTTTGCCCGTGCTTGCGTGTGTGAGCTGACGTGAGTCTGCATAGAGATATTTAGCAGAAGGTGTTTACCATTTGTGTTGGTTATAAAACATGCATGTCACTACATTATCCCTGACCTTGAACCCAAACTACAATGTAGAAACATTGTAACAAAATTCAGCTACTCTTAGGCATGCATGTGATTTGAGATCAAATGTATCAAGATAAAAGTACTTTTTAAAATACTTTTAAGTCAGACATTTTCCTCTTAACTGAAAAAGGTTTGTGAGGTGCCCAGTTTTGGTAATAGCCATGCTTATCAGGACCCCTGGCTCTCGTAAGCTAGTTTCCTACTCATTTGTCATTCATTCTCTTATCTAAGATACTCTTATGTAGTCTTACTGTCACTCAACCCCTGGGCTTTGTAGTTACATTGCAACCATGTTGCATTCAAGTCCTCATCAGAAACCCTCTAGTCTACATTCTTCTGAGTCCTGACAAAATGACAGATGTTGATCAAAGATGGGAGGTTCACAAGTCATACTCAGAGACTATACTGGTGATGAATTTACTTATTCTAGGTGGCAGGGGAGGAGGAGAAAGAGAGAACAAGCCCCTCTGGTTGTCTCTGGCTTTGTTGGTTACATGCATCAGAGAAATGTGCATTCCTTAAGCCATTGGGCATGCTCTCTCTCTCGGTCCTTCACTCTCTCCTTCACATTCAACTTCTCACTCTCTCTATCTCAGAGCTGCTGTGAGAGACAAGGTTTCAACATGTGAGGGTTTTGTGTGATACTGCAGCAGGGTGTGTGAGAGAGTGTTGGCATGCTCAGGCCTGCCCACACCCTGTTGGGTGCTGTTCTGTGATAGAGCACCACAAAACTATCATCACCTGAACACTAGGCATGTTACTGCACCACTGATTTTGGAACACACACAAATTTTCTCAGATTCCCCTCCATTGGTAATGGACATTTCCTGTCATTTTATTTCTGTCAGGGCATAGTTTTTGATGAAAGGGTAGTGGGGTGGGTGAGCGAGAAACACTTGCACACAGAGACTGAGAAAGGTTGTGATAAAGGTGCGGAATGGAATGTAAAGGTAGAACAGTGAGGTGCAGTGTTGAGCTGTAGGCACTGGTTCCCCTCGTCCTCCCCTTCTCCACTGCATTCCTCTTCCATTTACTGAGGAACCTCCCAGATTTACTGCAGGTCTGAGGAATTCCTTAGGGAGGACTCCTGCACTGCATCCCAAATGGCACCCTGTTCTCTAATATAGTGCACTACTTTGACCACAGCCCTATACATAGGGAATAGAATGCCATTTGGAGTGTACTCCATCTTACAGGAAAATGAATTGAAGTGATGGATTGAGAAAGGGACTGGATAGAGTCAGATGCATATTTTCATTCCATGGGAGGTTGAATACAGACAGCTACAGTGAAAGTTGAATGAGCTTGGCATTTTGAGTGGACGAAATCATGGATACAACCATGCATGCAGTACACACACATACAAACACGCAAGCATGCACACACGTGTCCCCCCTCCCTTTCCCCCATGCTGTGTGTTCCAGTTGACTCACTGTTGACATTGACACAGTTTTCTTCCTTTAAAAAGAACGCCCTTCCTTACACAATCTTCGCTGGCACAAAAGTACACATACCTTATGTTACCACAGAAAGATAAACATTTGGCCCGGCTGTTCCTTGGGTTGTGTCGAGCTGTCCATGCCCACACCCTGTCACCCACAGTAAAGCCGTGTGCACACTCATCCCGGAGCTGGGCAAATATGACTTAGGACCAACTATATCCGTTCCAAATTGCACCCTATGGTCAAAAGTAGAGCACTATATTGGGATGCACACTCAGTTTCCAAATGCTCATGTTTACACACAGTCAATGTTGAATGTTGTTGGGCTCTTTTTTAGAATACTTTCTGTAGGAAAAATCCTGATAGAACCAGTAAATGAGTTCTGGTAAGGTTATTTTCTCCCAAAGGAGGAGTTCCCTTTTCCAGTAATCTAGGCCTTGTTTTCCTCCCCCCTAAAGTGATGTCAAGTTAAACTGTTGGTGACACTGAAGCTGAATGACTGTGCCTTCCATGTGGTGAGTGGTTTGTGTGGGTAGTAAATGACTTGGGTGTGTGTTTTATGTGCAGTAACTACTGGTACTGCCTGCATCTTTGTCTTCCTGATAAGATAAGAGTATCTTAAATAAGACGTCTCAGTCATTCTTATTCCCTTGTCTGTTCCTACTAGCACTGACTTTGCTGATAACTTCTTTATTGAGGAAAAATGTACTTACTACAACTGTGATATGTGGTAGTCTCACCTAGCCATCTTAAGATGAATGCTCTAAATGTAATGTAAAATCCTTCCTCCATATTTATTTTGCTCCTTCTGTTGTTTTTACTTTCTTTCCCCCTCATTCATTCTCTCTCTCTACATATGTTATTGCTCCCAGGCTCTACCCCCTTTCCCATCTCCATTTTCAAACTCTCCTGTGAGTTTATGATCATAAGCAACATCATTACTGAGTTTTCATTGTA
Source organism: Brachymystax lenok tsinlingensis (assembly GCA_030435695.1). Taxonomy (NCBI): domain Eukaryota; kingdom Metazoa; phylum Chordata; class Actinopteri; order Salmoniformes; family Salmonidae; genus Brachymystax; species Brachymystax lenok. The sequence goes on along the minus strand of CM059803.1, from coordinate 19,754,762 downwards.
ACCAGCTACAAGTCGACCACATTCCTTTTTGTTATTATGGTTGGCCAGTGTGCAGGTCCTGAATGTGACACTATTTGAATTGCAACATCCCGTTTCACACAACCCATATGTGACTGACTATTTAGACTTTGCGCTGTTCTGTGTATGCTAGTAAATAAATAAGTATTTTTGCTTATTTGAGAACTGTCTCTTAAAACGATATACAGATGCTAAATTTGAACAGGTTTCCCGATATGTATCCCACAATTTTGTGTGGATACACTTACATGCAGCAAAAACTGTTGCCATTCTTCACATATTGACCAAGAAACATAAACCTATAATCCTGATAAAATGTGAACTGAAATATTGTTAATGTTCTGAATATGTTTACTGGGATTACAGCCTTGATATATGACACAGACTATTCAGTGAATACGTGACAAAACGAGAGGATTCACCCCAGTTTACTCCCCGGAGAGTCATTATGAAGAAGACCAGTGCAATTGTTATTTTGGTGCAACATAATATCAGCAGTGCAGTCTCTGGTGCTGGAGCCAAGGAAGGAAACCTCTCTGGGAACCTCTCTGGGAGTGGTTTGTTGTGACATTTTTCATTCCTGATCAGATGGGGTGCATAGGCCTACAGTGTTACATACACTTTATGTCCCTCCTTGCGATCCATAGTTTAAGTCATTATTATGGATACTGTGGATTTACTAGATTTACTTGGCCTATGATCACATTGTGTTAATAGTCCAAGAAATCATTAAGGATCTTCTTATCAGACTAGTTTTGCACTTTCAGCATGCTCATATCAAAGCGCCTTTCTTTCTTACCCTTTGGAAGTGGGGAATGGGGAAGTTTCGGGAGATTGGCTGTGATTACTTTTAATGTGATTCTGTGATCTTGTGCCAAGTTGATGTTGACCTCACATTGAGGTTCAGAGCGTGAGCTAGATAATGGAGGGACTGTGTAAATTGCCTCTCGACAGTGTCATGCAATATCATGTTGAATTTCGGGCCCATTATAATTCAATGAATTCTATAAGAGATGACAGGAAACGGAGTAGTGGCCAATATTTATCTAAATTGTGCATTTCAAAATGTTTTACAGATTTTTGAATTGACGGAGCAAGTTTAGCCTTTTGCTTTAGAATTCATTCAATAGGCCTATATGTTGTGGTTGCAATGTCGTATGCCAAATCCTATTGCGTTTCTGATCCAGAGGTACAGTTCATAAGTAAATGATAAGGGTTATGGTTAGAAACTCGTAGGAAGCACTTAATATGGCATAATAGCATTGGCTAGTCATGAGGATGAGCAAAGATGGCTCTTCTCTGTGCATATGTAGGCCAAAGAGATTCCTACTTTCTGGTATGGCTGACAGTGCAACAGCAGAGTAACTTGAACAGAACAATAAACTTTTGGTGTCTGTGTTCTCATACAAAGACATTTGTGCCATTTATTCTAACAGTATCCAGACATACAATTACTCCCAGGTGGCATGTAGCTCCATTTCCCCCTATGTTGGTACTTTGCTGAAAAAGTATTCCGGGGCATGTTTTTGGTGCATATTTCCTCTGTATGGCATTCCTGTGCAACGTGGTTGGGCCGTGGAGATTTGTGTATTGTGCTGCCGGTGTGTGAGCTCAGCACTTTCCGCCCCCCCACCGGACAGGACGGGCTCCAGCGGAAACCGGACGCCACCTAATCCTCAACCACTCTCCAACCTGTTGGCTCAGGGCTTTCCATTGTTGCGCTGCAGTCAGTCTCCCTCCCATTCACTCTTTTGGTTTTTGTTGCCCACTGATAAGTCATTTTGTTTATTGGTTCATTAATTTGGCCTCTTAACAGGAAGCAGACACGTTGGAATCCAGCGTGCGTGGCCACCTGGATGTCTGGCCTTGACTTTTAGGAAAGGCAAAGGAAGTGTGTCCTAGATGACCGTGGTGGCTGTTGTTGGGCAGTGTAGTCGAAGGACAGGACAGGACAGGACAGGACATGAATAGAAAGGAAAAAATTATATTTATTTAATCAGAGCATGACATCTATTTTGTGTTAGACCTCTTTGTTGGTTTGTGTGATGGTTGTTTAAATGCGTGCATGGCTGCTTTCTCACTGTTTGTACCCCTCTCTCATTTCCATTTGCACTCCTCTCACTTCCCCTATTCTCTGTGAGCAGCATGAGGGTAGAGTAGTGTGAAGAAAAAGGTATTAGGGAATTTATTGTGTTTGTTGACAACCAGATGAAAGCCTAGGTGGAATTGTAAAACAGATGTAATTCCCTTACAGCTGCTCCATTGGTCGGCTTATCCTTTTGACTAATGTACCCCAACACCTTAACCCCCTCTCTCTCTCGCTGCCCCACTCCTCTGTCTGTGACCCCATGGCTTCATGTTACCACTACCCCTCCCCCGTCAGATACACACATTGTTCTACTCAACCACCCCCTGATACACTTATGACAAGTTGTCCTGCAAACATGGCATTAGTGACATCACATGGGAAAATGGGAGCAGAAAATGCATTTAGCAGATGCTCTTTTCCAGTGCAACTTAAATAAGTGCATTCAACCAAGGTATATGAAACTACCACATTAAACATTGCAAGTAAAACCTGCTTCAAAATAGCCGATACCTGCAAAACCTGATGGATGCTGACTTTTCCCTGGATATCTACAATTAGTCATGATAATGATCTCAACATTGTTTATTTTCTGGACCTTTATTTTTTTTTTTGTCTACCCCCTCCCCGCGAAACAAGCTGCGGGTTCTCCTTTCTCGCTCCTTCCCTCACTTCTCTCCTGTGTTTGTTTTAGTAGGCCATCAACTCCCTGTAGTTGAGGACAATTTTACTACTACCCTGGGGCAGACATGACCCTCCTGTGCATTAAAACCAAAAGAACCCAGGACTTGACTTAGGCTTTTTGTTTTGCTCCTCTGCTCTAGTTCACCCCCACTTTATTCAAGGGCTTGAGGGCTTTCTGTTGTCCGACCGCTGTGTACCCATTCATCCATCAATTCGTCTGTGCATTCATCACTGTCTCCATCTCATCCATCTTAACTCCGGCTGACAAACCAGCCCACTCAACTCTCAGAATCCACCAGGACCCGCCAGTCACTCACTATAAACAAACGCCCAGGCTCTTTAGGCACAGGGCCTCTCAAATGACACAGGGCCTACAACCCAGGGGATCCCAAAGGGCAAAAAAAGGAGGCATTCTCACTTAGGTTTCTCAGCTGTCTGACTCTTAAAGAGGTTGACAGACTTTTATTTACTTGAGAAATGCACCGGGTTTTCCTCGAGTCTTACTCCCTGTTCGGTTCTTTGTCAACAACATTTCAGCTCTCTCCCCTATTCTTTCCCTGGACTCAATCTGTGGCCCTCTTCCCTCGCATACTTTAATTGGCTGCTGGAAGAAGGAAGCTCAGCATCAGCCTCACGCTTCCTGCTTCCTGTTGTGTCCAACAGCAAAGACGAACCACTCTCTCACTTTCAGAGGAACATTCCTTTACCCTTCTTCAGTTCCTATTCCTACTCAAAAACGAATCCACTGGTGGTCACCGAAACCTGTTGATCACATTCTTTGGATTAATTTCCTATGATTGTGAGTCAGTTTACCCATGCAGTGACCTTTCCAGAGAAAGGCAGTAAAGGAAATGGGCCTGAACTATATGGTCTCCAGGCTAGAGGTCTTCACGGGTCCAAAAAGTTGCCTTTCCCACCTGACCTGATATGCATAAATATATTTTTTTTTAAACTGAGACACGTTCCGAAATGGACCCGAGCACAGTCAGACCCGTTCTGCAAAAAACAGTGGGAAACGTTCCAAATAGACCCATGCTAGTTCAGATCTGAGCAACCCGTTCAGATCTGGGAGTAGAAAGTGCGAGAGAAAGAAACCTGGGCGCTTTGGCCAAATGATCCACAGTTATGTGTTCTTAAACTGCCTATATATAACAAATTACAAAAACGATTCGATGTGTAGCATATTTAAAACATTATAGACTATTTTGTATTTACTTATTAAACTGTCTACCTCCTGGTTCAGCTGTCGGAGATTTGAGCGCTAAATTTCATCAGGCCATTGCATGCATATAGGCCTAGGCATCCACTGTATGATATTAATATTTAAAATATTAATGGAGAAGAGCTTAGGCCTAGCCCTAGAGACCAAGAGAAAGAAAGATATGCCAGCGCCATATTCCCGACCGACATGGATTTTTTTTATACTTGTCAGATAGGCTACTACTGCTATACGGATATTGGCGTCCAGAAGGAGGCTAATTTATTCATTTTATATCCGAATGTTTTATAAAGATAAGCCTTATATTGTTCGATTTTAAAGGATTAACTCTGGTAGGCCTAAAACATTCTTCCTCACCTCAAGTTCAGCTGTCGGAGTCCGTTGGAGTGCCGGTGCTCACTGCCTTCATAGGCCTGCAATAGCTATATCGGACAGGAGCTATATCAGACAAAAGTTGCTGAACTTTATTAGGGTAATATCAAAATAAAGTAAAGTAATTGTTTATAGGGAAAATACAAACAGGTTACTATATTGCAGCATTAAATAAAGTTTTGCATCTTTCCCTCTTTGGTTTTTCCTTTTCATGGTTTCAGTGAAGGTAGTATAGTAGACCTACCGGTATTTCTATTATTGCAGCAAACACCATTACAGCTGCAACTTAATTTGGCTAACGAAAATGTCTCAACAGAATGAAACCTTTTGATTTGAACAGGCTAGCCTATATTGCAATTATTACCAACATATTTCCTACCCAACAAATAACAGCAATAGGCTAATGCTATTTCTTTTACAACAGACCAATTTTTAACCTTAAACTAAATACGAAGCAAAAAATGAAACAGACAGAACTTCATTTAGCTAACAAATGTCTTAACAAAATGAAACAAAGCCTATGCAAAAAGTTATATTTAAAGAACTGGTTTAAATTATATAAATAGGCCAATAATTAATAATAATAATGGCCAAACAATTTATAATAATAAATACGGAATTATATAAATGTAACGTTCTCATCTTTGTCCACTAAAACTTGTCCCCAAGGACATTCCTCTTGTCAGCTTCTTTTCACAATACAGTTTTTCCTCAAACTTTTTTTTTTATTTAAAAGAAAAAGCTTGCGCAGTTCTCATCACACAAACACTAATGTTCCAATCGGGTCCAGTCGGTAAATCAAATTGAGCATTTCTCGACCAGCAGCACACCATTTTTCAGCATCAGCACACAGGCCTAGTAATGTAGCATATCCGTCGGTGTGAATCTTCTCCTCTCCCATTCACCCGGCTCGGGGAGAAAGGGGTGCTAATTGCACATCGAGACCAGTGGCAATTATATCAGACCTGAGCCAGATCCGAGAAAAACGTCAGAATTTAGTACCCGGACCCACCCGGGTCCCGGGTCAGATCTTGGAATTTTGGGTCTGTTGAAACCGTGAAGACCTCTATTCTAGGCCCATGGGCCTCCCGTTGGGTGGTGTATTCTGGACTGCTTGTTGATTACAGAGTCTGCCTCTTAGTGTATGGCCATCTAACCACAGCCCTGACCAGACGCATCGCAGCCACTCTTTTTTTCCTGCCGCTGCTGCGCAAAATGAGCATATTCCCCTCTATTCAGTTGCCATGTGGCATTTCTACTATTTGCAACAAGTGTTTTTTTTTTTTTTTTTTTTTTTTTCTCTCTGGAGTTTAATGGCCTGGCATTCTCCTGCCTGCTGGTTGCTAGTGAAAGGAGATGCTAATGGATTAGGGAGTAGAAGGGAGGACAGAGGAATTTGGGGATTACGAGTGGGGAGGCAGGGGAGGCATAGGCCTATGAATTGGGGTACGAGACAGCAGCTGTTTTGTTTGCCCACTCAATGCAATTCTCTTCTCGCTCCCCCTTTTCTTCATAAGTCTCCAGCAGGATTCGATACCCCTCTCTTTCTATCAATTTACTGCCCTTCTGTTTTTCTATCCCTCCATTTCTTTTTGGCTTTCGAAATGGTGTTAATGAGTAGTCGTGAATGTTCTAGAAACAGCATGCAGAGAAAGAGAGAAGGGTAACATGAAAGAATGAGCAACATGCAGGCTGCATGCAGGACGTCAGTCACAATCAAAATGCTAGGAATTTTCTCTCAAACAACGATTGCACCATTGCCGCCCACGTTTGCTGTAATGTATATCCTTTGTTCACCTCCTATTGCTGACAAATGGCTCGACCGCAACTTGGAGACCCCAACGAGACAAAAGACGAATGGAGCAAAGGAAGGGGAATGTCTCAGTCACTTGAGTTAATACCCTCGAAATAAATGAAACGCAGGCAGTTTCTTTCAGGCAAGTGTGAGGTACTTGCAGGTTCCAAGTAAACTTCAGTCAAACTTGACCACAGCTAAGGCAGCAACTGAACAAAGCTGATATTTTTTTTGAGAATAGACATCTGTTTCTTTCTCGACTTGTCCCTGTTGCCTTTTGGATGCAGACACTGAAACCATCTCATTTTATTCTTGACATATTTCACCTTTCTCAGGTCATTCCTTAATTGCCTGTAATCACTTTATTTTTCGCTTTAGCATTCTCTCGCTCACACGGACACACACACACACACTCCAACTGTCCTTTTTTATAACACCGTATCACCTGGTATCATACAGTCTCTCACATCAAACATATCATCCATCAACATGATATCATTCATCTATCCATCTGTCTTAAATTAGGGCATCAGACTCTTCATTTCTGATAAAGCAATGAAGTCAACCTAGGTAAAGAGAGCTGGCTAAGGAAGAGCTGCTATTTGAGATTATTGGGATACAGCCCCGTACCGCAGGCCCTGGAAATAGAAGAACCAAAGTAAGCTGTGTGTATGTGTGTTAGGTGAAGAGAACAGTAATCCTTCCATTGAAGTCAGATTTCCTCTCCAAGTGTGTGTGATCATGTAAGGGGATACAGCAAGGACATGACCAGCAGCCATTGGAATGTTTTTGGAGCATTTAAGGGTGGCCTTCTCATTTTCACTTTCCTCCATGAGACCCTCAGATATTTCACGACGTCTTACTCTCAGATTCCCCTACTGTTGGTGCACAGCTGGAGCCTACCTGCAGCTCTCTCACTATATTCTCCCACATGTGAAATCAGTAGACATCTAATCTAAGCGATACGGTTTCATATCTGCACAGGGGTCTTTTTAATAGACTGCTGAATTATGCACATAATGGTTCCGCTCAGTTTTTCATTTTCTATCTTTTTCTGCCTTTTCCCACTTGATTATGTCTTGCTCTCTGTTTTCTCTCCTCGTGAAGTATTGATGGCTGACATACTGTCCTGGAATGTGGGACGACTAGTTGTATTAGTTTAGAGTGATGGAGAGAGAAGGGGGATGGTTTAAAGGGAAGCGTAGGAGTTCAAAAGTACACTGAACAAAAATATAAATGAAATAATGTGAAGTGTTGGTCCCATGTTTCATGAGTTGAAACAGAAGATCCCAGAAATGTTCCATATGCACAAAAAGCTTTTTTCTTACATTTTCTGCACAAATTCGTTTTCCAAGATAATCCATCCACCTGACAGGTGTGGCATATCAATACGCTGATTTAACAGCATGATCATTACACAATAAAAGGCCACCCTAAAATGTGCAGTTTTGTCACACAACACAATGCCACAGATGTCTCAAGTTTTGATGGAGCGTGCAATTGGCATGCTGACTGCAGGAATGTCCAACATGAGAATTTAATGTTAATTTCTCTACCATAAGCCGCCTCCAAGGTCGTTTTAGAGAATTTGGCAGTACGTCCAACTGGCCTCACAACTGCAGACCACGTGTAACCACGCCAGCCCAGGACCTCCACATCCGGCTTCTTCACCTGCGGCATGGTCTGAGACAAGCCACAACTGATGAAACTGGATTTTCACAAACTGTCAGAAACCGTCTCATGGAAGCTCATCTGCGCGTGCTCGTCATCCTCACCAGGGTCTTGACCTGACTGCAGTTTGGTGTCGTAACCAACTTCAGTGGGCAAATGCTCACCTTCGATGGCCACTGGCACGCTGGAGAAGTGTGTTCTTCATGGATGAATCACGGTTTCAGGTGTACTGGGCAAAAGGCAGACCGAGTGTAAAGTGTTGTGGGTTAGCAGTTTGCTAATGTGGGTGAGTGGTTTGCTAATGTCAACGTTGTGAACAGAGTGTCCCACGGTGGCCATTTGGTTATGGTATGGGCAGGTATAAGCTATGGACAATGAGCACAATTGCATTTCATCGATGGCAATTTGAATGCAGAGCGATACCGTGACGAGATCCTGAGGTCCATTTGTCGTGCCCTTCATCCGCCGCCATCACCTCATGTTTCAGCATGATAATGCACGGCCCCATGGCGCAAGGATCTTTACACAATTCCTGGAAGGTGAATTATTATTTATTTATTTATTTTTCACCTTTATTTAACCAGGTAGGCAAGTTGAGAACAAGTTCTCATTTGCAACTGCGACCTGGCCAAGATAAAGCAAAGCAGTTCGACACATACAACAACACAGAGTTACACATGGAGTGAAACAAACATACAGTCAATAATACAGTAGGGAAAAAGATAATCTATATACAATGTGTGCAAATGAGGTAGGATAAGGAACATAAGGTAATAAATAGGCCATGGTGGCAAAGTAACTACAGTATAGCAATTTAACACTGGAATGGTAAATGTGCACTAGATAAATGTGCAAAGTAAAAATACTGGGGTGCAAAGGAGCAAGATAAATGACTATGGTAGGGTATGAGGTAGTTGGTTGGCTATGTACAGGTGCAGTGATCTGTGAGCTGCTCTGACAGCTGGTGCTTGAAACTAGTGAGGGAGATAAGTGTCTCCAGTTTCAACGATTTTTGTAGTTCGTTCCAGTCATTGGCAGCAGAGAACTGGAAGGAAAGGCGGCCAAAAGAGGAATTGGCTTTGGGGGTGGCCAGTGAGATATACCTGCTGGAGCGAGTGCTACGGGTGGGTGCTGCTATTGTTACCAGCGAGCTGAGATAAGGTGGGGCTTTACCTAGCAGGGACTTGTAGATGACCTGGAGCCAGTGGGTCTGGCGACGAGTGTGTAGCGAGGGCCAGCCGACTAGAGCATACAGGTCGCAGTGGTGGGTAGTATATGGGGCTTTGGTGACAAAGCGGATGGCACTGTGATAGACTGCACCAGTTTGCTGAGTATAGTGTTGGAGGCTATTTTGTAGATGACATCGCCGAAGTCGAGGATCGGCAGGATTGTCAGTTTTACTAGTGCAAGTTTGGCAGCATGAGTGAAGGAGGCTTTGTTGCGAAATAGAAAGCCGATTCTAGATCTAATTTTGGATTGGAGATGTTTAATGTGAGTCTGGAAGGAGAGTTTACAGTCTAGCCAGACACCTAGGTATTTGTAGTTGTCCACGTATTCTAGGTCAGAGCCGTCCAGGGTAGTGATGCTAGTCGGGCGGGCGGATGCAGGCAGCGAACGGTTGAAAAGCATGCATTTGGTTTTACTAGCATTTTAAGAGCAGTTGGAGGCCACGGAAGGAGTGCTGAATGGCATTGAAGCTCGTTTGGAGGTTAGTTAACACAGTGTCCAAAGAAGGACCAGAAGTATACAGAATGGTGTCGTCTGCATAGAGGTGGATCAGAGAATCACCAGCAGCAAGAGCGACATCATTGATGTATACAGAGAAGGGAGTCGGCCCAAGAATTGAACCCTGTGGCACCCTCATAGAGACTGCCAGAGGCCCGGACAACAGGCCCTCCGATTTAACACACTGAACTCTGTCGGCAAAGTAGTTGGTGAACCAGGCGAGGCAATCATTAGAGAAACCAAGGCTGTTGAGTCTGCCAATGAGAATGTGGTGATTGACAGAGTCGAAAGCCTTGGCCAGGTCAATGAATACGGCTGCACAGTAATGTCTCTTATCGATGGCGGTTATGATATCGTTTAGTACCTTGAGCGTGGCTGAAGTGCACCCGTGACCAGCTCGGAAACCGGATTGCACAGCGGAGAAGGTACGGTGGGATTCGAAGTGGTCAATGATCTGTTTATTAACTAGGCTTTCAAAGACTTTAGAGAGGCAGGGCAGGATTGATATAGGTCTATAGCAATTTGGGTCTAGGGTGTCACCCCCTTTGAAGAGAGGGATGACCGCAGCAGCTTTCCAACCTATTGGGATCTCGGACGACACCAAAGAGAGGTTGAGCAGACTGGTAATAGGAGTTGCAACAATGGCAGCAGATAGTTTTAAAAGAGAGGGTCCAGATTATCTAGTCCAGCTGATTTGTACGGGTCCAGATTTTTCAGCTCTTTCAGAACATCTGCTATCTGGATTTTGGTGAAGGAGAAGCTGGGAAGGCTTGGACAAGTAGATGCAGGGGCGGAGCTATTGGCCGGGTTGGGGTAGCCAAGAGGAAAGCATGGCCAGCCAGTGAAATGCTTGTTGAAATTTTCGATTATCATGGATTTGTCGGTGGTGACCGTGTTACCTAGCCTCAGTGCAGTGGGCAGCTGGGAGGAGGTGCTATTGTTCTCCATGGACTTGACAGTATCCCAAAACTTTTTGGAGTTAGAGCTACAGGATGCAAATTTCTGTTTGAAAAAGCTAGCCTTTGCTTTCCTGACTGATTGCGTGTATTGGTTCCTGACTTCCCTGAACAGTTGCATATCGCGGGGACTATTCGATGCAATAGCAGTCCGCCACAGGATGTTCTTGTGCTGGTCAAGGGCAGTCAGGTCTGGAGTGAACCAAGGGCTGTATCTGTTCTTAGTCCTACATCTTTTTGAAAGGGGCATGCTTATTTAAGATGGTGATAAGTTGCTTTTAAAGAACGACCAGCAATCCTTGACTGACGGAATGAAGTCAATATCCTGCCAGGATACCCGGGCCAGGTTGATTAGAAAGGCCTGCTCGCAGAAGGGTTTTAGGGGAGCGTTTGACAGTGATAAGGGGTGGTTGTTTGACCGCGGGCCCATAGCGGATGCAGGCAATGAGGCAGTGGTCGCTGAGATCCTGATTGAAAACAGCAGAGGTGTATTTGGAGGGCAAGTTGGTCAGGATAATGTCTATGAGGGTGCCCATGTTTACAGATTTAGGATTGTACCTGGTGGGTTCCTTGATGATTTGTGTGAGATTGAGGGCATCTAGCTTAGATTGTAGGACTGCCGGGGTGTTAAGCATATCCCAGTTTAGGTCACCTAACAGAACGAACTCTGAAGATAGATGGGGGGGCAATCAATTCACATATGGAATCCAGGGCACAGCTGGGAGACTTATTTCTGGAGAGTAATTTTTAGAATTAGAAGTTCGAACTGTTTGGGCATAGATCTGGAAAGTATGACAGAACTATGCAGGCTAACTCCTCCCCCTTTGGCAGTTCTATCTTGGCGGAAAATGTTGTAGTTGGGTATGGAAATCTCAGGATTTTTGGTGGCCTTCCTAAGCCAGTATTCAGACACGGCCAGGACATCAGGGTTGGCGGAGTGTGCTAAAGCAGTGAGTAAAACAAACTTAGGGAGGAGGCTTCTGATGTTAACATGCATGAAACCGAGGCTTTTACGGTTACAGAAGTCAACAAAAGAGAGTGCCTGGGGCCTGGGAATAGGTGTGGTGCTGGGGGCTACAGGGCCTGGGTTTACCTCCACATCACCCGAGGAACAGAGGAGTAGCAGGATGAGGGTACGGCTAAAGACTATCAGAACAGGACGTCTAGTGCGTTGGGAACAGAGAATAAAAGGAGCAGATTTCTGGGCGTGGTAGAATAGATTCAGGGTATAATGTGCAGACAGGGGTATGGTGGGGTGAGAGTACAGTGGAGGTAAGCCCAGGCACCGAGTGATGATAAGAGTGGTTGCATCTCTGGAGGTGCTGGTAATACTGGGTGAGGTCACCGCATGTGTGGGAGGTGGGACAAAGGAGGAATCTGAGGCATGTATAGTGGGCCTAGGGGCTCCACTATAAACTAACACAATGATAACTACCCTAAACAACAGTAAACAGGGCATATTGACACTTGAGAGAGACATAAAGCAAACACAGGTGTTGGTTGGGAGAGCTAGCTAGGACAACAAAGGGTAAGACCGCAAGGCTAGTCAGCTAAGACAACAACAGGTAAAACTGGCGATGAATGTGCAGAGGGTTGGTTAGCAACACACAGGGCCTGAGTACACGGCTGGGGCTGACAGATAAATAAAATAAATAAATAAAAATTAACAGAATGGAGTACTGTGATTAATGAATAGTCCTGCAGGCATCAGCTATGTAGCCGAGTGATCATAGGGTCCAGTGAACAGCAGTAGATGGGGCAGGGAAGCCGCGAGGTAGTCGTTACTACGCCGGCACGCAGGAGACACAGTGTTTAAAGTTAAGAGTTAGCAGACCGGGGTTGGTAGAACCGTCTGCTGCGACGTCCGACGGAGGCCGGTTGCAGGCAGAGCGGATGGAGTAATCGTCCGCAGTCCATTTGAGGTGGTACGACGGGGCGTCGTGACGAGAGGGAACCAAGCCAGATGGCGAGAGAGGTATTATTGTTGCTAGCTGGGAGATGTGTCTGGGTCGCGGCTAGCTGGAGCTGGCTCCGGGGCAGGGGCGTTAGCCACTCTGTGGCAGCTAGCTAGCTGTGGAGATCAGGTGTAGTGGTCCAGGGTTTACGGCAGGGATCCGGCGTTGTGGTGGAGAAACAGTCAGATGGTGGTAGGCTGGCATGTATTATCCGGGCTAAAAAAGGCTGGTGTCTGTGCAGTAGGTTAAAGGCCGCTAGCGGTGGCTAACAGTGACTGAAATAGCTGGTTAGCTCGCTAGCTCCCTATGGAATTCAGTCTAAAAAGGTCTAAAAAAATAGCGGTTAGGTAACACAATGGGTGAGGTAGGTTACCGGAAGGTATATTTAATATAAAAATGGAAAAGAGATTGAAAATAAAATTGAAATGTATACAAAAAAGACGAAAAAAACAAAGTACACGAGGGGACAAACAAAAACACGTCTGCACTGCTACGCCATCTTGGATGCTCCAGTTCTTCCATGGCCTGCATACTCACCAAACATGTCACCCATTGAGCATGTTTGAGATGCTCTTGATCGACGTGTAGGACCGCGTGTTCCATTTCCCACCAATATCCAGCAAATTTGCACAGCCATTGAAGTGGGACAACATTCCACAGGCCACAATCAACAGCCTGATCAACTCTATGCGAATGTCTTGCTGCATGAGGCAAATGGTGGTCACACCAGATGCCGACTGGTTTTCTGATCCACGTCCCCCTAATTAAAAAAAGATATATCTGTGGCGAACAGATGCATATCTGTATTCCCAGTCATGTGAAATCCATAGATTAGAGCCTAATCTGCACCATAACTCCCACTCGGATGTAGGAAAACACTGTATTAGTAATCTACATAACACTGTTGTGTTTGCGTCCCAAATAGCACCATATTCCTATGTGTGTTACTTTTGTTATATAGGGAATAGGGTGCCATTTGGGTCACACACTGCATGTTTTCCTTGCCATATTTTTATTTGCAGTTTCTCAACTAGTTCCCCTCAGGTCCTCATGAAAGTCTCCCCTCTCTGTGTGTTGTGTTTTCAGATTGTCAGCCAGGCTTCTTCAAAGCGTTTGTGTCGAACGACGCATGCGAGCTTTGTCCTGTTAACACCAAGCTTCTGAGCTCTGGGGCACTGCTCTGTCCGTGTGCAGAAGACTTCTACCGTGCTCCCGATGACCCAACTACAGGGCCCTGCTCAGGTGAGGAGGAGGACATTTTGGAAAATTACTTTTTAGTGCACTGTCAGCAGTGGTGGATCCTACACTAAAAACTAATGAGAGATTTGCTTTTCATTGCGCTCAAAGTGCTCTACTGAACAAAATAATGACACTAAAAGAAAAGATTAGAGTGACCGTAAGCAAGAGAAAGTCACAGAATGCTACAGTTTTTAACATAATGTTAATGACGACATTAACCATACATGAACTAACATGCTTCTATTTTCCTGCTCCCGTTTCCTCAGGGCTGCCCTCCGCACCGCGAGAACTGGTCGCCACGACCACCCAGCTGGCGGCGGGCAAGCTGCAGCTGTCATGGAGTCCGCCGGAGGACACGGGCGGCCGCAGTGACATCAGCTACAGCGTGGAGTGCCGGCGCTGCGAGGGCACCGCGTGCCAGCCATGCGGGGAGAAGGTGCGCCTCGAGCCGGCCAGCACAGGCCTGATGGACACCCGGGTGGCAGTGAGCGAGCTGGAGCCCCACCTCAACTACACATTCACCGTGGAGGCCCACAGCGGAGTGTCGCTGTTCGCCAGCCAGGGGCTGCCACGCTCCAACAGGCCCCCATCCACCAGCACATTGACCACTGCCCTGCACTACACAGGTGGGTCACCGTACTTGGGGGTAATAGTGGTGGTGGTAGTAGTAGAAACCTCTTTATTATGCATGATCTGAAATGTAGTTGTATGGCCTTATACAAGCACGATCACTAAATACTCCATCACACATAATGCATTGAAAGCATTTCAAACCTCTTGGTTGAACTTGGGAAGGACATTGCACAGTCTCCGGAATTGTTAACATCTCCCCTCCTCCCTCCTCAGACCCCCCCAAGGTGACGTCCATGCGTCTAGACGAGCGGAGCCTCACTAGCCTTTCCCTGTCCTGGGCTGTAGCCCCCCACAGGCTCATGCCCCAGCCCACCCGCTACAAACTCACTTACCGCAAGAAGGTACGTTAAACCATCCACGCCACCACTAGCTGGTGAAAATGCTTGCAATGTTCTATTTGGATATGTCTTTTGATACATAATGACTTAAAAAGGGAATTTTGTGGTAGTGCATGAAGAAAGGGGGGGGGGAGCAAGGAAGAAAATGAGGGGTTTCGGGGATGATGAACACCACTGGGAGAGCAATAACAAAACAGTGTACCTTATTATTATGATTCCTTACCGAAAGTCATGTTGGTTCAATGTGTTATCTCCTCTTTCAATCCCCCCCTTCCTCCAACTCTACCAGGATGACAATCTGGATGTGACCACGTACACTGTTCTGATTCTGGAGAAGAGCTCTGTGCAGATCAGTGACTTGTCCCCAGGCACAGCCTACCTATTCAGGGTACAGGCCCTGAGCCCCGAGGGCAGCCCTGGAGGATCCAGCATGGAGGATGAATTTGAGACCCTGACTGAAGGTAAGGAAGATGGCCATATATCAGGTTAATAAGGATAAGGGAGAATGAAGGGATGCTACAGTATTTGAGATGATTGGGACACAGCCCCATACCTCAGGGCCTTGAAATGGAAGAACCAGTGTGTGAGATGGTGGACCAAACCTCACGTAATTTAGAATTAAGATAAATAAATCCACACAACTAAATAAAGTGGCAGGGGAATACAGAAATACTGACATGCATTCATTTTCTCTACATATCTATATGTATTTATTTTTTGTATACAGTTGAAGTCATACACTTAGGTTGGAGTCATTAAAACTCGTTTTTCAACCACTCCACAAATTTCTTGTTAACAAACTGTAGTTTTGGCAAGTCTGTTAGGACATCTACTTTGTGCATGACACAAGTAATTTTTCCAACAATTGTTTACAGACAAATTATTTCACTTATAATTCACTGTATCACAGTGGGTCAGAAGTTTACATACATTAAGTTGACTGTGCCTTTACCTAGCAAAGACTTATAGATGACTTGGAGCCAGTGGGTTTGGAGACGAGTATGAAGCGAGGGCCAGCCAACGAGAGCGTGCGTACAGGTCGCAGTGGTGGGTAGTATATGGGGCTTTGGTGACAAAACGGATGGCACTGTGATAGACTACATCCAATTTGCTGAGTAGAGTGTTGGAGGCTATTTTGTAAATGACATCACCGAAGTCAAGGATCGGTAGGATGGTCAGTTTTATGAGGGTATGTTTGGCAGCATGAGTGAAGGAGGCTTTGTTGCGAAATAGGAATTTATAGATTTAATTTTGGATTGGAGATGCTTATTGGGAGTCTTGAAGGAGAGTTGTATGGCATTGAAGTTCATCTGGAGGTTAGTTGACACAGTGTCCAAAGAAGGGCCAGATGTATACAGAATGGTGTCGTCTGCGTAGAGGTGGATCAGAGAATCACCAGGAGCAAGAGCGACAGGTATCAACATACCTGAATTTGTCCAATAGAAACTTTCGTTTGCAACTGTTTGACTGATGGAAATGTTATACATGTGCTTTTCTGAAAACAAATTTCTGTGTTTTATTGTCCTGTTCTATAAACCAATTTTTGTGTTCATGCAAGTGGCTGACAATGAATCCTCACTATCAGTAGCTGCAAATTGGCAGTATGCTCAGATCTTGTTTTGAGAGCGAAAGTTTCAAGGTCTCAGCTTCGAGAGAAGAAGCCTCATGAGGTATTGGTCGGTCGCATGAATGAAACGAAACGGTAATGATTAATTAATTATTCTAAATCATGCAAATATACCTTGTCTGTGTATAGCCGCATATAAGACAAATGCTGGGACTGCCCAAGCAGAGCTCCTGATTGTCATGTGTACTATGGTGCATTGAGTTGGTTGGAACCTCTCCAGCACGCTGACAAATAAAGAATGTTTCAATTAAGATTGACTGAGTGTCCCTGTGTAAGAATTTCCACAACCGACTAATGATTACACCCTAGATCAGCTAGATGCAGGCAAGGTTGTGCATGGCGTTATTGAATGTGTTAATGTCTATCACCTTCATTACTCACATTTTTCTCTCGACCTGTGCACCTACGTTGTAAACTTTCATTTGTAGGCTAGGTTGTAGCAACCTCATGATGGGTATTGGGAATATTTGAGTATCATGTAGTAGACTAAAGCTATCAATGTTACATTGAGCTGGGTGAATGGAATATGAATGACAGTCATCCAATATGCTGTAATAGAAATAAAGCCATGCTCATTTTTATTTTATTGTTCTGCCTCATCTTAAACGGCACTGACCGCCACTGGTACTGTAGGCTGATACCTATGGATCTTGTGTACATTAAATGGGGAAAAGCTGTACATTGCAATATGAATGTCCAATATGCAAATGGACTGACTGGGGAGATGAATTCCCACAGTCAAAGCCCTGCAATATGAGCTACAACGATAATATTTGGTCAGTTGCATTCTTACTCTGCACCAAGTATACTATTCGGAGTGTAGCTAGCTTCTCTGTGCTCTGGAGAGATCACAGGTAGTTGGTCAGAAAGCTTTGGAGGTCCTTTGACCATTCTGTCTTTAGCACCTGGAGAGAGATGGATAGAGGTAGTCAGTGCTAGAAAGAGAGAAAGCCCCGACCTCCCACTGGCCCAGGGCCTCCTGCCTAGTATCGTGCAATGTAAAGGAAAACAATATCATGACTTACTGACAGTGCTGCATGTTCCTGCTGGTAGCAAGCCTCAACATGGATGCAGAGAAATGTCTTGCCTTGTAGTATGTTTGCATCCATCTCCACCAGGCTCCAATAAATCAGACGACAAACCTGCAGAGATTAACAAAATAGAATGGTACCTGTATTTATGATTCATGTATCACTTTGTCTTTCACGTTAATGTACAGTGCATCCGGAAAGTATTCTGACCCTTTGACTTTTCCCCCATTTTGTTATTACAGCCTTATTCTAAAATAGATTAAATTGTTTTTCCCTCAATCTACACACAATACCCCATAATGACAAAGCAAAAACAGGTTTAGATAAGTATTCAGACTTATTACTCAGTACTTTTGAAGCACCTTTGGCAGCGATTACAGCCTTGAGTCTTCTTTGGTATGACACTACAAGCTTGGTACACCTGTATTTGGGGAGCTTCTCCCATTTTTCTCTGCAGATCCTCTCAAGCTCTGTCAGGTTGGATGGGGAGCGTCGCTGCACAGCTATTTTCAGGTCTCTCCAGAGATGTTCAAGTCCGGGCTTTGGCTGGGCCACTCGAGGACATTCAGAGACTTGTCCTGAAGCCACTCCTGGCTGTGTGCTTAGAGTCATTGTCCTGTTGGAAGGTGAACCTTCGCTCCAGTCTGAAGTCTTGAGCTGTTTGGAGCAGGTTATCATAAAGTATGATACTTTACTCCATTCCTTTTTCGCTTGATCCTGACTAGTCTCCCAGTCCCTGCCGCTGAAAAACATTCCAACAGCATGATGCTGCGACCACCATGCATTACCGTAGGGATGGTGCCAGGTTTCTTCTAGACGTGACGCTTGGCATTCAGGCCAAAGAGTAAATTCTTGGTTTTATCAGACCAGAGAATCGTGTTTCTCATGGTCTGAGAGTCTTTAGGTGCTTTTTGGCAAACTCCAAGTGGGCTGTCTTTTACTGAGGAGTGGCTTCCGTCTGGCCACTCTACCATAAAGGCTTGATTGGTGGAGTGCTGCAGAGATGGTTGTCCTTCTGGAAGGTTCTCCCATTTCCACAGAGAACCTCTAGAGCTCTGTCAGAGTGACCATCGGGTTCTTGGTCACCTCCCCCGATTGCTCAGTTTGGCCGGGCGGCCAGCTCTAGGAAGAGTCTTGGTGGTTCCGGACTTCTTCCATTTAAGAATAATGGAGCCCACTGTGTTCTTGGAGACTTTCAATGCTGCAGAATTTTTTTGGTACCCTTCTCCAGATCTGTGCCTCAACAATCCTGGTTAGGAGCTCTACGGACAATTCCTTCGACCTCATGGCTTGGTTTTTGCTCTGATATATATGGTCAACTGTGGAACCTTATATAGACAGGTGTGTGCCTTTCCAAATCATGTCCAATCAATTGAATTTACCACAGGTGGTAAATTAATCAACCAAGCACTGTATGTACATAACAATAGATCTGATTTAAAAGTATGCATGCCATTTTGTGAAATGACAAATTACATGGCATACATGTGAAGTTATAGCTAGCTAAGATATTATTTTATGTAATGGCACCACATCTCACTAACAATTGCTAAGGCAAACAGCAAATGACACTGTTGTGGCTAATCAGTATTGTGGCTAGCTTCATATAGGTGACTTATTCCATCATGACAACATGCACCTCCCTTATTTGACTGTAGTTAGCTAGCTTATTAAGAATACACTATTGCTTAAGTGATCTAGTTTTAACGTGAGCTAGCCAACATGCAATGCGTATGTCATGCCATGATCCTGCTTGCTTTACATCAGACAGATATTTAGTTACCATAGCTAGCTAGCTAAGAATGGTTTATGATAATTGCAGTTTAGTTCATTATCTAGCTAGTTAAGTGTAAAACGCAGCTAGCTAGCCAACTCGACTTTATCGGTTGTAGCCAAGCTAGCGAGCTTGATACTTAGTAACGTTATCTTACCTTGCTGTTCTGGCCAACTGGGCATTGTGTTTTTATGATGCGCGTGCGGCACAGCAGCATATAATTAAGTAATAAGGACCAAGGATGTGTGGTATATGGCCAATATACCACGGCTAAGGGCTGTTCTTAGCACAACGCAACGTGGAGTGCCTGGACACAGCCCTTCGCAGTGATATGTTGGCCATATATCACAAACCCCTGAGGTGCCTTATTGCTATTATAAACTGGTTACCAACGTAATTGGAGCAGTAAAAATACATGTTGTATCATACCCGTGGTATACTGTCTGATATACCATGGCTTTCAGCCAGTCAGAATTCAGGGCTCAGACCACCCAGTTTATAATAGATTTTATCTCAAATTTCCTTTAAAAAAAGTGACATCATATTGATGAATAGCTACAGTGGGGAAAAAAAGTATTTAGTCAGCCACCAATTGTGTAAGTTCTCTCACTTAAAAAGATGAGAGAGGCCTGTAATTTTCATCATAGGTACACTTCAACTATGACAGACAAAATGAGAAAAAAAAATCCAGAAAATCACATAGTAGGATTTTTTTATGAATTTATTTGCAAATTATGGTGGAAAATAAGTATTTGGTCAATAACAAAAGTTTATCTCAATACTTTGTTATATACCCTTTGTTGGCAATGACAGAGGTCAAACGTTTTCTGTAAGTCTTCACAAGGTTTTCACACACTGTTGCTGGTATTTTGGCCCATTCCTCCATGCAGATCTCCTCTAGAGCAGTGATGTTTTGGGGCTGTCGCTGGGCAACACGGACTTTCAAAGATTTTCTATGGGGTTGAGATCTGGAGACTGGCTAGGCCACTCCGGGACCTTGAAATGCTTCTTACTGAAGCCACTCCTTCGTTGCGGGCGGTGTGTTTGGGATCATTGTCATGCTGAAAGACCCAGCCACGTTTCATCTTCAATGCCCTTGCTGATGGAAGGAGGTTTTCACTCAAAATCTCACGATACATGGCCCCATTCATTCTTTCTTTTACACGGATCAGTCGTCCTGGTCCCTTTGCAGAAAAACAGCCCCAAAGCATGATGTTTCCACCCCCATGTTTCACAGTAGGTATGGTGTTCTTTGGATGCAACTCAGCATTCTTTGTCCTCCAAACACGACGAGTTGAGTTTTTACCAAAAAGTTCTATTTTGGTTTCATCTGACATTCTCCCAATCCTCATCTGGATCATCCAAATGCTCTCTAGCAAACTTTAGACGGGCCTGAACATGTACTGGCTTAAGCAGGGGGACACGTCTGGCACTGCAGGATTTGAGTCCCTGGCGGCGTAGTGTGTTACTGATGGTAGGCTTTGTTACTTTGGTCCCAGCTCTCTGCAGGTCATTCACTAGGTCCCCGTGTGGTTCTGGGATTTTTGCTCACCGTTCTTGTGATCATTTTGACCCCACGGGTGAGATCTTGCGTGGAGCCCCAGATCGAGGAAGATTATCAGTGGTCTTGTATGTCTTCCATTTCCTAATAATTGCTCCCACAGTTGATTTCTTCAAACCAAGCTGCTTACCTATTGCAGATTCAGTCTTCCCAACCTGGTGCAGGTCTACAATTTTGTTTCTGGTGTCCTTTGACAGCTCTTTGGTATTGGCCATAGTGGAGTTTGGAGTGTGACTGTTTGAGGTTGTGGACAGGTGTCTTTTATACTGATAACAAGTTCAAACAGGTGCCATTAATACAGGTAATGAGTGGAGGACAGAGGAGCCTCTTAAAGAAGAAGTTACAGGTCTGTGAGAGCCAGAAATCTTGCTTGTTTGTATGTGACCAAATACTTATTTTCCACCATCATTTGCAAATAAATTCATTAAAAATCCTACAATGTGATTTTCTGGATTTTTTTCCTCATTTTGTCTGTCATAGTTGAAGTGTACCTATGATGAAAATTACAGGCCTCTCTCATCTTTTTAAGTGAGAGAACTTGCACAATTGGTGGCTGACTAAATACTTTTTTTCCCCACTGTATATGTGCTCATTATTATGTGAAGCATGGCCTTTGAACACGTTCTGTGATACTGAATGCAGCCCAGGCAAATGCAGTCGATCAATGCGCCATGGCATGTTAGATACCACCCACATACACTAAGTTTTAGAACATTGTAGAATAACAGTGAAGACAACACTATGAAATAACACATACGGAATCATGTAGTAAGCAAAAAAGTGTTAAACAAAGAGATTCTTCAAAGTAGCCACCCTTTGCCTTGATGTCAGCTTTGCACACACTTGGCATTCTCTCAACCAGCTTAACCTGGAATGCTTTTCCAACAGTCTTGAAGGAGTTCCCACATATGCTGAGCACTTGTTGGCTGCTTTTCCTTCACTCTGCGGTCCGACTCATCCCAAACCATCTCAATTTGGTTGAGGGTGGGGAATTGTGGAGGCCAGGTCATCTGATGCAGCACTCCATCACTCTCCTTCTGGGTAAATAGCCCTTACACAGCCTGTAGGTGTGTTAGGTCATTGTCCTGTTGAAAAACAAATGATAGTCCCACTAAGCCCAAACCAGATGGGATGGCGTATCGCTGCACAGTGCTGTGGTAGCGATGCTGGTTAAGTGTGCCTTGAATTCTATATAAATCACAGACCGTGTCACCAGCAAAGCACCCCCACACTATAACCCCACCTCCATGCTTTACGGTGGGAAATACACATGTAGAGATCATCCGTTCACCCACACCGCGTCTGACAAAGACATGGCGATTGGAACCAAAAATCTCCAATTTGGACTCCAAACCAACGGGCACATTTCCACCGGTCTAATGTCCATTTCTCGTGTTTCTTGGCCCAAGCAAGTCTCCTCTTCTTATTGGTGTCCTTTAGTAGTGGTTTCTTTGCAGCAATTTGAACATGAAGGCCTGATTCACACAGTCTCCTCTGAACAGTTGATGTTGAGGTGTCTGTTACTTGAACTCTGTGAAGCATTTATCTGGCCTGCAATTTCTGAGGCTGGTAACTCTAATTAACTTATCCACTGCAGCAGAGGTAATTCTGGGTCTTCCTTTCCTGTGGCGGTCCTCATGAGAGCCAGTTTCATCATAGCTCTTGATGTTTTTTTGCGACTGCACTTGAAGAAACTTTCAAAGTTATTGACATTTTCCATACTGACTGACCTTCCAGTCTTAAAGTAATGATGGACTGTTGTTTCTCTTTGCTTATTTGAGCTGTTCTTGCCATAATATTGACTTGTTCTTTTACCAAATAGGGCTATTTTCTGTATACCACCCCTACCTTGTCACAACACAACTGATTGGCTCAAACGCATTAAGAAGGAAAGAAATTCCACAAATTAACTTTTAACAAGGCACGTGTTGTGCTGTTATCAAGTCAAAGGGTGGCTATTTGAAGAATCTAAAATATATTTAGATTTTCTTTTTAATACTTTTTTTGGTTACTGCATGATTCCATGTTTTATTTCATATTTTTGATGTCTTCACTATTATTCAACTATGTAGAAAATAGTACAAATATAAAATAAACCTTGAGTTGGTGTTCTAAAACTTTTGACCTGTAGTGTACGTTTGCTTGACCACCACCTCATCATATCGGAGGAAGAAATACAATAACATAAATAAAATGAGTGGGGATTAATTATTTAATATAATTGTGTCTGTGTGCAATCATTCATCCATTTATCTATTTATGTGCATTTATTTATTCATGTATTTATTTATTTGTGTGTTTAATTATTCATTTAATTCTAATTACAGCAGCTTTGGTACGTGTGTGTTAAAATCAGTGGTGCAGCTGTGTATGTCAGTGTGCTACCATTGTGTAAGTGTTTGTTGTTGTGCCACAGTGCCCCTGTCCCAGAGCAACACGGGGGTCATATTCGGCGCAGCAGTTGGTGGAGCGGCCATGCTGATGATTGTGGTGGTCGTCCTGCTCATACGCAAACGGTCAGCAACAACCTCCTTTTCCTCTGCCCCTCGTCCTTTTTTTTAAAGCACATTCATAACACCCCTTCACTGGTTTCCTTTCTCATTCTTCTCTTTCCTTTGTCAGTGCTTCAATTGGCCTTTCTTTCCCTTGAGCCACCTCTCCACCCCTCTCCCCTTTTGCTACTCTCACTCTATCTGTTATCCAGCACTCACTAGGGGAGAATTAGTGTTGAGTGCGGCTTGTCATTGCTCAGTGAGTGTACTCTTAACAAGTAGTGTATTTAAAGTGAAGCGGGCCCATGTGGCACATTATTTTAGGATAAGAGCTGGTCGGCTCTTTTTGTAGCAGCTAGAGGTGACCCTGCTCCTTCAGCACAGCAGCGCACCACCATCTCTGTCTGTGTCCGTCGGTCCTTCAGGTCTGTCTCTGACACAGCTTAGCAAACACAGACAGGCTCCAGTCTTTTATCAAAGTGTTCCCTCTGTGAATCGAGGCGGCACACACCAATGACTTAGGCGCCTTTTGAAACTAGATGGAAATGAAAGGATAAAAGAGAAACTGACGATTTTGGGGTTTTGGAGTGAGATTATAATTACTGATATTTCTTTTCTGTTATTCAGGAGAAGGAACTCTCATTCAAGACAAGGACCAGAGGATACTTACTTCTCTAGCTCAGGTAGACAAAAGAAAATAAGTACCCCCCCTGTGTCTGTCATGTATTTGTATCGTTCTTTCAATAATGTCCATCTATTCATATTCTTCTCCAGAGCAACTGAAGCCACTAAAGACCTACGTGGATCCGCACACGTATGAGGACCCCAACATGGCCATCCTCAAGTTTGCCAGCGAGATCCATCCCAGCCATGTCACCAAGCAGAAAGTCATTGGAGCTGGTGAGTGAGAACCCAGTTAAAACAATGTGCTTAAGGGCTTAGTACGAAGTTGTTAAAGGGTTTTTCCATCCCCCGTAAATCTCTGTTTATTTTCAGTTGCATTAGTGCTACAGCTTGAGCTCTTGAGTGACAGTGGGTAGACCATCCAGATTAGTATCAATGGATTAAGTCCTCACCCTGCATGTTTAAACATAATTCGGTGTGGCAATTGCTTGGCTTCGGGGACTAGTGCTTTGTCTCAAAAGACTCAAATCCACAATAATAATTAAGATAAACAGAAGTATCTGGAGCAGAAAACTGAGTATTTAAGAGGCTATACTATACCTCGGGCCCAAACTCCTACTTCTCAGATGATGGGTTTATTGCAGTGTGACCACATCTGCCCTTTGAACCCCCCACCCAAATGAGAGACGGAGACTCCAATTTTCTTTTACACAACCCCTCAATAATACACCTGTGAAAGTCCCTGGGGTAAAACTGCTCATGACCCCTTCCTTGTTTATCCAAAGCCTGAAACTCTAGAAACACTGCAAGCCACATCCCTATAAAGGATAGAGCCTGAAATATTGCTCAATCTTGTCATTGGGTTTTAAAACCATTTTCCTCAACGCCTCTAGGGGAGTTTGGGGAGGTGTACCGTGGTATTCTGAAAGCGCCAGGGCGGAAGGAGGGGGCGGTGGCTATTAAGACGCTGAAGCCGGGCTACTCAGAGAAGCAGAGGCAGGACTTCCTGTCAGAAGCGAGCATCATGGGACAGTTCTCCCACCAGAACATAATTCGCCTGGAGGGAGTGGTCACCAAATGTAAGAAGGCTCTGTTAGCCTACTACCTGTACCAATAATGATATTCTCCTGTGAAGCAGTCACTTTACCTGCCTATATATAAATTCCGTATGTAGATATTTCCTGCCTGTTTTGTGTAGTAGTTAACAGTATTTATGCCCTTTTTTGGTTCCAGTCAAGCATGCCATGATTGTGACTGAGTATATGGAGAACGGCGCACTGGACAAGTACCTAAAGGTGACTAGGCCTACAGTACATCGTGTGCAAGTTACCTTTATAAGTGAAAGACAATGACTTACTACAGATCAAGTTACCACAGCTTCAAAATATTTCTCTCTACCGGTATGTGTGAGTGTGTTACAATGTGTTTCCCCTTCAGGATCGTGATGGCGAGATGCCCTCCTTCCAGCTGGTGGGCATGATGTATGGCATTGCTGCCGGCATGAAGTACCTGTCTGACATGAGCTACGTTCACCGGGACCTGGCTGCCCGTAACATCCTGGTCAACAACAACCTGGAGTGTAAGGTGTCTGACTTCGGCCTGTCCCGAGTGCTGGAGGACGACCCTGAGGGCACCTACACTACCAGCGTGAGTTAACATTGCACGTTACAACGGTTGGCTTTGCTCAGCTCTTGCTAACACCTTTGCCTTGTTAGCACTGTATTTCAGTGTAAACTGAGGACTGTCATTGAATTAAATGTACTTTAATTGAATTGAACAAAACAATGTATTTTTGGGGCTCTGACCTGAGTGTACTGTCCACTTGTTTCCCCTCCAACAGGGTGGTAAAATCCCCATCCGATGGACAGCCCCAGAGGCCATTGCCTACAGGAAATTCACCTCGGCCAGCGACGTGTGGAGCTTCGGCATCGTCATGTGGGAAGTCATGGCCTTTGGCGAGCGGCCCTACTGGGACATGAGCAACTGCGAGGTACACTACAATGCTAATGCTAACAAAGCCAAGCAAGGCAGGAAGCCTTATAGTTTCACTTAGAGCCACACTGCTAATACAAATGCTTACACTAACGTAAACCAATGGAAACACATGAAGTAACAGCTAACGGGAATGCTAGTGCCAACTACCATAACAGTTCAATGAACCTCAGTTCAAGTGTGGGATCTCAAAGTGACCCACTGCCGCACTTCACGTAGTCAATTCTTTATTAGATACAGAGGTACCATACTCTGGAATTATTATCTTCACATTGCCAAAACATCATCCCTCAGTAACTTCAAGCGAAGACTGGGGGTCAGCTTGATGAAACTAACTACTCAGTAATCTCCTCCATATAGCCGAACGCTCACACTCACATGCGCACACACACAATTACATTTACTTTTGATACTTAAGTATATTTAAAACCAAATACTTTTAGACTTTTACTCAAGTAGTATTTTACTCTGTGACTTTCACTTTTACAGTAATAGAAAAATTACTAAAGTCTCTTTTACTTGTTGGGTACTTTTTCCACCACTGCTTTAAAAAATATATATAATTTTGGTTGGATTACTAATCAATTAATTTATACATTTATAATTAGTAGGTTTTGTTATCTGTTTAAACAAACCTTTTTTTATTTTTGTACTTATGTATTGTATATAGTTTTTTTGTGGTGTGGTTTTCATATAAGCCCTTGGGCTTCCAACCAAACCTGCACATCGTTTTAAAAAATGTTTTTTTTGTCTGTATTGTTGTCTATTACTAGTTTTGTTTGGTGCGAATAAACTACTAAATCTCTAGCCTCTGGTTGTCAGGTGATGAAGGCCATCAACGAGGCGTTCAGGCTGCCAGCGCCCATGGACTGCCCATCAGCCGTCTACCAGCTCATGCTGCAGTGCTGGCTGCAGGACCGCTCCAAGAGGCCCCGTTTCCCGGATATCGTCAGCCTGCTAGACAAGCTGCTCAGGAGCCCTGAGTCTCTGAAGGCTATCGCAGACTTCGACCCCCGGTATGAGTCCTTTACTCTCTAGAAGGAAATTACACAGCAAAGGTTATCCGTGAAACCGAGTGGAGCACAAGAAAAAGCTATTGGGAGGATAATGTGGCAGCATAATGTGTGCATGTTTAACAATAATTTGTTGGGTGCTTATATTTGTCCAATTTCACACATGTGCAAGTGTGTATTAACACTCATCTGGGAATTGGAAATGTGTTTTTTGCACATCCCATCAGCCCTACTTTGGGCTCCCGAGTGGCGTAGCGGTCTAAGGCACTACATCTCAGTGCAAGAGGCATCACTATAGTACCTGGTTCGAATTCAGGCTGTATCACATCCGGACGTTATTGGGAGTCCCATAGGGCGGCGCATAATTTGGCACAGCGTCATTGGGGTTTGGCCGGAGTAGGCCGTCATTATAAATAAGAATTCTTATTTACAATGACACAATTGGCCCAGCGTTGTCGGGGTTTGGCCGGAGTAGGCCGTCTTATTTACAATGACAACTGAGCAATTGGGGTTAAGTGCCTTGCTCAAGGACACATCGACAGGTTTTTCACCTTGTCGGCTCGGGATTTGAATTAGCGACCTTTCGGTTACTGACCGAACGCTCTAACCGCTCTAACTTGCCGTCTCTGTATGTGTCCTGGTGTCTGAACATGTTTTAGACACAAAAGAAAAAATCTGTCAGTTTCCCCATAGCTGCACCAACCGGTTTTTATCTCACTGTTTCCTCGCTGGGTAATCACAGTCGTCTCTGTCTATTGTCGGGCAGCTGGTGATGATAATGATCGCTCACTCTGCCCTACTTTCCCTCCTCCAGCGTATCCATCCGCCTGCCCAGCACAAGTGGTTCGGACGGCTCACCCTTCAGGTCGGTGTCAGAGTGGCTGGAGTCAATCAAGATGAGCCAGTACAGTGAGAACTTCACCTGTGCTGGAGTGGTCACCATGGACCAGGTGCTGCAGATGAAGAATGTGTGAGTAGTGTTTTTTTTAAGCATTTTATTAGATTTTTGTGGGACATTCTCTCTCTGTTACTTAATGAGATGATGTTCATCAAAACAATTGATCACGAACAAGACAAATCTAAGATTGGATGAGAGTATAGGAATATATTAAATATAGATGTATAGACTATTTGCACAATGTAGAACAGCTAGTTTCCAAGCTAAGTCCTTTCTTAGTTTTCCAAGTGTTTGTGGTTTTTGATTTTGAAAAAGGAGCTTTCGACAGCCAGAGAACCGTTTACGGACAATATAAACTCTGGCCCCTCTACAACTCAAGAAAACGAGTGAGATGGAAAAAATAATGGAGTTCAAGAAAGAGCAGGCTCGTTTGCGGTGGCCTTGTGGTGGTGACTTGTGATTTGCTCACTCCGCTCTCTTTCCCGCTCCCTTCCTTTTTTCAATTATTCCTCCATCCCTCCTTCGCCCACACCAGCAGCCCAGGGCAGCACTTCTCCAGCAGCCTGAAACCGCTGGTCCTGGCTGTGTAGGGCAAAGGCCCTCATGGCTTATGCAACATGAACGGAAGAGGAGGAGGATAATAAGAGAGAACAGCCACTACACTAGAAGGGGCAATTTGGAGATAAGGGAAATTAAGAAAGCGTAGCACATTTGTGTATAAGGAGAGGACTTTGGACCAACGCATACCCCAAGAAATGAACAAAATATCCAGACGAAGGCACTGTGACCAGAAATATTATATCACTCATTCAATAAATACAGTATCTGGGAGGTAGATAGTCTGCAGAACATATCTACCGACGAGGCTTTCCTTTTAATCCTAAGAAAGAGGGCTGTGCGGAAACGGGAAACATCTTTTGAAGTGTGTGCCATATTCCTCTTGTCATCTGGTAGCACTCGACTGAACTATTTACAACACTCCCTCTGCTCGCCAGGCAACTGATTCATGGGTGAGATGGAGAATCCTCATTAACTAATTAAGACTGTAATTAAACCTGGTAATGAGGGACTTGGATGTGGAACGCCTTTGCCAGATTCTGTCACGTGTGCCTGTCTGAGGGGTTTGCCTCATGTTTGCCCTTTTTGAAAATGAGAAACTGTCCTCCTGGCTAGTGCCTAGAGGTTATTTTCAATAGGTTACTAGCTTTGCTTTCACATTCAGTTTTATATATATTACCTAAAGGAAGGGAACACAGAAGAATGAGTTTGAAAGGGAATCCAAACCAGGTCAAGGTGTGAATTCCTCCGTTGCCATCCAGTGGCTCTATATCTCACTTGCTTTCTTTCTCACAGGGATATCAAGAACATTGGCGTAAGACTGCCCGGCCATCTGAAGAGAATTGCATACAGCATCCTGGGCTTGAAAGACCAGACCAGCACCCTGAGTGTATTTGCAGTGTGACCCAATGCTAGTGGTGCAGGAATTTGAGTTGGGCACTGAATCGGGCAGCACTCTGACTGAACTTTGAACTCTGTGTTGGACTGGACTGGAGCGGAGCTGCAGGGACGGCTTTGGACAGACAAACTTAGAACTTCTTAGGGGCATGGTCTAGCCAAAAGACACTGACAATACTGTACAATCTTAGATTTCTAACAGACTTGTTAAGCGTATCAAAAAAAAAAGAAATTGAGAATTATTACAGCAATAGATGTATTGATTAGACTGTGTATATTATATACTGTATATATTTTGTATTATCCATGTCAGTTGTACAGATACAGTTCGTTCCCCAATCTTTGTTAATATTTTGTTTGCATGCTTCCCCTCTCTCACCTGAAACAAATCAAGTGATAGAAGTCTTGGAATAGCTTGTACCGAGGTTGTCTCTTTTTTCCATAGCACCTAATATTGAGAAGAGAAAATGAAGATAAGTGACAAATCCACTTACACCAAAGCAATTCTTTGTGTGAGGTGGACTGCTGGGGCCTTTTGGGTATGAGTCTGGCAGTGTTGGTGCCAGTGA
Source organism: Brachymystax lenok tsinlingensis (assembly GCA_030435695.1). Taxonomy (NCBI): domain Eukaryota; kingdom Metazoa; phylum Chordata; class Actinopteri; order Salmoniformes; family Salmonidae; genus Brachymystax; species Brachymystax lenok. The sequence goes on along the minus strand of CM059803.1, from coordinate 19,725,035 downwards.
AATGCATTGTGGTCCATGTAATCTCTTGCTAAACTAATGAGAATGGACTCAAAGCAGAGAGTTGACCAGAAAGGGCGTATGTTAACATGATGGTGCATTGGTGTATGCCACAGTCTTGAGGTTATTGTCTTAGTCCAGTTTGGGATGTTGTTGGCTACTGTTGTGCCTTATCTGGGCTTGATTTAGATGTTAATGCTATCATATGAATTTGAGTTTATATGAAAATAACGTGAAAAGATATGTGGTACTCAACATGTTCAGTATAACTGGCCGCAAAGGCTTGTGTTAATGGGATCAAGAACATCACTTATATTGAAGCATTTAAATAAGTAACAATTGGGTTGAGTTGTCTCATCTAAAACATCTATCTTCTTGCCATTATTATTATCATCATGCCATAGGAAGATCATTTGAAATAAAATGAGGCAGCTGAAAGAATTTGTTTATATTTGGGTCGTTCCACGAAATGAGTTCCTTTTGCATCACTTTGATGTTTTAAGTCGACATTGTGCACAAATAAAAAGCATGTTATATTTAATATAGACCACATGTAAAATACAACAAATCAGATTTGTTATATGAAGGAATACTTGGTAAAGTGACAAAATGCATAATTTTGACATGTCCCTCAGTTCATCCTCTTTGACTCCCTAGGAAGATTTTAACCCGCTTAACCCCAACATTTGTCCAAATGTTCACCATCATTGTAAAGCCCTAGCTATTTTGTGACTTTGACAGTCAATTCTGAAAAGTATTATTTATTTAATGTCAGTGATTTCATATCAAACAAATTGTTTAACACCTGTCACTTATTTTATGGTCAACCCTGTTATAATATGGTGAGACTATTCCATGTTGGATTATAATTTTTTTTTTCAAAAGAGACATTGAACATTAATAGTAAAATCTGAAAGCAGGTGAGGTAGTTCTACTAATTTTGGCCATTTTGTGTTGGAAAACTGATTGGGTTGTGTATAACACGTCAACCCTGTTACCCATGGATAGACAGGCTAGAAATATTTTAACAATTTAATTGTTTGTGAAGCTTGCATTCAATTGCCACTTCTGCGCACAAGCTTCCATTCCCTCTGTGACAAGGGGATTTATGGCTGCTTTAAGATGAAGTCGTCAACCCTGTTACTTTATTTGGCACTTAATAGGCAGTTACTATAGTCATTTTTTTATTTAACCTCTGAGATGTGGATTTTATATATATATATATATATCTCATTTGAAAATGTGCTCTTTATGACAGAATGTTATAATTATGTGAAATAAAACGTTTATTTTCACCAAGTTACGCTACTCAAAAGGTACCTATTTGGTGGAACGACCCATGTAATAATTTTGAAAGGTATTGTGTCAAGCTTTATCAAGTCAGGATTAGATTATTAGTGTGTGCCTTTTTTCAAAGTTGGTTGAAAATACAAATGACCAACATTTTTTTTAATAAATAGATTTAGGATCAGAAATGCTTGTTGCGATGATTTCAGAGAATGTAGTGTAGTTTGATATACAATTTCAATGTGACAGTAAAAGTTTTTTTTTTTTTTTTAATCAGAACATAGATTTACTATTCTTTTCTTGTTCTGATTGCTTTGTCCATATTTCTTATCTGGTGTTTAGTAACAAGTGTTTTATAGGATGAAACAATTTGCTTTGAGAATGCAGATACCATTACATTCTGTGTATTATTTTTCCTCTCAATGCATTTCAATGATAAAGTGCATGTTTCTAGTAATGCCAAGAAAGTATCAGTTTTCTTCAGTCTTAATTGACCAGCTCATCCATATCCAATAATTTTCCCAGATCTGTTTGTGCTCTTGCCAACGCACCAAACAATAGAGTTGGCAAGAGCACAAAGATCTGGTACTAGCCTATATCCAAAAGATGGTGTGCATAATTTATCCCAATGCTCTAGAAAGATGACTGTTTGTTACTCTCTTCACTACTTGACTTTTTGCTGTAACTTTTTTGGACTGTCATTTCACATCTTATACTCCTTGTTTCATATATGAATATAGAAGTCTTGTGATTTAAAAATTAAAAATAAAATGGGTGGGAGGATTTTATTTTGTATAATTTGACTTTTTAAGTGTATTTTACTGCTTTTTATAGTAAAATTACAAATTTTGTGTTCAATTTAGGTAACCTTCATCAAAGGGATGTCCAACACTCTTATTGTAGCTGTCTTTCAGACAAATGAACAATTTCTTGATTTAAAAAGTAAACTCTTTGTTTTATACTTTATTTAATAGTCTATTTATTTTTTACTTTTATTTATTGACATAATTACACTGAGATGGAATTTATTCGTAATTGAAGGTTGTCTTTGTCACAAACTTTTTGTTGCCTTTCATTCATATTTGATTCCATTCGTTGCCGTTGACTAATGATTGACGCGCCAAGAAACACCACTTACAATAAAGCCTGATATTTGATTTCCTTTTGCATTGTTCACTTATTGATGTGTTTTACACACACACAGTACTGAGGATTTTGATTTTCTTTATCCATGTTTTTTTCACCAGATTGGCTACATGGGAAAGGATGTGTAAGCTAAACCTGGTTATCATTTTAATGTGGCTGTTTACTCATTTTGAGTCACAAACATCTATTTGCTTATGTTACAGAGTAGAGCATTACAATAACTTAATTCCAGTATTGGATAGATATGAATGCAGTTCATGTCAATATCACAGAAATAATTTGAGATACAAAGGGCATTAGATTATCATGGCAAATAAACTAACAGTGATGTAAAAAGCTAGACTTGATAACAGCTTAATCACAGTTGGTCCAAACGTTAAACATTCTAAATTTCTTGATGATTATCTTGTGTTTTTGTTTGTTTCAAAAGAGATGGTATCTTGATCTACAATTAAATGACTTTACCCATTTGGGAAATCACCAACGTAGTATCAGAACTTCTCCCATGAACTTTAGGCTTATGTTTAACTCAACATAAGACCGATCATTAGCCACTTACTCAACTGGCATCACTGACTTTTTGAGATTTAAGATCTCTAATGAGTCAGGGTCAAAATGCAGATGACTGAAAACCACTGTGCCATGCAGTCTAGCAAGCCCAGACTTGCCCTTCTTTAAATTGCACCTCCTAATCTCATTCAGGCTGACCTTGGGTCTGGCGCTGTCCATTTTGAATTAGCTGGGGTTGATTAATGCAGGTAACAAAGCCTATAATGCCTTCCATAGATAAGATGAACATAGAAGAAAAGTAATGTCAATATTTAAATACGGAATTAATCTAGCTGGGAAAGTCGGCCAACAAAGAACTAACAGGTAGACCGAGCATGGGAACAGTGATAGTCCTGTAAGCATGACTTTGTTGTGGTCTTTGTCCTTGACTTAGCCTAGAACACAGTGTGTCTTCTAGGACTCTAAGGTGAATGTGATGTCAAGAAAGTCTCTCAAGAAAGTCTACCATTTTCCATCCTTAGGGTTCCACCCTTACAATCTGTCTGTGGTGGAACGTTTTATTAAATGGTCCCAGAGGGAAAAACAAGAGCAGAATCACAATCTATTTCTTTGCTAAATGTGTGTATCTATGTTTGTGTGGGAATACATGTCAATGTATTTAAGCCAACAAACAATTACTGTGGCTACACAGACTGAGTTGACCTTTTGTATTTGTTTTCTTATTTAGTTTCTATGTACACTAACAGGGCCCTACACACTATGCACACTGATACTCCAACACACATACAAACATTCACTTAATCATTTGCTCAGACACACATAATATGCACATGCATTTATAATGACTTTACACACACCCACTCACATACAATCATCATATACGGCGGCAGGTAGCCCAGTGGTTAGAGCGTTGGACTAGTAACCGAAAGGTTGCAAGATCAAATCCCCAAGTTGTCGTTCTCCCCCTGAACAAGGCAGTTAACCCACTGTTCCTAGGCCGTCATTGAAAATAAGAATTTGTTCTTAACTAACTTGCCTAGTTAAATAAAGGTAAAATAAAAAATATACACGGCTGCTACTCTGTTCATCATATATCCTGAAGCCTAGTCACCTTACCCCTATACATATTTACCTCTGCACATTGTAAATTTGGTACTGGAACTGACCCTGTACATGCTGACCCTGTACATGCTTACTTACTTTATCGTGTTTTTCTTCTTTTTATATCACGTGTGTTTTTGGTCTACCTTGTTATTTTTAGTATTACATTGTTATTGATTAGTTAATTCTTAGGTTTGGAGCTTGCAAGAAAGGCATTTGACTGTACTTGTGCATGTGACATTACAACTTGAAAGATCAGTGACTGTATGTACAGTCAGTGACTGTATGTAGAGTAATTTCATTGTGCGTGTGTGTGTGTGTGTGTGTGTGTGTGTGTGTGTGCATGCATATATTTGTGCGTGGCTTAGCTGCAGGCCACAATAGCATGTGTGGTGATTGTGTTGAAGGCTGTGAGTCGATGCCTGCGAATGGGACACATGGTTAAAGTAAAGCCTACCCTGTGGATTCTTCTGTGTGGGGGCCCGCTGTGGCTTTCACTCTTTTTAGCTTTCCTCCTTTTTGTGGCTTTAAAGATGTCTCTGTTCTTCTGGAAAATGGCCATTGTGGAAAAGAAACAACCATGCTACTGTTCATGTATGACTTCTCTCGTCCACTCCTTTTCTATTCTGCATAGCTCTCATTTTCATGTGTGGATTCAAAACCGGCATCACTGTGGAATTTACATCCATACTAATTTTAGAGATGGGTTCCTGACCAAAAAACACATCCTCCAATTTGTGTCTATATTGGTCTTCCTTCTTCTTTCAGCTCTCCTTTCTTTCCCTTACTCTTATGCTTTTGAAAATGATTCTCTTAAGTCTTTCCCCAATTTTCCAGTTTTCTTTGTATTCTCATCTAAAAAGTCCTATAAGATTATTGTAGTGTTTCCAATTGCATACATTTTTGGGGGTACTTTTGCCCCTAATTGATAGTTAGTCATGTCCTATTGCTGCAACCGGCTAAACCCTCCCTTAACCCGGATGAGGTTGGGCCAATTGTGCACCGCCTCATGGGTCACCCGGTCACCCCCGGCTGTGACACAGCCTGGGATCGAACCTGGGTCTGTAGTGACGCTTCAAGCCCGCAGCGCCACTCGGGAGGCTAGTGTTTCTGTTTGCTAGCACAATTGCTGATAAAAATTTATGCCTGAATACTGAAGGTAAAAGCTACTATTTGTCTCTGTTTTCTAGTACTAGGCTCGGGCCCCAGAGACACATTTCCATACCGGGCGCGGTATGTTTCAGTCTGTGCTTCTAAAGAAGTATTCACTCCAGAACTTCTTTTACCTATTTTACAGAATACCATTTAATTGTCGTTTATATGTCTGTGTAGAGTCTCATTGGTGCTTCACCGCAGGAGGATTTTGCTCTGCAAAAGCTTTTAGATTTTAACAACACACAGCCTGGGTGGTACAGTCTTAAATAGTTGTACATGTGGGCTCCAGGTTTGGTCTAAATGATTTTCAATTTGGATTAGCCATTTAACCCCTTGGAGTTGATTGACGCACCATCTAAGTAAGTAACCCACAAAAAAAATCCCCATCAAAAACTGTCAGTTCAAGCTATATCAGTTTTTTGCTTTGGATGTGTCTCAATCCACCGCATCCGCCGATTTTACACTTCCGCATCTGCGGTGAAAGGTGGCAGGGCTAGAGCGATGTTTGTAAGACCATGAGACATCCCGAAAATCGGTCATCTCACAAAAACGTCTGTAGCGTCCGAACAATTTGACCTACAAACTATTATGTTCACCACCAAAAAATGAATGGAAGTATGAAGATAGTTTTGAGCCTACCCAGAAAAGGGGTAAAATATCAGTCCTAAAAGGGGTGAAAGTGGTCCTAAAATTCAAAATCAAATAGCTAAATGATCCATAGTATGACCATCTTAAAGCAATTCCATATGTCAGCTTAGAACCCCCACCCAGTCCCCCAACAGTTTAGACTTTTAAGAATTAAGCCTCAATATTATTCACTCTCTCCAGTGTTGCAACCTCCTCTGGATTTAGGAACCTTCAGGGTTTTGCACATTTCACAGAAAACAAACAAACACAAAAATGATAAGACCATTCTTCCATTTCTCTTGGTCCACAGTCGTCGCAGCCCCCAATTTCCTCCTGTCTACATATGTTTTGGGGGCCATTAATCGTTGGTGCACAATGTGAATTCCACCAGATAATTACAGTCATTAAACCAATTAGGAGGCAGATGGAGGAGGAGGCTTCGTCTGGCCCTGAGGCCGCCTATCGCTGTTATCCAGGACTGAGCCTCGGCTCTGGCATCGCTTTAAGAACCAAGGGAAATTACTTCAGCCCAGTTTTGGATTAATGCAATTTCCTGACAGTGCGGCCAAAGACCTTGCCAATTTAGCTGCAGGCAAGGCATCATAGCCCAAAAGCCCACGCTTTTAAGGACAAAACGGCCATTTAGGCTTGTGTCATCGAAACATGTCGTTCGGAGCTAAAAGTGCTAACCGTAGTTTTGGAGAGAAATGAAAAAAAAGGGAGAAGGAGATTAGGAAAGACAGGAGAAGGGGAAAAAGAGAGCAGTCAATTCTGTCCACGTGAGATAAGCCCATTTTTTATGGAAGTATATGAAGTATATGAGACAGTTTCTAATTACGTGAGGCTTATTTGATCGAATAGAAGAGAGCAGTCAATTCTGTCCACGTGAGATAAGCCCCTTTTTTATGGAAGTATATGAGACAGTTTGTAATTACGTGAGGCTTATTTGATCGAATAGAAGTTTTAAGCTGTTACAAACGTACTGATATAAGTAGATGCACGTGGAATTCCAGCAACTTTGAGAAAAACAACTTAGTTGTGTCTGTTGTTCACACGCGCATCTGCCCTCTCATTGGCTAGAATGGTCCCACCTCATCTCGCCTGCCTTCCATCATTGAGGACATGTATTCAAGCGGTCAATTGAATATCTTGTCAATATAATAGATCATCTTTTCAGTGGTTTTCAAAATGTTCAATTCCATCCTGCAATCGTTGAGTCAATGTTTTGGTTTCATTGTGCTAGGAACAGTCGGAGCCATATGCATGTTTAGGAAACACGGTTCTAAGCCATCAGCGAGTTAAATGGGGTAAAACTCTCCAGTAGCAATCCACATGTTGGGAAAGCCACAGACACCTCCCTGTAAATCTTATTGGGGGGAGAAAAAAAATAAAAGTGGGATGCATGCCAACAGACAGTACATCACACAACACTAAACAATACATGAATTGCACTATAACGGTGATAAACGGTGCCCACAAACTGTTAGGGCCTACATAAAGCTGTCCCAACAGCAGTCCCAACATCTTACCACTGCTACACCTGGCTATCATAGGAGTTTTGTATGGCAGCGAAACAGTTAATTCAGCCTCATTTACTGCCTTTAAAAAAAAACATAGCTGATATGGCTGACTTGCTTAAACAAATGTGGTTTCTAATGACAATTGAGATGTACAAGCTACGGCATAAGGGGACGACAAGCGGATAAGAAGGAATTTCGATGAAGACATTAATGAGAGAGCTAAGGCGGACATAGTCAATATAACTATTTGTTTAGCACTTTTGAAATGTACAGCGACAGAATTCAAAACATGGGCAATTCTTACAGTGTTCTCCCTGTACACCAACTCAGAACCGTAGGATAAATAAAGGGGGCACATAAGCAGACAATTAAAGTTCTTACAATATTCAATTGCATTTCTCTAAAACAGGCTAAAGGCTACATGTGCACCACCAAGTCAGAACAGTAGGTGAAATTAAGAGGGGTAAATAGACCAAATGATTAAGGTGAGGCACGTGGGCTACTACACAACAAACACTTAGTATTACTTTCTTAAGTACAGTATACATATATCCCTGGCATATTACATTATTTATGCAGCAGCATACAATACATTTTTGGATTCACCTTGTTGTGCTGTGTGCTCACTTGAACAGGAAGGTGGCTCTGCAGTCCTTCATGGGCAAATTTTATTATCAAAGTCTGGCATTATCTGGATTGATGGTACTTTCAAAACAACTGGGAACTCTGAAAAAACATGAATCATGATGACGTCATTGATCTTCAGGTCGTAGCTCTTGAAAGAGGTCGGATTTACAATTTCGAGTTGGATGACCGTTCAAAATGTATTTTCCCAGTCGGAGCTCGTTTATTCCCGACCTCCCAGTTGTCTTGAACTCCTGAAGTTTTCACAGTTCCGAGTTAACAGTTGTTTTGAGCCCGGCACAAATCATGCTTCCTTGACAGCATGGCCAATGTTGAATGTTTAAAATTTTAAACATGGAAAATAGCCCCTTAACCCCAGATTTGGGACCAAACAGCCACTGTCATTGATTCCTTCCAAACCACTCATTGTTGAATTTACGATTTCCAACTTGTTGTGTAATGTTTATGTCCAATGGATGATGAGCACCGATACATTTTATCTATAATTTCTCTTCATATGACAAGGATTAAAAAGGATTTGCCAACTTTATTCATGATGATGACTGCTAGCTAAGATTTTGAAAGTATGATGTTGACATGTATGATGTTGTCAGTCCAATCAAAGCTACTGTATATATAATGTGATTTGACGTAATTTTGTCTGTGGCCAATGACCTTGAAACTTCTTGAATGGGCACTTCTAATGTAACTCTATGGCAGCACCCATGGGGAGAGAATTTTAAAGGTCTCCACTTAGACTTGGCTGTGACGTAGTGTCCCAATGGGTGACAGAACACTTAGCCAATCATGGCGCAATGCTCCGTATTTTCTGATGGCTTGCCCCACCACCACAGAAAGCACTGAGCTAGGCTGAAACACATGCATTTTGGAGCTGCCTTACTCAAGGAAGAGACCAAATTTTAATTTAATTTTATGTGCAAAAAATGTGGGGTGGGTCGCCACTGTATGTTGGACACGTATCTCTACCCTTCGTTGTTTGAGTCAAATGTTTCCCAGTGGTCATATTGTTGTGCTTGGCCTATGTGTCAGTGAACTCAGAAAAGAGTGCAGTTGTGATGTTAGCAGATTGAGAAAATAACGGTCTTCCTGGACAGTGTTTTGAAGTATGGCGCTTTTTAAATACAACTAGTAGATGGCCCCGACAGAGATGGTCGCCTCGCTTCGAGTCCTTAGGAAACTATGCAGTATTTCATTTTTTTATGTATTATTTCTTACATTGTTAGCCCAGATATCATACAGCCCAGTTATTACATACAGCCGGGAAGAACTATTGGATATAAGAGCGATGTCAACTTACCTACATTACGACCAGGAATACGACTTTCCCGAAGCGGATCCTTTGTTCGGACCAGCACCCAGGACATTGGACCTAATCCCAGAGGTCACCACAGGAGAGGTAGACGGAGCGGCCACCTGGTCAGACTTCGAAGGCGTGCACTCCACCCACCGCTTCTGAGTATATTCCATGTGCAACTCTGTGTTGTTGTTTGTGTTGCACTGCTGTGCTCTATCTTGGCCAAGTCGCAGTTATAAATGAGAACTTGTTTTCAACTAGCTTACCAGGTTAAATAAAGGTGTTATAAAAAATATTACTTGCCAATGTCCAGTCTCTAGACAACAAGGTGCATGAAATTATGGCAGGGGTTGCCTTCCAGAGAGACATCAGAGACCGTAACATTCTCTGTTTCACGGAAACATGGCTCTCTCGGGATATGTTGTCGGAGTCGGTACAGCCATCGGGTTTCTTCATGTGTCGCGCCGACAGAAATAAACATCTCTCTGGTAAGAAGAAGGGTGGGGGTGTATGCTCATGATTAACAACTCATGGTGTAATCATAACAACATACAGGAGTCCTTCTGTTCACCTGACCTAGAATTCCTTACAATCAAATGCCGACCACATTATCTCCCAAGAGAATTCTCTTTGATTATTGTCACAGCAGTGTATATCCCCCCACCCCAAGCAGATACCTCAACAGCCCTCAAGGAACTTCACTGGACTCTATGTAAACTGGAAACCATATATATATCCTGAGGCTGCATTTATTATAGCTGGGGATTTTAACAAAGCTAATTTGAGAACAAGGCCACCTAAATTCTATCAGCACATTGACTGTAGCACTCGCACGGGCAATACACTGGACCACCGCTACTCTAACTTCCGCGATGCATACAAGGCCCTCCCCCACCCTCCCTCAATATCCGACCACGACTCAATATTCCTCCTGCCGTCCTACAGGCAGAAACTTAAACAGGATGTACCCGTGACTAGAACCATTCAACGCTGGTCTAACCAATCGGATAGATGGATAGATGGCGGCATTTGCGCAAAACTGAAAGTGCGAACCACCGCATTCAATCATGGAAAGATGTCTAGGAATATGGCAGAATATAAACAGTGTAGCTATTCCCTCCGCAAGGCAATCAAACAAGCAAAATGTTGGTATAGCGACAAAGTGGAGTCGCAATTCAATGTCTCAGACGCAAGACGTATGTGGCGGGGTCTACAGGCAATTACGGACTACAAATGGAAAACCAGCCATGTCACGGACACCGACGTCTTGCTTCCAGACAAACTAGACAACTTATTTGCCCGCGTTGACTATAACACAGTGCCACCAATGCGGCCCGCTACCAAGGACTGCGGGCCCCCCCCCTCTTCTTCTCTGTGGCCGATGTGAGTAAGACATTTAAACATGTTAACCCTCACAAGGCTGCTGGCCCAGTAGGCAACCCCTAGCCGCGTCCTCAGAGCATGCGCAGACCAGATGGCTGGTGTGTTTACGGACATATTCAATCGCTCCCTATCCCAGTCTGCTGTCCACACATGCTTCAAGATGGCCACCATTGTTCCTGTACCGAAGAAGGCAAAGATAACTGAACTAAATGACTACCGCCCCGTAGCACTCACTTCTGTCATCATGAAGTGCTTTGAGAGACTAGTCAAGGATCATATCACCTCCACCTTACCTGCCACCCTAGACCCACTTCAGTTTGCATACCGCCCCAACAGGTCCACAGACGACACAATTGCCATCACACTTCACACTGCCCTATCCCATCTGGACAAGAAGAATACCTAGGTAAGAATGCTGTTCATTGACTACAGCTCAGCATTCAACACCATAGTACCCTCCAAGCTCATCATTAGCTTGAGGCCCTGGGTCTCAACCTCGTCCTATGCAATTGGGTCCTGGGCTTGCTAACAGGCTGCCCCCAGGTGGTGAAGGTAGGAAACAACATCTCCACTTCGCTGATCCTCAACACTGGGGCCCCACAAGGGTGCATGCTCAGCCCTCTCCTGAACTCCCTGTTCACCCATGACTGTGTGGCCATGCACACCTCCAACTCAATCATCAAGTTTGGAGACGACACAACAGTAGTGGGCTTGGTTGCCAACAACGACAAGACAGCCTACAGGGAGAAGGTGAGGGTACTCCGAGTGTGTGGTCAGGAAAAAAATCTCTCTCTCAACATAAAAAAAAGGAGATGATTGTGGACTTCAAGAAACAGCAGAGGGAGCAGCCCATATCCACATCGATGGGACAGCAGAATTTGATTTGATTTAAAATCTTGTAATCAATTGAAAGTAAAATTGCTTTTTTACAAAAAGATTTCCCACCATAGGACCTTTCACTTCCAAATCTGAAAGACGGTAAAATCCATCCAATTATTGGTCCACATTACTCTGCAAATTACCAGTGCGCTTAGTCTGATATCAAATTTCAATTGCATTCTCTCAGACAAAGATTGCTTTTGTATTTCATCAGCCTTAATATCTTTTGTGATCATGTATTTTTCTCCAAAAAAAAGAAACTGCCCCTAGTAGCTACACAAATAATAAAAAACCTTACCAATAGACTGACTACCTGGGACACATTGTCACAACTTCCGCCAAAGTTGGTCCCTCTTCTTGTTCGGGCGCGTTCGGGCGCGTTCGGCGGTCGACGTCACCGACCTTCTAGCCATCTTTTTTTTTCTATTATCCATTGGTTTTGTCTTGTCTTCCATCACACCTGGTTCCCATTCCCTCAATTACATGTTGTGTATTTAACCCTCTGGTTTCCCCATGTCCTTGTCCGTAATTGTTTATTGTAAGTGCATGTGCACGTGTGTTTTGGTGCGTGTCGGGTTTGTACCAAATTTTGTTCTTGTTACATTTTATGCCGTGGGTTTTGTTTAATCAACTGCTCCGGCTATTACCAAGTTCTGCTCTCCTGCATCTGACATCCCTGCCACCGATTACGCACCCCTTACAGAATTACGGACCTAAACGATGGAGTCAGCAGGAGCAGGTACCCCGTGAATAGGGGTGGAGGAACGCGTCCGGGAGCACGCAGCAATGCTCCAACATCTTGGCACCGCCATGGACTGTGTTGTCCAGACAATGGACCGCTGGGAGAGACAGGGAGTTCTTCCAGCTCCTCCACCAGCACAACCGGGGTCTCCTCTGAGCGCCCCTCTCCCTCCTGGTCCCAGTGGGATTCGGCTCTCCCTGCCCCAGGAGTACGATGGGAAGGCAACGAACAGCCAGGGGTTCCTTTTACAACTGGACGTATATCTGGCCACCGTCCACCCGGCTCCGTCGGGCCGTGAGAGGGTATCCGTCCTTGTCTCGTGCCTCACCGGGAAAGCCCTGGAGTGGGCCAACGCCGTGTGGAGAGAGGGAGATGCGGCGTTGGACCAGTTTGAGGAGTTCACCCGCCGTTTCCGGGCAGTCTTCGACCACCTGCCCGAGGGCAGAGCGGCGAGTGAGCGCCTCTTCCATCTGAGGCAGGAGACGAGGAGCGCCCAGGAGTTCGCCCTGGAGTTTAGGACCCTGGCTGCCGGCGCGGGATGGAATGACAGGGCCCTGATCGACCATTACCGCTGCAGTCTGCGCGAGGAGGTCCGTCGGGAGTTGGCCTGCAGAGACACCACCCTCACGTTCGACCAGCTGGTGGACCTGTCCATCCGGCTGGACAACCTGCTGGCTACCTGCGGACGTTCAGATCGGAGTCTGGTGGTTCCATCCCCCTATACTCCCTCTCCGATACCTATGGAGCTAGGAGGGGCGGTGCGCAGGGAGACCGGAGGGGGTTCCATCTCGTGCACCATCTGTGGCCGCAGAGGTCACACTGCCGGTCGGTGCCGGGTTGGTTCCTCTGGGGATCGAGGCAGCAGGCAGGGCGCTCTGGTGTCACCCCAGGTGAGCCGGCACCATTCTCACCCAGAGCCCTCTGTTGAGTTTTCCCCGCATTCCCAGCACAAGGCGCTCGTCGATTCAGGCGCGGCTGGGAATTTTATAGATAGATCGTTCGCTCATAGTTTAGGGATCCACATTGTTCCCGTGGATGTGCCCTTCCCCGTTCACGCCTTAGGGTCAGGTTTGATCAGGGAGGTCACCGCTCCTCTGGGCATGGTGACGCAGGGGGGGCACAAGGTGAGAATTAGTCTCTTCCTTATTGACTCTCCTGCGTTTCCTGTGGTGCTAGGCCTACCCTGGTTAGTTTGCCATGATCCCACTGTTTCTTGGCCACAGAGGGCTCTAACGGGGTGGTCGCGGGAGTGCTCGGGGAGGTGTTTAGGGGTTTCCGTTGGTGCTACTATGGTGGAAAGTTCAGACCAGGTCTCCACCGTGCGCATTCCCCCTGAATATGCCGATTTGGCTCTCGCCTTCTCTAAAAAGAAGGCGACTCAATTACCACCCCATCGACGGGGCGATTGTGCGATACATCTCCTGGCAGATGCTGCACGTGTATCCCCTCTCACAGACGGAGGATATGGAAACATATGTCTCTGAATCCCTGCGTCAGGGGTACATTCGGTCCTCCACTTCACCCATCTCCTCAAGTTTCTTTTTTGTGAAAAAGAAGGAGGGAGGTCTGTGCCCGTGTATTGACTATCGGGGTCTGAACCTGATCACTGTGAGGTATAGTTACCCACTGCCCCTCATAGGCACAGCGATTGAGTCAATGCACGGGGCGCGCTTCTTCACCAAACTAGATCTCAGGAGCGTTTACAACGTGGTGCGTATCCAGGAGGGAGACGAGTGGAAGACGGCGTTTAGTACCACCTCAGGGCATTATGAGTACCTCGTCATGCCGGACAGGTTAATGAATGCTCCATCAGTCTTCCAATCCTTTGTAGACGAGATCTTCAGGGACCTGCACGGGCAGGGTGTAGTGGTGTATATCGATGACATTCTGATATACTCCATTACATGCGCCGAGCATGTGTCTCTGGTGCACAGGGTGCTTGGTCGCCTGTTGGAGAATGACCTGTACGTCAAGACTGAGAAATGCTTGTTTTTCCAGCAGTCCGTCTCCTTCCTAGGGTATCGCATTTCCACCTCAGGGGTGGAGATGGAGAGTTACCGCATTTCAGCCGTGCGTAATTGGCCAACTCCAACCACGGTAAAGGAGGTGCAGCGGTTTTTAGGGTTTGCCAACTACTACCGGAGGTTTATCCAAGGTTTTGGTCAGGTAGCGGCTCCCATTACCTCACTGCTGAAGCGGGGCCCGGTACGTTTGCAGTGGTCGGCTGAGGCGGACAGGGCTTTTAGTCACCTGAGGGCTCTGTTTACCTTGGCTCCCGTGCTGGCCCATCCGGATCCCTCTTTGGCGTTCATAGTGGAGGTGGACGCGTCCGAGGCTGGGATAGGAGATGTGCTCTCTCAGCGCTCGGGTACGCCACCGAAGCTGTGCCCCAGAAGCTCAGTCCGGCGGACCGGGAGCTGTTGGCTGTTGTCAAGGCCTTGAAGGCGTGGAGACATTGGCTTGAGGGGGCTAAACACCCTTTTCTTATCTGGACTGACCACCGCAATCTGGAGTACATCCGGGGAGCGAGGAGACTGAACCCTCGCCAGGCAAGGTGGGCCATGTTTTTCACCCATTTTGTTTTTACCCTTTCATACAGACCAGGCTCCGAGAATGTGAAAGCAGACGCATTGTCCCGGCTATATGACACAGAGGAGCAGCCCATGGATCCCACTCCCATACTCCCGCCTCCTGCCTGGTGGCTCCCGTAGTGTGGGAGCTGGACACGGACATAGAGCAGGCGCTACGTGCAGGGCCCGCTCCCGTCCAGTGTCCCGCTGGGCGTCTGTACGTTCCGTCTACTGTTCGTGACCGGTTGATCTATTGGGCCCACACGTCACCCTCCTCTGGTCATCCTGGGATCAGTCGGACAGTGCACGGTTTGAGCGGGAGGTACTGGTGGCCTACCTTGGCTAAGGACGTGAGGGTTTATGTTTTCTCCTGCTCGGTGTACACCCAATGTAAGGCTCCTAGGCACCTGCCCAAAGGTAAGCTACACCCCTTACCCGTTCCACAGCAGCCTTGGTCGCACCTGTCGGTGGATTTTGTGACGGATCTTCCACTCTCACAGGGTAACACCACGATCCTGGTCGTTGTGGATCGTTCCTCCATGTCCTGTCGTCTCCTCCCTCTGCCCGGTCTCCCTACGACCCTACAGACTGCGGAGGCCTTGTTTACACGTCTTCCGGCACTACGGGGTGCCTGAGGATATAGTGTCTGATCGGGGTCCCCAGTTCATGTCTAGAGTCTGGAAGGCGTTCATGGAGCGTCTGGTGGTCTCGATCAGCCTTACTTTTAGGTTTTCACCCGAGAGTAATGGGCAGGTGGAGAGAGTTAACCACGATGTGGGCAGGTTTCTGTGGTCCTATTGCCAGGACCGGCCAGGGGGGTGGGCGACATTCATGCCCTGGGCCGAGATGGCACAGAACTCGCTTCGCCACTTCTCCACTAACCTCTCTCCTTTCCAGTGTGTACTAGGGTACCAGCCGGTCCTGGAACCTTGGCATCAGGGTCAGACGGAGGTTCCTGCGGTGGACGACTGGTTCAGGCGCGTGGAGGAGACATGGAAGTCTGTCCATGTTCACCTTCAGCAGGCGGTTATGCGCAAAAAGGAGAACGCAGATCGCCACCGTAGTGAGGCCCCGGTGTCTGGCTCTCGACCCGAAACCTGCCCCTCCACCTGCCCTGCCGGAAGCTGGGTCTGCGGTTGTGGGGCCATTCAAAGTGCTGAGGAGATTGAACGAGGTTTGTTATAGGTTACAGCTTTCACCCGATTACCATATTAACCCCTTGTTCCATGTGTCTCTCCTCAGGCCGGTGGTGGCTGGTCCGCTCCAGGAGTCTGAGGTGTTGGAGGTTCCTCCGCCCCTTCTGGACATCAGGGGGGGTCCCGGAGTACTCCGTTCGCTCCATACTGGATTCGAGGTGTCGGGCGAGGGGCCTTCAGTATCTCGTGGAGTGGGAGGGGTACGGTCCGGAGGAGAGGTGCTGGGTTCCGGTCAAGGACGTGTTGGATCCTTCAATGCTGCAGGAGTTCCACCATCTTCGTACGGATCGTCCTGCGCCTCGCCCTCCGGGTCGTCCCCGAGGCCGACGCGCTGCTGGAGCCGCGCGTCAAGGGGGGGGTACTGTCACAACGTCCGCCAAAGTTGGTCCCTCTTCTTGTTCGGGCGGCATTCGGCGGTCGTCACCGACATTCTAGCCATCGACGATCCTTTTTTTCTTTTATCCATTGGTTTTGTCTTGTCTTCCATCACACCTGTTTCCAATTCCCTCAACTACATGTTGTGTATTTAACCCTCTGGTTTCCCCATGTCCTTGTCTGTAATTGTTTATTGTAAGTGCATGTGCACGTGTGTTTTGGTGCGTGTCGGGTTTTGTACCCAATTTTGTTCTTGTACATTTTATGGCGTGAATTTTGGTATTAACTTATTGGGCATTACTGGGGTGCTAGCGCCCCAATCCCGACACTACCAGGTGAAATGCAAGGCGCCAAATTCTAAATCCAAAAGTTGAATTATTAAACATCCACCAATATACAAGTGTTCCATACTCATCAAAAGCTCTGTTTCTTGGCAATATCACAGCGTTGTCAGATTTCAAAAAGGCTTTACGGCGAAAGCAGCACATTTGATTGTTTGAGGGTAGCACCTCACATATTTTTCCCATAGCCATGAATCCATTAGCCATCACGGCACACACATAACACATTTCACAGCGAAAACAAATCAATTACCTGTTGAAGAACTTTTGCTGAGGTCTTCCTAAGTGTCCAACGAAGACAATCCATTGTTCTTTTGTTAGAAAAAGTAATGTATTTTATCCATAAATCTCCATTTGGTTCACGCGTTATAATCAGAAACGACAGCTTCCACTACTCCATTGAAACGTGACGAGAACTCGTTCAACTTATACCTATAAACTTGTCCAAGAACAATCAAACATAGTTTTAAATGTATCCTTAGGAACACTTTTACGTATATTTACTATTATAAATCAACCGGAATATAAACTGATCGATAAAGACGGTAAAAAACACACAGCGCGCCTTGTCGGGAGCGCGCATTCCCTTGTGTTGACATAAATGGGACACTTCCTGGTTTCCTCTTATTCTCTGGTCTAATTCATCCAAAATGAAAATGAACACTGTCTCGAGACTGTTGACATCCAGAGGAAGCGATGGGTACTACATTCATATGCCCTTTAATGGGCATTTTCATGAGGGAGGGGTTCCAAATGAGCAATGTGTCAAAACCACTTTTTCCAGGACAGAAATTCCTCGGGGTTTCGCCTGCCATATGCGTTCTGTTTTACTCACAGACAAATGGTTAACACTTTTGGAAAATTACTCACAGACAAATGGTTAACACTTTTGGAAAATGTTTCCTATCCAATGGTACTAAATATGTGCATATCCTATTTTCTGGGCCTGAATGGGAGGCATTTTACTTTGGGCACGCCAGGCTCTCCAAAACGGTCACCTCGTGCGCCGATCCCTAAGAAGTTAAACTGCTCCATCTATTACCAAGTTCTGCTCTCCTGCGTCTGACTTCCCTGCAACCGATTACGCACCCCTTACACACATAGAGGGGTTGGTTGTTTAGCAAGAACCAAAGTGTGCACAACTATGGGGCAAAACAGATCGGGTTGGCTTAGACTGTTGATAAAATGTCAACTGTATTTAGTCTCTAAATGTTTATTGAAAACACAAATACCTTTGCACAATGAGCTCTTGTCTCTAAAATACATCGTTACAGTTGTTGGTTCGCTAGCGAATTTCAGCCAAATTAGCAAAGACACTTCAAAACAAGACATGGTATAAATGACAAGATACAATGATCTGAAATGAGCCACCTACAATTCCCCACATGGCAGTTTCTTGTCATTGTTGCTAACTATCTGACGTTGTCAGCCAACCCGTTTATACACAAATCAAAGTCTATGCTCTATGCAAGTTCTATTATCATCAACAAAAAGTCTCATTAGAAACTGAAACTGAGCGTTGGGCCAGTAACCAAAAGGTTGCTGGATCGAATCCCCGAAAATATGTTGTTCTGCCCCCGAACAAGGTAGTTAACCCACTATTCCCTGGTAGGCCGTCATTGTAAATAAGAATTTGTTCTTAACTGACTTGCCTAGTTAAATAAAGGTTAAATAAATACAATTGCATTGTAAGTCCCTTGTTTACACTATAAGTGTAGCCTATGACCTCTTTGTGTTTCATAGTTAACATAATTTTATAGTATTGTGAAGTGTTGGAACAAGCTCCACATCAGACACCTAATAAAAAGCTATTCACATCAGTACTTCACAAAGACATGGTGCTACTCTGCAGATGTCTATGTTTATCTCTGACTCCCCTGAGTCAAAACCACAAAGTCTCTTTTAATTAACTTACTGATTAATTTGTGTCCATTCATTTGTGTCGTTTTTGGCGTCAGAAGCATGTCAATACACTGGCGACAGAAAGGAACATGGAGAGTCAATACAAGCTTCTCAGCAATAACACACTGACCATAGAAAGTTGTTGATTTAGGCACTGGATTTGAGAATAGTTATTTATCTACGCTCCCTAGAAAGAGGTTTACAAAAGGCATTGGGTTGAGAAAGGTTATGGGATAGAGGGGACAGGACATGAGGAGAGTTGAGGGCCAGGCTAGTGCACTCCAGGGAAGGCAATGATTGACACTTCTGGGATTTATCCAGAAGAAATATTCTTCTAGTGTATGTTTAAAGTAGAATCCTTGGCATTAAGTTGGGTGACGTGTGTGTGCGTGCGTGTGTGCGTGCACGCGCACGTTGGAAATGCTGCACTTTTATCTGAATTCCAGCAGAGGTCAGGCTCCTCCTACATTTTATTCTTCCTCCTCTTCCACTCAGATAATATAACTTAGCCATATTGCCTTCAAAGCTTCACTGCTTTTATCTTGCTACTTTAAAGGATGTCTTTGCAGGCTCTTTTTAGTTAGCTGATCCTAGGAATGCAGGAGATTTTCAGTAATTACTCAATTTATCACAACTAATCTAGTGCTCCATCTTCAAATACATGTCATCACACATTCACCTCCTTCCCTCCTTAGCCTATTATCACAGGAAAGCTGGAATGCATGGAGTAGGGGGTTGCCATGGGAACAGGATTTTCCCAATGAGGAGGATTCAACCATTGCAGGGGATGATGTCACCACATGGAGACCAAGTTAGAACAGTATAATGGTTGGAGGCACTTTGATGGGTTGAGACAAAGTAGACAAAAGGAATATAACAGGTACACACATGTTGGTCTTGTGTTAATTTCGCTCACAAGATTTTACAGCTATGCAACACTTGGATCTAGGAGTTAGGTACAAATCTGTCGTTCTCCCCCCTGAACAAGGCAGTTAACCCACTTTTCCTAGGCCGTCATTGAAAATAAGAATTTGTTCTTAACTGACTTGCCTAGTAAAAAAAAAAAAAAAAGGATGAGTGTTTGAAAGGGGGGAAAGCCTGAATGCCTGTTTGCTGCTGCCTTGGTGTCCCACTCCTCCCCCCTCTCTTTATTCTCTCTGCACCCTTTGGCTGCTGAGGGACTTGAGTGTATCCTGAAATATTATCTCACACTTCCACCTCTGACTTATGGAGAGAGGAGACATATGGAGATAGAGCTAAGCTCATAACACTACTGTGGTGTGGTGATATGATTAGACTAGTATCTAGCCACAGACAATATGCTTGATAGGTCTATGTTGTTGTCTTAGGTCTCTCTTTATGGAGTGTTGTGGTGTCTCTCTTGTCATGATGTGTGTTTTGTCCTATATTTTTATTTAATTTAAATGTTTTAATCCTAACCCCCGTCCCTGCAGGAGGCCTTTTGTCTTCTGGTAGGCCGTCATTGTAAATAAGAATTTGTTCTTAACTGACTTGCTTAGTTAAATAAAAATAAAGATCTCCAACTCAGAGTTTGAAGGGTTACTGAGCTAGAAGCCAGTTCACACACATTGACTACATTGGATTTGAGTTCCAAATGTATCAGTAATGTATCATACACATGCAACCATGACAGTAGCCTCGATTGCCAGTTGAGATTACAGAGTTTTATGGTGTCTGTCTACACAATACTAAACTCCAGCTCAGGGATTTAAACTTGCAACCTTTCGATTACTAGTCCAACGCTCTAACCACTAGGCTACCCTGCCTCTCCAGTACAAGAGATGACAGGCAATGCTTTGGCATACTGCGAGAAATAGACCTGGGATATCATCCCTCTTTAGTTTACTTTGTTCTCGCTGCCTCTCAGCTTCTTCCTTGACCAGTCATCATATTTGGTTTGTTTTTCTCTCTCTCCCCTCATCCCCACATCTCTCTGACATGATGGTAAACCGATAACTGACCGGCCGTCTCGTCATCATGGGTGCCTGCCTCTGCAAAGGTCACAAAGGTCAGTGCCTCTGTATGTCTGTCCCTCTGTGTGTCCGTCAGTCCCTCCTTCTGTCCATCCTCTCTGTCCAGTGATCTGTGTTGACTTATCTGTGCTGACTTGATATAAAGGAAAGGGGGATACCTAGTCAGTTGTACAACTAAATGTATTCAACTGAAATGTGTCTTCCGCATTTAACCCAACCCCTCTGATACCTAACCTTTGTTGGGAACATCACAGTACAAATTTGACTTTTTAGGAGATCAACAGTACATTGAAAAGGAAATACAGATTTAATACTGTAGGTACTAGGTATGTTTTATATATATATATATATATATATATATATATATATATACATACATATACAGTGCCTTCGGAAAGTATTCAGACCCCTTGACTTTCTCCACATTTTGTTCCGTTACAGACTTGTTCTAAAATGGATTAAATAAACAATTTCCTCAGCAATCTATACAAAATAACTCATAATGACAAAGGGAAAACAGGTTTTTAGAAATGTTTGCAAATTTATTAAAAATAAAAAACAGAAATAACTTATTTACATAAGTACTCAGACCCTTTGCTATGATACTCAAAACAGAGCTCAGGTGCATCCTGTTTCCATTGATCATCCTTGAGATGTTTCTACAACTTGATTGGAGTCCACCTCTGGTAATCTGGTAAATTAAAATGATTGGACATGATTTGGAAAGGCACACACCTGTCTATATAAGGTCCCACAGTTGACAGTGCATGTCAGAGCAAAAACCAAGCCATGAGGTCGAAGGAATTGTCCGTAGAGCTCCGAGACAGAATTCTGTGGAGGCACAGATCTGGGGAATGTTACCAAAAAATATCTGCAGCATTGAAGGTCCCCAAAAACATAGTGGCCTCCATCATTAAGAAAATAGAAGAAAATAGGGAAAACCAACATTCTTCCTAGAGCTGAGCAAGGGAGAATGGCCTTGGTCAGGGAGGTGACCAAGAACCCGATGGTCACTCTGACAGAGCTCTAGAGTTCCTCTGTGGAGATGGTAGAACCTTCCAGAAGGACAACCATCTCTGCAGTACTCCACCAATCAGGCCTTTATGGTAGAGTGGCCAGATGGAAACCACTCCTCAGTAAAAAGCACATGACAGCCCGCTGGGAGTTTGACAAAAGGCACCTAAAGCCTCTCAGACCATGAGAAACAAGATTCTCTGGTCTGATGAAACCACGATGGAACTCTTTGGCATGAATGCCTGGCACCATCGCTATGGTGAAGCATGGTGGTGGCAGCATCATGCTGTGGTAATGTTTTTCAGCGGCAGGGACTTTGAGACTAGTCAGGATAGAGGCAAAGATGAAGAGAGCAAAGTACAGAGAGATACTTGATGAAAACCTGCTCTCAGGACCTCAGACTGGGGTGAAGGTTCACCTTCCAACAGGACAACGACCCTAAGCACACAGCTAAGACAATTCAGTAGTGGCTTCAGGACAAGTCTCTGAATGTCCTTGAGTGGCCCAGCCAAAGCCCGGACATGAACCCGATCGAACATCTCTGAAGAGACCTGAAAATAGCTGTGCAGCAACGCTCCTCATCCAACCTGACGGAGCTTGAGAGGATCTGCAGAGAAGAATGGGAGAAACTCCTCAAATACAGGTGTGCCAAGCTTGTAGCGTCATACCCAAGAAGACTCGATGCTGTAATCGCTGCCAAAGGTGCTTCAACATAGTACTGAGTAAAGGGTCTGAATACTTATGTAAATGTGATATTTCAGTTTTAATTTTGTTTAATTAGCAAAAATCTAAAAACCTCTTTTTGCTTTGTCATTATGGGGTATTGTGTGTAGACTGATGAGGGGAAAAACTATGTAATCTAGTTTAGAATAAGGCTGTAATGTAACAAAATGTGGAAAAAGTCAAGGGGTCTGAATACTTTCCGAAGGCACTGTATGTGTGTATATATATATATATATATATATATATATATATATATATATATATATATATATATATATATATACACACATATATATATATACACAGTTGAAGTCAGAAGTTTACATACACTTTAGCCAAATACATTTAAACTCAGTTTTTCACAATTCCTGACATTTAATCCAAATAAAAATTCTGTGTCTTAGGTCAGTTAGGATCACCACTTTATTTCAGGAATGTGAAATGTCAAAATAATAGTAGAGGGAATGATTTGTTTCAGCTTTTCTTTCTTTCATCACATTCCCAGCGGGTCAGAGGTTTACATACACTCAATTGGTATTTGGTAGCATTGCCTTTAAATTGTTTAACTTGGGTCAAACGTTTTGGGTAGCCTTCCACAAGCTTCCCACAATAAGTTGGGTGAATTTTGACCCATTCCTCCTGACAGAGCTAGTGTAACTGAGTCAGGTTTGTAGGCCACCTTGCTCGCACACACTTTTTCAGTTCTGCCCACACATTTTCTATAGGATTGAGGTCAGGGCTTTGTGATGGCCACTCCAATACCTTGACTTTGTTGTCCTTAAGCCATTTTGCCACAACTTTGGAAGTATGCTTGGGGTCATTGTCCATTTGGAAGACCCATTTTCGACCAAGCTTTAACTTCCTGACTGATGTCTTGAGATGTTGCTTCAATATATCCACATAATATTCCTCCCTCATGATGCCATCTATTTTGTGAAGTGCACCAGTCCCTCCTGCAGCAAAGCACCCCCACAACATAATGCTGCCACCCCCGTGCTTCACGGTTGGAATGGTGTTCTTCGGCTTGCAAGCCTCCCCCTTTTTCCTCCAAACATAACGATGGTCATTATGGCCAAACAGTTCTATTTTTGTTTCATCAGACCAGAGGACATTTCTCCAAAAAGTACGATCTTTGTCCCCATGTGCAGTTGCAAACCGTAGTCTGGCTTTTTTATGGCGGTTTTGGATCAGTGGCTTCTTCCTTGCTGAGCGGCCTTTCAGGTTATGTCGATATAGGACTCATTTTACTGTGGATGTATATTTTTGTACCTGTTTCCTCCAGCAGCTTCACAAGGTCCTTTGCTGTTGTTCTGGGATTGATTTGCACTTTTCGCACCAAAGTACGTTCATCTCTAGGAGACAGAACGCGTCTCCTTCCTGAGCGGTATGATGGCTGCGTGGTCCCATGGTGTTTATACTTGTGTACTATTGTTTGTACAGATGAGCGCGGTACCTTCAGGCGTTTGGACATTGCACAAACTTCAAAGTGTTTCCTTTCAAATGGTATCAAGAATATGTGTATCCTTGCTTCAGGTCCTGAGCTACAGGCAGTTAGATTTGGGTATGTCATTTTAGGCGAAAATGTAAAAAAAAAGGTCAGATCCTTTTAAGATGAATACACTAACTGTATGTTGCTCTGGATAAGAGCGTCTGCTAAATGACTGGGGCGGTCCGACCACTCGGAGGTGTCCGCATGGTCCTAAAGCACACTGTTGCCTTGTTTTTCTATCACATTCCAATGATAAAACTGGGGGGGACAGTTTTACCCCCCCGTCCCCAGTGAAAGTTGTGCCCCTGCACTTCTTACCCTTATGTCCCTTGGTTTCTCAGGAGTAGCGGAGCAATTTGCCTTGGCTGAAGCGGCCATGAATGTCTGGTTGATGTACGAAGGTCCAGAACAGCTATCCTCCAGCTTAGACCCTCTGCAAGGTACTGACCATTCACTGACCAGTTCCACATCAAAATAATCCTTGTCAAATGTTGAGGCTTCTTGTATTTAGTTAAATACCATTTCTAACCCATCTTTCCACTTATTTGTTTCACTAACTGTTTTCATGTTATCTCATGTAATAACCCCTGAATGACAATTTATGTTTTGTCAACTACCTGTCTCCTCACTTCGTGTCTCACTTTCTGTTAGATTTACAGTATCCACACAAAGGCCAACAACATCTACGATGCTGGCTCCCTGGGGCCTCCACACCCAGCCTTTTCTGTTTCCCCCATATCTCCCCCCTCTCAGCCAGACAGTGAGCGACGCCCCCCAGAGGACGGGAGGACTGGAGCTTCAGAGGCCACCACCGATCAACACGTAGACAACAGCTCCCTATATGAGGATGAGGTTTTATACAACTAGCAGAACAGAAGAGAAGACACAGGATCAATGCTTGGGGGACACTTCCATCCCCACATTTAAAAAGGGAAAAGAAACAGAAGCACTAATTTTGGACCGGTGACTGATCAAAATTCATGTAATCTAAAACACAAAATGACGAACAGTTCTCAGAAAGTGGGTTTCTAGGAGAAGAATAATCACACCGCAAGGAATTGGGACATAGACATATCTGAGTGAGACTTTTTATTTTCAGTTGAAATGTACAGTTTTTATACTCAGATACGGTGTACGTAGAACCACCTGTAGCCTTTGAGAAACTTTATTGAATGTACAACATTGTAAATCGTCAAATCATGTGAATCATGGAATTGTACATAGGTAAATACATCAGTCAAGAATCACTATTTTTCTTTGCGTATGTATTGTGTACATTGTACCATAATACATTCAATTATGGGACACGTATGGTGGAGTGGCTCGTACACATTTCAGTTTTTGATTGAATCCAATTTCAATTAGATGGACTGAAAAGATAGATATGATAATCAGAAATGTCAAGCTTGAATTAGCATTACACTCCAGAATGTCTCCACTCAGGGTCTTCCTATAGCTCTCTGAGACAAGAGAGAGGGAGAGAGAGTAGGGTGGCAGAAATAATGTGTGTACCCAATTATCTGAGTCCCCATCTATGATTATCCATTATTCACACTTGTCTGCCAGGGAAAGAGGGGAGAGGGAGCAGAAGGAAGGATCCAGGGAAAAGAGAGAGTGAGAAAGAGAGAGAGAGACAGGGAGATAACGAGAGACTAGAATATTACCGTTATCTCACCCCTTGTTCTTTCAACAGACATTTACACAATGCTGTATTACACATTTGCTCTGTGCTTTTGTTCCCCTGTTGCAGCCCTACAATGTCCAATTGAGAAGATTCGCTGAGCAGCTGCTCGTGGGGTCATTGTCACTAAGCCAGACCTGTCCCACTCGCGTTATAAGCTCAGAACGAGAAAGTGTAGATTATATCAAATTGAAAATTATTAAACAAAATAATGAGGATTCCTATCAGCCTAATCGAGGTGTAGATTACATCTTACATTCCAGTGTTCGAACTTGTAATTAAGGCTGAATGGGATTTTTCTTAATGCGACTACATTTAGCCAATGGCAATGTCTGCTTTAGGTATAATGCCGGAAGCAGCTTGTGGATTTGACAGCCCTAACACACCGCCAAAACAACCGCTATGCATGTGTCGCTTACCGTGGAACTCATAGAATCTAGCCCTGAATCAGACCTGTACAGCAACAATGGGTCCATCTGCTCAAAGTGAAAAAGGACTGAATTGAAGGGAGAAAATTGCTGGGAGCAACAGATAAGTAGATAATGGCCTGAAGCAGAAGAGAAGTTGTTTGCGGCATCACAGAATCCACTATTGGTTGAAATTGCTCTAACTCACAATAAGGCATAAGAGCACATGTTATGTCCTGATAAATAACACACTAAGTCTAAGGGATGTTCTTGGGCACGACGTGTAATTACTTTGAATATCACAGTGTCCTTAGAGATATCTCTGGGTCAGTAAACAAGATAATCCAAAACCTAATAACTGTTATGAAATAGACTTCAGCAGAAAATAACATTGGTGATTAGCAAAAAGCTTATCATTACAAAATGAAAACAAAGTATCATTATTAGCATTACAGTGAGGGGAAAAAGTATTTGATCCCCTGCTGATTTTGTACATTTGCCCACTGACAAAAAAATGATCAGTCTATAATTTTAATGGTAGGTTTATTTGAACAGTGAGAGACAGAATAGCAACAAAAAAATCCAGAAAAACGCATGTGAAAAATGTTATTCATTGATTTGCATTTTAATGAGGGAAATAAGTATTTGACCCCTCTGCAAAACATGACTTAGTACTTGGTGGCAAAACCCTTGTTGGCAATCACAGAGGTCAGCCGTTTCTTGTAGTTGGCCACCAGGTTTGCACACATCTCAGGAGGGATTTTGTCCCACTCCTCTTTGCAGATCTTCTCCAAGTCATTAAGGTTTCAAGGCTGACATTTGGCAACTCGAACCTTCAGCTCCCTCCACAGATTTTCTATGGGATTAAAGTCTGGAGACTGGCTAGGCCACTCCAGGACCGTAATGTGCTTCTTCTTGAGCCACTCCTTTGTTGCCTTGGCCGTGTGTTTTGGGTCATTGTCATGCTGGAATACCCATCCGACCCATTTTCAATGCCCTGGCTGAGGGAAGGAGGTTCTCACCCAAGATTTGACGGTACATGGCCCCGTCCATCGTCCCTTTGATGCAGTGAAGTTGTCCTGTCCCCTTAGCAGAAAAACATCCCCAAAGCATAATGTTTCCACCTCCATGTTTGATGGTGGGGATGGTGTTCTTGGGGTCATGGGCAGCATTCCTCCTCCTCCAAACACTACGAGTTGAGTTGATGCCAGAGCTCCATTTTGGTCTCATCTGACCACAACACTTTAACCCAGTTGTCCTCTGAATCATTCAGATGTTCATTTCAGTCCTTCACGGCGTAGTGTGTTACCAATTGTTTTCTTGGTGACTATGGTCCCAGCTGCCTTGAGATCATTGACAAGATTCTCCCGTGTAGTTCTGGGCTGATCCCTCACCGTTCTCATGATCATTGCAACTCCACGAGGTGAGATCTTGCATGGAGCCCCAGGCCGAGGGAGATTGACAGTTCTTTTGTGTTTCTTCCATTTGCGAATAATTGCACCAACTCTTGTCACCTTCTCACCAAGCTGCTTGGCGATGGTCTTGTAGCCCATGTAGGTCTACAATCTTGTCCCTGACATCCTTGGACAGCTCTTTGGTCTTGGCCATGGTGGAGAGTTTGGAATCTGATTGATTGATTGCTTCTGTTGACAGGTGTTGTTTATACAGGTAACAAACTGAGAATAGGAGCACTCCCTTTAAGAGTGTGCTCCTGATCTCAGCTCGTTACCTATGTAAAAGACACCTGGGAGCCAGAAATCTTTCTGATTGAGAGGGGTTCAAATACTTTTTTTCCCTCATTAAAATGCAAATCAATTAATAACATTTTTCACATGCGTTTTTCTGGATTTTTTGTTGTTATTCTGTCTCTCATTGTTCAAATAAACCTACCATTAAAATTATAGACTGATAATTTCTTTGTCAGTGGGCAAACGTACAAAATCAGCTGGGGATCAAATACTTTTTTCCCTCACTGTATGAGAATCAATATTGTTTGGCGTAGTTATGGTTAGGTCCTTGTTGGGAGTAAATAATGGGTTAGAGGTCATCAGCCAAATCTGCCATCATTCTCTTCATCTGTGAGAAAGATAGAACAAGAGATAGAGAGAAAGAGAGAGAAAGGGAGAGAAAATGAGAATGAGAGCTGATGGAGATTACTGTATATGTATTAGTATGGCTGTGTATGGAGAAAACATACAGTACCAGTCAAATGTTTGGACACACCTATTTCAAGTTTTAAAAAAAATATTATTTTACTATTTTCTACATTGTGGAATAATAGTGAAGACGTCAAAACTATGAAATAGCACAAATGGAATCTTGTAGTAACCAAAAAAAGTGTTAAACAAATCAAAATATATTTTAGATTTTAGATTCTTCAAAGTAGCCACACTTTGCCTTGATTGCACACTTGGTATTCTCTCAACAAGCTTCATGAGGTAGTCACCTGGAATGCATTTCAATTAACACATGTGCCTTGTTAAAAGTTAATTTGTGTCATGTCCAGGCCTGAGAAGACAGGCTGGCGTGTTTAGTTTTTGTTTTGGTGTAGGGTTTTTTCTGTTCTAGGTTATCTATTTCTATGTTGGGGTAATGGTTCCCAATTAGAGGCAGCTGAGTGTCGTTACCTCTAATTGGGAACCATATATATGTTTGTAGTTTGCACTAGGGGTTTGTGGGTTATTGTTTGGTGATAGCTTTGTTTGTGTGACAAGTTATGGTCAGCGTTACGATCTTCGTTTGTTTTGTTGTCCCAGTTACGTTTGATTAATAAAGATGTATACTGGACGCCTCGCTGCGCCTTGGTCTGTCCTTCACGGAGATCGTGACAATTTGTGGAATTCTTAATGCTTTTGAGCCAATCAGTTGTGTTGTGACACGGTAGGGGTGGTATACAGAAGATAGCCCTATTTGGTAAAAGACCAAATCCATATTATGGCAAGAACAGCTTAAATAAGCAAAGAGTAATGACAGTCCATCATTACTTTAAGACATGAAGGTCAGTCAATCTGAAACATTTCAAGAACTTTAAAAGTTTCTTCAAGTGCAGTCGCAAAAACCATCAAGCGCTATGATGAAACTGGTTCTCATGAGGACTGCCACTGTCACACCCTGATCTGTTTCACCTGTCTTTGTGTATGTCTTCACCACCTCCAGGTGTCAACAATCTTCCCCTATTTATACCTGTGTTCTCTGTTTGTCTGTTGCCAGATCGTTTTGTTTCGTGAAACCTAACAGCAGTTTTCCCGTTGCTCCTGTCTGTTCTGTTCCTGTTCTTGTTTCCTAGTTTTTCCCGGTTTTGACCATTCTGCCTGCCCGCCGTTCTGTACCTTTCCACTCCATACTGGATATTTGAACCCTGTCTGCTCTGACCCTGAGACTGCCTGCCGTTCTGGACCTTTTGCACCTTATCTGGATTACTGACCTCTGCCTGCCCTTCACCTGTCGTTTTGCCTGCCCCTGTACTAGTAATAAACTTTTGTTACTGCGACACTGTCTGCATCTGGGTCTTACCTGAAACGTAATAGTACGAACTGGCCATTACTGACCCAGCAGACTCGGACCAGTTCCGCAACGCCAGCTCCTCCCAAGGAGCCACCATTAGAAGGTACGAGGAGTTGCTTATTGGTCTTATGGAAGGGTTCCAGACCTTGGCCGAACACCATATACCAAGTGTTGAACACATTGCTGGAGCAATTCTGCGAGTTGTCTGTCCACTCAAAGACCAATCTCACCATTCGGAGTGAGTACTCTGGTGGGCCACACAGAGAACTCGCACCCCTTTTCATGCCATTTTGCTGTGGGGGAACCAGTCGAAATCTCTCCGGGTACTCATCGACTCTGGGGCCGAAGAGAGCTTTATGGACGCTACCCTGGCTTCCGAGCTGGACATCCCCACTCAGCCCCTCTCCAATCCCTTGGATGTTAGAGCATTGGATGGATCCTCTATTGGCCAGGCCACCCACAATACCACCCCCATCAACCTACTTGTGTCAGGGTCCACAGCAAGATGATCCAATTCCTGCTCCTTAAGTTTCCTCAGGTTCCCGTGGTATTGGGATTCTCCTGGCTCCAGCGACACAATCCCCTCATTGACTGGTCTGCTGGTGCCATCATGGGCTGCAGCCCATTCTGCCACGCCCATTGCCGGAATTCAGCGCAGCCTACCCCAGGACGTCTTCCTGGGGGCTCGGAAGTTGCCCCGGACCTCTGCGCCATTCCCGTGGAGTACCAGGACCTCCGGGAGGTGTTCAGTAAGGCCCGGGCCACTTCGCTTCCGCCACACCGACCATATGACTGCGGGCTTGACCTTCTCCCAGGCACCACTCTGCCCCAGGGACAACTGTACTTTCTGTTGGGTCCAGAGACCAAGGCCTACATTAAGGACTCCCTAGCTGCAGGGTTCAGCCATTCTTCTGCCTCCCCCGTCGGCGCAGGGTTCTTCTTTGTGGAGAAGAAGGACAAAACCCTGTGCCCGTGCATTGACTACCAGGGTCTCAACGACATCACAGTGAAGAACCACTACCCGCTACCCCTCATCTCCTCGGCCTTCGAGCCGCTCCAGGGGGCACCGTGTTCTCCAAGCTGGACCTACAGAATGCCTAACACCTGGTGCGGATACAGGAAAGGGACGAGTGGAAGACTGCATTCAACATGGCCAGCGGTCACTATGAGTATCTGGTCATGCCATTTGGCCTTACCAACGCCCCTGCTGTGTTCCAGGCTCTGGTTAAGGATATTCTCCACGACATGTTGAACCGGTTCGTCTTTGTCTACCTCAATGCCATCCTAGTCTTCTCCCGCTCCGCCCAAGAACACGGGCTCCACGTCTGACAGGTTCTCCAACGCCTCCTTGAGAACCAGCTTTTTGTAAAAACGTTTCCTGGAATTTTCCAACTTTTATCGCCGCTTTATCCATCCTGGCTGCCCTCACCTCTCCCAAGGTTCCGTTCACATGGTCCCCAGCTGCTGACTGGGCATTCCGGGATCTCAAACACCACTTCACTGCTCTGCCACAGGTCTATTGCCCTTTGAGTGTTGCTTCCCTGAGCAGGGGGAAGAGGTCGGCATACCTTCGGCCCAGATGTTTGTCAAACACTGTCATCGTACCTGGAAGAGAGCCAAGTCGGCCCTTCTCAATACCTCCAGGTATTGATGACAAGCGGATCGCCACTGGACCCAGCTCCCCGGTATCGTCTCGGGCAGAAGGTATGGCTGTCCTGCAAACTCTCCCCCCAGTTTGTCAGCCGTTTCCCCATCTACAAGGTCATTAGCCCCTCTGCTGTTCATCTCCTGTTGCCCCATACCTTCCATATACATCCCACAGCCCTTTGTCTCCTGTTTCCATTCTGGACCCTTTGCAACCTACCTGGATTACTGACCTCTGCCTACCCTTGTTGTTTTGCCTGCACTAGTAATAAACTTTTGTTACTTCAACACTGTCTGCATCTGGGTCTTACCTGAAATGTGATAGAGCTACATCTGCTGCAGAGATAAGTTCATTAGAGTGACCAGCCTCAGAAATTGCAGCCCAAATATTTTATTTTACTAGGCAAGTCAGTTAAGAACAAATTCTTATTTTCAATGACGGCCTAGGAACAGTGGGTTAACTGCATTTTTACCTTGTCAGCTCGGAGATTTGAACTTGCAACCTTTCGGTTACTAGTCCAACACTCTAACCACTAGGCTACCCTGCCACCCTGCTCCCCCTAAATGCTTCATAAAGTTCAAGTAACAGACACATCCCAACTGTTCAGAGGAGACTGCGTGAATCAGGCCTTCAAAAGGACAATGACCCAACACACCTCCAGGCTGTGTAGGTGCTATTTGACAAAGAAGGAGAGTGATGGAGTGCTGCATCAGATGACCTGGCCTCCACAATCACCCAACATCAACCCAATTGAGATGGTTTGGGATGAGATGGACCGCAGAGTGAAGGAAAAGCAGCCAACAAGTTCTCAGCATGTGGGAACTCTTTCAATTCCAGGTGAAGCTGGTTGAGAGAATGCCGAGTGTGGAAAGCTGTCAGCAAGGCAAAGGGTGGCTACTTTAAAGAATCTAAAATGTTAAATATATTTTGATTTGTTTAACACTTTTTTGGTTACTACATGATTCCATATGTTATTTCATAGTTTCGATGTCTTCACTATTATTCTACAATGTAGAAAATAGTCAAAATAAAGAAGAACCCTTGAATGAGTAGGTGTGTCAACTTTTGACTGGTACTGCATGTCTCATAGAATGTGTAGCTGTCTCCATTCCTCTAAGTAGGAGTGGTAATGTCTATGTGTGTGTGCATGCGTGCGTGTCTGGAAGCACTCGTCACCTCTAGCCATGTGACAACACCAGATAGCTTCCCCCTTTCAGTCACAAACAAGCTCTCGCCACACAGCACACTGAGGACGCCATGAGCCTGACACAAGCGAGAGAGAAGAATTCACTGACAGAGCATGTAATCCAGGGACTCCATAGGACAGATAAAACTGACACACATCCAGCTGAGACGGAGGCTGGCCTTATATTGACACCATACACATACACAGATGTGTTCCTGACAAGTGAGTGTCTCCTCAAACTCCTCACCTCCTGGACAGTGGTATCAGGAGAGAGCTGGACAGAAACAGGCTGAATTGAACACATATCCACCAACTGTTTCTTCAATACCTGAAAAATAAAGTAATGGTATGTCATGTTTTAAAACAGAATGTGACATCTTGTCAATTTCCAAACACCTCATAAGAGTGATAGACTCACATAGCATTCCTTGGTTTCCTGGCTGAATCAATCCACTGACCTTATTGTGGTTGTGGCATAGAAATGTCTGCAGGTCCGATCTGTTCATTGAACCCAGCAGAATCCGTGAGTCTTCAAACCGAGAGCAAAGCATGGGACAGGGACGAACACAATTAGTTATACAATACTGCAGTGTTATTAACTGCAGTATTGTGTAGCTATGAGAAACACAATACTCTTTCAATTGAATACAAATGAATACATACAAATGTCTCCAACCTATTTCATTGCTGTCATACATCTCATCTGAACTGATGGACCTTTCCTCACTTATTTCTTAATTCTCCATCTCCTATCACAGCACTGTCATATCAAACTGAGACATTAAAAGCTTTTGCATAGTTCATAATTTCTATCTCATGCCAGTTGACGTATAAGTGATAGTTGGGTTGCCATTAACTATTGTGGAATATTGTCACAGGGACCGCGACTGTATGTAGGACAAAAAACCTTCAAACTAGGTTTAATTAAATGTTGTAAGTCTGTTGCAGTAAACAAGGCAAGGGAGGGCATCTGTCGTTTTGCCATCAGAATCCCCCATGCGGCAAACCGCTGTTCTACCACCATCAGGTGGACAGGGGCTTGCCGCTATGCTAATTATCTCTACTAGTTTTTGAAGTGGGTACACTCACCCAGTGTGTCGACCACAGGGATCTGTGTCTGGCTGCAGGTGTTGAGAACCTGCTGAACCTCCGTTGGCCCAGCTGCCCTCTCCAGCACTGGACCTCCAGGACCCAGTACCTTCCCTATTGGGACAGAGGAGAGCCTGGGGGAAACAGAAGATCTCTCATGTCAATAACTGGAGTATTTAGTTTGATTCACTTAAGAAATGCAGCAGTAGTCTAATCATTTAAGGAGGAGCCATTAACATGTGTGGGTAGTTGTAAAAATGTCTCTTTGACCAAATCTTTGGTTTTCACATGCACTGAAGAAAGTTGT
Organism: Brachymystax lenok tsinlingensis; assembly: GCA_030435695.1. Taxonomy (NCBI): domain Eukaryota; kingdom Metazoa; phylum Chordata; class Actinopteri; order Salmoniformes; family Salmonidae; genus Brachymystax; species Brachymystax lenok. The sequence continues at coordinate 19,691,326 of CM059803.1, read as the reverse complement.
GTTAAAGTTTTTTTCATCTTTAGGGAATGTTATGATAATGTTCTGTGCTAGCTGGTTAATGTGTCCTGTGTGACTCACCTTGGGTAGACCTTGAGCAGGGAGGGTAAGTGCGGGAGCTTCTTGCTGATGGAGAGGGCATCGTAGAAGGATGGCCGCTGCCCAGAGCGTGCCAGGGCATTGGCCACCAGTGTGGCGAGGAGAATGGGTGCGGCGTGAGTGGACTGGCCGGTCAGCTCCAGAGCCAGGAGAGCAGGGGACAGCGTGTGTGTGACCGCCCCTGAGAATGCTGCTGCACCTTAGATGATACAGCATGGACAATACAGTATAGCTCATTGCCCATGCTTTAAAGGATGGAACCTTATGTCATCCATGTTTCTCCATTTGATTGGTATGCTGAACACCCCAAATTCTAAATTTAGATCACACAAATGAGAACTTAGCCTAGGCACCAGTCTGTTGGTCCTCTCTGGCCAAATCCTTATGGAATTGTCATGGAAAACATGTTTGGAGTGACTACAGATGCCTGTAGGAGTTGGCAAGAGAGAACAAACATAATTTATTTTCTGAAATTATTAGTTCATCATTCTGTTTCCAGCTGCTAACCATGTAAATAAAGATACCATTGTTTATATTTATCAATTTCAAATGACGTCTTTATGCAATTAGTTTACCAGCCAGTGCATAGCCTCCAGGGTTGATTGGATTCCTATCTTGGTCTAAATAGGCACCATTTAGGGACACATATGCCAATCCTTCTCCGAATAAACGTCCTATAGCAGCACCTGACCAACAGCAAAAAATACAGGGACAATTGTTAACATCAAAAATGTAAATAAACATACATTATTTAGTATTGGGTGGCAATACACATTGGCTGTTTGGTCACGTGATTTGGTTGTTCTTCCCTAGTCTAAGTGCCAGTCTGTGCTGTCATAACATGGCTTTAACTATGGCTTGAAAATAACATGGCTTGACAATGACAGCAATGGAGTTGTCATTAGCAAAAGAGCACAAACATATCTGGGACCAGGCTGATTTAACCCCTCTCACTTACCATAGATAAAGACAGGCATAAAGTAACCGGCTGGCAGGGGCAATGTGCAAGCCAACACCAGCATCCACAGCTCCACAACAGAAACAATGAAAGACAGTGGAAGTCAAACATTCTGCTCAAATATTCAAGTATTTTCATGTCAACTGTCAGAATGATGGTAATTATTGTGATATGAATAAGTCATAGGAATCTGTATGAGTATGAAAATCGCCTTGAGAATCAGCTGAAATGTAACCATTTAAATGAGCTTTTCTACAATGTAACCATTTAAATGAGCTTTTCCACAATTTTTTCCCCTCCACAAAAAGGTTTTTTCACACAGACGTACTGATTCACAGTCCATTTACAAAGCCAGAGTCGTGCATAACGTTCAAATTAATGTATAGTGCCAACCCCAAGATCCGCCAGAGGGGGCAATTTATGTCTTATGTCGTTTTCTCCTATGGCGTTCCAACTTGATCTGCCCAGACATGATACACTCGCGACGAACAGCCACACAAAACATCCTCCATTTAGGCTGCAAAGGTGTCCGTTTCCTCCTAAACTATCTTTAATTCCGAGCAGCCCTAAAAAAACGGTGAAAAATATGCAGACCCTTAAGATAATGTTTTATGTGGCTGTTTGTCGCGGGGGTACACGAGGGTATAACCAGCTGGGCAGATCAAGTTGGGACGCCAGAGGAGAAAATGACTAAAGGAATAATAGCGCCCTCTGGCGGATTCTGGGGATGATATATTGGCACTTCTGCTTTCGTTATCAGCATCGCTTGTCAATTCGAGATAAAGGTTTTACAAATGTTTTCACATTATTCATATATAGATTCCTTTTCCAATTCTGTCCATTATTATTTTCCTCCCATGTACCTTCATGAACAGGAAGAATCCCAGAGTGAGGTATGGATTCCCTGAAGGAATCCACTCTGACCAGGGACACAAGTTTGGCTGCAACACCACAGAGGCATTGTGGGATTGAGAGGTCCACTGCCTGCTGTCCAGGAGGGAAGAGAGGAGCTGCTTAATGGTGAGCTGTGGTAGAAAAACAAAGCACCTTCCTTCAGCAGGGTTCACCAAAGAAGAAGAAGAAGAAGCTGGAGACTGGGCAGTAGGATCCTTCCAACTTATCCATTAAAAATAACAATCCTGCGACAATACTTTCAATGTAATGTCTTGTCAATGTTGTCTCGTAAAAAATCATTCTCACCTTGGAAGCCATATATTGACCAGCAGAAAGAGGGAAAGTCACAGATGCCAGAAGGAACACCACCATTGCGGAGTATAGGGCCTTCCTAGAGAGAGAGAGACATCCAAACAGCATCTTATTATTTATTGGAATGGATCAACAGTTAGATCAATATCAAACTTACCATCATGCAGTTATATGTTTTTGTGTAGTATAAAATGGCTGATTCACAGAAAAATCTACAATTCAGTGTTTCTAAACACAGGTTGCTCACTCAGTCGACAAGACTTTGATTAGGATTTTGTTTGTCTTTATGAACAGCAGTATCCAACGGTGACAGAATAGGTAGACACAGCTACCTGCTCCACACAGAAGCCTGATTGGGGAGATAAAGAAATACACAGTTAGAGCTGCAGGAGCATACAGTACCAGTCACAAGTTTGGACACACTTACTCATTCAAGGGTTTTTATTTATTTTTACTATTTTCTACATTGCAGAATAACAGTGAAGACATCAAAACTATGAAATAACACATATGGAATCATGTGGTAACCAAAAAGTGTTCATATTTGAGATTCTTCAAAATAGCCACACTTTGCCTTGGTGACAGCTTTGCATACTCTTGGCATTCTCTCAACCAGCTTCATGAGGTAGTCACCTGGAATGCATTTCAATTAACAGGTGTGCATTGGTAAAAATGTATTTGTGGAATTTCTTTCCTTCTTAATGCGTTTGAGCCAATCAGTTATGTTGTGACAAGGTAGGGGTGGTATACAGAAGATAGCCCTATTTGGTAAAAGACCAAGTCCATATTATGGCAAGAACAACTAAAATAAGCAAAGAGCAACGACAGTCCATCATTACTTTAAGACATGAAGGTCAGTCAATGTGGAAAGTTTCTTCAAGTGCAGTCGCAAAAAACATCAAACGCTATGATGAAACTGTCTCTCACGAGGACCGCCACAGGAAAGGAAGACCCAGAGTTACCTCTGCTGCAGAGGATAAGTTCATTAGAGTTACCAGCCTCAGAAATTGCAGCCCAAATAAATGCTTCACAGTTCAAGTAACAGACACATCTGAAAATCAATTGTTCAGAGGAGACTGCGTGAATCAGGCCTTCATGGTCAAATTGCTGCAACAACAAAAAAACACTACTAAAGGACACCAATAAGAAGAAGAGACTTGCTTGGGCCAAGAAACACGAGCAATGGACATTAGACTGGTAAAAATCTGTCCTTTAGTCTGATGAGTCCAGATTTGAGATTTATGGTAGACTAGGTGAACGGATGATCTCTACATGTGTGGATCTTACTGTGAAGCATGAAGGAGGTGTGATGTGTGGGGGTGCTTTGCTGGTGACACTGTCAGTTATTATTGGAGATATTTTAATGACATTACGTTACATTTTCTCATTTCTGAACAGAATGCATAGCACTCCTTTTAAGCAAAAACATATGTCAGAGGTTGCCTCAGCTAAAGCACAGGGCTGAAAAACCTCACATAATGCACATAGGCCACGTACCACATGTACCACTGTTAAGCGAAAACACATGTCAGAGGTTGCCTATGGTAACAGTATATAAGCAGAACTGGTGTTCAGTCAGATCAGCTGTATCCTGGACCAGCTCGACTTTGATTGCTCTATATTAAAGTCTATTATTGAATTCAAAAGTTCTTGTAAGAGTGTTACATGTTTAAGATTGTTTTTTCCACAACATTATTTATTTAGAATTCAAGGCACACTTAACCAGCATGGCTACCACAGCATTCTGCAGTGATACGCCATCCCATCTAGTTTGCATTTAGTGGGACTATGATTTGTTTTTCAACAGGACAATGACCCAACACACCTCCAGGCTTTGTAAGGGCTATTTGACCAAGAAGGAGAGTGATGGAGTTCTGCATCAGATGACCTGGCCTCCACAATCACCCGACCTCAACCCAATTGAGATGGTTTGGGATGAGTTGGACCGCAGAGTGAAGGAAAAGCAGCCAACAAGTGCTCAGCATATGTGGGAACTCCTTCAAGACTGTTGGAAATGCATTCCAGGTGAAGCTGGTTGAGAGAATGCTAAGAGTGTGCAGACCTGTCAGCAAGGCAAAGGGTGGCTACTTTGAAGAATCTAAAATCTAAAATATATTTTGATTTGTTTAACACTTTTTGGTTACTACATGATTCCATATGTGTTATTTCATAGTTTTGATGTCTTCACTATTATTCCACAATGTAGAAAATAGTAAAAAATAAAGAAGAACCCTTGAATGAGTAGGTGTGTCCAAACTTTTGACTGGTACTGTATGTATTTATATAGCCACAGCACAGGCAGCAATGGGCAGTTGGAAGTCATTGAGAGAGGGGAAAGGGTGAAATGGAGGAGTCTACCCAGAGAAAAGGTATGGTGGAGAAAAGCTCTTAGGTATAATGGTGATATATGGAAGCAAGACAAAGTTGAACATTTGCAATCTAATGAAAGCTGAACAACATAACTTACTCTGATGCAATGATTACATGAATAATAATGATTTTGAACACTGTAGATTAACTATTGATATAGAAGATGTAGGGCGGCCCAGATCCCAAAGTGACTCATCAACTGTATGCAAGGTTTTCTTTGTGTTGTCTTAGGAATGCTGCATTATCTCTCCAACCCCCATTTTGCCATATTTCTGTGATGCAGAGGTTCTGTTGTCTTTCAATCATGTTGGACTGATATCTGATTGGAAGTTGACTCACTTAACAAGTCAGATGCTTAGAAAACGTTCTTAGCCTCTCTCTCTCTCTCTCTCTCTCTCTCTCTCTCGCTGGTGAGTCTCTCTCTCTCTCTCTCGCCATGCCTAGAATAATGCTTTGTAATGCTTGTTAATACTTTGTAACTTAAGCTTCATGCCTTGTATGTGATTTCATAAATTTTACAATGATATTAAACATCTGCCTTTGATATAAACAATTCGTATTCCTTTCTTGATAGTCTATTCTCTATTATCGGTTGCATATCTGTCACGTCCAGGCCTGAAAAGACAGGCTGGCGTGTTTTTGCTTTGGTTTTGGTGTAGGGTTTTTGTTCTAGGTGTTGTATTTCTATGTTGGGGTAATGGTTCCCAATTAGAGGCAGCTGTGTGTCGTTGTCTCTAATTGGGAACCATATATATATTTGGGGTTTTCATTTAGGTTTTGTGGGTGATTGTTTGGACATAGCTTGTTTGTGTTTAGTGTGTTCGACTTCACGATCTTCGTTACATTTACTTTTTGTTGTCTTACCCAGTTACGTGAGTTTAGTTTTTGAATAATAAACATGTATACTGGATGCCTCGCTGCGCCTTGGTCTGTCCCTTATGAAGATCGTGACAATATCGCAAAATAATTTTATGGAGTCAGATTATTTATTTAATATACTTTGTCATATTAACTTTATAGTCATTATGGGTCGTGTGTGAGGTATACAGTATATATACGCATATCAAATATTACCCCACTACAGAAGATTTACCAACATGGTGTCAAAACAGACTTACCCCAATATTGCGAAGACCGGAATCTCCAGTGGGTAGAAAGGCAAGTCATCTGAGAAGCTGGTTTGAAACAAGGCCTGAAGAGTCTCTGGAGGAGGCATAGAAAACAATCTGCTTTCCTATCACTCTATACTACTGCACACAACTCTCCCTTGGCCTTTCGTAATCAAATTACGATATTTATTAATTTTTTTACCTTTATTTAACTAGGCAAGTCAGTTAAGAACAAATTCTTATTTTCAATAAGAATAACCCTAGGAACAGTGGGTTAACTGTCTGGTTCAGGGGCAGAACGACAGATTTTTACCTTGTCAGCCTGGGGATTCGACCTTGCAACCTTCCGGTTACAAGTCCAACGCTCTAATATAATGGATATCTAGATTCAGTACTAAAACAATTCCATTAAGCGTTGACCCTCATAGATGGGTTAGATGAGGACGCCACGAAAATGATGAGCACGCTTCAGTGGGGCAGAAGGCCGTGTGTTGCTGTGATATTGGATGCCAGATAGTTAGCAACAACGACAAGAAAATGCCATGTGGGGAAACGTAAGTGACTTGTTAGTTTTATCTTGGTCTTGATACCATGTCTTGTTTTGAGGTGTTTTAACTGATGTCACGTCTATGCTAATATGGAAAGAAATTCTCTAGCTAGCTAACCAAAACAGTAACGATGTATTTGAGAAACAAAAAGTGCTTATTGTGCAATTGTATTTATGTTTTCAATAAATATTGGAGATGACTAAACAACCAACCTGTCTAAAGCTCTAAGGTGTGTTGATAATGGAGGCCATCTTGGTCAGGGATACATTCCAAACATGTATTCTATTTAATTATATTGGTCACCTCACCTTGCTCGCCGCTCCACATGGAGAGCAGATGGAAGGTGAGCGCTCCGCAAGCCGCCGCAAAAAAGCATGGGCAGTAATCTTTTAGGGCGAAGTGAGAGCTCATCACCTCCACACTAAACAACACACCTAGGAGAGAGGAGCGAGAGAGAGACAGGTGAGAGGGTGTGGGGGAGGCGGGACAGAAAAAGAAGGCGGAAGAGAGAGAGGGGAAAGCGAGATGGGAAAGGATCGAGAGGAGAGATGTACATGTCAATTTCACACCTCAGAGAGAGACAGATGAAGTGAGGAGTTACATTTAAATAAAATATACTGGATTTCTAATACTCTATGCTAGATACTGTATGGTGATTTGACTTCTGTACACACCACTGATAGGGGCCCCGAAACAGCTGGCTACTCCAACAGCAGCAGCCACAACCAGCATCGCTCCTTCAGTTCTCTCCTATAGAAAAAACATGGAGAAGAGGACATGAGTAAACAACATAATGCCCATTTGTGGATTTCTTTTCTTCTGTAACACAGTATTACCTCCTTCTCACCACGGAGAACAGTGCAGAGTTGGTTCAGGTAGGCTCCCACCATGGTGGAGAGATGCACAAATGGACCCTGGAAGTTGGAACGAGGAAAGAAACTTAGAAAAACCCAGGAAATGAATAGAGCGGGAAAAAACATTATTTGTGTCTGTGTGCATGTGAGAGGAGAGCGAGAGAGAGAGTGAGAGAGAGAGAGTAAAAAATAAGAAAAAAGAGGAGTATCATACCACTTTTCCCAGGAAGACAGTGCTGCCGGCTGCCAGTGTGCAGATGAGACCCACGTATTTGGCAAATAGGTTGGTGAGGGACAGGTAATGTGGCATGTCCACACCAGACAGTATGGTCCTCACCTCTGGAACCCCAGAACCTAAAGGCGGAAAGCCAAAGACAGGAGTCAACCAGGGGCTTAGACCTTTAACCTCAGTGGACCTGTGTGGTATCATTTTTTCCAACCAACAATTTTTTCCTACTCTGCACATTACTGTGATTTTGTACAAAAATGCAATATCCTTATTCTTTTAAAGCCTGTTGCACAATAATATTTCACAGTTTTCTACTTGTGTTAGGACATGGTAGCAAAAAGTTGTACCAAACAAATGATGACAGTCAAATTCTCAAGTGTTAGTTTGAATCTAAGCAGTCCTCATATAACTTATAGGAGATGAGCAATAGCTTGTCAATCCCTTGCACTAAATGTAGAAACAGAGAAATACTGACTAGGACAATGCCACTAATTATTTCAGGGTAGGTTCATCAATTCAATGATGTTTGACTTTTTCTGCCTGCCAGACATATTGTTTCATAGGTTTATCAAATAGATAGTGTTTAACTTCTTCTGTTTGCCACTAGTTATTTCATAGTACGTTAATCGATAAGATCATGTTCAACTTTTTCTGTTGGCTACACTGCTCTAAATGTCCTTCTGTGGATTTGGAAAATACCCTAATTATTTTATTTTCCTGTCAGTTAACCTTTATGTAACTTGGATAAAAACACCATGTTTTGACTTTGTTACGTCGTCATTAACAGGGCGGGACACATTTTTCAACTCCTACCTGCTGAGAATGGACAGATGCTTTGAGAGAAAGATGTGGATAGAGCAGAGAGTGAGACTGGGTACAAGGTCCAGCACAGGAACTGCAGGAGACAGTGGCCCTCCAATTGACTATACAACCACTGGTGAGCTACAATGAGAGAGAGAGAGGGAGCATCACTCACCCACCTACATGCTCTATACTGAATGGTTGTGCATTTGTGTGTGTGTTTCTAACCTCGAAGCAGCTTTGCCACACTCAGGTCCATGAGAAAACTAAGGAAAGCGGTCAGAACCCCGAGAGCAGCGAAACAGTACCACTCCATACCCATCAGGGAACCCATGACACATCTGACCCTCACCAGACACTCTAGACAAAGAGCAGCATGTTTTAACTTAGCAGACATACCACAGACAAAATGGTAATAAAACTCACCGACAATACATGAAATAAGAGCAGATTACCCTGGAAGTAGGCACTTACAGTATTTCTCAATCCCGTACAAGCATTTTTTTGAAGAATGTTGTCGATTTTCAAAACAGAGTCCACAAAACATAGAACTCTGTGGTCTTTTGTAAAACAGTAAATGTGTTTCAAAATATACTTGCCTTCTCAACACAAATACATCATAAATAATCAAAACTGTATTATACTGTCAAAACTGCAAATACATTCAACAAAAGAACACAATTGCCTGCAAAAGGATTAATGCAACCATACTTACAGCATCTCCTGAGTCCAAGCAGACAAACCAGAAAGTTAGTCTGTCTTTTAAAAATCCCAGTAGATCAATAAAAACAGTTTGCAGTCAGTAAATCAACATCAAAATTGGAAGTACAACTATCCAAAGTTGCAGACTTATGGGCAATTACTCTCATTTTATGCATATTTCACCAAACAATTTCATACACATCAAATCAAATATTATTACTTATTAAAAATATATACAAAAAAAGCACATTGTGTGCAGGATTTATTCATCGGTATCATCACAATCCATTTCCATGTATTCAATACGAAGGCTGGTTTGATAATAGTTTTGTAGACTTTCCATTGGCGCACAGAAACACAATCCACAATAGAAATAAGGAAAGGTGAATACAATGGAGGAACACAACCGATATGAATTTATATGCCCGAGCAAAGAAAATCTCTATAATGGAAGGTCACAATGTTGGAGATTATGACTTTGGAGTAGGTCAACTTTCTCTGCATCTCTGCATGTCCACAATATTGTAAAGAATCCTAAAAATAAGTGTCACGGTGTGCGCTACTGGGGTTGAAATCAGGTGCAGGAGAGCGGAGAGTATCGTACAGGCGCACACTTTATTGGCAGAAGCAAAACAAACGAATGAACGCACAATGCGTCAAACACTCCTCTAGCCAAAAACTAAAGTGCAAAGCGCGACGAAATAACACAGTCCAATAAATGTAACAACAATACAATAAATAATTCCGGGTGAAACCACGTTACCCGGTAGAACCTAGCCTGGTTCTTCACACGACATGAAACATAGAACAATTCCACACAACGACATGATGAGGGACAGAGGAATATATACATGCCGTAATTACTGGAATGATAACCAGGTGTGAAGGGAACAAGACAAAACAAATGGAACAATGAATAACTGAGCGGCAATGGCTAGAAAGCCGGTGACGTCGACTGCCGAACGCTGCTCGAACAAGGAGAAGAGGCGACTTCGGTGGAAGTCGCGACAATAAGACAGCCCCTCCCTATTGCCTAGATCTTTCTCTATATTATACATGGTATGACACTACTCAAATGGGGTGATTTAGAATTTATTAAAGTAGTATTTACTGATTGTTGGGAAAACAGTGAACACACTTACACACATTTCTCTTCTGATGAAAACAATGCGTTAATATTCTGTGAACAAAACACTTAAACAGTGAATTTTGTATTCACTGATGACATTTGTATTTTGCAAAAGGTGAGCTTTTGGGGCGGCAGGTAGCCTAGTGGTTAGAGCGTTGGGCCAGTAACCGAACAGTTGCTGGATCAAATCTCCTGGCTGACAAGGTAAAAAGCTGTCATTCTGCCCCTGAACAAGGCAGTTAACCCACTGTTCCCCGGTAGGCCGTCATTGTGAATAAGAATTTGTCCTTAACCTACTTGCCTAGTTAAATAAAGGTAAAAAAAATATGAGATATGCAAAGCAGTTACAAAGACAAGAAAATGATTTGATCTTTGCTGTTCTGCTATGGATACATTTCAATATAGATCCAAAAATTGCTTGTACGCAATTGAGAAAAACTGTAACATTATATAGATCAGTTTAGCATCGATCGGCAGTAAAAAATAATAATGTAATAATCCCTTTTGCCTGACCTTTTACCCAGGAGCGGGACCGTTGCCATGGTTTCCACGGCTGCTCATCGGTGAGGATTAGGAGTCTTTGTCCCTCTATGGATTTGTCCCTTTGATTTTGTCGCTCTACGTCCTTTTTGTTTCCTTCATTGACTTTTGCTGAGTCAATATGTTGGATGCTGTCCATTTGCTTGAAGCTGTTTGTGGAGTTGTTTAAGTTCTGAAGGTGTCCTGAATTTTCTATTTTATACAGTTGCTTAGGTATTTCAATGGTTAAACTGTGTAACTATCATTTTATCATGTCATTTAATTTTAAATACCTGAACTTTTCTGTACTAATATATATTTGAAAGAAAATGCATTTACCTAATTTACAAGTGTTCTGTGAACTAAAAGAGTAACCAAAATCAAGTATGTCACATCAATTGAATAAAAATACAGAGGACTTGCCTTCAAGATGCCTGTGTGATATTGGTGTGTTCTATTCACAAATTAGACCACTTCTAATGAATTACCATACTGGTCATGGGTGGAAGGCTCCATTTGGAATATATTAATTATTTGAAAGAACTCAATGTTCTCGTCCCAAATGGCACCCTATTCCCTTTATAGTACACTACTTTGAGAAGGGCCCATAGTGCTCTGGTCAAACGTACTGCACTATATAGGGAATAGGGTGCCATTAGGGATGCATTCAATGTGAGGAATGCCCTTCACCTGCCTTTGCTGCAGGGTGTGTATTTATGTGGGAAAGACTGTTTCCTGGGTTTTTATTTGCAACTTTTGTACTTGATTATCTTCAGTTTCATATGCTTATAATATTCTTAAAGATTGTGGAAACAGAACTAGCCTCACAGCGCTAACTAAATATAAAAATGGTTTATACCTAAAAAAATAGGTTTTATTGTTTTATCTCAATGTGTCTCAGTGTGTGAAAGAGACCAATATGGCCAATGGGTATTATATGTTTGGAAAAAGTCTCATTTGCAACATCTAATATGGGTAACAGTTCTTATGAAATATAGCGCCTTCCGTCATCTCACAGTATGACTTGCTATAAGCATTTGTAACAGCCCACAGTCCTTATCAAATCAAATCAAATAAAACGTTATTTTGTCACATGCGCCGAATACAACAAGTGTAGACCTTACTGTGAAATGCTTACTTACAAGCCCTTAACCAACAGTGCAGTTCAAGAAGAGTTAAGAAAATATTGACCAAATAAACTAAAGTAAAAAATTCAAGTAACACAATAAAATAACAATAACGAGGCTATATGCAGGGGGTACCGGTACCGAGCCAATGTGTAGGGTACAGGTTAGTCGGGGGTAATGTCTCATAGCATAGAAAGTGTTACATCCAATATGACCCTCACGTTACCACTGGTGAGACTGTGAGTAGTAGAGCCAGGATGTTATATGGGAGACAGTTGGAGTCTGGAGAGAGGTGATAGAAACAGAACACCTTAGTTGACCTTTTGTATGTGTCTTGTTTGTGCATATAAAAGACTGCTGCTTTAAAGCTCCTCAGATGTCACAAGTCACTTTCAACATGAAAGAACGTGCATGAGAAATATAGGAGCCTTCGTGTAAAGGTTTGGTTTCTGGTCACCTGCTTTGAAATTGTTACTGGAATGTATTCAAGCAACCTGCCAATGTCTCTTTCTCTTTTCTCTCTCTCACCTCTGCTCAAGGTGACCCCCCCCCCCAAGGTGACACACACACTCAATGCTTTTCTTCCTCTTTCCCTTAAGCCCCTTTCAGTCACACTTTTCCTTCAGTTTTCAATGAACACTCAGCAGTCAGTGTTATTTTACAGCTACCGGTACGTATGTGAATGACACCAAATTCTGATTTCTCAACAACTCTATACTGGTCTCCATGGAAACAACACAATGAAGTGAGCATGAAAACTGATATTACAAGTTAGTAACTTTCCTACATTGGTGTTTTTAAATCATGGATGAAGGATTTCAAGGCTGATTCCCTGACCTGTCAATGTTTTTAATTAGCTGTTTTATGATTTTGTTATACTCTTGTGAATTCTATGTTTTTTTTACTAGATTACCTGTGGTTTTTCATGTCTGTCTGTAATTGTGTAATGACTTGGTGCTGCCTATCTTGATCAGGACACTCTTGAAAAAGAGATTTCAAATCTCAATGAGCCCTTCCTGGTTAAATAAAAAAGAATAATAATCTTGGTTGGAGCTCTAAAGTCACCATTATTAGTTGTACAACCAAATGCCTTCAACCAAAATGTTTCTTCCGCATTTAACCCAACCCCTCTGAATCAGAGAGGTACGGGGGGGCTGCCTTAATCGACATCCACGTCTTCAGCGCCCGGGGAACAGTGGGTTAACTGCCTTGTTCAGGGGCAGAACAACAGATTCTTTCCTTGTCAGCTCGGGGATTTGAACTTGCAACCCTCCGGTTACAGGTCCAACGCTCTAACCACTAGGCTAACCTCTATTGCTCTCTTCTATGTTATCGGGACCCGTGGCAATCAGTCAGTCAGACACACAGTGGGACAAGGAGAATGGGAGCCTTACTGTATACACTAAGTATACAAAACATTAGGAACATCTGCTCTTTCCATGACATTGACTGACCAGGTGAATCCAGATGAAAGCTATGATCCCTTATTGATGTCACTTGTTAAATCCACTTCAATAAGTGTAGATGAAGGGGAGGAGACAGGTTAAAGAAGGATTTTTAAGCCTTGAGACATTTGAGTCGTGTATGTGTACTATTCAGAGGGTGAATGGGCTAGACAAAATATTTAAGTGCCTTTGAAAGGGGTATGGTAGTAGGTGCCAGGCGCATCGGTTTGAGTGTGTCAAAAACTGCAACGCTGCTGGGTTTTTCACGCTCAACAGTTTCCCGTGTGTATCAAGAATGGTCCACCGCTGAAAGGACATCCAGCCAACTTGACACAACTGTGGGAAGCAGTAGAATCAACATGGGCCAGCATCCCTGTGGTGACTTGTGAGCCCCTCAGACCTCACAAGTCACTTTTAACGTTAAACAATGTGCATGAGAAATAGGGGAGCCTTTGTGTAAAGGTTTGGTATTTGGTAGCCCGCTTTGAAATTGTGACTGGAATTAATTCAGGCCCCCAGACAATGTTTTTCCCTACCCCACCTCCACTCAAGGTGAAGGTAATCATTGGTCTGATGCATATGCAACCACACACACTATCACGATCGTCGACAGAATTGGACCAAGGCGCAGTGTGCAGGGTTGAGTGAAACATATTTGTTGAACTCGCACGCACGCGACGCACGCACGCACGCACGCACGCAAGACGCGACGCGACGCACGCACGCACGCACGCACGCACGCACGCATATAATATCCCACAACACAGGTGGGGGACTAAACAACCTAAATAGGATTCCCAATTAGAGACAACGACTAACAGCTGCCTCTAATTGGGAACCCAAACCAACATAGAAAAACAACATAGAACCAAAACACACCCCTGATCGCATCCTGACCAAAACCACCATAGAGCAGCCAAAAGGGCTATCTATGGCCAGGACGTGACACACACAAAGTACATTTCTATCTTCCTCTTTCCCTTAAAGAGCAACTGCCCCTAAAAAATAACTTCTCATTCAGAAAACAGCCTCTGTGGCATCAATATGAGTCATAAACATTTATTCTACCGTCAAAATTGACTACAACGTGTAAATAGGGAAAGTCAGTCTCGTCCAAAACAGAGTTTTGTGAGACTTGTGGTCGTGACTGCATCACATTGTAAATGAAGGTTGGGTTTGTTTCAATTCTGCCCACATGCCCACAGCTGGCAGAACACAAGTAATCATCAATTTAGAGTGCAGCTGCACGTGATCCAATCGTAATGCCATGGTACATTTCTTAATTAACCAAATCTAAAATGAGGCCAAATCAGGAAGTGCGGTTGCACTTTAAGCCCCCTTCAGTGTTATTTTACAGCTACGTATGTGAATGACACCCTATTCTGATTCCTCAACTCCATACTGGTTTCCATGGAAACAACACAATGAAGTGAATGTGAAAATTGATATTACAAGTTAGTAACTTCCATACGTAATCATCTTGGTTGGAACTCTAGTGCTCTAATCTGTTTCCGGGACCAGTGGCAGTCAGTCAGTCAGACACACAGTGGGAGAGTGAGAATGGGAGCGTTATATAATACATGGCAGCTGAGACAAACACAACCACATGCCCAAAAATAGGAATGATATTAGTGTGTGTGTGTGTGTATATGTGTGTGTTAGAATGTCCATGGGTCTATGTGTCTGTGTCTGTCTGCTGTGCACATTTCCCACTATCTAAAACACATGCCTTGTGCTGGTCATAGCTAATGGCGTCAGTGACCTCTCCAGAAGTGACTCAAAGTCACTGATGAGACACATGAGTTACTGGGCTGTGTGTATAAGGTTCACTTTTAATGTGCGTTCTCTCTCTTAATGCCTCAGAACAGCACATGCTGAGAACGATAACACTCCCTCCCTCCCTGTCTTTCGCTCTCTCCCTCCCTGTCTCTCTCTCTCCCTGTCTATCTTCCTCCCTGTCTCTCTCTTTTTCTCTCAATCACTCTCTCTGGCAAACTACTCTTTCTGTCTCTCTGTTAGTTTCTCTTCCCAAATCTCTCCCTCTCCAGCACCCTTCATCTTTTTCCCTTTTTCCCTCTGTTTCCCCCCACTCCTCTCTCCCTCTCTTATCTCTCTCTCTCTCTAATCTGTCTAGAATAGAAGCCCACTCAGACAGGTCTCTTGACTGGTGACATGGTCAGTCTCTGTGGGGAGGTGGTGAGTTGCTGGGCCGGATTTAGACGATTAGCAATGGACTTAGCATTTACACTGATAGGATGGAATATGATGTGTCACTGTGCCGTAAATTGTATAATTGGAATCACTTCTACGTGACCTTAAAGGATAGAGCAAGAAACCATACAGAGATTAACTTTTATTGCCCTTGATTCATCCATTATTATTGGCTTCTCCTCACGGATTAAGGAGCAGTGAAGCTGAGAAAAGTAAGTCAATTAGTTAATTAATTGCAACCATTTCAGTGGACAATGTTGATTTATCGTGCAAAGCATCATCAACACTGACGAGTGGCTCAAAGAGACTCAATCAGGAAAATGTTCCATTGATGTCCTGAATTCCCTACAGATATTAATAGCTACTGTGCCCTCCCAAACAATGTCACCTAATCCCTGGTGCAATCGTCAGTCCACCACCAACGGCTTTGTTTTCAGGCGCATTCTTTCCACCTTGCCTCTTCTCTAAAGTAAAAAAAACAACCCAATGAAATTGGTAGATGAACAGAAAAAAGGACAGGAACACAACAGGTTAGTTGCACTCTATTAATTCATTAGAAAAAGCACATTTAGAAACTGATACACAGTAGTTACTTAATTTAGATATGAACCTCTAAGTACTAATTGGTTCAAATTAGTTACCACTAGTTTTGTAATAGTAATTACTTGAAATAAGTATAATAACACCAATTGTAACCAATATGTGGGTGAATAGCAGGCAACAGAAGTTTTATGGCCAAGAATACATGTTATGTAACCACTGATCCACAATATGATCACATGTCATGACAAAAAATGGAAACTGATGCTTACAGAGTAAAAAACAAATAGAGGGAGAGTAGAGGAAAGAGTAGATAACTATTTGGGGTATTGAGTGTCTGGAATGCCAACTGTTGACTCATCCCCTTCTCTTGCCTTCCTCTCCGTCTCTCTCTTTGTCAGAGCCCCCCTCTCTCTCTCTTAACCTCAAGCCCTCATCACCCATAACTTTTCCCGACCCCAGACCCGCTCTCTCTCTCTCCCTCATATGATAAATATAGCTCACTGTTATCCTTCAGAAACGCACACGTGACCCCCACCACACACAGAAAAAAAACACCGCTTGGATCCAAATATATAAGAGCCTGTATGTGTGACTGACTGGCTATGCTCGTGGACACACTTAACCGAACCACTTATCCAAAAGACAGACACAGACACACATCTTTAAACAGTTGGAAAGTAAAGATAGCATTTTACGAACTACCCGAAGATCTGCCCATTATCCACTTTCCCTCTGATGTAAACTGAGTGGACTGGGCCCAGACTGAACAACAAGGATATCTTCCTTTTCTCTCTCTCTCCCTTTTAAAAGCGGATACTTTTCCCACCTCTCAGGCAGACAGCCATCAATGAGTGTGACCAACTCCTCTGCCTACCGATCGGAGCGCAGCTTCCAGCAGACCTCTTCCTCCTCCTCATCCTCCAACAACCCATACATGGAGAAGAGCAGGGGGCTCTTTGCAGAGGACTTTGGCTCTTTCATGCGTCCTGGAACGGATGCCTTGGGATTTCCCAGTGAGTTGATTTTACATGAATTCCCAATTGTGGACCAGCATAACATATGTATAGCTATACAAGATATATTAGGTTGTAATATTTTACTTATTCCATACATATAGTATCAAATGCCATTGCTTAATGAATTTGTCTGTGGATAATTCATGCTGTATTAGATGTGTCTCTGTGCCACACACGTGTATTCATGTGTGTAGATTGCCTGCTGAACTCTCTATAAGGCTCTGCGTGCATGTGCTTCCATGTGTTTGACCCGACAGCTTCTCAACAGGACAACACAGGGCAAATGGGAGGGTTGGTTGGTGGGTAGTAGCAGTAGGGCAGAGCAGGGTATTTTGGTGCTGTGACTGGTATGCCCGTGCCTCTGGAAAAAGGAGGAGGTGGCTGCCGATGGTGGGAAGACAAGGCAGGATGGGAGGGGGGATGTTGGACACACTGCCAGCGCCGTGACCTCACACACAAAGAATGACTGGGATGAGGCCTAGGAGAGGACGGGCCAGACTGTTGCATATCAACCAGCATACACACACACTGTCAAACTGGCCATCATGTAGCCAAAACAGACAAGTAAGAGGCACCCAGGCAGCTCACACAGCGGAATGCTCATTTCCAATTTGGGGACACACGTTAACTAATTTACATTCTAACACAACACGTTTTTTAATAATTAATGCATAGACAGTAAACAGGCCAAACCTTTGGACTGTGTGTTAATTTATTTTACATATGAATGTTTTTAAGGTGCACCTAAGGTTTAGTAAGAATGATCATCTTAGTTATTATGTAAGGATTCGAGTGATTGGGCTGCACTCAACCTGTCAAGAATGGCTAGCTCTCAGTAAACACATTACCATATGTCTTGGTTGTGTTTCCAGGTCGGACAGGGACCGCAGGGAAGATAAAGACAATGGGAGACAGCTACCAGTTCACAGTGGACGTCCAAGACTTCTCTCCAGAGGACGTCATTGTCACCACCTCCAACAACCAGATCGAAGTACATGCAGAAAAGGTGGGCATATCTCTTTTTAGGGACTACAAAATTCTCTGTGATTTTGAGAATTTTGTATCTAAAATATTTGAGAAATATTTGAGCTATGAAAAATATCTTGGTCATTTTCTCATGTCTATCTTCACTTCAACAGTTGGCAGCGGACGGTACAGTGATGAACACTTTCACCCACAAGTGCCAGCTGCCTGAGGATGTGGACCCCACCTCTGTGACATCATCATTGGGCACAGAGGGAACGCTAACAGTCAAGGCCCGTAGAAACCCATCCAAGCATGAGCTCACACAGACCTTCCGCACTGAGATCAAGATCTAAGAAGACAGACTGGACTCTCTCATGAGCCATGAGCCCTGTTCCCTCACTGCCTGTATTTTGTAATGCTATATCCTGTTTTTCTCATTTCATGTCTTTATCATTATATGTTCATTCTGCCCTTTAAGCTGGATCGTTTTTTTAAACGTCTTCCTTTTCTGCCATACCACCTCCTCAAAATACCACATCCTCCAATAGCTGAATGGACTGACAACAGTTAGCCTAATTTGTTATGTTTTTTTCCCACAGATATCACACATCACCTCCACACACACACACAGTGGA
Source organism: Brachymystax lenok tsinlingensis (assembly GCA_030435695.1). Lineage (NCBI taxonomy): Eukaryota > Metazoa > Chordata > Actinopteri > Salmoniformes > Salmonidae > Brachymystax > Brachymystax lenok. The sequence continues at coordinate 19,672,862 of CM059803.1, read as the reverse complement.
GAATGCTGGGGGGAGGATGGCTCATAATAACGGCTGGGGCTGCGTGAATGGAATGGCATCAAACCATGTGTTTGATACCATTCCACCTATTCTGCTTCAGCCCTTACCACGAGCCTGCACACATCCATCCATCAACTGAGTATTGCTTCTTCTACTGAACTCTACAGATACTGCTACCATTGTACATTGTAATAGTTGTGTGAATAAAGTAGATGACTGGTTTTTCATTTAGAGAATATAAACTTTCGTGTGCATCAATGTATGATGTTTCATGTTTGTGTATTCATGGCTCAGTGTCAGAAAGAAGACAGACAAAAAAGTTCACACCGCACAGAATCGCTACATTTCTATTTTCTTACCCCTTTCAAACATTTACACCTAAGCTGTCCATTGTTTTTAGCATGTCATTATGAGGATTAAAATAACATATAAACGTTTACGCACAACGTAGTAGTGAGAGAAGTTATTACTGTGAGAACCATCTAGAATACGATCAGGTTTAGTGCGCCATCACATGGCCATTTTTAACACCATTGCACGCTCACAAGTAAAACTGCGCGTGCGCATTATGTAAACTATCCACCCGGCCACTATCAATCGATCAGAGAGTGGAAGATGGCGGTGAATCGAGTCTGTGGGGCTAGATCGATCACCGAAAAACTCGATTGAACGAATTCAACGGATTGTGGGAAAATATTACGAAACAACAACATAACAAGCGTTTGGAGCGGAGAACTCTGCGATTATCGAGAGGTAATTTTAATGCACTCCTTTTGAAAGATGGCGTATGCAGAACGAGGCTCTAAGGACTAGCAGAAAAAAAGGCCTCTCTATAGCCAAACGCCATCTTGCTTGTCCAAAACATGCATGTCTAGGCACGCTAAATTAATCCCAGATAGCGAGGGTAGAAGGATATAGGATTTGTAATCAATCTGCTGCATCGTCAAAAAATACACTCATGAAATTCCTTAAATGACAAATGATTTGCTCACCATTTGTATAAACAGTCTGTCGCATCGATGGTTAAGCTGGACTTTTAAACAGTCAATTGTCGATATAGGCCAACTCTGGCTTCTTTTGATAAGTTTAATATTGCATTACTATATTTTTTTTTATAAAACAACACCATAGAGTACCACAGTATGAGTCATAATACCCATAAAACCTAGCAGTCAAACAGGGAAATGGTTCCAATCGTTTTCCCACTATTCATTTTCCCCATAGTGGATTTTACATTTCAAATAAGAGCTGTGATTTTGCTTACCCAAGCGTGACGTTTTGATAACCGTGGAAATCTCTCTAAGGTGCCTTTTATCAATACATTCACCCCCCCAAAATGAACTGCTAATTAGCTGCTAATGGGGCTGTCATAAAAAAACTACAAATGCCAAGATGATCTGGACGATACTACCGAATCAAGGAAAGGGTAAGAATCTCTGGATTATCTATCTAATGTTAGCTAAATTTAGAATATATATATATATTTTTTACAATTCTGTGAACTGTCTTGTGCAAGTTTTAAATTGACACAATACCTGTTAGCAAAGGCGTCAGCTAGAGATGATGTGTAGTTTTGCATGTCTACTTTGATGCTAATTAGCATTTTTGAATCTGAGAGTAAATAGAGACTAATATATTGATAAAAGTCACCTTGTCCGAGAGAGACTTACATGGTTATCAAAACATCAAGCCAGGGTAAGCCTATGCCCCTATTTTTAAGTGTTTCTGAAGTCCCTTATAGGAAAAAGTTAATGGTGGAAATACAATTGGAACTGTTGCCCTGTTTGACCGCTAGGTTTTATGGGTATTATGAAACCTCCACTGTGGGGCTCTATATATTTTGTGAGCCCCCAATTATTTAGTTGTCAGGAAATGTAAAATTATTAAATTACATGTGATAAATGCACTGAGGGAAAAAAACAAGCCGTAAGTGATTATATCATAATTATTAGTCACATGTTAAGTGAGAATGAAATCAAATTGTCTTTGTCACATGCGCCAAATACAACAAGTGTAGACTTTACCGTGAAATACTAACTTACAAACCCTTTCCCAACTATACAGTTAAAAAGTAAGAAAATTAACAAATAGATAACAAAATAGTAACACAATAAAATAGCAATAACGAATCTCCTCTCCAGACATGTTTTTGTTTAAAGTTTCAAACATGTAGGTTAGTTGGAAGTGGTAATGTGTTGCCTCACCTGCTTGACTAAGTCCAATACAACTGTAACCCTATACACTGTGTCAATAGCTTCCCAAGGCGCCCACTCTCCAGGATGGACTTTCCCTGGCACAGTGGCAAGGTTTTGGAACAGCTCAATCACCAGCGTCAGCTGGGCCTGCTTTGTGACTGTACCTTCGTGGTGGACGGGGAGGACTTCAAGGCCCACAAGGCTGTGCTGGCTGCCTGCAGCGCCTACTTCCGCACCCTCTTCCTGGACCAGAAGGATGTGGTACACCTGGATATTAGCAACGCAGCAGGTACATAAGTCTTTCCCAGGTTGATGTCTGCAATAAGTGGATGTCTGCTGTTGCCCCTAAAAGCCTTATTCGAAAATGATAACACTATTATGAATTATGGTATTCCCTACCTAAGACAAAAATATATGGAGGGAAAACACTGAATTATTTGCTTTACCTTAATATCCAAGACCATGTTCAACATCATGCTTAGGTTATCTGCCTCAGTCACAGCAGGGCTCATGGATCCATCCCTGTGAATTTTGCAGGTCTTGGCCAAGTCCTTGAGTTCATGTACACGGCCAAGCTGAGTCTGAGTCCTCAGAATGTGGAGGATGTGGTGGCGGTGGCCACGTTCCTGCAGATGCAGGAGATAGTCAATGCCTGTTCTGCCTACCAGTCTCTGGCAGTCTCCACATCATCCCAGACAACACAAGACTTAATTGACCGTGAGTACAGTACAGATCAGTTCACAAACAGTGGTTATTAGTACACAGTCATTAGCATGCTCGCTTTAACAAGACCACTAATGTTATCAGTACATTTCTTGGGACAGCTGAAGCAAGCACACTGATTTTCTTCAGGAAATTGACCTTTTCTGGTTAATATTGTTCTCGCCCATCATTTCTTCCAAACCATAAAGACAAGATTGAGGAAGGAGAGCAAAACACGGAGAAGGAGACGTCGGAGACAAGGTCACATGATGAGGAGATTCCTAACCCCTCAGCAGAGGATGAAGGGCCAAAGGACGTTCAGGAGGACCCGAAGGAGACCACCCCTGACGATGGGCAGATTTCCAGAAAGACCCCAGACAAACAGACCCCGGGGAGAGGAAGACCCCCTAAAACCTCCACCCATGCCACACAGAGAAAATCTGCAGCTGAAAGTGAGGAGGTGGAGAGCGCCGCCAAACATGTGCCTGAGTTTCAGGATGACCCCTCGGATGCGGATTACACGCCCAGTATGTGAATAATTTGTCTTCATACTTTTCATTGATTATCTGTATGTTTGATATTGCTGTACTGATGATTTATTTTGTACTTACAGAGTTGCCATTCAAGTCTGCAGCTGGTAGGTCTTACATGAGCACCAGGAGAAGAAGGACAAGGAGAGCTCCTCGTCGTAACCTCTCACAGGGTAAACAAACAGATTGACTGACCTTCTTAGGAGTAATTACAGATCTGCCATGACTGGATAGATTAAAGCTACCTTGCTTTCTCCTATCCAATCATGTCGGATCAGTGACTACTTCAAGGAAGGGAAGATGGAAGGCTACATTTTCTAAATATTTGACTGCAGTGGGCTGCAGTGTCTGATGGTTATGCAATTCCTATTCATAGATAATGACTCCAGTGAGGGGAGTAGCTCACCAAAGACAGTAAATGAAGAGAAAAAACAGGTGGAAGAGGAGGATGAGGAGGAAGAGGAGGGAGGTGGTGAAGAAGTAGAAGAGCAAGAGGATGAAGGAGATGAGGGAGAAGATGGCCAGGGGACGGAGAGCGGAGAGGAGAGGAAGCAGCTACGGTTGGGTGCTGTCACCGACCGCACCGAGTCACGGTCCTACGGCTCTGTGACTCACAAGTGTGAGGTGAGGACCGTGTGTTTGCGTGTGCTTGTTTATGTGTGTGGTTAGTTTGCACACTGTGATTAAACATGGAAATTATCAGCTTCAATGTTTTTTGATGATCCATTCCCTATGTTTTAAACTGTTTGTATATTTTCCTATCAAATAAACTATCAAATAGAGGATATTGCATTTACACTCATGTAATTGGGGGTTGCCATTTCTAACTTACATGCCATGTATTTTCTAGGACTGTGGAAAGAAGTTCACCCACACAGGGAACTTCAAGAGACACATTCGCATTCACACAGGAGAGAAACCTTTCAGCTGCCGTGACTGCCACAAGGCCTTCTCGGACCCGGCTGCCTGCAAGGCTCACGAGAAAACACACAGGTTCGTATCAAGCTCATCGCCTGTCTTTCTCATTGGCATAATGACAAACCAATCCCAGTCCTATTTCTGGGGCCTTGTTGATGTTCTCTTTGCAGATCTGATTGGTTTACTTTCTCAGTTTAGATTCGCTTGAAGAGATCTACCTTCTCTTAATGTTCAAAAACAAGACTTTGTATGACCGAGGCGATTTGTGCAACACATCCCCTTGTAACTTGTTGATAATAACGATGATCAAATTGATAGTGAATTAAAATCAAGACAGTCATAAAAATCAGTTTCACTACATCAACATCCACTCAAACCTCTCAGCACCTGAGTAAGTATAAGTAAATATAAGTAGCTATATCTTACTTAAATATATCTTATGTCTTTCTCTCTCTCTCTCTGTAGCCCCCTGAAACCTTACTGCTGCTCCTCATGTGGGAAGAGCTACCGGCAGATCAGCCTGCTCAACTTGCACCGGAAGCGTCACACGGGCGAGGCCCGATACAGTTGCAGGGACTGCGGCAAGCTCTTCACCACGTCTGGCAATCTGAAACGCCACATGCTGGTGCACAGTGGCGAGAAGCCATACCACTGCGACTACTGTGACCGGGCCTTCTCCGACCCCACCGCCAAGATGCGCCACCTGGAGACTCATGATGCCGACAAGGGCCACAGGTGTCCGCACTGCGACAAGCGGTTCAACCAGGTTAGGACCGCTACTAAAACACGACTACACTGATAGATGTTGTAGTGTTTTTGTACAACCCTGTATATAGTTTCTCTTTATCATTGCATTGAAATGTTGAACAGTACTCTAACCTGGCTATTCCTCTGTCTGGACAGACTGGGAATCTAAAGGCTCACCTGAAGATCCACATCACAGACGGCCCTCTGAAGTGTAAAGAGTGTGGCAAACAGTTCACCACCTCAGGTAACACCAGACTAGACGAGAGGTGGACTTCTGGGCTTGTAGTCATTAAGCATCTCAGAGAGTAGGAGTTCTGATCTAGGATCAGGCCCTCCCTGTCCATGTAATCTTATTAATTATGATCTAAAAGGCAACACTGATTCTAATGAATAAGATTACATGGACATGGGGGGGGTTATGAACACAGGCCCTTGTCTCTCTCTGTGTTTTTATATATATATATATATATATAACTGGTCTTCATATTGGTATATAACTGTAGTTTTGTTTCCCAGGGAACTTGAAGAGACACCTGCGTGTTCACAGTGGGGAGAAGCCCTATATCTGTATGCACTGCCAGAGAGCTTTCTCCGACCCCGGGGCACTACAGAGACACGAACGCATACACACAGGTAACAGTCCTAGAAATGGATTTATATGACTGTTCACCTCTTACTTTGTACTGTGTAGCCTTAACATGTGTGTAATGTAAACATGTGCAAAAATAACAGGAAATGCCTGTGCAGTGCATCATAGGTTAGAGACTGTAATGTAACTGTAGTGTGTGTGTGTGTGTGTGTGTCTCTTGTAGGGGAGAAGCCATGTCTGTGTCTGATCTGTGGGAAGGGGTTCACTCAGGCCAGTTCACTCATCGCTCATGTCCGCCAGCACACCGGAGAGAAGCCCTATGTCTGCGACCGCTGTGGCAAAAGGTAAACACACACACACACACAGTATGATCCTATTGATATAACAGAGCCGTTTATGTCCTCTCTACGACTTTAGGTTTGTCCAGTCCAGTCAGCTGGCCAATCACATCCGTCACCATGATAACATCCGGCCACACAAGTGTCACATCTGCAACAAGGCGTTTGTCAATGTTGGGGATCTCTCCAAGCATATCATCATTCACACAGGTAGGAAGTACCACTGTGAGTGAGCAAAAGTGAGGTTCCCTGGGAGTAGTGGATATTAATGTATAGTCACCCTTAGCGATGTTCACAGAAGCAGATTTCTTCTGGTTTTCAGGGATACAATATTTTCAACCTAACTTCGGGTTTTCCATGAAAAACAGAAGTGGGGACTCTGCTCAGGTGTCTTTCTATGTCTGCTACTGTACATTAGGTTAATGGATAGTCAAAAAATTGTATATCATGTTTAAAAAATAAATAGGATATAGGTATCTTTTGTGCATATTTGCAGTGAAGAAAACAAAGCTGTTGGGTATCTGGGTACATTATATCCCCTCTGTCTTTTGTGTCCCTCCAACCTCCTTACCCTGAGGTATAACATTAGTCTACTTTCACCCTTCAAGTCGTTTTTTTTCATCCCACCATCCCCTAGGAGAGAAGCCCTTCCTGTGTGACAAGTGCGGCCGCGGGTTCAACCGCGTTGACAACCTGCGCTCCCACGTCAAGACCGTCCACCAGGGTAAGGCCGGGATGAAGCGCCTGGTGGTTGCCGGGGGCGACAGCGATGACGGGGGTGACGGGTTTCACGGTGGGTCTGCCTCGGAGATGGACGACAATGAGATCAACATCGTCACCGTCACCACCGAGGACATCGTCACCCTGGCGACAGAGGCCCTCGCTGGCAGCGCTATGGCCCAGCTGACAGGTCAGACCGATAGCATGCTGGGTAATGAAGTTCAGATAGGGGGAGAAGAATGGTGGTATTTAATGGATGTGACTGTAATAGGAATGAGATGAAAGGAATGTGGCTGTGTGAGAGTAAGAAAGAAATGGACTCGGAATAATAAAAAAAAATGTATCCTGTTGTGCGTTTCTATGGATTCTGTCTGTTTCCAGTGGTGCCTGTGGCTGCATCCATCTCAGCAGACGAGACAGAGGCTCTAAAAGCAGAGATCACCAAAGCTGTGGAGAAGGTGCAGGAAGCAGGTGAGACTGGCCAACACAGCTTTGATCAGCTATTACTATTTGATCAGCTATTACACAGTGGATAACACGGCATGTTATATCAGTATATAGATGATACTTCCTTATATACACATACTGTACATCCTCACCATCAGTCTTCTCTGTCCTTCCCAGACCCCAACACTCAGATCCTGTACGCGTGCGACTCGTGCGGTGACAAGTTTCTGGATGCCAGTTCGCTGGCCCAACACGTGCGAATCCACACTGCCCAGGCCCTGGTTATGTTCCAGGCCGACTCAGACTTCTACCAGCAGTACGCCGCTGCTGCAGCCGCCACCGCCGTGGGGGAAGTTGTTACCACAACCTGGCAACCCGCCTCCGAGCAGGTCATCCAGGGAGGGGAGCTCGTCTTCCACACCCGTGAGGCTGAGGAGGAGGGCGGGAAGGGGGGAGAGGGGGATGGGGTGACTCAGGAAGAGGGTGGAGAGGGAGAGGTGGTGGCCCAAGCTGACCCCCAGCCAGAGGGGAAAGATGAGGCTGTGACAGAGGGAGAAGAAGAGGAGATGGAGTGTGAGAGTCAGGCTTAGGGAAGAAAAGTACATTGAAGAACTGATTATATCTTGCGTGCAGTGACACCCCTAGTTACAGTGTGTTGAGTGAGTAATTAGTCATAATTTATGACAATTTCCCGCCCTGTGTGGGAAAACGACAGTGAGATTTCTAATCACGAGTTTACATAATCATTAATAAACTGTCATTTGTAGAGATTTAGCAAAGCATTGTCAGCCTCATCTGACATAAGTTCCCCTCATTTTAAAATTCTAGAATCTTAGAAGTAATATGTAACATGCTATAGTCAATTTTGCACTGTATGTTTAAAATGTATATTATGAAATATAGAAATGGGCTATTCATTTAGAAAATCTTCATGCAGTATATCCCAGGGCAGGAAGGTAGGTTGATACATCACACCACTTTTGTTTTTCTTCTCCCTGACAGTAAAAAACAGATAGGTAGTAAAATATTGCCTACAGATTCTTGCCTTGTTTTACTGAGATAGTGTAAATGTTCCTCTCTTAGTTTAGGTATTTTAGTATACTTAATTGAAGTATTTTCATTAAAAGCACAAGTGTACATAAACTATTCATAGACTACTTTGTGTAGTGCTACTAGCATTTTGAGTGAGAAGGACTTGCTACGTCTGTGCTAGAAGTGTTGTTTCTCTTTCACATTGCACGTCCATGGTTGACAGGCAAACAATGTAAATGCTGTGCACGTTGACGTTTGTTCTATTTCCTACTAACATTATAATTACTCTTTGTGGAGAGACCTAGAAAACTGAAATGACTTCCTATTGTGGGATCCATATGAGAAATGACAAGTTGTGGATTCAAGATTATTTTCCAATTTATCCCTGTGTAAAGCATGAAACAGCCCTGCACTGTCATTTTCTCAATGATTTGTAGCACTGACTTGGCAGGTATTAAGAAGTACAAGAAGTCATTATCTGACTATGTATGCTAGCCTATATTAGCATAAAAATATGTTTCCTTGAGAAAGCTTAGTTTTATGGCAGCAGGAGCACCTAACATTGCATACCAATGTGTGTAGATTATGATTATTTTCAGTCCTGGTTGATACTAGTTCATGCAAGTATTTTTTAGTTGTTGAACAATACAGATTATGACATAGCCATTGGTTTAACTTAAAACAGAAGGTCTGATTAAATATGGGGGGAGGGGGACAATGTATAAAAACTACCCACAGATCAATAAAGATGGATACATCAAACATAGAACTGAGCTGATCGTATATTTTCACTGTTAAATGTATGTGGTTGAACCTAACACCACATGTTCCTTGGGGGAAGAAATAAAGCTCAGTAACACTTAAAACTGACAGGCATAATGCATTATATGGTGCATATTGGTACAAGCATGTATGACCCACTTGTGTCTTTGTATTATTATTATGCACAGTATTGCAGATCATTTATTGACAAAAAAATCACACTCCCTCATGATAAAATAAAAGTGCACTGATCATGTTCATTGTCAAACATGAATGCACGGAGGACGCGTTCTTGTGTGCGATTGGCTGAATCCTGAAGCCAGAGGTTGGTCTACTGCTAAAGCTGACGTCGACTTCTTTCCCAAAATGGCGACGCGGACATCAGACATACAAGCGAGCCGGGGTAGTTCTACGGTATTATCCAATAAACGGACCGTAAGCATGGCTCAAACAAAATCCAGACTGTTGGGGAACAATTTTATTTTCTTCTTAACAATATCGTCTATGATGCACATGGCATTGGCTGACGGAAAGACCCTCGTTTTGTTGGACAACCTCACCATCAGAGACACCCATTCAATCTTCTTCCGCAGTCTGGCAGGTGAGAAGGGTTACTCGGGCTTTTCTCAATCATTGATACTTAGGTAGCTAGTGGCTTCACACTATTACATTCAATAACAACAACGTGTTTTCATTCATTGGTTTTCGTTCAGATATTAATCTAAGTTCTCGTTCGTATCTGTCCACTACTAGCTAATCTTAGATATTTGTGTTAACGTTGCATAGGAAAAGGTGTCACTGCTGGGAAGTGTGCCATTGATTTTGGTCAAATAGTAGCTAGCTAGGTATCATTGTCGATGTTGAAGACGAGGAAAGCTCGTATCTGTCCACCTGACGATGTTAGCTTTTTGCACTAATTGTGATTGTAGTGTACTGCTGAGCTACATCCTGCATATTTTGCAGACCCCGCTGCGCATGTGCTGTTACATGATGTTTCCCAAATGTATATCCAAGGAAATACACATTTTTTAATACAAGCATCTCTCAAAGTAGTGCATTGTTTATATGCACTAGAAATGACTGGTTAACAGCCTATCCTAGGGGATCAAACGTGTAAAACCAATATATTTGCATCGGGCTGATGTAGCTGTTTCTTTTTGCAGATCGTGGTTTTGACCTTTCATTCAAGACTGCAGATGATCCTTCTCTTTCCCTGATCAAATATGGCCAATTTCTCTATGACCATCTCATCATCTTCTCCCCATCCGTGGAAGGTAGTTGGCTAACATTGCAGTTCAACATTTCCGTGGCTTTTCATAACGTTCCTCAGTGACTCTTGTTACAAAGTATATACTATTTAATGTATATATTTTTTCCTTTAAGACTTTGGTGGCAACATCAATGTTGAGACCATCACATCATTCATTGATGGTGGAGGCAATGTCCTGGTGGCTGCTGGCTCTGATATTGGTAAGTGCAAAAATGGATTATTCTTCCATGATATGTGTAAAAACCACACGCTTGGGTTCTACTTCATTTACACTGGAACTAGTGCCATTGACTTGTCCTCTCTTTTGCCCTAGGTGACCCACTTAGAGAGCTGGGCAGTGAATGTGGGATTGAGTTTGATGAGGAGAAGACTGCTGTAATTGACCATCACCATTATGATGTGTCGGACCCTGGTGAGGTAAGCAGAAGAGATGTAGATGACATTCTAATGTAAACCTTTCACCTTTTAGTTTTGGCAATTGCTTAGAGGCACAACGTGTTTGCACACCTGTCTGATAATGTAGACTTCTCAAGAAAATATGTGGATTGAGTGTCCATTTGAATTACAGAGCACTTGAGGTGGGTTATGATCATAAGATGTAAATGTTTTTCCTTCCCCTAGCATACCCTGATTGTTGCTGATCCAGAGAATCTGCTGAAGGCTCCCACTATTGTTGGGAACCCCAGTGACAAACCCATTCTCTTCAAGGGTGTTGGGTGAGTCTACCATTACAGTGGAGAACAGTTATTGGCTCTTCTAAACAAGGGTTATTACTACACTGGTATTGGGTTGTTGTTTCCTGTGGTAAAATATTGTCGCCATCTTCTCCCAGCATGGTGGCAGACCCAGATAACCCCCTGGTCCTGGACATTCTGACTGGCTCCTCCACCTCCTACTCCTACTTCCCTGACCGACCCATCTCTCAGGTAATACCAGCATTGTGTCCTTCCTTATCAAACATTCTCCTTTGAAAATGTAATAACTTATGTGCATGTATAAGGTGTTTATCCCTGTTATGTTATATTTTGGTTGACACTATGTTCTCCTTTCTGGACAGTACCCCCATGCTGTTGGAAAGAACACTCTTCTAATTGCTGGACTCCAGGCCAGGAACAATGCCCGTGTGGTATTCAGCGGCTCACTGTACTTTTTCAGCGACGCCTTCTTCAACTCAGCTGTGCAGAAGGCCACACCTGGCTCCCAGAGGTAACTCACTCTCTCATAGTGCTTTTCATCATCTGCTCTGCAATTGCCTGCCCTACTTTTTTACTTGTCCAATAATCACCCTTTTTATTTCTTGAAACAGAACTGTTTTAATTCCTGTCTTGCGCCTCTTGAAGGTACGCTCAGACTGGGAACATGGAGTTGGCTGAGGCTCTGTCCCAATGGGTGTTCAAGGAGGCCGGCGTACTCCGGGTGGGAGCTGTTACCCATCATCCTGTGGGGGAGAGCACCCCTCCTGCAGCCTACACCATCACAGACCTTGTGGTGAGTCACTTAAGGCAATGATTTAATCTATGATGACAGTATTTAGCAATTTTTATGTTTATTTAATGGAACATTCAAAGTTGAAAATATGCCCGTGGAGCTCATGAGTGAGCATGACAATATTAGATTTCTTCAGCTCCATCAGTTGGCATGGCATTGTTTCTTTCCCTTACTTCCGACACAGGAGTACAGTGTTGTTATTGAGATGCTGTCCGAGGGCAGCTGGGTTCCCTTTGACGGGAAAGACATCCAGCTGGAGTTTGTGAGAATCGACCCCTTCGTCAGGACCTACCTCAAGAAAAATGGTATGAACATTTCACAGACATGACCAATGTTCTTTTTAAGCAGTCCATGAAGAAATGCCTGCCCCTGCAGAGCTGCACAAAATTCAACTTCTCTGAACTTGACTAGAGTTTCACCCTGTTAGTTTACAATTTATTTCAGATCAACGTGTCCCTCTGTGGGAATTGCGATCGAATCAACATATCAGCCCCTTTCAATGCAACATACCGAAATAAAGCGAACTATAGCTAGTTTTTGTTCCGCAATGGGGGAGTGATTGCTGCCTACAAAATGCACAAAATGTGTACATTTCTAGCCATCTTTGAAAAGCAAGATAGGTAAAGAGGGGTAGTATTGTATTTTGAGACAGGCTTGAAGAAGCAAATGTTCAGAGGGTAGCATAAATTTGTCTGATTCTCTGTAATAGTGGTATGGGAATAATGAATATAAGGTGGTTTCTTGTATCATACAATATATTTTCAGTCAGTTCAGCTCAGTGTAAACGCATGACAGACGTTGCACAGAATGTTCACAACATTCAAGTTTCTGCTCAGCAGACCTGAAATATGCTCAGTTCTGGCAAAAAAATAGAGGGAACATTGGATGTTATTTTTTCCCCCCATGATTATTTACATAATTATATTTCTTGTTGTAACTCTCATGAGGCAGAATAGTTTTCCAATAACCCAAATCAAAGAATTGTATTCAAAAGTGTGCATCCTTAGTCTCAAAGTTCTACAGCTGCACCATTGAGAGCATCTTGACAGGCTGCATCATTGCTTGATATGGAAATTGCTTGGCATCTGACTGCAATGCGCTACAGAAGGTACTGCCCGGCACATCACTGGGGCCTAGCTCCCTGCCTTCCAGGACCTCTTAGGGCCTTCCTCTGGTGGTGTCAGAGGAAAGTCCTAAAAATTCAGACTCCAGCCACTCTAGTCAGACTTCTCTCTGCTACTGATACATCAAGTCTGGAACCAACAGGACCTTGAACAGCTTCTACCCCCAAGCCATAAGACTGCTAAATAGTTAGTCCGGGTAGCTATTGGTTATCTGCATTGACACTTTTTGCATTAACTCTTTTGACTCCTCACATACGCTGCTGTTACTGTTTTATCTATCCTATTGCCTAGTCACTTTATCCCTAACTGTGTACGTATCTACCTCATACCCCTGCGCATCGACTCGGTACTGGTGCCCCGTGTGTATAGCCAAGTTATCGTTACTCATTGTGTATTTATTCCTCATGTTATTTCTGCATTGATGGGAAGGGCATGTAAGCATATAACTAATACACATTGATTTGAAATGCTATTTTTCCCTTAACAGGAGATAAATACAGCGTCCAGTTCAAGTTGCCTGACGTGTATGGAGTGTTCCAGTTCAAAGTGGACTATAACAGGCTAGGCTACACACACCTGTACTCCTCCACTCAGGTGAGGGAACTGTTAAATTAAAACATGTGTTTTGTAATGGAAGGCTCTTGAGTATATTAAGGGCTACACCAGCTAATTCATTGTACCTATCACACAATATAGTACTAAATTGTAAGAGGCTCATTTGCTAATGTATACATCCTCTCCCATAGGTGTCGGTGCGACCCCCTGCAGCACACCCAGTATGAGCGCTTCATCCCCTCTGCGTTTCCTTACTATGCCAGTGTCTTCTCTATGATGGGAGGACTCTTTGTCTTCAGCATAGTCTTCCTTCACATGAAAGAAAAGGAGAAGTCAGACTAGGGTGATAAAAGTGTATTAAATTAGGAGGGAGGGCTGGTAAATAATGGGGTGAAGGTTCTTGGTTGCTTAAATAGTCTGGCAGATCCTGCAAAAAGAGTTTACAATTGTAATTTTTGCTTCTATATTGGTTGTGGGGGCATTTAATTAGGGCTTTGCAGGCTAACGTACTCAGCTTTTGTACTAAAACCAAACTTTCATGTATAAAATAATCACTCAAATGATCTGTGAGCATTCCAAAATTCAATTTGGAATTGGATATTGTTGCTTCAAGATCTCAATATCAGGTGGAGCACTGGTTTGGAAACATTCCATTAATTCGTTTTTTCCCCACCCACTTGTATGAGGATAAGAACATCTTGATGTGGAAATGCACTGAATATTTTAGTTTCGTCAGATAAAATCTGTTTCTATGGTAAGCCTAACATGTTTTCAACTACTAGAAAGTTAAACAAGTCCTTGAAAGCTACAATAAAATGTTGACATGACATTCTTAGTCAATAATATATCCTTCAGCTGGACAGGGCAGAACATATATTACAATACATTTTGTTGGGAAAATATATAAGTTCCCACATCTGGCTACCATCATTTTGTTGGGGGTGACGTTTGTGTCACGAGCTCATTGACAGGCGGTTAGTGACGTAGAACTTGAAATGGCTAGCTGCTGAGCTTATCATTGTCTTGAACTTATTCCTCCACTAGACTAAACATTGAGCCTGAACTTGCTCGTGGTCTCGCAATATCACAATTATAAGTTTATCTACAGTAAAAGTACGTTTGAATAAGTTTATGTATTAAAGGACAATTCGGATATGAAAATACTGGATAGCTAGCTACAAAGTGTAAGCAATCTATGACAGCGGGAGATTCATTCTTTAGCGCTAAGGTAACGCGTTGGCTCGATAGCTAGCAAGCTTTCGTGTTAGCCAGTTTAGTTGAATAGTCATTCGAAGCGTTTCCGAGGCAAGTAATGAGACCGAGGACGTAGCTAGCTAACGTCAGCTAGGGAACTAGTCAACGTTAGTAGCTAGCACTTGCCATTGTCTTGTGTGCTAGTTTAACTACGGAAACGTTAATACGTTATCGTTACCTAGCCAGCTGCTTGCTTGATGTTTTATGTTGTATGCTAGCCATTTACTGTACCAGCATTAAATATATATGGCTAGCTAGCTTAGCTATTAGTTGTCTAGCTTTGAGAACATCACCAGACCACATCCACATTGAGACTTCTGGAAATCAGCTGACAGCTGCAGGCAGCCAAGGAGACCAGTGATGGATCAACTCAAAGTCAAGGACCGAATATTGGAAAACATTTCTTTGTCTGTCAAGAAGGTAAGACTGATATTAAGTCTAGTATGCACACATTATTCATGCTAGCATGATTAGCTAACTAACTTATTTGAAGATGGTAAACATGAGTATTACCCTAAGTTACGTAGCAGGCGTAAAAATAAACGCTTGCTAGGATATGTAGGCCTGGTTCATGAAAGACAACAGTTGACTGTAATTTCCTTAAATTGTTTAGTTAGCTAAACAAATATGGATTAATTATATCAACATGGGTGTTTTGTTTACTAGCTAACGTTGTCACTAGTATTGGCTAGTCGAGACATTCAATGGCTGGTGGAAACAAAGCACTGCAGCACTAACCCTGCTGCTGCCTGACTACCGCATATCGATACTGTCATGTCAATGTAACGGTTGCTTCTAAAATTCTTTGTCATGGTCGATTCAGCAACCTTCAGGTAGCTAGCTAGGTCTATTTGAACGACAACATTGTTGCTAATTTTCCAAACACATTTCAATATACTTGCATAAGATACACGTGAGTGTACTGTGAAAGCATTGACATTCAGTATTTTACTTCTGGGTGTCTTCATAAATTAGGCTGAACCGTGTTTGAATGTTGACATTCATCCTTTGCATAAACCTGTGCAGTGTGGTAACATTGTGTCCTATCCTTCCAAAGTAGTTGCACTGTGCCAGACGGCCACTGCTTTATAGACCTTGCCTGATATGATATTCAAATAATCTCCTGCCTATATTTGATTAATTCCTGTCCCCAGTCTGTCAGGGGACTGGAATTTATTACATTTCTACATTCCTGTATATTCAGTCAGTGCTGTTTAACTGTTCTTTTCTGAGGTGATGAACAAAAGTCTGATTTAATTTAAGTCAGTCATAGTAATACCATTTAGGGGATCAGATATACTGTAGCATTTTACCAATTTCAGGCTCCATACTCCCATCAAAGCCTATACTGAATCCTTAGACAGACATTGCGCAATCATGCTTGTTAGCTGTCAATATTTGATGCATGTGGTACTCCTCTCAGGGTCTCATGACTGGGGAAGAAATCACCATATTTCTAGTTTGACTGTGGGCCTACTCACATCAGTTCCACCTGTTTTGTGCCCTGACTGCAGTTGCAGAGTTACTTTGCTGCCTGTGAGGATGAAACTCCAGCCATCCGGAATCACGACCGGGTCCTACAGCGGCTGTGCGAGCACCTCGACCATGCTCTGCTCTATGGGTAAGAAGACTGAAAGAGACAAATCTTCTCAGTACTTTGATACCTCCTAACTCTGACATTGTCTGTGATTGTATGTTTTGAACTATGTTCTTGAACTCTCCTGTTTTGTGCATTGCAGGCTGCAGGATATCTCCTCAGGTTACTGGGTCCTGGTTCTACACTTCACCCGCAGGGAAGCGGTCCAGCAGATAGACGAGCTCCAGCACATAGCAACCAACCTTGGGCGAAGTAAGAACACAACAATTTTCACCACGTCTTACACACACATTCACATCAGTCTTGTGGGCAACTTAAGAGGCAAACATTTCACAGCAGTAAACACTAATACACAAATACATGCCATTTCTGTAAATAAATTCATACACTCCCATTTTACTGTCATAATGTGAATGACATTTGTTAGTGGTTTGGCAAATGTAAGTTCCTCTTGTGTCACATGCCAGAAATGTAGCACAAGACTCCTGTTATTTGAGGTCAGGATTACAGTAATTACCACTGTGGTTTGCACATATATGTTTCTCCTTTTACAGAGAGGTTTCTTTGTAGGCCTACTTGTTTGACTTATTTGCAAGTTCAGGCAGGAAAGAAAGAATAGATGGTGCAAGTAAAAATTACCTACTTATGCCCATGTCCCTCATACTGAGCAATTATTTTTCTGTGCAGGTCGTGCCTGGTTATACCTAGCACTGAGTGAGAGCTCCTTAGAAAGCTACCTCCGTCTCTTCCAAGAGAACCAAGGATTGCTGCAGAAGTATTACTTCAAGTGAGTGTTCTGACCTAAAGAGCATCATATTATGCCTTTTGACTAATGTGTGTAGCTAGTCTCCTTATTGTAAATACACCATTTGCTTTGAATCTCTACCCCAGAAATGCATTGGTATGCAGCCATGATCACCTCACTCTCTTCCTCACGTTGGTGTCGGGACTGGAGTTCATTCGCTTTGATCTGGAGTTGGTCAGTATTAGAAAGTTGTTTGAAACCATTAGAATTCACATCAATACCCATAATTTACAAAGGTCCAACAGTTCAATGTCCAGGATTTATTGTAACAAAAGAATGTAAACAGAGTACTTGGTAAAACCAATAAGTAATTCAGTTAAAAAAGAGACATGTATAATGTAATATCAACAACACTCTCAAACCTCCATCGTTTTGTTTTCTGGGTGTTAGGATGTCCCCTACTTGGACGTGGCCCCCTACATGCCAGAGTACTACAAGCCCCAGAACCTTCTGGACTTTGAGGAGCGTCTCCCAAGCTCGGACAGCTTGTCCCTGCACTCTTTCACCTCCACCAACCTGGAATGGGATGACAGCGCCATCGCCCCGTCCAGCGAAGGTCAGGGGCTCCACCTCTCTCTTTCTTGCTTTCTCTTTCTCCACCTCGGTTTCAGTCTCCACCCACTCTCTGTCTTATGCGGTGCATTAGCCTAATTCATAGGCCGGTGTGTCAAGTAATGGGGTGTTGATGCTGAAGTTGGATTGATCAGGTAAACCCTTGTGGCTCATGGGTTATTGCGTAGAAATAATAGTCTAGTACTCAATTAAGTGATTTTCATTGAGCACCAAACACAGTATGGTGTGAATGTTTTCATAGAGTATCTCTCGTCACTTTCCACAAACCATTGAGTCTTCATTTTGTTATTGTAGTTTTCTGTCTGCCTTGCCATACCTGTGTCTGTTATCATCATGTGAATCATATTTCTCTCATATGTAATGTTTTCAGTTTGTGCCATTGTCTCTTCTCTCTCAGGCCTTCCTGTTCTAATGTTGAGTCTTATCCCTCCTTTTTTAGATTATGATTTCGGTGACATCTTCCCCGTGTTGCAGCCAAGTGCAGACTGGGAAGGTGGGACATGGTTACCCCTCCCCTATCCTCCCTCCCTCTCTGTCTCCGTCTTCACCTTTCCTGCCACCCCCTTCCCCATCTCACAGCATCATGCATGTCCTCCATCCCACTGTGTGTGCTGAATGCATGCTGGTCCTCTGTGTGTGTGTGTGTGTGTGTGTGTGTGTGTGTGTGTGGCCAGTGGTTTAATTGGAGTATCTTAATTGTAATATCAATACTGATAAAGAATTTTTTATATATATATATATATATATATATATAAAATTTTAGGGGCATTTTGTGCTCACCTTTATGCAATAAATTATGATGTGGCACTATTGCCAACATTTAATAAGGTTTATGGACAGGTAAGTTATTTTCTATGCACTGGTGAATTGTTAGTTGTTGTCAATCATGTTTTAATGAACCACGCAACATGTTTCTTTTTGGAGATGTGATCCTAAAGCTAATGCAGCATTGATGTAGAATATTACTAATGAGAGCTGCATTGCCTGATGCAAATGGTACTCACTCTGTCTGGTGTCTACTGGCGTATATGTGGAATATTCTCTCTTTCTCTCTGTGGAAACATTGGAATGCATGTATTTGGTCTAGGTTCAACCCAGCCTTTATAGATTTTGTCACCAACTGTAGCGTGTAGCACTGCATTCATTCACTTAACATAGGCTAACTAGTTTAATTTAAGTATTATTTCTCCAAGCAAGTGCTGGTATGTTGCATTGATTGACTTCAACAACATCAATTAGGCACCTAATTTGAACAGATAATGAAACATCCTAAATCAATTTAATAAACACTTGTGTCCTCATGTATACTTTATGAACTATATTGTACAGTAAGCTAAGGTAGGATGGTTTAGCCAAGGCCTTTGTCACTTGACAAGCTTATGTCTGTCTTCATGCCTGTGTGTCCTTCTCACCCATGTCCCAGCCAAAGCACCAGTATCTATTCTCATTCATTTAAACCCAGAGTGTGGTGTGTTCAGTAGCCTGTTGCATACTGTATGTGTGACTGTTCTGCTATTCTTTTGACTGTGTGTGTGTCCCTCACGTCCCTCCGCAGAGGGTGACCTCACCGACCCAATCAGCTGTCCTCGCTCCAGCGCCTCAGACCCTCAGATGGTCTTCAGTGATTCAGTGATTTTCCGGGCAGCCGCTGCCGTCATCACAGTGAGGGGAACGCCACCGCCCCGCAGCCCCACCTTCAGACACAACCCCTTCAACGAGTACTCGGACACCAACACCTCGGCTGACATTACACCCGTCCACACAGCCAGCTGCCACCATGACACCAGGGATGACATGGAGAGCACCAGCAATGAGCTAGAGGTTATCAGGTACAGCACACACCCCCTAACATTAGCCTCTGTGGCTAAAACTACATGGGAATTAGCCTAGTTAGGTGGTTATCCTGTTATGTTACCCATACTTTTCTCAGCCTCAACACAGAGCTTGGAGTTGTTGAATCCAATTGGCACATTATCACTTAATCTCGATGCCTGTAAAATAAAGCCCTCAGATCAACAAAGCCCTCAGACACCCGACAAGGCCCAAATCCCCGTCATTCGCATGAAACAGAGACGGAAATATCGGGGACGTAGGTCGGGGTGCCTTGTAAGGATCCGACGGCGAATTGATAATCCGCCTCTACCATCAGTCCTATTAGCCAGCGTGCAATCATTGTATAATAAAATGAATGAGCTCCAATCAAGACTATCCTACCAACAGGACATTAAAAACGAATAACTTTTGTTTCACCTAGTCATGGCTAAACGACGACATAGATAACCCAGCTAGCTGTATGTTTTCGGGTGAATCGGCAAGATAGAAAAGCTGCCTCCGGTAAGACATGGGGTGGTGGTTGTCTATTTGGAAATAACAGCTGGTGCACGAAGTGCCAAGTACTTAATATTAAGGAAGTCTTGAGGTTTTGCTCACCTGAGGTAGAGTATGTCATGATAAGCTGTAGACCACACTATTTACCAAGAGTTTTCATCTATATTTTCGTAGCTGTCTATTTACCATCACAAACTGTTGCTGGCACTAAGACCACACTCAACAAGCTGTATAAGTCCATAAGCAAACAATAACATGCTAATCCAGAGGCGGCACTCCTAGTGGCCAGGGACTTTAATGCAGGGAAACTAAAATCTGTTTTATCTAATTTCTACCAGCATGTTACATTTGCAATCAGAGAAAAATTAAAAACTCTAGACCACCTTTACTCCACACAGAGATGAGTACAAAGCTCTCCCTGGCCCTCCATTTAGCAAATCTGACCCTAACTATCCTCCTGATTCCTATTTACAAGCAAAAACTAAGTACCAGTGACTCGCTCAATACAGAAGTGGTCAAATGACGCAGATGCTAAGCTACAGGACTGGTTTGCTAGCACAGACTGGAATATGTTCTGGGATACTTCCGATGGCATTAAGGAGTACACCACATCAGTCACTGGCTTCATCAATAAGTGCGTCATACGTACATACCCCAACCAGAAGCCATGGATTACAGGCAACATATGCACTGAGCTAAAGGGTAGAGCTGCCACTTTCAAGGAGCGGCAGATTTTTACCTTGTCAGCTCAGGGATTCGACCTTGCAAAACTAGTCCGACACTCTAACCACTAGGCTACCTGCCGCCCCCAACATTCACCAGGGAATTCACCAGGGCAAGACGTTTTACCAGGACGTGTTCTCTGAGCATGCACTGACCAACTGGCAAGTGTCTTCACTGACATTTTCAACCTGTCCCTGACCAAGTCTGTATTACCAACATGTTTCAAGCAGACCACCATAGTCCCTCTGCCCAAGAACACCAAGGTAACCTGCGTAAATGACTACTGACCCGTAGCACTCACGTCTGTAGCCATGGAGTGCTTTGAAAGGCTTGTCATGACTCACATAACACAATTATCCCAGAAACCCTAGACTCACTTATTTGCATACCTCCCCAACAGATCCCATCTCCACACTGCCCTTTCCCACCTGGACAAAAGGAACACCTACAGTTGAAGTCGGAAGTTTACATACATTTAAACTCCGTTTTTCACAATTCCTGACATTTAATCCTAGTAAGAATTTCCTGTCTCGGATCAGTTAGGATCACCACTTTATTTTAAGAATGTGAAATGTCAGAATAATAGTAGAGAGAATCATTTATTTAGACTTTTATTTCTTTCATTACATTCCCAGTGGGTCAGAAATTTACATACACTCAATTAGTATTTGGTAGCATTGCCTTTAAATTGTTTAACTTGGGTAAAATGTTTTGGGTAGCCTTCCACAAGCTTCCCCAATAAATTGGGTGCATTTTGTCCCATTCCTCCTCCTGAGTCAGGTTTGTAGGCCTCCTTGCTCGAACACGCTTTTTCAGTTCCGCCCACAAATGTTCTATAGGATTGAGGTCATGGCTTTGTGATGACCACTCCAATACCTTGACTTTATTGTCCTTAAGCCATTTTGCCACAACTTTGGCTTCGTCATTGTCCATTTGAAGACCCATTTGCGACCAAGCTTTAACTTCCTGACTGATGTCTTGAGATGTTGCTTCAATATATCCACATAATTTTCCTACCTCATGATGCCATCTATTTTGTGAAGGGTACCTGTCCCTCCTGCAGCAAAGCACCCCCACAACATGATGCTGCCACCCCCGTGCTTCACGGTTGGGATGGTGTTCTTCGGCTTGCAAGCCTCCCCCTTTTTCCTCCAAACATAATGATGGTCATTATGGCCAAACAGTTCTATTTTTGTTTCATCAGACCAAAAAGTACGATCTTTGTCCCCATGTGCAGTTGCAAACTGTAGTCTGGCTTTTTTATGGCGGTTTTGGAGCAGTGGCTTCTTCCTTGCTGAGCGGCCTTTCAGGTTTTACTGTGGATATAGATACTTTTGTACCTGTTTCCTCCAGCGTCTTCACAAGGTCCTTTGCTGTTGTTCTGGGATTGATTTGCACTTTTCGCACCAAGGTACGTTCATCTCTAGGAGACAGAACGCGTCTACTTCCTGAGCGGTATGACTGCTGCGTGGGCCCATGGTGTTTATACTTGCGTACTATTATTTGTACAGATGAACGTGGTACCTTCAGGCATTTGGAAATTGCTCCCAAGGATGAACCAGACGTGTGGAGGTCTACAATTCTTTTCTTTTGATTTTCCCATGATGTCAAGCAAAGAGGCACTGAGTTTGGAGGTAGGTCTTGAAATACATCCACAGGTACACCTCCAATTGACTCAAATTATGTAAATTAGCATATCAGAAGCTTCTAAAGCCATGACATCATTTTCTGGAATTTTCCAAGCTGTTTAAAGGCACAGTCAACTTAGTCTATGTAAACTTCTGACCCACTGGAATTGTGATACAGTGAATTATAAGTGAAATAAACAATTGTTGGAAATATTACTTGTGTCATGCACAAAGTAGATGTCCTAACCGACTTGCCAAAACGACAGTTTGTTAACAAGAAATTTGTGTAGTGGTTTAATTTTTTTATTTATGACTCCAACTTAAGTGTATGTTAACTTCTGACTTCAACTGTATGTGAGAATGCTATTCATTGACTACAGCTCAGCGTTCAACACCATAGTGCCCTCAAAGCTCCTCACTAAGCAACGGACCCTGGGACTAAACACCTCCCTCTGCAACTGGATCCTGGACTTCCTAATGGGCCACCCCCACTTGGAAAGGGTAGTTAACAGCACGCTGATCCTCAACACAGAGGCCCATCGGGTGCGTGCTCAGTGTCCTTCCTTACTCCCTGTTCACCCATGACTGCATGGCCAAGCACGACACCCAACACCAAGTTTGCAGCCGACACAATAGTGGTAGGCCTGATCACGACAACGATGAGTCAGCCTATAGGGAGGAGGTAAGAGACCTGGCAGTGTTGTGCCAGGATAACCACCTCTCCCTCAACATGATTAAGACAAAGGAGATGATTGTGGACTACAGGAAAAGGAGATCTGCGCACGCCCCCTTTCTCATCGACGAGGCTGTAGTGGAGCAGGTTGAGAGCCTCAAGTTCCTTGGTGTCCACATCACCAATGAACTATCATGGTCCAAACACACCAAGACAGTCGTGTAGAGGGTACAACAACGCCTATTTCTCCTCAGGAGACTGAAAAGATGTGGCATGGGTCCTCAGATCCTCAAAAAGTTATACAGCTGCACCATCGAGAGCATCGTGACTGGTTGCATCACTGCCTGGTATGGCAACTGCTCGGCCTCCGACCGGAAGGCACTGCAGAGGGTAATGCGCATGCCCAGTGCATCACTGGGGCCAAGCTTCCTATCATCCAGGACCACTATACAAGGCAGTGTCAGAGGAAGGCCATAAAAATTGCCAAAGACTCCAGCCACCCTAGTCATAGACTGTTCTCTCAGCTACCGCATGGCAAGCGGTACCAGACCGCCAAGTCTAGGCCCAAAAGGCTTCTTACAGCTTCTACCCCTAAGCCATTAGACTTCTGAACAGCTAATCAAATGGCAACCCGGACTATTTGCATTGTCCCCCCCATTTGTACGCTGCTGCTACTGTCTGTTTATTATCTATGTATAGTAACTTTACCTACATATTACCTCAAACAACCTGTGCCCCCGCACATTGACTCTGTACCGGTACCCCCTGTATATAGCCTCGCTACAGTTGCTCTTTAATTATTTGTTATTTTTGTATTTTCTTTTTACTTCAGTTTATTTTAGAAAATACTTTCTGAACACTTTTCTTAACTGCATTGTTGGTTAACGGCTTGTAAGTAAGCATTTCACTTAGGGATGCACGATATATCTGTGAGCATATCGGAATCTGAAGATATTAGCTAAAAATGGCAGCATCGGCATCGTCCCGATGTCTAGTTTAACGCCGATGTGGAAAATCGATGTCAAAGCTGGTGTGCGTACCTATATAACGTAGGTAGATGACGTAATGACGCCACGAAAAGTACAGCGCTACACAGAACAAAAGCTGAAAAATACTACGCACACAACTAAACAAGTTCAAGTCGAGCAGTCATTTGAAAGAGTAAGAACATTTCAGCGAGGCAACTCAAAGGCGAAATCCATTAACGCCAAGATAATGGAATTCATTGCCCTTGACAATCAACCGTTCTCTGTTGTGGATGATGTTGGCTTTCGACGACTGGTCGAGCACCGGTACAGACTACCAAGTAGGCGCTATTTTTCAGATGTTGCCCTACCGGAGTTATACAATATTGTTGAAACACATTCATGAGCTACTTGCTATGGGCATCACTGCTATTAGCTTCACGACTGACATTTGGACCAGCGATGTCAGCCCCATGAGCGTGCTGAGGATTTCGTACTGAGGAAAGCCGTATTGCATGCTCAAGAGTGTGCTGGTTCTCATACCGCTGCTGCCATTTCAATGGCATTTGAGAACATGTTTGAAACTTGGAAACATACTCTTAGCGCCAACAACTGACTTGAAATATAAGCTAATCAACTACGTCTGCAGCAGACGTGATACCCTCTGTCATGGCATTGAAACGTCTGCTCAACAAAACTGCCGATCCAGACCGTGGGGTTAAAACTTGCAAAAGTACTCGAGGCTGTGAACAAGCGATTCGTGGCATTCTCTCTGGGCCTCTTTACTGTGTCGCCACCATGCTCGGATCTAGGTACAAGGACAGCTACTTTGATGCAGACAAGAAACAGGGTTTACGTGAAATGTTACATACACAGCTGGACAAGATAGAAACGGGGGACATACGTAAATGCCATCAAAATAACTTTTTTGTCAGTGTGGGGTGTGTGTGTGTGAGACCTTTTTATTTAACTAGGCAAGTCAGTTATGAATAAATTCTTATTTACATTGACGGCCTACCCTGGCCAAATCCGGACAATGCTGGGCCAATTGTGCGCCGCCCTATGAGACTCCCAACCACGGCTGGATGTGATACAGCCTGGATTCGAACCAGGGACTGTAGTGACAGCTTTTTACCCTGAGATGCAGTGCCTTTGACCGCTGTGTGTGTGTGTGTGTGTGTGTGTGTGTGTGTGTGTGTGAACTATTTTACTGTACTAGAATGCTTAAAAGGCCGCAAAAATGTTTCATATCGGTATCGTTTTTTTGGGGGCAAGGAAAATATCGATATCGGCCAAAATAGTCATATCGGTGCATCCCAAATTTCACTGTTAGGTCTACACCTGTTTTATTCGGCGCATGTGACAAATAAATATTTGATTTGATTTATTGGCACACATACAGGTCAGCAAGCCCTGTAGCTCTATGGCTTGGGAAATGTGATTGTTAATTTATACAATGGGCCCAGGAAGAGTACACTACCCATTATGACATGGTTGTTTCTTTTCCACCAGGATGGCCAGACGAAGGAAGCCATCCAAGAAGCGCTGTAGCGTGAAAAGCTCCACGGTGAGTGGTGACCAGAACACAGTGGCCTTCGAGCAGGCGAAGGCAGACGACAGAGCCTCAGCTGGATGTGAGGGACCAGAAGGAGACACCTGGAGCCCCACTGTGGGGTTGCCGCAGGGCTCAGGGGCCGAGATGGTGAGGAGGAGCAGCAGGAGGGGGACTGGGGAGGAGGAGGAGTCAGAGGGCCTCCTGCGGCTGCCGGAGATGACCGACACCTCCATGGACAGCGTTGGCCAGCCCCTACGTGACGTCATGGACCGGCTCAACGGTGCTCTGGATGGGGGGAAGACCTGGGGGCGACCAGATGGAGAGGAAGAAGAAGAGGGGGAGAAAGCCCAGCAGAGTGCCCTCTCCAGAAGGCCCTCCTCCGCCAGCCTTGAAGCCAACCCCCAGCCCCCGGGGCAGCAGCCCTTTCGAGGGGATTCGATGGGTGAGCCGCCTGACCCGGAAGCCAGGGTCCCCCCCCTGCTACGCCCTGCTTTGGCCCCGAGTCCCAACTTCCTCCAGGCCCCCCCTGCACCTGCAGACTTTTACTGCTTTACCCCCCACAGTCCAGACGCTGCTGCCCTGCGTAGTGGCCACCATGACACTTCAGGGCATGGCCAGTCGCAGGCTCTTCCTGGTGGCCATGAAGTTGAGGCAGAGGCACCGCCAGGACAGGACCCCTCCCTAGAGGAGGAAGAGAGTGACAATGAGGCAATAATGGTTGAGAATGGATTGGCTGCTGGAGAAACCGAAGAGGAGACTGAAGAGGACAGGCTCAGTCCAACGGAAAACTCTCATCCTGCAGAATTCAAGTGAGTTGAGGGTTACTTAACACATTTTTAGGTGAACCATGAAAGAAACTTTTTTTTAAATTGTGCAATATGTCGAATTTAGCTCAGCCAATTTCTGGTTTCTAAAATGTTTTAATGTCAGTTTGTGACATAACAAGCTATGTATAGTGTAGAGAATCATTGTACCATCTAAACTGCTGTGATTTTTTTTTTTTAATAACCAAAAATATAGTTTATGGTATTGCTATATGTACAAAACTGCAAGTAAAATGAAACTTACGGAGGGGAAGCAATCATAATGAAAGATTTATAATTCATATTTCTATCTGAAATCAGTCGGGTCGTTCACCAAATTACACAATGGACCTTTTTTAAGCCTTTTTTTGGGCAATTCTTTAGCCACAGTGGTGTGCTGATTCTGTGTGGCCGTTTCAGGGTGGACAACAATCACCTGCTGCTGCTCATGATCCACGTCTTCAGAGAGAACGAGGAGCAGCTCTTCAAGGTAAGCCTCTGTTTCACTGTGGTATATTATGTTGGGTGGAGGGGTGGGTGGGTTGTAAAGGCCATACATTGTGTTCATTTGAGCTAGTGCTCTGGATTTAAACACTCCCTGTCATGGATTTAACAATAATGGAATTTCCCTCCAGCCAATGCTTCCCTCCAATCCAAAGCATTTAAATCCTTGACAGGGAGTGTGCAACCGCACACTTTAGGAGAAGCATGGAGAATTGGGACGCTGCCACAGCCTCACAACCATGTCCATTCTGAATACATATCTGGGAAAAAATGATTCAAATGTATTGGTGAATAAACAAGTGGTATTACTATGCTTTGCAGTGTATATTTTGAATTTTAAATTGAACCTTCATTTAACTAGGCAAGTCAGTTAAGAACAAATTCTTATTTACAATGACGCCCAAACCCTAACCTGGATGACGCTGGGCCAATTGTGCGCCACCCTATGGGACTGCCAATCATGGCCCGTTGTGATACAGCCTGGAATCGAACCAGGGTCTGTAGTGACGCCTCTAGCACTGAGATGCAGTGCCATAGACCGCTGCGCCACATGGGAGCGGTGCAGTCCTGAGTCTTTAGTTCTGTCTGTTCCCAGATGGTGAGGATGAGCACGGGTCACATGGAGGGTGACTTGCAGCCTCTCTACCTGCTGCTGACTGACTGTTACATCTACCTGCTGAGGAAAGGTGAGGGTTTACTTCTCATCACGCTCTCAGATACTCTCTTTCTTACTATCTATATATCTCTTTCTGTCTCTCTGTCTTTGTGTGATGGTCATTACATTTATATTTAATGGCTGCCTTTGACTTTGCTTGTCATGCTCTATCTATCTACAGTGCATTTGGAAAGTATTCAGACCACTTGGCTTTTCCACATTCTGTTACGTTACAGCCTTATTCTAAAATGGATGAAATACATTTTTTTACACAATACCCCATAATGGATTTTTTTTTTGCAGAATGTATTAAAAATAAGAAACAGAAATGCCTTATTTAGTATTTGCTATGAGACTCAAAATTGAGCTCAGGTGCATCCTGTTTACATTGATCATCCTTGATGTTTCTACAACTTGATTGGAGTCCACCTGTGGTAAATGTAATTGATTAGACATGATTTGGAAAGGCACACACTTGTCTATTTAAGTTCCCACTTTTGACAGTGCATGTCAGAGCAAAAACCAAGCCATGAGGTCAAAGGAATTGTCCATAGAGCTCCAAGACAGGATTGTGTTGAGGGACAGATCTGGGGAAGCTTACCAGAACATTTCTGCATGATTGAAGGTCCCCCAAAACACAGTGGCCTCCATCATTCTTAAATTGAAGAAGTTTGGAAACACCAAGACACTGACTAGAGCTGGCCGCCCATTTAAACTGACCAATCGGGGAGTAGGACCTTGTTCAGGGAGTTGACCAAGAACCCGATGGTCACTCTGACAGAGTTCCTTTTTGGAGATGGGAGAACCTTCCAGAAGGACAACCATATGCAGCACTCCACCAGTCAGGCCTTTATAGTAGAGTGGCCAGATGGAAGCCACTCCTCAGTGGCTTCCAAGGCACATGACAGCCCACTTGGAGTTTACCAAAAGGCACCTTAAGACTCTCAGACGATGAGAAACACAATTCTCTGGTCTGATGAAACCAAGATTAAACTCTTTGGCCTGAATGCCAAGCATCACGTCTGGAGGAAACCTGGCATCATTCCTACGGTGAAGCATTGTGGTGGCAACATCATGCTGTGGGGATGTTTTTCAGCTGCAGGGACTGGGAGACTAGTCAGGGTCGAGGGAAAGATGAACAGAGCAAATACAGAGAGATCCTTGATGAAAACATGTTTGAGAGCGCTCAGGACCTCAGACTGGGGCAAAGGTTCACCTTCCAACAAGACAACGACCCTAAGCACACAGCCAAGACAACGCAGGAGTGGCTTCGGGACAAGTCTCTTATTATCCTTGAGTGGCCCAGCCAGAGAACGGACTTGAACCCGATCTAACATCTCTGGAGAGACCTGAAAATAGCTGTGCAGCGACCCTCCCCATCAAACCCAACAGAGCTTGAGAGGATCTGCAGAGAAGAATGGGAGAAACTCCCCAAATACAGGTGTGCCAAGCTTGCAGCGTCATACCCAAGAAGACTCGAGGCTGTAATTGCTGCCAAAGGTGCTTCAACAAAGTACTGAGTACTTTCCAAATGCACTGTAGATAGATAGGATAGAGCATGACAAGCAAAGTCAAAGGCAGCCGTTAAATATAAATATTTTGTACATTTGTGTAAATGTGATATTTTTGCTCTGTCATTATGGGGTATTATAATAAATTTTAGAATTAGGCTGGAATGTAACAAGATGTGGAAATGTCAAGGGGTCTGAATACTTTCCGAATGCACTGTGGCTGTCTGTCTCTGTTCATCCCACACTCAAATGCTCTCTCTCTCTTGCTCTTTCAGGTGCAGCGGAAAAGCCCTATACAGTAGAGGATGCCATCTCTTACAATGAGTTGGACTTTGTCTCTGTAAGTTGTCTATACTGCTGGGATATGTTGTTTAGTGTCAGGATTGTCTGTGACTGGTTTCTTGTAATGTCGAATAGGCTGCAAGGACACAATAGTTTTTCTTCAAGTTTTAGTTTAGGGTTGTGTTGGTCAATGTTTAGCTCCAGGGCCACAGTGTCACAATGTTCATGAGGTCAGATGGTTCATAATGAGTTTACTAGGTTCACGTTGTTCCAGTCATTGTTTATGGGAATTCCAACATGTCATGTCAATCATGCAACCAATTTGAAAACCTTTGACTCTCTGACTGTCTGTCATTCAACTGTCTGTCATTCAAATGCAAATTGTAGTACATATTTTATAGACATATGTGCAGCGGTAGCAATTTACCAAAAGTAAAATCCCAATGCTTATTTTATGGACTACAGTGTTGTAATGAGTTTCATTTTCCAAATAGTGTTGATGCCACCATATCATTTTAGGCTATGAAGTACTTTGGGCTGTATGAGGGAAGTGCTTGAAAGAAGCCTTGAAGGGAAACTTTGGGATTTTGGCTATGAGGCCCTTTTATTTACTTCCCCAGAGTCAGATGAACTCGTGATTATCTTTTTTATGTCTCTGTGTCCAGTATGAGGGCACAATGACCGGAAGTCTATGGGTATGAAAAGACAGCTTTTATATAGCACATTGCTGCAACAAGACCTCCACCTAAAAAGCTGATAGACAGAAGAGGGGAAAACGACAAGAAGGAAGAGTTACTGTCAATGTCCAGTCCACTAAGTTGTGCTGTGTTATTGTCCCTGTCTGTCTCTCAGGTGGGCTTGGACCAGCAGACATTCATGCTGGTGTGCACCAACAGAAGACGGCAGTTCCTCCTGGACACGGCCGACTCATCGCTTACTGTGTGAGGGCCTCCTCTCTGCTCTCTCTCCTTCTCCCTGGCGGCATCTCCATAGTCTAAAGTGGCTTCCTCTCCCCATCTCCTTTCCTCCATTTGTGCTGATTCTAAAGGACTGGACTGTGGAAAGCGACTTCCTAGTTGGCATGCTCTCACTTATGTTTCCATATCAGTTTGAATGAAGGAGAAGAGAAGCAGAATAAGTCAATCTTTATCCCTCCCTCTCTCTTCTAACCCAACATCCTCTTTTTTTTCTCTCTCATCCCCAGCTGGTTTTTGGCAGCCCTGACGTCGGCCATGATAAAGGGGTGCAGGGACACCCCCTACCCCTCTGTGCTGACCGATGCCACCATGGAGAAACTGGCCCTCACCAAGTTTGTCTCCCAGGAGTCCCACTGTGAGGTGAGGAACACCAATTTTTGCTGTCTCACCTAGCTGGTGAAGTAATGCCTGTATACGGATTTTTATGCTCTCATGAAGTGATGTCTTATTTTGATTGGAATCACATTACAATACACACTTAACTCTCATCAATTATGGATCTGATGGAGTGGTTATACAGTGAGGGAAAAACGTATTTGATCCCCTGCTGATTTTGTACGTTTGCCCACTGACAAAAAAATGATCAGTCTATAATTTTAATGGTAGGTTTATTTGAACCGTGAGAGACAGAATAACAACAAAAATGTTATAAATTGATTTGCATTTTTAATGAGGAAAATAAGTATTTGACCCCTCTGCAAAACATGACTTAGTACTTGGTGGCAAAACCCTTGTTGGCAATCACAGAGGTCAGACGTTTCTTGCAGTTGGCCACTAGGTTAGCACACATCTCAGGAGGGATTTTGTCCCACTCCTCTTTGCAGATCTTCTCCAAGTCATTAAGGTTTCAAGGCTGACATTTGGCAACTCGAACCTTCAGCTCCCTCCACAGATTTTCTATGGGATTAAGGTCTGGAAACTGGCTAGGCCACTCCAGGACCTTAATGTGCTTCTTCTTGAGCCACTCCTTTGTTGCCTTGGCCATGTGTTTTGGGTCATTGTCATGCTGGAATACCCATCCACAATCCATTTTCAATGCCCTGGCTGAGGTAAGGAGGTTCTCACCCTAGATTTGACGATACATGGCCCCGTCCATCGTCCCTTTGATGCGGTGAGCAGAAAAACACCCCCAAAGCATAATGTTTCCACCTCCATATTTGACGGTGGGGATGGTGTTCTTGGGGTCATAGGCAGCATTCCTCCTCCTCCGAACACGGCGAATTGAGTTGATGCCAAAGAGCTCCATTTTGGTCTCATCTGACCACAACACTTTTACCCAGTTGTCCTCTGAATCATTCAGATGTTCATTGGCAAACTTCAGACGGGCATGTATATGTGCTTTCTTGAGCAGGGGGACCTTGCGGGCGCTGCAGGATTTCAGTCCTTCACGGCGTAGTGTGTTACCAATTGTTTTCTTGGTGACTATGGTCCCAGCTGCCTTGAGATCATTGACAAGATCCTCCCGTGTAGTTCTGGGTTGATTCCTCACCGTTCACATGATCATTGCAACTCCACGAGGTGAGATCTTGCATGGAGTCCCAGGCCGAGGGAGATTGACAGTTCTTTTGTGTTTCTTCCATTTGCGAATAATCGCACCGAATAATCGCACCAACTGTTGTCACCTTCTCACCAAGCTGCATGGCAATGGTCTTGTAGCCCATTCCAGCCTTGTGTAGGTCTACAATCTTGTCCCTGACATCCTTGGAGAGCTCTTTGGTCTTGGCCATGGTGGAGAGTTTGGAATCTGATTGATTGCTTCTGTGGACAGGTGTTTTTTTATACAGGTAACAAGCTGAGATTAGGACCACTCCCTTTAAGAGTGTGCTCCTAATCTCAGCTCGTTACCTGTATAAAAGACACCTGGGAGCCAGAAATCTTTCTGATTGAGAGGGGGTCAAATCCTTATTTCCCTCATTAAAATGCAAATCAATTTATATCATTTTTCACATGTGTTTTTCTGGATTTTTTTTGTTGTTATTCTGTCTCACTGTTCAAATAAACCTACCATTAAAATTATAGACTGATCATTTCTTTGTCAGTGGGCAAACGTACAAAATCAGCAGGGGATCAAATACTTTTTTTCCCTCACTGTAGGCATAGCTATGACTAGCCACAGACATCACCAACTCAATCAGTATGCTCAACATATGTACAACAATGTGTAATAGACAAGGGATACACTTGTGTAATGACACATTGTGTCTGTGTAGGTATCTCAAGTGATCATCCGCCTGTATTCTTTGGTCCACTGGGAGGACCCCATGGATGTGACTCTGGCCACCCAGACAGCCCTGGTGGGCGCGCTGGGGACTCGTCCAGCACTAAAGAGGGCCCCCTACTCTACAGAGCATGCACCACCTACCTGGGCAAGGAGCTGTGGAAGAGCTGTTACCTCGTACTGAGGTATGTATTTGCAGCCATAGGCTTTTAGAGGAACAATATGCTGAAATCACTCTGCCGTTGCCTGGTTGCTAAAGTCCTAAACTGTTCGCCTAATTTATTTTTATGTTATGAAACAAGCAGTGTAGAGAATTATTGTAACGTCTAAACCTCTGTGTAATATATTTTCAATAACCCAAAATATTGTATCTTTAGCTGTTTGAAGCTGGTGTTCAAAACCGAAAGTAAAAAAAGACACAAAAACAAAAGTTAAGCACGTTAAGCATATAAATAACGCATAAAAACAGATCTTTCGCCTATAAGACTTGCTTTCAATGAGAATGACGGATATATAACTCACATTTCTATGGGAATTTGGTTGGGTTGCCCACAAAGCTACATATTGCACCTTTAATATAACCCTTATAATAAGACATCATAAAGGCTTGTACTTGCTTATAACAAGTAATAAGGCGTTATACCTGGATGCGTAAACCAGGATGTGTTACCGATATTGTTTTTGAATGTTTTGTGTAACTTTATTTGAACAGGTTGAAGCACAGCTATAGTACCCATATAACATGTAACACATTCCTGTTCTTATTTTAATGCAACTGCAATATTCAATGTAATAATATAATGGTACAGTTGCACATTTCATTGTGCTCAAAGCAAGATTATAAACTGGGTTGTTCAAGCCCTGGATGCTGATTCGCTGAAAGCCTTGGTATATGAGACCATATACCACGGGTATGAAGCAAAACTACATATTTACTGTTCTAATTACATTGGTAGCCTGTTTAAAATGGCAATAAGGCACCTCAGGGGTTTGGGGGGCAAACGGCTAAGGGCTGTATCCAGGCACTCCGCGTTGTCATGCTTAAGAACAGCCCTTAGCCGTGGTATATTGGCCATATACCACATCCCCTTGAGCCTTATTGCTTAAATATATTTCAGTATGTGTTCCTCTTGTCCTTGTTCAGCAAAGGGGTTCTGTACCAGTATACAGAGAAGACTGATGGGACACCTCTGATGTCCATTACTATGGGGTAAGGCATGCATGCTGTGTTACTGCTCGTCCTCCGACATGTGTGTTGTGTCTGTTTATGATGGGATAATTTCCACAAGGGAATGGATCTGTGACTAGAGCTTTAATGGATCAAGTTGTTTGGACAAATGCACTGGGTTCAAACATAGGTGATTGCACTTATTTTGCTGAATTTTTCAAAGTCATAATTTGATGAAATACCCATAGATGGGTATCTATCCCTATGAACATTTTTTTGTTGTTGTAAATAGTAGGATTGACTTTTCCTATTTTCATTGTTGTTTGACCATCTTCTGTGTGCTCTCTCCCACCCTTCCTCGCTCTTCATCGCTCTCTCAGGGGTGAGTACTGCGGAGGTTGCCGGCGCTCCAACAGCACAGAGCAGCCTCATGCCTTCCAGGTGATCCTGACAGAGCGGCCTCCTCTGGAGCTGAGTGCCGACAATGAGGGAGACATGGCTGACTGGATGCTGGTGCTCTGCCAGTCCGTCTCCAAAGGAGTGAGGACATACACACGCTGCACTCTGACACAGATACACACTGCACCGTGAGAATAATGAGAGTGAGCATGGCTGACCGTGCAGATTTTGCCATGCTATTGCCATGAGGGGAAGAAAACCCTACTAGATTAAAAACATATTTTTGCATGAGCTGTCCCACACCATGTCATTCCTTATCTCCCAACATTGAGTTCAGTTCCTCCAGGTTCAATCAAAGATTCACTGCAGAAAAGGGATCTTTCTCTGATTTTTAAATCAGAAATACGTTTGTTTTCATTTAGTTCAGGGGTTTTTCTGCATAGAAACATATTTTTCTTTTTTTGTACTGTCTATGTCCACACCTTTTTTAAATATTGTTTTTATATAAACATTTCCAAGATAGAAAAAGGTTTTCAGTGTAAACTTAAACGATTAAAACCAGATATAAAGTATGTCAAAATCATAATGGACCCAATATATTTGAGAACGAACAATATTTTTGTCATGGCATGGGCCCCCATTGATTTTGTTATGTTTGAGTCACTTGGATAGCATAAGCCATGGCAAAATGTGTAGAATTGCAGGAAATATATTTAAAATAGCACATTTTCTCTCGGCCCCATGGAAAGATCTGTAGAATTGCAGGAAATTTGCTTTAAAAGCTACATTTTGCAGCCAACAGCAGGGCGTTTAAAACCACATCATTGGCCACGCCCACCACCTAAGCCAGATTTTGGTCCAGAAAAAAACCTGTCGTTTTAACAGTAGCTCTAAAGTACATAGGCTAAGTATATCTGTATTTTATCAATAAATTAGACTGGTTTCCCTATATCCCCCCACCATAGCTGTTTTTATTCTTTAAACCTCCCTTCTGTCTTCAGGTGATCCCCCAGGGTGTGGCCCCCACACCGTGTATTCCTTGTTGCCTGGTAGTGACGGACAGGAAGCTGCTGACATGCCACCAGGACTGCCAGACAAGCTTCTTCCGCTCGCTGGGCGGAGCTGATCTCTCTGACGTCACTGCTGTCAGCCTGGAGGACGATAAAGAGTACTGTGTTGTTGTGAGTCACCTCACGCCTGCCTTGTCCTCACTTGCCAGTGCCCTCTAGTCTTTTCTCTTTGTGTCTCAATTAAAATGTAATTTGTTCTATTGAACATGCCACCACTATAAAGGCATTTTAATTATATGAAGAATCTTGTAGATCAGTGGTTCCAAAACATTGTTTATAGTCCCGTACCCCTTCAAACATTCAACCTCCAGCTGCCTACCCCCTCTAGCACCAGGGTCAGCGCACTTTCAAATGTTGTTTTTTGCCATCATTGTAAGCCTGCCACACACACACTATACAATACATTTATTAAACATAAGAATGAGTTTTTGTTACAACCTGGCTCGTGGGAAGTGACAAAGAGCTCTTATAGGATCAGGGCACAAAAAGTAATATAATAATCATCAATAATTTAGCTCTTTATTTAACCATCTTACATATATAAAACCTTATTTGTTCATCGAAAATTGTGAATAACTCACCACAGGTTAATGAGAAGGGTGTGCTTGAAAGGATGCTCATAACTCTGCAATGTTGGGTTGTATTGGATAGAGTCTCAGTCTTAAATCATTTTCCACACACAGTCTGTGCCTGTATTTAGTTTTCATGCTAGTGAGGGCCGAGAATCCACTCTCACATACAGTTGAAGTTGGAAGTTTACTGACATCTTAGCCAAATACATTTAAACTCAGTTTTTCACAATTACTGACATTTAATCCTAGTAAAAATTCCCCTCTCTTAGGTCAGTTAGGATCACCACTATATTTTAAGAATGTGAAATGTCAATAATAGTAGAGATAATGGTTTATTTCAGCTTTTATTTCTTTCATCACATTCCCAGTGGGTCAGAAGTTTACATACACTCAGTTAGTATTTGGTAGCATTGCCTTAAACAATTTAAACTTGGGTCAAACGTTTCGGGTAGCCTTCCACAAGCTTCCCACAATAAGTTGGGTGAATTTTGGCCCATTCCTCCTGACAGAGCTGGTGTAACTGAGTCCGGTTTGTAGGCCTCCATGCTTGCACACGCTTTTTCAGTTCTGCCCAC
Source organism: Brachymystax lenok tsinlingensis (assembly GCA_030435695.1). Lineage (NCBI taxonomy): Eukaryota > Metazoa > Chordata > Actinopteri > Salmoniformes > Salmonidae > Brachymystax > Brachymystax lenok. The sequence goes on along the minus strand of CM059803.1, from coordinate 19,636,610 downwards.
ACATTTTCTATAGGATTAAGGTCAGGGTTTTGTGATGGCCACTCCAATAGCTTGACTTTGTTGTCCTTAAGCCATTTTGCCACAACTTTGGAAGTATGCTTGTGGTCATTGTCCATTTGGAAGACCCATTTGCCGCCAAGCTTTAACTTCCTGAATGATGTCTCGAGATGTTTCTTCAATATATCCTCATAATTTTCCTACCTCATGATGCCATCTATTTTGTGAAGTGCACCAGGCCCTCCTGCAGCAAAGCACCCCCACAGCATGATGCTGCCACCCTCTTGCTTCACGGTTGGGATGGTGTTCTTCGGCTTGCAAGCCTCCCCCTTTTTCCTCCAAACATAATGATGGTCATTATGGCCAAACAGGTCTATTTTTGTTTCATCAGACCAGAGGACATTTCTCCAAAAAGTATGATCTTTGTCACCATGTGCAGTTGCAAATTGTAGTCTGGCATTTTTATGGTGGTTTTGGAGCAGTGGCTTCTTCTTTGCTGAGCGGCCTTTCAGGTTATGTCGATATAGGACTTGTTTTACTGTGGATATAGATACTTTTGTACCTGTTTCCTCCAGGGTCTTCACAAGGTCCTTTGCTGCTGTTCTGGGATTGATTTGCACTTTTCGCACCAAAGTACGTTCATCTCTAGGAGACGGTATGACGGCTGCCTGGTCCCATGGTGTTTATACTTTTGTTTGTACAGATGAACGTGGTACCTTCAGGCTTTTGGAAATTGCTCCAAAGGATGAACCAGACTTGTGGAGGTCTACAATGTTTTTCTGAGGTCTTGGCTGATTTCTTTTGATTTTCCCATGATGTCAAGTAAAGAAATACATCCACAGGTACACCTCCAATTGACTCAAATGATGTCAATTAGCCCACCAGAAGCTTCTAAAGCCATGACATCATTTTCTGGGTTTTTCCAAGCTGTTTAAAGGCACAGTCAACTTAGTGTATGTAAACTTCTGACCCACTGGAATTGTGATACAGTGAATTATAAGTAAAATAATCTGAACAATTGTTGGAAAAATGACTTGTGTCATGCACAAAGTAGATGTCTTAACCGACTTGCCAATACTATAGTTTGTTAACAAGAAATTTGTGGAGTGGTTGAAAAATGAGTTTTAATGACTCCGACCTAAGTGTATGTAAACTTCCAACTTCAACTGTAGGTACGTTGTTGCAGAGGGCATCAGTGTCTTAACAGCGCGATTTGCCAAGGCAGGATACTCTGAACGCAGCCCAATCCAGAAATCTGGCAGTAGCTTCTGATTAAATACAATTTTCACAGAACCGCTTGTTGCAATTTCAATGAGGCTCTCTTGTTCAGATATCTGTAAGTGGACTGGAGGCAGGGCATGAAAGGGATAACGAATCCAGTTGTTTGTGTCATCCGTTTCGGAAAGGACCTGCGTAATTGCGCACCCAACTTGCTCAGGTGCTTCGCTATATCACATTTGACGCTGTCCGCAAGCTTGAGTTAATTTGCACACAAAAAATCATACAATGATGGAAAGACCTGTGTGTTGTCCTTGTTAATGCAGACAGAGAAGAGCTCTTTTCCCCCAGCATTGTCCCAGCCATATCCGCGGCAGCAGGAAGAGCCACCTGGTAGCTCACCGTATAAGACGCTTCTAGCCCCTTCTTATTAATGGTATCTGTTGCTTTTATACATGTCTTACTACTCAAAAGTTATAATTCCTGCTCAAAAAACTCCTGTGGCTTATTTTTTTAAATTGGCATGTTTTGTTTCTAAATGTCTGTGCAAGAGTGAAGGTTTCATCGAGTTGTGCGATAGTACTTGTGCCCATATAACACACTGTGGCTGAGGAAAGGCACTACTTCCAATATAAGTGAACCCCAAATCAATGTAGTTCTCATCATACTTGCGCCTCTTCAGTGGTCCAACGTCCCTGTCTGTTCGGTGCTTTCCCGGGTAAGGGGTCAGTAGCTCTTCTGCTGCATCAGATTCACAACTGTCAGTGTCCATGCTAGCTGGGCTAACAACAACATGTAGAATTACTGATGCTAGCATTGGATGTGCTCTTGGAAGCAGAACAACTTGTCTTCGACAGGTGCAAGTGTACTACTGCTGGTAGTAGCAGTACTACCAGTAGAGCTGGTATGTGTCTCTATAGACGTGGGCCTTACTAAATTGAATGTTTGAAAATGTGAATTTGTTTTATAAAAAAAACAAATGTGAATCACATTTTTATTTGTCGTACCCCCGACGGCATATGGGTACGCATACACCAGTTTGGGAATATTGTTGTAGGTAATAGGCAGAATCTACTGCACACCCAAAACCGATTAGTGAAGGTGCTGGAGGCAAAATGCTAAACAGGAGAAAGTCTCTGCACACTTCAAGTCAGATGCACATTTATTTTAAAAGAAGCTGAGCTATGATGAATCTGACTAGACGGGTGCAGACACTCTTTCCTGTTTCTCCAATTATATGAAGAATGCCTTGGGTCCTCCTTGTGTTTTGATGACCAACTAACCACTAAACCAAAGAGCACCTTCAAACTACAAAGATGCACTTCCCATCCTTTTTTCTACTCAATTCAATACGACCTGATTAATTCCTGAGGAGAGCATTGACAAGCATTGGAATTTACTATTTATCTTGCCCCATACTCTCTCTCTTTCTATAACATTCTCTCTCTCTCTCTCTTATGCTCTACTCTCTCTCTGTCTCTTGCCATAATTATTATTGTTATTATTATTCTCTCTGTGTGTAGGAGTTTGCAGTGGACAGGGCTCAGTTCCTGCCTCCCTGGGTGTTGTACTTCAGCGGCTGTGAGGAAAGAGACCGCCTGCTGGAGGCGCTAGAGAGTGCCTGGAGAGACATTTTCCAGGTAAGGGAGAGAAGGATCACAGTAAAAGGATCAGCTCAATAACATTATTTCCCTGTGTCTCTGTCCCTCTTTTGCTCTCTTTGTCTCTCGCACTTTCTTTTCAAACCCTCTTTTCTTGTGATCCAGGTGTGTCTGCCTCGTAGGAGTGTGTCAGAGCCGTCGGTGCAGAAGCGTTGTGGCGAGGCCTTGGCTCTGATGAGGAGCGCCTGGCAGAGGAGTGACAGCCTGGCCCGGGGACGTGCCCAGAGAGAGCCCTGGTGCTGACAGCCAGACAGGTGGATGGACAGATGGGACAAAAGGCTTTCACTAACACTCCTATCTATTCCTACTCTACACATCAGGGTCGTAGTCAATCGCATTCAAATTTTGTTATTTCTGCAAGTGAATAGAAAATGTACCATTTTTATTTTCTATGTGGATGTTCAATTGTCAAATTTAATTTCATCTGGGTGACTGAGTTTGAATTGCATTCACACCAAACCTGTTACATAGAATTATGACAACAGCCATATAGATAGAGGGAAACGCACTCTCCATTGTGCGTACATTATGAAGAGTATACGGTAAGTTAAGCATATGAGGACGTGTCTTCATGGGATGTTGCGAGACAGACAACAATTTGAATCTCTGTTCACACTCCTGGCCTTGCACAAATATGTATGTAGGGCTGTGACAGTAATGTCATTTTGGATGACGGTTATTGGTCAGGCAAATGACTGCGGTCACCATTATAATCGTTTGAGTAGCAAAATGTTTTTTATATATTTTTTTAAAACACTCATTTTCTCCTCTCCTTCGCTCCTGACTGCATGTGCTGCTGCTGCAGAGGGGGGTCATTGCCTAGGCAACTAAAGACTGTTGCTAAAACGCCTTGCTTGTTTCAGCAAGGAGCAACAAAGTTTCATCATGTTGTAAACAGTCCATGTTACCGCTGAAACGGACTCAAATGCACAATGCCTGTGGTCCTGTCTACAGTCAGCTCATTCAATGTAAATAATACATATATTTTTTTACCTTTATTTCATTTTCATGACTGTCTTCATCCATAATCGTCAGTTACACAATTACACAGTAGTTGTGCCAGCCATATATGTATGTATGTTCTGCTTGACTTTCCTCTTGTCGTTGAGTCGACCGTTAGGGGAGGAGGTGCACTCGTTATAGAAAAAGATGTTGTTCGCTTAAATATGAGGTTCTTTTGAACCTTAACCACCACACTACATGTATAGTGCGTTTGTAAAGCGCTGTATAGTATTGACTTATATTTTTATCAATCCATATTAAAATGTACATTGCCCATCTCTCCATGAATCCAGACCTACATTGATTTCATCTTGTATAGGTTTGTCTGTTGTCAAATACCTCAAACAAAACCTTTATCTCCCATGCAAAGGTTGTGATAGTTATTCTTAAGTCACTTGAAGTGGCATACACTATTAGTTACAGCACTCATCTATTGCCTTTGTCGGCAATCTTTGTTTACCATTGGGTTTTCCACCTTTTAGTTATGTCTGGTTGGATGGTCAAAGTCAGTATTAAAGTATCAGAGCGGGGAGTGGTCTAACCTAGCATGGATACGCTTTTAACAAGAAGGTTGAGAGGAGAGAGTAACTTGCTGTTGAATGCGAGATTGCACATTGCTTTTGGGTTTCAGCCGTGGGGATTTTATTTGAGGGTACTGATAAGTTCATTGCGGTTCAAGTTCATGTTCAGTGCTGCTTTTAAAAATCTAAGCCCAAATGGGAGCAAATAGTTGTTCATTTGTAACACAACTTTTTATGTGAGTCTTATTGTATGCGATTTATAAAGGGGATATATTTGCTTTTATTTTTGTGTGGTTTGTTCTAGTCATTTGGCACACACCTCTATGAGGGGAGTGTCTGTCTTTGCATTGTATGTGTTGCGAGTGGCCTGGTCAAGATGTGGGATATGTCAATGTTAGTGTGTTCTACAACAGGTGGAGGTATCAGTGCATCCCTTCTTTATTGCACAACCTGTAGTTTTATTGCTCTGGAAACTGTTGCGCAATGACAGACCATTGCTTTTAGTCCAGTAGTTATAGTACAACCAGTCCATATGCATTAGTAAATTAAGAAAAACAGTTTGACTAGAGATGACACTACTTTATTCATATGACTTGTCATTGCATTAATCCAATTTACCCCTAACAATGTATCCCCCACATAATTAAATGCAAATCCTCACATTCATTTGTTTGACAATGTAGCTAATTATTTATGTAGACATGTTATGTCAAAGTGTGATTGTTGTGTTGCTGTTGACAAGAGGGGAATTTATCCAAAGCCATGGCTATCCTGGAATTACTCAAGGGCAGAGTGATGCTAAGACTCAGATTTGTTACTTTAAAATGTATGCCAAACAAAAACCAGTCATTGCAAAGTTAAACAAACCATACAACTCTGCACAAGGACTACTTTTAAGTTTCTACAGAACATTTGACAAAAACACATACTTGAACAGTAAATGTAAATGTGTTTCTGTCAGATTTTCAATTAACAATTTTAAAAGTCGTCATTGTGGTTTGTTGAATTGTTTTGTTCACCATAGATTTTTAAAGTGAAAAATCTGAGTCTCAGGATCACTCTGTTACTGTGGAATTTCCCTCAATCATCAGGAGAAGGTTTCTGGAGGCTTTCAGTTTCATTGCCTGTTGCTCCTAATAATCATGTGTCCTTTTTCATTACCTTCATTTGATTGGAGATAATGGCCTCAGGCCTGTTTTGACCAAATAAAGCACTACTCTTGAATGTGGCCTTATACTGCTGCTGGCTTCTAATCGAACATGATTAAGAATCAGTGAAATTAATTTGCAGGGTTGTGAATACTCACTCAATATGTATGCTCCCTGTCCTCCATTTGTATTGTAATCACTAAACATTTTCTCTGCTTTGAGCATTTTAAGTGCCACGTGGTCTTGCCTCTATTCTACTGTTTCTGTAGGCGTGGGAAGCCGACATCCCAGAATTTTGCATCTCAGGTTAGAAATGGTACAAATAATTTAATTTAAATGTTGTAGCCTAGATCCCATGCAGAAAAGACCCAACGCCTCAAGCCAGAGAAACCATGTCTTCCATTTTAGTTTCAACTGACTTCTGTCATTTTATATCCCCTTTCTTTTGTTGGTACTTATCCCTTAGTTTTCTAAGCAGTGGAGTTAGAGACCACACTGGAAGTAAGAATGTTAAATTATGTTCTAGAGAAATGTAATTTGCGATACATATAAGTGTTTGAAAAAATGTGTCAATATTTGATTGAGGAAAGGAAATATGAAGCATCTTGGATTCATATCCAGAGTTAAGTGAAGTTTGTCTTCATGAACAGTAATTTAAATGTTGGACATTGCTGGCCAATGGTGGATTACTTCTTTTTATTGACTACTTGTGAACATAAAATTGTTTTTATATCAATATATTGTTTGTATTGTGTTTAGCTGTCTTTTTTTATTTGAAATGTATAATACTCTAATGGGATTGCTCTTGTATGCTAACCTGTGATCACACTAAAACCTGCATGTATTTGGTGTTTTTATATAGCTAATAATGAATGTACAAAAAAATACTTGTGAATAGAACATGAATAAAGAAATTCAAACCATAGCTTTTCAACAACAAGTCTTTGTTTTAATGACCTTAACCTTAACACAGTTATTGAACAAAGTCCCTGCCGTCTGTGGATGGCTGGCTTGTAACTGTGATTATGGAGAGTAAGGACTAGGCTACTCTCTCAGCAGCCTTTTTTTGGTTTCCTGTTTTGTGTCGGTTTAATTTCGCTGTGTTTTTGTTTGGATTTTAGTTTCTTTGAAATGAATATAAGGCACCTTTGGGTCTTGGGATTTTAGATAGCGCTTCCAATGTATCTATGTACCGGTATGTAACAGTTATTAACTGTGGTTACTGCTAAAGCATTCTTGTGATCAACACCATGAGGAATACCATGTCCATAACCCCTTGGCACTTGTAGTTCAGAAAGGAATGTATAGCTAAGAATAAGAAATATGGCACTGAACAGTTTGATACAAACTTTGATACATTACAGATTGGGATCATTGTAGTTCTGAATGCAAAATAGACTAATAATATGTGAAACAATTTTACAAATCAGTTGCAAAGAGTGATTGGCATGTATATGTCCTCAATTGTCATTGTCTCTCCAATTGGCAATGTATCAATGAGGATTGTACCCCAACACCAAAACCAGGATACAGTGGCTCTGAGAAATCCTCTGACAAAAAACGATGGAGCAGAATCATGGTGGAGTCCGAGATGCTGTAAAAAGACAGAGTTCCTGCTTTGTGATCTAGATAAACCCCTATTCTAGGGGATGAGACCTTGGCAGTGATCTTGGTTTCAATGTTATCGTGCCATGCTGAGTAATTGGTGCCAGAGCACTGTAAGCTCCATGACTTTACATTGTACCCCAGCCCACTCTCTAGTCCCCTGCCTTTCCTCTGAATGCTCTCATAGGTCACTCCAATGAACACTCCTTTGCCTCTCCAATCTGCCTCCCAGTAGTAACGGGCACCGGTCAAGCCCTCCCAGCACAGCACTTGTTCCCAGAAGTCAAAGGTCTTCAGGAGACGTGACCTGGTCCAGGATTGACCTCTGGACTTGACCAGAGTCACCTTGTGGTTCTGGTCAGAGAAGCACAAGTTGCGGTGTGCTGTATCAGTGTCTAGAGTGAGTTGAAAAGCATCTGTGAACAAAAAGAGACACCAGTCTTCACTGTTCAGGTTATTCTCTTTCACATTCCTTTTTGTTAAAACTAGCCTTACTGTACATGCAAAGCCATAACTCGGTCACAATGACTCAGTGTAAGAAATCGGGTCTGGTCTTCGGAATTCCAAATGTGATATCTCTGCTCACTGGAGAGACAAGTGTTTAGTATTTTAGTTAACAGATTGGGCATTCAACTAGTTGTAGAGCCACTACTTTAGGGTCGACATTCGATAAGGATCCTTATTCTGCAATGAAAATAAGGATACACTTACTGCTCCATGTTCTTTGCAATGGCACCGGTGGCATTGGCTGACATTCAGAATGGGCTCTTCTCACTTGAAGAAAAAGTGGAAAATCCATGATTTTATTTTCATTCTTTGGTGTGCAGGAAAAAGGACTAGAGGCAAATGTCTTACTTTGCCTGCCCTGAGGTTTGGTCATGGGTACTGGAGATTCCAAAATGTCCACATTTGCAACTGCGAAGAGGATCAAGAAATGCCCAAATAGGTTATTGTAAGTTTGTATTCTTGTATTATTTTTTCATTTAAACAGAACCCTCCAGCATTTGAAAATTCATAGACTGAAGAAAATCTCACTGCTGCCACCAATTTCACAAGTAAAACGTTTAGGTTACCTTACTAACCTGCTTGTTCAAACTTTTCTAATAAGTCAACATTCATGTCCTCAAGCAGCTCCTTGAATTCAGTGATAATTGACATCACAGCTCCAAATGAATGTCTTTCACTGATAACACTAGGTTCATGATCCGGCAGCAGGCTGATGGGTTGCCACCTCTACAGAGACCAGAGAAGCAATAATCAATACGTTTTTTTTTTTTTTTTCTCTTTTGGTATAATTTCTGTTTTTGGTCTCGTACCTTCCTTATTATGTACTGTTACGAAACCAGTAACTGGCCTGCTAATATTGTTGCACTCACTAAGTAGAGGGGTCTTAGTTAACTGATCTGTAACCTGATTTTATGTGTGCATAAATGTGAGAAGTAAAATTATGCGACTAGGTGTTGAATGTACATGCGTTGCTATGGTGATTTCCGTTAAGCAGTGCAAATCAACATCCAGTAGAAAACAACGCTATGGCAGAAGTTGAAATATTTTAACTCTGGCGGCAAATCCCGTCTACGGTGGTTGCTGACGGCATTCACCGCCAGCCTCAACGGCATTTACCGCCATGTTCTCATTGAAAACAATGACATCCTGTTTGCTGTCTACCTCGTACCATCTAAATGCAGCATTAATTGCATGTACCTGTCGGCTTATAAAGACTTAGCTCAGAATTTAGACCCGGTTGGCGCTACCAACTGGGGGATGGAGTGTGGAAGTGTATCCTGGTAGTGTGTGTGTGTCCCCCAAAGATAAGTTACCTGGAGAAAAAGTATGCTGTCTTGTGTTTGGGTGAGTTTTTCCAGATCGCTGTTTCTCCTTTGCAGTGTTGTTATGTCCTGTCTCAGTCGTGTCTCTGCTCTTGCTGCCTGAGCTGCCAGAGTCTTCTCTCTATCTTTGATGGAGTCCCTCACCTCTGCTCTCCTCTTTTCTAGGGAGTGGATCAGCTCAACGAAGATCATGTCACTGACCTCCACTGCAGCTTGTGCAGATCCCTACAGGGAGTGGGAGTACAGTATACAGTCAGACATGGGCTCTGTTCCAATATCCACTCTACCATAGTACTACTTAGCAATGGTCCGGGCATGCATTCTAAGTGGCATGTTAGTATGAGAATGGGAACCTACATATCATATTCTGTTGAGTCGACAGCATCCTACTTGTTTAGTCAATTATTTGATGTCATCATCAATGCTCTATTTTGGAACATAGGGTACGTTAATGAGGAGGACCATCCTCCTACCTGGACAAGCCTCCACTGGCACAGCAATGCCGAAAGGTGGAAAACTGAATGGTGGCTCAGTAATGTCGTCTACTTTTTTGTAACTCACTTTAAGAGATCCTGCAGCCTCTCCCAGTTGTGTCTGCAGCTCCTCTCTCATCTGGAGTTTGTTGGATTTTCTCTGTTCCACTGCCAGCAGTGCCTTAAGGAACACACCTATACATTTCAGTTAAGAAGGCCATAATAATTCTCACTCCAACATGCTATATGGTAGGCCATACTGACCTAAGAACAGTAGGTTTGAGTTAGAACTGTATTCAAAACATTGCATACTGTCCCACACCTACCACTCTCATTCCAATAGATCATACTTTAATTTACTTTAAATGTTCCACTTGTGCATATCTAGAGGACTTGTTCATGGAGCTACTCACTGACAATATTTATCTAATTATCCACATACAAATGAAAACCCACCTGCTGCTTGACCCGTTCGGTCTCAGCGGAGACAGTTTCGTGGCTTTTGTGTTCCTTGAGAACAGAAACACCTCCTCTCAAGTCTGAAGTACATGTCTAGTGGCCACTATTATAGAGCAAAAATAGAATGCATGTTTGTTTCATTCTATTTCTACTCTAAAATGTTTTTTTCCCCCATGTGCAATATTTAGATGTGTGTGGTCACAAGCGTTCTATTATAAAGGCTGTCATGGCTAACTGCAATATTAGTGTATTGGTCTTTCTCATGTGCAGTAAAGTCTAGACAACAAATGCTTTCTTTACATTTTTTCAGCTGTGAGTTAGGTTAAAATCAAATCAACGTTTATTTGTCACGTGCGCCTAATACAACAGGTGTAGACCTTACAGTGAAATGCTTACTTACAGGCTCTAAACCAATAGTGCAAAAAAGGTATTAGGTGAACAATAGGGAAATAAAGAAATAAAAACACCAGTAAAAAGACAGTGAAAAATAAAAGTGGCGAGGCTACATACAGACACCGGTTAGTCAAGCTGATTGAGGTAGTATGTGCATGTAGATATGGTTAAAGTGACTATGCATATATGATGAACAGAGAATAGCAGCAGCGTAAAAGGGGGGCACACAATGCAAATAGTCCGGGTAGCCATTTGATTACCTGTTCAGGAGTCTTATGGCTTGGAGGTAAAAACTGTTTAGACCTTTTTGTCCTAGACTTGGCACTCCGGTACCGCTTGCCATGCGGTAGTAGAGAGTACAGTCTATGGCTGGGGTCTTTGACAATTTGTAGGGCCTTCCTCTGACACCGCCTGGTGTAGAGGTCCTGGGTGGCAGGCAGCTTAGCCCCAGTGATGTACTGGGCCGTAAGCACTACCCTCTGTAGTTCCTTGCGGTCGGAGGCCGAGCAATTGCCGTACCAGGCAATGATGCAACCAGTCAGGATGCTCTCAATGTTGCAGCTGTAGAAACTTTTGAGGATCTGAGGACCCATGCCAAATCTTTTTAGTTTCCTGAGGAGGAATAAGCTTTGTCGTGCCCTCTTCGTGACTGTCTTGGTGTGTTTGGATCATTCTAGTTTGTTCGTGATGTGGACACAAAGGAACTTTGTGAGCTCTCAACCTGCTCCACTACAGCCCCGTCAATGAGAATGGGAATGCGGGCGTGCTCGGTCTTACTTTTCCTGTAGTCCACAATCATCTCCTTAGTCTTGGTTACGTTGAGGGAGAGGTTGTTATTCTGGCACCACCCGGCCAGGCCTCCTCCCTATAGGCTGTCTCATCGTTGTCGGTGATCAGGCCTACCGCTGTTGTGTCGTCTGCAAACTTAATGATGGTGTTTGGGTCGTGCCTGGCCATGCAGTTGTGGGTAAACAGGGAGTACAGGAGGGGCCTGAGCACGCACCCCTGGGCGGCTCCAGTGTTGAGGATCAGCGTGGCAGATGTGTTGCTACCTACCCTCACCACCTGGGGGGGGGGCCCGTCAGGAAGTCCAGGATCCAGTTGCAGAGGGAGGTGTTTAGTCTCAGGATCCTTAGCTTAGTGATGAGCTTTGAGGGTACTATGGTGTTGAACGCTGAGCTGTAGTCAATGAACAGCATTCTCACATAAGTGTTCCTTTTATCCAGGTGGGAAAGGGCAGTGTGGAGTGCAATAGAGATTGCATCATCTGTGGATCTGTTTGGGCGGTATGCAAATTGGAGGGGGTCTAGGGTTTCTGGGAAATGGTGTTGATGTGAGCCATTACCAGCCTTTCACATTAACCACTTTTTATTTTACACACATAGACTGATCATGTAGATCATATTATTTTTTGTTTATTTAGTTAAAACCTGCATTTCCCCCTAGCAGGGATTTTTTTTGCATGTTTCAGTGACCTTTTTGGGCCCTCAGCAGTTTGCATCCCTGGTGCTTCTGTAACAGATGTTTATCCAGGTGGGCTCTAAGGTGAGACTGGCAGTAGGACAGCTTACACTCCCGACAGACCTTGACAGCCTTTGCCTTCCTCCCGGCCTCTACAAGAGTACACACCACACACCACGTCTTCAGTCGAGTAAAGTAATCTACTTTAGCTTCTCCTCCATCTTTTCCAGCATTGAGTTCTTAGTGTGGGGCGCCTGCTGAATATCTCTCGACAGTAAGGACAGCAGGAAACCTCATTGCTGCTGATGATACTATCACTCTCATCCAAGCATTTTCTGATACAGTCGAGGCAGAAGTTGTGTCCACATGGAAGAGTTGTAGGCTCTGTCAGGATGTTCAAACAGACTGGACAGCTGATGTCCTCCCTTGTCCATGGCTTAGAGGCCATTTTGTCAGAGTGTATAATTTTCTAAATAAATACTGTTGTTTTATGACACCGGTTCAGCATGAAGTTTTGTGACTAATGTTACCTATCAGGAAGTGCTGCAACTTACAACATTCCGGATGAGGGATGAACCAGTTTGAGACTTACTGGAAATAAGGAGCTCCTCACTTTTAGAATGCAGTTGTACTGTGTAAGTTTTTGCTAGTTTCTTCATTGTTGGTTGGTGTCATGGTAACTGTATAAAAGATGACCTCGTAGTTTTATGCGCACAAAGGATCTGTCGTTCCTCTTTTGTAAAAGCAGGAGACCCAGCATGAGTGGCACTGACACTGTCTCCCCCTCTCCCCATCCTCCCCTATCCCTTTCTCAAATCTAGAAGCTCACTTACAATATGTATCTAATTATCCACATACAAATGTCCTTTGCTTATGAAAACCCACCTGTTTCTTGGCCCGTTCAGTCTCAGCAAAGACAGTTTTGTGGCTTTTGTGTTCCTCGACTGCACACAGAGAACAGATACACCTCCTCTCAAGTCTGCAGTACATGTCCAGCGGTTTGTCATGCTGGGGTCACAGCTTCTCCAGCTGCAGCTCCTTGACCACCACACCCACCAGAGTGTGCTTCTGTAACAGAGGGATATCCAGGTGGGCTCTAAGGTGAGACTGGCAGTAGGACAGCTTACACTCCCGACAGGCCCTCACAGCCTTTGCCTTCCTCCTGGACCCTAGAAGAGTACACATGTCACACACCATGTCTTCAGGCCCGTAGTACGGATACTCAGGAGGTGTATCGAGTAAAGTCATCTTTAGCTTCTCCACCATATTTTCCAGCATTGAGTTCTTAGTCAGTGTGGGGCGCAATCTGAATGTCTCTCGACAGTAAGGACAGCAGGAAACCTCGTTGCTTCTGCTGAAGATACTACCACTCTCATCCCAGCATTTTCTGATACAGTCGAGGCAGAAGTTGTGTCCACATGGAAGAGTTGTAGGCTCTGTCAGGGTGTTCAAACAGACTGGACAGCTGATGTCCTCCTTTGTCCACAGCTTAGAGGCCATTTTGTCCAAGTCTATAAAAAATGATAAATGCTGTTGTTTTATGACACCGGTTCAGCATGAAGATTTGTGACTAATGTTACCTATCAGGAAGTGCGGCAACTTGTAACATTCAGAACTCCTGAGTGATGAACCAGTTTGAAACTTACTGGAAACAAGGAGCTCCTTCTGACGCATGAGAATGCACACATCACTTTTAGAATGCAGTTGTACTGTGTAAGCTTTGGCTAGTTTCCTCATTCTTGGCTAGTGGTTAGTGTCATGTTTTAATGAGCACGAAGGATCTGTCGTTCCTCCTCATTTGTAAAAGCAGGAGTCCCAGCATGAGTGGCATTGACACTGTCTCCCCCTCTTCCCATCCTCTCTCCTCCCCCCACCCCCTTCTCAAATCTAGAAGCTTCCTAGAAGCTCAGCTTTATAACCCCTTTCTGGCGATTGTTAATATTTCACACTACCCCGACCCCCTTCCACCGCTCTCTCTCCCTATGTTGTGACTGCAGTAATGGGGTGAGGGGTAGAGATGAAAAGCAGCAGATGGAAAACAAAAACCAAGAAGCACGTGTGTTCTTCTGAATCAGAACATCTCTGCAATTTTGGGGCATGAAAGATCTATCCCACTCCAACTAACAAAGCCGCACCCTGGTCCCTTATGGTTAGACCGTATCTATGTACTGGTGTATTTGCACATTTGGCAGTACTGATAACTTGGCTCTTGTGGCTCTTGTGGCCAAGCTGAAGGGGCTGGGCTTCTTCTAATGGCAATAATTCATTTTTCATGAGTATGTGCCAGTGCGAGAACCAATACACACATTGTGTGTATTAATGGAGACTGGGGCAGTACATTCCGACAGGAAGATCAGAAAAGTCCCCTCCCCTCTCATATGCCCTACAGCACTCACCACCCCTGTTACGAATCCCTTTTACCCCGTGGTCTAGGGGGAATGGAATAGAGACCCGCAACATATCTTGTGCAAATTACTATGGTGAAAAGGGAACAGTGAGAACAAAAACACAGACAACTTAAATCTACCGTCAAACACAAAAGGTTTATTTTAAACACACGGTAAAGTGGTTTGGGGAAAAGGGGCTGAGCTGGACCCAAGGAAAGAAATAATATATAATATAATATATATATAAGTAAATACAGTGGGTGGTCCGCCCAGTTCTAACTAATGTATTTAACACAGGGTTTCCTACGGGTAATGTATGCCCAAGGGCGACTTGTCTGGTTATCCCCTTTTCCACCCACAAACAAACAGTAATACAACACAACTATACAAACTCACAGTACATACTCACAGTTAATGTGAGATGTTGGCACCTACACAAAAGCGATAGCGCACACAACCAAACCAACATCAACTAGGCTTCACCCAGATACTACACCGAGCTAAAGCTCTGTAGCTACAAAATAAGCCAACTACTAAACAATAGAGAGCAATGCATACACAAAAGTCAGTTACAAAGCAAGAGTGCTACATACTAAAAACAAGCTAGAGAGAGATAACTGACTGGGGTTTTAAACCAAGGGAAAGGGGATGTGATTGGGTAAGGGAAAAGGAGCAGGTGTGTCTTCTGATTGGGACTGATTGGGGATTGATGACGGCTGATGAGTGACACCTGTGAGTAGGGCAGAAGGAGAGAAAACAAACACACAGGATACCTGTATCCGTAACACTCCCACCCTTAAAAGAGTGAGTGGCTGGTGCATTCCGCATCCCAAAAGCCATAACTGAGTACTGTAGAAAGTTGTCTGGGGTCACAAATGCAGAAATCTCAGAAGCACGTGAGGTTAACGGAACCTGCCAGTAACCTTTTAAAAGATCTAACTTAGTTACATAAGTAGCAGCACCAACAGTGTCGATACAATCGTCCAGTCTGGGTAACGGAAACGAATCTGGCATTGTGACAGAATTTACCTTGCGATAATCCGTACATAACCTGGACGTACCATCAGGTTTAGGAACCAGAATACAAGGAGAACCCCAAGGGCTTGAACTTGGCGTAGCCAGGTCATTCTCCAACAAATATTTCACCTCATCCTTCATTATCTTCCTCTTAGAAGCGTTGACACGATATGGGTGTTGCTTGATAGGGGCAGCATTTCCAACATTAATGTCATGTTCCAACACGTTTGTGCGAGTAGGAACGTCATTAAAGAGACATGGAAAACCGTGTAGTAGCCTCACAATATCATCTGCCTGTCCATCCGTTAAATGAACCAGACTTGACTGGAGAGACAGTAGCATTTCTGAGTTGGGCAATCTAACGCACTGTTGCTGAGTATTGCGCAACTCTAATCCATCTCCATCAACATCCTTAACAGGACAGTCTACTATCATGGCAGCAGAAACAGATGAGACAGCAGTACCTACCGCTGTGTCTGAACTATCTACCTGGGTGATGGGTCGGGTTTGGTATGCTTTCAACATGTTAATGTGGCACACACGAGATTGGCGTTTCCTATCAGGAGTTCGAAGCACATAATCAGTTTCACTTAATTTCTTTTCAATTAAATAAGGACCTGAGAAACGAGCTGACAGTGAAGATCCTGGAACAGGCAATAACACAAGAACTTGGTCACCTGGCTGTAGTGGACGAGAAACAGCCTGTTTATCATAGTGTCTTTTCATACTCCTCTGTGAGGAAGACAGAGCTTCCTTTGCGAGAGCACATGCTTGGTGTAGGCGCTCACGAAAGCGACTAACGTAGTCCAACACATTCTCATCTCCCGTACACAACTCTTGGGACAAAAACTGTTCTTTAAGGACTTTCATTGGTCCTCTCACTGTGTGACCAAACACTAGTTCAGCTGGGCTGAACCCTAGGGACTCCTGTACAGTTTCACGAGCAGCAAACAAAACTAGAGGAACTCCCTCATCCCAATCTTTCTCAGATTCCAAACAATATTTACGGAGCATAGACTTCAGTGTCTGATGCCAACGTTCCAGAGCACCCTGTGACTCTGGGTGATAGGCGCTTGACACACGGTGCTTAACTGACAAGGATTTTAACACCTGCTTGAAGAGCTTTGATAGGAAATTGGTACCTTGATCAGTTTGTACCACCTTAGGTAACCCAAATGTCGAGAAGAATTTAATTAAGGCTTTACTCACCACCGGAGCAGTAATCCTTCGCAGAGGAATGGCCTCAGGGTATCTCGTTGCCATACACATAACCGTTAATAGAAACTGGTTACCTGATTTTGTCTTAGGCAACGGTCCAACACAATCAACCACCACATGTTCAAATGGTTCACCTATAACAGGTATTGGACAAAGAGGAGCAGGAGGAATAACCTGATTTGGTTTTCCTGTTATCTGACATGTGTGGCATGTTCGACAGAACCGAGCCACATCTTGTTTTAAACCTGGCCAAAAGAAATGTCGAAGGACCCGATCATAAGTCTTGGTGATTCCTAAATGACCGGACCACTGGTGATCATGAGCAAGGGATAGCACATTTTGTCGAAAGGCTGTAGGAACCACTATTTGGTAAACAGCATTCCAATCTCCGTCCGCGTCAACATGGGATGTCCATTTACGCATGAGGAGATTACCATCAATGAAGTAAGCCACGTTCTTCTTCTTTACCTCTTCCAATGAGACAACACTAGAAAAACATTTAGCAAGCCTCTTGTCAACCTTCTGGTTAGCAATCAGCTGCTCACGAGTGACTGGTAACTGTATTGCCTCAGCAATAAGTTCACTATCCTTCAATTCTTCCCTGGGCTGTTTGTCAGAGGGCAACAGCTTCCCAGAGGTAGCACACAACCCATCCTCTTGATCAAACTCTTTGAACAAAACAGTGTTAAACAAATCTATCACGTCACTCCATTTGTTGTGCCTGAGCACGAGTGACAGCACAAGCGGGGAACACATGTGGATAATTCTGTGCCAGCTCATTGGAGAGAGAGTGGTCACTTTTATCCATTACTTCCAATACGGGTACTACCTTTCCTCCGGCAATATCGTTACCCATTATAAAGGTCACACCTTTTACTGGCAACATAGGACGTACCCCCACTCTGAAGATTCCACTGATTAACTCAGAGTGTACATTCACAAAGTGCAATGGCACTGGGACAAAACCCATTTCAATACCCTGAACTAACACACTGGAACCACAGTATGTATCGTCGGATAAGGGCAACACATCAGACAATATAAACGATCGCGCCGCACCAGTATCTCTAAGGATTTTAACCGGACGCTGAGACGCTTCGTCATTCGTTAGGGACACAAACCCCTCGAAAATGAACGGTTCATAACTGCGGTCGTGGACTGGAACTTTCAAACTACATTTACCCTGAGGTACCTGTTTCGTTTCAGACCTCACAACCATTTAATTAGCCCAACACCTGTTGGCGGCTTGGCACGAAGAGGCATCCCTTGTTTACGTTTTAGCAGGAAGCAATCATTAATCATGTGTCCCACCTTATGACAATAGAAACAGGGACGCTCATTTTTCTGGCGTGATTGATGTACTACTTGCCGAGTAGGGCTAAAAGTAGGCAATTCAGTGGCTCTACTCTCAGTATGAGCCGTAAACACGCTCTTGTGCGTCAACACAAACTCGTCTGCCAACACAGACGCTTCTGACAAAGAGGATACTTTCTGTTCATTTAGGTACACTACAATGCGTCGGGTAAGCAATTTTTAAACTCTTCCAACAAGATTAACTCCCGGAGAGAGTTGAAATCAGTTACCTTACTAGCAGCATGCCATTTATCAAACAGATTTCGCCTTATCTCTAGCAAATTCCACATAAGTTTTACCAGCAGACTTTCTATGAGATCTAAATCTCTGTCGGTATGCCTCAGGCACAAGCTCATAGGCGCGAAGAACAGTAGCTTTGACCACTTCATAATTCAGACTGTCTTCAAGAGGTAGCGCTGACAAAACCTCTTGGGCTTTACCAGTCAGTTTACACTGCAGTAACAGGCACCATACCTCCGCAGGCCATTTCAATGCTACTGCTATGCGTTCAAAAACACAAAAATAGGAGTCAACCTCTGACTCCCTGAACAAAGGTACTAAGGCAATCTGCCTACTAATGTCAAAAGTGTTTGAAGACACAGCTGGTGAGGACGTCTCACTAGCAGGCACAGCAGGAATGGAGGCTAGCCTCGCTGTCTCTGCCTCCAGTTCCATCAGGCGCATTTTGAACTCCAATTGCCGCTGTTCTCTTTCTGCCTCAATTTTACACATCTCCAACTGGCGCTGTTCTCTTTCTTTTCACACTGCCGCTGTTCTCTTTCTGCCTCAATTTTACACATTTCCAACTGGAGAGTGTCTCGCCTAATTTGGGCCCTCTCTTCCGCCTCCAGTTGGAGTTGTATCGAACGGACATCCCCCAGCGCCTCACCGTGGGGTGACAGTGGGGAGAGTGGATCAAAACGGGGCAAAGTGGCTGGAACTTTAGCCTCGCCCTCGGTCTCAGACACCGTCGGGCTTATAGGAGAAGCAACATCCCTACAGGGGTAGTAGGCTCAGGCAGCGGTAACACAAGCACCTGCTCTTCCAACAAAACATCTAGCACCAGCTGTTTAACCTCAGCTTTTACTAAACTCTGCGACACAGAATAATGGTCAGCCAAGGTCAGTAAATCAACTCGACGACATTTGTCAAAAACTTCCCACGTAGGGTTATCCAAAAATGATTTTAAATCAAAAGTAGCCATTTTGAACTACCTCCCAAACACAAGAGCCAAGAAATAGCAAACACTAATGCTACATCAGCTATGAAGCTCAACACTGAACTAACCCACCACAATAATTTGCACAAGTGGCATGGGTGTCAGTAAAGACATATCCCGGATGAGCCCCCACTTATGTTACGAATCCCTTTTACCCCGTGGTCTAGGGGGAATGGAATAGAGACCCGCAACATATCTTGTGCAAATTACTATGGTGAAAAGGGAACAGTGAGAACAAAAACACAGACAACTTAAATCTACCGTCAAACACAAAAGGTTTATTTTAAACACACGGTAAAGTGGTTTGGGGAAAAGGGGCTGAGCTGGACCCAAGGAAAGAAATAATATATATTCAAAAACCCCTAAGCTAATCTACCTGCGTCACGAACAGCTAGCTAACTAAGTAAATACAGTGGGTGGTCCGCCCAGTTCTAACTAATGTATTTAACACAGGGTTTCCTACGGGTAATGTATGCCCAAGGGCGACTTGTCTGGTTATCCCCTTTTCCACCCACAAACAAACAGTAATACAACACAACTATACAAACTCACAGTACATACTCACAGTTAATGTGAGATGTTGGCACCTACACAAAAGCGATAGCGCACACAACCAAACCAACATCAACTAGGCTTCACCCAGATACTACACCGAGCTAAAGCTCTGTAGCTACAAAATAAGCCAACTACTAAACAACAATAGAGAGCAATGCATACACAAAAGTCAGTTACAAAGCAAGAGTGCTACATACCAAAAACAAGCTAGAGAGAGATAACTGACTGGGGTTTTAAACCAAGGGAAAGGGGATGTGATTGGGTAAGGGAAAAGGAGCAGGTGTGTCTTCTGATTGGGACTGATTGGGGATTGATGACGGCTGATGAGTGACACCTGTGAGTAGGGCAGAAGGAGAGAAAACAAACACACAGGATACCTGTATCCGTAACAACCCCTAAGATAATGCTGATCCTCTCACTACACTTTAAAATCCTACTGAGTAGGTGTTACATTATTTACTGGTGTAAGGGCATGTGCATGTTTCCTCTGCTGAAAGGGATGGAGCAAAACTCTGCTGCTTTTTGTCTGGGAGGATTACGGTATACCACTCTGTCTGGCTCTCTCCCTGTGGAGGGAGGAGAGAAGGATGCAGAGAGAGAGGAGAGAAGGCAGAGATTACTGCAGATCCACATGTTCTTCCCTCCCATTCCCAGCCCCCTCTCCACTGAGGTAGAAGTATTATAATTTCCTTTCCTTGCTCCACTCCTCTATCTCTTGCTGGAATACTATATCCATTCTTCCTCTTCATTAACACCAATCTATCTCCTTAATGCTGAGTGCCAAGCAGAGATTCATTGGATCCCAGTTTTACAGTCTTTGGTATGACTCGAACTCCCAACCTTCCAATCTCAGGGTGAACACTAACCACAAGCCCACAGAGTTGGTACAGATCCTGGTAAGAGACAGTATAAATAAAATGCCACCAATCAAACTCTAACCCGTGGCTTTGTCTGGCTGAACCTGAATCAGTGTGGGAGGTGAAACGGAGAAAGCGTCGCTCCCGAATGAGGGGGAGATTGGAGACCAGCAGTCGGGGAGGTCGGGGGCGGGCCAGAGGAGGAGAGCAGCAGGTCTGAATGGAGAAAGGCTCCGCTGGCTCGATGGAGGGACAAATTCACCCAAAACCTGCTGATTGCTGGCCTGCTGCTGGAAAAGGTAACATATGATGTACACTTCTAGATTCCCTAGCTCAACAAGTGGTTAGATCTAGTGTTCCTACTTTCCCAATAACATTGTATTTGCATGTTACCCGTAGAGAGGACAATTGTTCCTTAATGCTAACGCTCTGACAGTTCTACTGGTCAGTATAATAATGCTTATATGTCGCATACTGTACTAAATAATTCATACTTTTGTGACTGTTCTGTAATGATTTTTTGGCATTAGGAGGAGACAGAGAGCGAGAAAAAATCCATCCATTATCTGAAACTTAGCGCCCCCTGGGATGTGTTGGTTTATTACGCAGAGGAGCTCATTCTAAGAGCGCCCTTACAGGTCAGTGCTAGTACTACACTTTGCAGTAGTGCCAATTACAGTAGTATAGAATACGGTAATCCCAATACTGTGGTGTGTCATGAAGAACATTGTTTTTGTGTCTCAGGCCCAACCAAACCCAGACTCCAACACGTCTGACCGGATCCTTTGGAAGCTATGCATTCCCAACATCAGTAGGCCACTGGACTGCAAGTCAAAGATGGAGAAGTGAGTCCCTAGATGGAGAAGTGGGGCTCCCGAGTGGCGCAGCAGTCTAAGGCATTGCATCTCAGTGCTAGAGGAGTCACTACAGACACCCTGGTTTGAATCCAGGCTTTATCACAACTGGCCGTGATTGGGAATCCCATAGGGCGGCTCTCGTTGCCTGGGTTTGGCCGGTGTAGGCCGTCATTGTAAATAAGAATTTGTTCTTTGCTGACTTGCTTAGTTAAATAAAGGTTAAATAAAATTAAAATAAATCCATCCCGGAAATATCGGTTTTGATTGAGGATCCTCAAACTTTAGTTGAGCCACATTGCGTGCTGATCCTCATAGAGCTGTCTGTTACTATATCTGTGTAAATGAGATATGTCACTTTTCAGGTTCCTTGGCTTTGAGGACTATGACACCTACTTCACTAACACACAGAGACACCGTATAGTGAGTGCATCCATTGACTTTTTTTATATCTTTACCCTGTGTTGTGTAACGATGGACGTACCCCAGATATACACTGAGCATACAAAACATTAAGAACACCTTCCTAATATTAAGTTGCAACCCCCTTTTTTCCCTCAGAACAGCCTCAATTCATCGGGGCATGGACTCCACAAGGTGTTGAAAGCGTTCCACAGGGATGCTGGCCAGTGGTGGAAAAAGTACCCAATTGTCATACTTGAGTAAATGTAAAGATACCTTCATAGAAAATGACTCAAGTAAAAGTCACCCAGAAAAATACTACTTGAGTAAAAGTCTAAAAGTATTTGGTTTTAAATATACTTAAGTATCAAAAGTAAAAGTATAAATCATTTCAAATTTCTTATAGTAAGCAAATCGGACAGCACAATTTTCTTTTTTTCTTTTTTTATTTACGGATAGCCAGGGGCACACTACAACACACGTACATAATTTACGAACAAAGCATTTGTGTTTAGTGAGTCCTCCAGATCAGAGGCAGTAGGAATGACCAGGGATGTTCTCTTGGTAAGTGAGTGAGTTGGACCATTTTCCTGTCCTGCTAAGCATTCAAAATGTAACGGGTACTTTTGGGTGTCAGGGAAAATGTATGGAGTAAAAAGTTTTCTTTAGGAATGTAGTGAAGTAAAAGTAGTCAAAAGAGTACAGATACTTAAAGAAAATACTTAAGTTGTAATTTAAAGTATTTTTACTTAAGTACTTTACACCGCTGATGCTGGCCCATGTTGACTCCAATGCTTCCTTATCCCAGTCTGCTGTTCCCACATTCCTCAAGAGGGCCACCATTGTTCTCCTGTTCCCAAGAAAGCTAAGGTAACTGAGCTAAATGACTATTGCCTCGTAGCACTCACTTCCGTCATCATGAAGTGCTTTGAGAGACTAGTCAAGGATCATATCACCTCCATCCTACCAGACATCCTAGACCCATTCCAATTTGCTTACCGTCCCAATAGGTCCACAGACGAGGCAATCGCAATCACACTGCACACTGCCCTAACCCATCTGGACAAGAGGAATACCTATGTAAGAATGCTGTTCATCGACTACAGCTCAGCATGTAACACCATAGTACCCTCCAAACTCGTCATTAAGCTCGAGATCCTAGGTCTCGACCCAACCCTGTGCAACTGGGTCCTAGTCTTCCTGACGGGCCGGCCCCAGGTGGTGAGGGTAGGAAACAACATCTCCACCCCGCTGATCCTCAACACTGGGGCCCCACAAGGGTGCTTTATCAGCCCTCTACTGTAATCCCTGTTCACCCATGACTGCGTGGCCAAGCACGCCTCCAACTCAATCATCAAGTTTGCTGACGACACTACAGTGGTAGGCTTGATTACCAACAACGACAAGACGGCCTACAGGGAGGAGGTGAGGGCCCTCAGAGTGTGCTGTCAGGAAAATAACCTCTCACTCAACGTCAACAAAACTAAGGAGATGATCGTGGACTTCAGGAAACAGCAGGGGGAGCACCCCCCTATCCACATCGATGGGACAGTAGTGGAGAAGGTGAAAGGTTTTAAGTTCCTTGGCGTACACATCACGGACAAACTGAAATGGTCCACCCACACAGACAGCATGGCGAAGAAGGCGCAATAGCGCCTCTTCAACCTCAGGAGGCTGAAGAAATTCGTCTTCACCAAAAACACTCACAAACTTCTACAGATGCACAATCGAGAGCATCCTGTCGGGCTGTTTTACCGCCTGGTACGGCAACTGCTCCCCCCACAACCGTAAGGCTCTCCAGAGGGTAGTGAGGACTGCACAACGCATCACCGGGGGTAAACTACCTGCCCTCCAGGACACCTACACCACCCGATGTCACAGGAAGGCCAAAAAGATCATCAAGGACAACAACCACCAGAGCCACTGCCTGTTCACCCCGTTATCATCCAGAAGGCGAGGTCAGTACAGGTGCATCAAAGCTGGGACCGAGAGACTGAAAAACAGCTTCTATCTCAAGGCCATCAGACTGCTAAACAGCCATCACTAACATTGAGTGGCTGCTGCCAACATACTGACTTAAATCTCTAGCCACTTTAAATAATAGAAAATTGGATGTAACAAATGTATCACTAGCCACTTTAAACAATTTTGTATATAATGTTTACATATCCAACATTACTCATATCAAATGTATACACTGTATTCTATACCATCTACTGAATCTTGCCTATGTCGTTCGGCCATTGACTCAAATCTCTAGCCACTTTAATAATTAAAAAGTGGATGTAATAAATGTATCACTAGCCACTTTAAATGATGCCATTTATATAATGTTTACATATCCTACATTACTCATCTCATATGTATATACTGTACTCTATACCATCTACTGCATCTTGCCTATGCTGGTCAGCCATACATATATTTATATGTACATACTCGTATTCATTCCTTTACACTTGTGTGTATAAGGTAGTTGTTGTGAAATTGTTAGATTACTTGTTAGATACTACTGCATGGTCGGAACTAGAAGCACAAGCATTTCGCTACACTTGCATTAACATCTGCTAACCATGTGTATGTGACAAATAAAATTTGATTTGATTTACTACCATACCCTGTTCAAAGGCACTTAAACCATTTGTCTTGCCCATTCACCCTCTGAATGGCACGCATACACAATCCATGTCTTAAAAATCTTTCTTTAATCTGTCTCCTCCCCTTCATCTACATTCTACACTGATTGAAGTGGATTTAACAAGTGACCTCAATTAGGGATCATAGTTTTCACTTTGTCAGTCTATGCCATGGAAAGCAGGTGTTCTTAATGTTTTATGTACTCAGTGTAGGTGGACATATATAGGCCTACCTACAGTGCCTTCAGAAAGTATTCAGACACCTTGACTTTTTCCATATCTTGTTAGTCTTATTCTAAAATGGATAAAAAAATAAATAAAATTCTCTCATCAATCTACACACAATACCCCATAAGGACAAAGCGAAAACAGGTTTTTTGAAAATTTTGCAAACTCAGTACTTTGTTGAAGCACCTTTGGCACCTTACAGCCTCAAGTCTTCTTGTGTGTGACGCTACAAGCTTGGCGCACCTGTATTTGGGGAGTTTCTCCCATTCTTTTCAGATCCTCTCAAGCTCTGTTTGGTTGGATGGGAAGCATCGCTGCACAGCTATTTTCAGGTCTCTCCAGAGATGTTAGATCAGGTTCAAGTCCAGGCTCTGGCTGGGCCACTCAATGACATTCAGAGACCTGTCCCGAAGCCACTCCTGCATTGTCTTGCCTGTGTGCTTAGGGTTGTTGTCCTTTTGGAAGGTGAACCTTCTTCCTAGTCTCAGGTTCTGAGCGCTCTTGTAACGATGTGCGCTGAGAGTCGGGAAACAAGTTCAGGGAGTGAGTGTTTTAATAAATTAACACAACATAGAACAAAATAAGGAACACGAACAACACACAGACATGACACAGGAACAGAAACAATAACACCTGGGGAAGGAACCAAAGGGAGTGACATATATAGGGAAGGTAAGCAGGGAAGTGATGGAGTCCAGGTGAGTCTGATGACGCGCAGGTGCGAGTAACGATGGTGACAGGTGTGCGCCATAACGAGTAGCCTGGTGACCTAGAGAACGGAGAGGGAGCACAAGTAACGGCTCATCAAGGATCTCTCTATACTTTGCTCTGTTCATCGTTCCATTGATCCTGACTAGTCTCCCAGTCCCTGCCACTGAAAAACCTCCCCACAGCATGATAATGCCAACACCATGCTTCACCATAGGGATGGTGGGTGCCAGGTTTCCTCCAGACGTGATGGTTGGCATTCAGGTCAAAGAGTTCAATCTGGGTTTCATCAGAACAGAGAATCTTGTTTCTCCTGGTCTGAGAGTCCTTTAAGTGCCTTTTAGCAAACTCCAAGCGGGCTGTCATGTGGCTTTTACTGACAAGTGGCTTCCGTCTGGCCACTCTATCATAAAGGCCTGATTGGTGGAGTGCTGCAGAGATGGTTGTCCTTCTAGAAGGTTCTCCCATCTCCACAGAAAAACTTTGGAACTCTGTCAGATTGACCAATCAGGTTCTTGGTCACCATCCCTGACCAAGGCCCTTTAGGGAGAGTCTTGGTGGTTCCAAACTTCTTCCATTTAAGCCACTGCATTGTTTTTGGTACCCTTCCCAAGATCTGTGCCTCAACACAATCGTGTCTCTGAGCTTTACGGACATTTCCTTCGACTTCATGGCTTGGTTTTTGCTCTGACATGTGCTGTCAACTGTGGGACCTTACATAGACAGGTGTGTGCCTTTCCAAATCATGTCCAATCAATTTAGTTTACCACAGGTGGACTCCAATCAAATTGTAGAAACATCTCAAGGATGATCAATGGAAACAGGATGCACCTGAGCTCAATTTCGAGTCTCATAGCAAAGGGTCTGAATACCTATGTAAGTAAGGTATTCCTGTTTTTAATTTTTAATACATTTGCAAAAAAATTACGGATTTTTCTTTGTCATTATGGGCTATTGTGTTTAGATTGATTGGTACATTTTTAGAATAAGGCTTTAACGTAACATAATGTGGAAAAAGTCAAGGGGTTCGAATGCACTGTATATGTGGTCATTCTTATATGGCCAACTGGCTTTCCATGGCAGGGGTATGAGCTTCTGGCCAGTACGGTGTATGGCAAGAGTGTGCGTAGCACCACTGCTCAACGAGGGTGGTGGGGACCTTTGTCTTTGTGTCAGGAGTCATGTCCATGGGCACCAACACTCCTGAGTGAGTCCTGAAACTCCATCACTTACAATGCTTTTCAAACACATTCATTTCTTTGGCTGTAATCAAGGTTCATGGTTTGAAAACTGTACAGTATAGAGCTCTTATTATAAATATCTTTACTACAAATCGAGACAAAAAGATGTCTCAAAGGGGTGTTATTACAGTATAAAAAAGGTAAACAAACATTTAGGAAATATATTACACATGATACATATCCGAGAGAGAGAGTGTGTAGCATTCATTTTATCCAAAGCAACTTAAAGTAATGTGTGCATACATTTTAGGTATGGGCGATCCCAGGAATCGAACCCACTACCCTGGCGTTTTAAACGACATGCTCTTCTAACTGAGCTACCATGTCTTGTCAATGTTCCCTGTGTCTCCAATGTGTTTCCATGGCAACTGCTGACCATTGTTTTTTCAGTAATCTCTGTTACCCAATCGTTAAATGTGTGCAAAACATTGTCACTTGTTTTCTCGACGTTTGTTTACACTCAGAATCTGTCCACGAGAGAATACTTTCTCGGCACCAGTGTTTGATGGCTTGGTGGGGTCGATTTACCAGGCCATAAAGATAAGGAGTCTAAAGATCCAATAACAGAGAGAAGGAAGAAAAGCATTGCGTCTCTTACAGGCCCAAAGACATTAGTGTAACTCTTCATGTTCATTGTGGATTAGTAATATCAATCACTGTACTGTATAAAAGCCAGAGAGCCTCTGGTGATGTACTCTGTAGCAAGAAATCAAGGCATAATAATAATTCAAATGTGTCTGAAATCGCACTCATCTGTAGCAGTGGGAACAGCTACCTGATGTTTCCTCTTTGTAAGACCTGCAAGCCCTGGAACATGTCTGATATCTGCCCCATGGCTAAGGTACTGTACTGTTTATGTTTAGACCTAGGTCTCCTTTATGATTGTGCCCTTTAAATGCCCAAACTATAACTATATATAAAACATCAAATCACCCAGAAAAACAGTTACATTCCTCCACAAATAAGTCCCCAATCAATACTTTAAATTGCCCAAGCGGCACCAAAACATCAAGATGAAATGCATTTAGAATTTTTGTTCCAGATATACGGTGCATTAAAACTAGAAGCAGATTTACCTAGCTCGGTGGAGACCCTAGGAACCTCAAGAGTTAACCAATCCTGTGAATGGGTTACGCAACTCAGGATTCTATACTTCAACAACAAAGTTAGATAAGATGGAATTTATGAAGTAGGGCCTAGTAAACAAAATGGAGTAATGTAGAGATCTATGGATCTGTAGCGAAGTCAGGACAACCTTTTGATACAGGATGTAGTGATGAGGATCAAAACTGTTACCTATCAACAAAACAAAGGGCACTATGGTAGATGGCATCCAAAAGTTTAAGCAGCTGCACTTTAATAAATAATATCACCATAATCAAGAAATGATAGGAAGGTTGACTGAATAATCTGCTTCCTACTGCTTAGAGAAAGGCACAATCTGTTTCTGTAGAAAAATAACAACTTTAAATCTAACCAGCTCATCTATGTTTTATATACGTCAAATCCATATAAATCCAAATGCCTATAGTATTTATATGCGAAAACACGTTCGATTGGAGAACCATCTAATGACTAGTAGTAATGTAGTCTTTAACATTCTTACGAGAGTTTGAAAACAACATGTATTTTGTTTTGCCTGTATTAAGCACACATTTTAAATCAAAAAGGGTTTCCTGCATAGCTATAAAATCTGACTGTGTAATGCCAGAGACGAGAAGCAGGTACGGGGAGTCAACATTTAATAACGAACAGACATGAAACAAGACAGGCACAGCGTCAGCACACAGGCAAAACAACGATATTCGCCAGTCAATGCAGCAGCGGGGAACAGCGATGGGGAACTGACAAAATATAGAGGAGGTAATAAACAGGTGATTTAGTCCAGGTGAGTCCAATAATACGCTGATGCACGTGACGTGGAAAGGCAGGTGTGCGAA
Source organism: Brachymystax lenok tsinlingensis (assembly GCA_030435695.1). Lineage (NCBI taxonomy): Eukaryota > Metazoa > Chordata > Actinopteri > Salmoniformes > Salmonidae > Brachymystax > Brachymystax lenok. Next base: position 19,608,228 of record CM059803.1, on the reverse strand, counting down.
ATGATGGTGGCAGGAGCGCGTAATGCTGGGGAGCCTGGCGCCCTCGAGCGGGAGCAGGCGTGACAGACTGTAGTTTTGACACATCCCGATCAACAGTTGGAGCAATAGCATACATAATAGTATCATCTGCATATAGATTAAGTTTACAATTTTTAACAAATTGACCAATGGTGTTTAAATAGTGAAGATAGTGTACCACGTTTTGGGACCTACTATCATTGTGAATAGGCCTAAAAGTTCTTACAAAGATAGATCCCGCTCAAATAAAATGCCTCAATGATTGCATTCTTTCTGTAATGAGGCCAACTAATTTGTTGTGGCAGAGAGGAGGAAGTAGAACCCATCAGGAATTTGACAGTTTTCCAGAATTTAGCAGTGTTCCCATTACAATCCGAAAGACCGGTTACATAATCAGATTTAGACTTTTTGATTTGTTTTACACAATGATTCCTCAGTTCCTTAAAGCATGCCAGTCCAGGCCTAAGCTTGTGTTCCTGACCTTGACCCAAGCATCATCTCTTTTATGAATGACTTCTGATAATTCCGAAGTGTACCAGTCATTCGATCTACCTTTAACCCTTCATTTTTTGAAGGGAGTATGATTATCCAAAAATAGTATTGAAGACATCTGCAAAAAGGCTCAAAGCTAAATCAGGTTCAGGGACAGCTGAAATACAATCAGGGTCACTAAAATAAAGATCATGTAAAAAAGCCTGTTCACTGAAGTTTTTAAAGTTCCCCTTTGTGATGTCACAAGGCTTCATTTTTTTGTATTCTCACATCTCTAACACAAACAACTGGGCAATAATCACTAATGTCTTGGGCGAAGACACCAGTAGAAACATATTTCTCTGTTGTATTCGTTAGGATAAGATCAATCAGAGTTGACTTTGAAGGATCTTTAGGGTTGGGCCGTGTAGGCTTAGTCACCAGCTGGGTTAGGTTTAGATAATTACACATCGTTTAGATTGTCTGTCTGAAGCCTGAAAATCCAAATCATAATTTAGGTCACCCAGGATAATAACTTCTGATTTAATAAACTAGTTAACTCCTCGAGCGCATAAAGGTTAGCGGAGGGAGGATGGTAGACCCCTATAACAGTTAGATTTTTCCCCAGACAAAGGCTTAAATATAGCAGCAAAACAATTTGGGAAAGGGAAACGGTTTTCAGTATAGAGACAGCGAAATGTTTGTCATCTCTGAACACATTATAACACTCAATATAAAATATCAGAGTTCAGAATGTCCCCTGAGATCTAAGTTTCAGTCAATTCCAGAATGTCCGGATTCATCTGCATAGCCCAGATCTTGATGTAATCCAGTTTAGGAAGTAAGCTCCTAATGTTCAGATATATCATCCCAACCCAAACAAGCTACATTTAATAGAAAGTAACAAGGTATGAGTGACTGTCTGATGTGCTTATCTAAATCTTTTCAGAATACATACATTCACCTCTGTGCCAAATGTGTTGCTTTTATCACATTAATGAACAATCGTTATGGATATTTTAGCTTAGCCGTCCCACTACTAATGAATCCATAGATGGTGTAAGGTGCCGTCTCTGTGGTCACTAAAGATCCCATGGCACTTATTGTCAGAGCAGTGGAGGTTCTAGACCCTTTCAACTGGGGGGGCCAAGCTGGGGCCAGTTGTACTGTTAGAGGGGCCAGTTACATTAGACGTTATTGTTGTCATATCGTTTTCTTCACTTCATTGCAGGCATTAGTAGGCAAAAGACCATGTCCCTCTAGTAAATGTGTGGGTTTAATTAGTGTTCCACATTGCCACTGTCTAATAACGGATGTAAAAAAAGAACGATAGCAAAAATTAGTTATGCAAAAAGTATTTCATACTCCACATTTAGGGGGGCCACAAGGGGGTCCAACATTGTTGTCACAGGGGCACTGGCCCCCTGACCCCCCAGAACAGCCAGTGTGTCAGAGTAGGGGTGTTTTAACCCTGGTGTCCTGGCTAAATTCCCAATCTGACCCTCATACCATCATGGCCGCCTAATCATCCCCAGTTTTCAATTGGCTCATTCATCGGCCATACCCCTCCTCTGTAACTATTTCACAGGTCGTTGCTTTAAATTAGAATGTGTTCTCAGTCAACTTACCTAGTAAAATAAAACATGTAAATACATACATGTGGTGTGTCTGTGTTGGCAGGTGGGCTACCTGTTTGACCACCCTGGGACAGTCTTCTTCAGTGTGTTCATGTCGTTCTGGGCAGTCACCTTCCTGGAGTACTGGAAACGCAAGATGGCCACCCTGGCTCACCACTGGGACTGCATGGACTTCCAAAAGGAGGAGGTCTGGATTAGAGCCAATTCATTAAAGGACTTTCATTCATTTCAATTTCTATACTTTTGTAATTCTGTGATGTGTTACCGTATATACTGTAAAAACAGAGTTCAACTAAATTGAGCCTCATTTCAAATAACTGGTCACATACAGTATAATCCAGTTATGTAACAAGGCCACATTTTTATTCAATTTTACTCTAGTATAGTTCACAGATATGGAGACGACTGCTGTGCTTACATACAGTGGGGTCGAAATTATTGACACTTATGATAAAGATGAGCAATAATGACTGTATAAAATAATTAATTCAAATACTGAATTACAGTATATTATATGCTAAAAACATTTGGGAAATTAAATTATTTCAAACTAATACAATTGCTCAGAGAAAGATACTTTGTTTAACAGGTAATACTTTTTTTCTCAAAAAGGTAGGGGTCAAAATGATTGACACCCCTAAAGATGTGTATAGAACTAGTCAAAAGTTTAGGATTTGGTCCCATATTCCCAGCACGCAATGACTACAAAAAGCTTGTGACTCTCCAAACTTGTTGGATACATTTGCAGTTAGTTTTGGTTGTGTTTCAGATTATTTTGTGCTCAATAGAAATTAATGGTAAATTGTGTATTGTGTCATTTTGGAATAACTTTTATTGGAAATAAGAATGTGGATGGTACCATAATTATGTATCATCCTGAATACATTGTGAATAATGAAGGGTCAAAAAATCATACCCCCAAGAGATGAGGTATCTTCCTAGGTTCTGGCCTTTCTAGGGAGTTTTTTCCTGGCCACCGTGCTTCTACACCTGCATTGCTTGCTGTTTGGGGTTTTAGGCTGGGTTTCTGTACAGCACTTTGTGACATCAGCTGATGTAAGAAGGGCTTTATAAATACATTTGATTGATTGATTGAGAACCTCCCCTGTTATTGGTGATAGTGAGAGGTTAGCATGTTTTTGGGGTATGATCTTTGACCCTCTCTAACTTTCTCCCTCATCATTATTCCCAATTCATTCAGGATGATCCATAATCATGCTAGCATCCACATTAATGTAGAAGTGTTCATATTCTATTCTTATTTACAACAAAAGTGACTCCAAAATGGCACAAGATAATCTCAAACACAAACAAAACGTACTGCAAATGCATCCAACAGGTTTGGAGAGTCACATTGCATGCTAGGAATGTGGGACCAAATAAAACAATTGTGACTACTTTATAAGAATCTTTAAGGGTGTCTATAATTTTGACCCGTAAATCTTTTAGGAAAAAAAAGTATTGTTGAAAAAAATATTTCTCTGAGCAATTGTATTAGTATAAAATAATTGAATTTCAAAATACATTTGGAGCATACAATATAGCTTGGTATTTGAATTATTTATTTTATACAGTCATTATTGCTAATCTTTATCAAGGGTGTCAATAATTTCAGACCCCAATTTTTATGGTGCATGTCATGTTCTTGTATCTAGGAGCGTCCGCGGCCTGAGTTTGCGGCCATGGCTCCAGCTATGGAGCACAACCCAGTGACGGGAGTGAAAGAGCCCTACTTCCCAGAGAAGGACCGGCTGTCCCGCATTCTCACTGGCTCCATGGCCATCATCATCATGGCAAGACACTGAGTTTTACTCTCTTCGTGTCCTTTGCTCTGTGTTTATTGATGTGGCAGAGCACACCAGGGGTAGCCGGACCCCAGATCTGCCCCTGACATGACAATGACTAAAATCAAATAAAATAAAATGTTATTGGTCACATAGACATGGTTAGCAGATGTTAATGCGAGTGTAGCGAAATGCTTGTGCTTCTAGTTCTGACCGTGCAGTAATATCTAACAAGTAATCGGCATAGGCAAGATGCAGTAGATGGTATAGAGTACAGTATATACATATGAGATGGGTAATGTAGGATATGTAAACATTATATAAAATGGCATTGTTTAAGTGACTAGTGATACATTTGTTACATCCAATTATTAATTATTAAAGTGGCTAGAGATTGAGTCTGTATGTTGGCAGCAGCCACTCAATGTTAGTGATGGCTGTTTAACAGTCTGAGGGCCTTGAGGTAGAAGCTGTTTTTCAGTCTCTCGGTCCCAGCTTTGATGCACCTGTACTGACCTCGCCTTCTGGATGATAGCGGGGTGAACAGGCAGTGGCTCTGGTGGTTGTTGTCCTTGATGATCTTTTTGGCCTTCCTGTGACATCGAGTGGTGTAGGTGTCCTGGAGGGCTGGTAGTTTTCCCCCGGTGATGCGTTGTGCAGACCTCACTACCCTCTGGAGAGCCTTACGGTTGTGGGCAGAGCAGTTGCCGTACCAGGCGGTGATACAGCCCGACAGGGTGCTCCCGATTGTGCATCTGTAAAAGTTTATGAGTGTTTTTGGTGACAAGCCAAAGAAAAAAGAAGCGCTGTTGCGCCTTTTTCACCACGCTGTCTGTGTGGGTGGACCATTTCCACCTTCTCCACTACTGTCCCATCTATGTGGATAGGGGGGTGCTACCTCTGCTCCCTCTGCTGTTGCCTGAAGTCCCCAATCATCTCCTTAGTTTTGTTGACGTTGAGTGTGAGGTTATTTTCCTGACATCACCTCACCTCCTCCCTGTAGGCAGTCTCGTCGTTGTTGTTAATCAAACCTACCACTGTAGTGTCGTCTGCAAACTTGATGATTGAGTTGGAAGCGTGCATGGCCACGCAGTCATGGGTGAACAGGGAGTACAGGAGAGGGCTGAGAACGTACCCTTGTGGGCCCCCAGTGTTGAGAATCAGCGAAGTGGAGATGTTGTTTCCTACCCTCACCACCTGGGGGCAGCCCGTCAGAAAGTCCAGGACCCAGTTGCACGGGGCGGGGGTCGAGACCCAGGGTCTCGAGCTTAATGACGAGTTTGGAGGGTACTGTGGTGTTGTATGCTGAGCTATAATCGATGAACAGCATTCTTACATAGGTACAGTGGGGCAAAAAAGTATTTAGTCAGCCACCAATTGTGCAAGTTCTCCAACTTAAAAAAGATGAGAGAGGCCTGTAATTTTCATCATAGGTACACCTCAACTATGACAGACAAAGTGAGGAAAAAAAATCCAGAAAATCACATTGTAGGATTTTTAATGAATTTATTTGCAAATTATGGTGGAAAATAAGTATTTGGTCGCAAGATTTCTGGCTCTCACAGACCTGTAACTTCTTCTTTAAGAGGCTCCTCTGTCCTCCACTCGTTACCTGTATTAATGGCACCTGTTTGAACTTGTTATCAGTATAAAAGACACCTGTCCACAACCTCAAACAGTCACTCAGCTTACCTATTGCAGATTCAGTCTTCCCAACCTGGTGCAGGTCTACAATTTTGTTTCTGGTGTCCTTTGACAGCTCTTTGGTCTTGGCCATAGTGGAGTTTGGAGTGTGACTGTTTGAGGTTGTGGACAGGTGTCTTTTATACTGATAACAAGTTCAAACAGGTGCCATTAATACAGGTAACGAGTGGAGGACAGAGGAGCCTCTTAAAGAAGAAGTTACAGGTCTGTGAGAGCCAGAAATCTTGCTTGTTTGTATGTGACCAAATACTTATTTTCCACCATAATTTGCAAATAAATTCATTAAAAATCCTACAATGTGATTTTCTGGATTTTTTTTCCTCCTTTTGTCTGTCATAGTTGAAGTGTACCTATGATGAAAATTACAGGCCTCTTTCATCTTTTTAAGTGAGAGAACTTGCACAATTGGTGGCTGACTAAATACTTTTTTGCCCCACTGTATTCCTCTTGTCCAGCTGGGTTAGGGCATTGTGCAGTGTGATTACGGCCGTGTCAGTGGCAATGTATTGTCCTCAAAGCGAGCAAAGAAGTTGTTTAGTTGGTCTGGAAGCAAGACATCGGTGTCCGCGACGGGGCTGGTTTTCTTTTTGTAGTCCGTGATTGACTGTAGACCCTGCCACATATGTCTCGTGTCTGAACTGTTGAATTGCGACTCAACTTTGTCTCTATACTGACGCTTAGCTTGTTTGAATGCCTTGCGGAGGAAATAGCTACACTGTTTGTATTCTGTCATGTTTCCCGGTTGCCTTGCCATGATTAAAAGCAGTGGTTCGCGCTTTCAGTTTTGCACGAATGCTGCCATCAATCCACGGTTTCTGGTTGGGGAAGGTTTTAATAGTCACCGTGGGTACCACATCACCGATGCACTTGCTAATAAACTCGCTCACCAAATCAGCGTATACATCAATGTTATTGTCCAATGCTATCCGGAACATATCCCAGTCCACGTGATCGAAGCAATCTTGAAGCTTGGAATCAGATTGGTCGGACCAGCATTGAACACACCTGAGCACGGGCATTTCCTGTTTTAGTTTCTGTCTATATGCTAGGAGCAACAAAATGGAGTCGTGGTCAGATTTCCCGTACGGAGGGCGAGGGAGGGCTTTGTATGCGTTGCGGAAATTAGAGTAGCATTGATCCAGAGTTTTACCAGCCCGGGTCGCGCATTCGATATGCTAATGCAATTTAGGGAGCCTTGTTTTCAGATTAGCCTTGTTAAAATCCCCAGCTACAATAAATGCAGCCTCAGGATATGTGGTTTCCAGTTTACATAGAGTCCAATGAAGTTCTTTCAGAGCCGTCGAGGTGGCTGCTTAGGGGGGATATACACGGCTGTGATATAATCGAAGAGAATTCTCTTGGTAGATAATGCGGACTGCATTTGATCGTAAGGAATTCTAGGTCAGGTAAACAAAAGGACTGAGTTCCTGTATGTTCTTATGATCACACCACAACTCGTTAATCAAAAGGCATACACCCCCACCAAAGGAGTTGGTATGATGGCACAAACAGATCTTGAACAGTTATTCATTATCATGTGACCTGACCAGTTAACATTCAAAACCGTCCTTAATGCAGAAAGCCCGAAGTTGTTCCTGGCCAGGCCACACGGTCAGGGAAAACGTTGCACCCTAGTGATACAGAAAGGATGCCATTTTAGTATACTGTATTTGAATGTGGATAAGGTGTTGTCGTTGGACTAATGTTAATCATATTCACCTCACTCCTCTTTCCTCTGTCTACCCTTGTCTGTCCCCAGTTGTGTGTGGTGATGATCTTCCTGGTGACTGTGATCATGTACAGTGGGATAGTGAGTGTGATGATGCACCGCACAGGCAGCGTTGTGCTGCACACTCAGGTACAGTACAATACACTCTGCTCTGATGAATACGTTAGCTCAGATTGATACATTAGCTCCAATTTGCTGTGTGTGCGCATCTGTGTGTGTTCCCTCAGGCAGGGAACATTGCCAATATCTCCAGCAGTTTAGTGAATCTGGCCCTGATTCTGCTGATGGGGCAGGTTTATACTACGTTGGCACTGCAGCTCACTAAATGGTGTAAGAACACAGACCTCAGCCACCTCCCCGTCTGCCTCAGCCAATACACTACCAATCAATACATCTACCTACAGGGAAATCTACTTCCTTGGGTTTTGATTAAGTGTCTGCGTCTATCCCAGTGGCCTCAAAGAGAAAACATTGTCTATCAAATATGTGTGAAGACTATTTAAACACTTAGCAGTATATTGAAAGTGAAGTTGTATTGTCCAAGATTCAAATGCCATTACAGTACAGCAGACACATTTTGTTCAATTTTGTGCATTCCATGTATAATCTTACCCTCAAAGGTTTTTACCTTTCTCTCATGAATTAAGATTTGTTTAAAGATTTTTAACGGATTGATTTGATTGTTTTTGGATATTTGTGCAGAGATGCACAGAACACAGACCCAGTACAAAGACACGTTTACCTTCAAGGTGTTTGTGTTCCAGTTTGTCAACTTCTACTCCTTCTATGTGGCATTCTTCAAGGGAAGGTGAGAATGGAAGGTACTGTTTGTTATTGGATGATGCTACTGGTATCTGGCTGGTTTTACACTCCTGAAATAGACCAACCATTTGTATCTATTCCAATGGCAGATTTGTGGGTTATCCTGGACACTATGGAACCTTGCTTGGTATGAGCAATTAAGATGGAAGTTTTCAGAAATGACAACCCATACTTGCATACACAGAACACATACAGACCTTTTCACATTACCAGAATATTTATGTTGGGTGGATTTATTTTTGTCTCTCTACTTTGTGGGTGTGTGTTTCAGTGTGGTCCAGGGGGTTGTCTCATTGAACTGACTGAGCAGCTCTTCATCATCATGGTGGGGAAACAGCTCATCAGTAATGTTCAGGAGTTTGTCATCCCGTAGGTTTCCTCCCTGACTCCTACTATTAACTTGAGGGCAAATCCTAGTTTCCACTTAGGTCGAATTTTCACTTATCCTACCATTGACATCATTGGATTGCTAAGTGAAATTAGACTGAAGTGTAGGATTCACCCTCACTGATTCTGTCATCCTTTATCTCACTCCTTTGGCATGAGTGTAAATAGCCTGGTAGCATGATCTGCTTTGCTTTAGCCAACCCTTCTGTTGTTCATATAGCATGGCAATGAAGAGTGGGCTTAAGGACATATACATTTGTCTTGTAGTCTTTGCCTCTGACTTTGTTTCCTTGTGTGAGAGTCTGCACGGTCTCTGTATAGTGATAAGTACTCTGTGTGGGTGGTACAATGTGGCTTTAGTATACTATACTGCAGTATTGTCCCAGCCAGCGAAGGAGCTATAGTAGTTGTGCTGTAGGTGCCAAGTAATTCTCTCAGCTATAGTGGTTGTGCTGTCGGTGCTGAACAATGCTCTCAGCTATAGTGGTTGTGCTGTCGGTGCTGAACAATGCTCTCAGCTATAGTGTTGGTGCTGAACAATGCTCTCAGCTATAGTGGTGGTGCTGAACAATGCTCTCAGCTATAGTGGTGGTGCTGTAGGTGCTGAACAATGCTCTCAGCTATAGTGGTTGTGCTGTCGGTGCTGAACAATGCTCTCAGCTATAGTGGTGGTGCTGTCAGTGCTGAACAATACTCTCAGCTATAGTGGTGGTGCTGTCTGCTGTAGGTGCTGAGAAATCCATCTCAATTTGATTGTTTTTACACCCCTCTTCTCTCATTCTCTCCTCTCTCCTCTCCACCTGTCCTCGCTTCTCTTCCTGTCCTCCTATCCTCAGTAAAGTGAAGGCATGGCAACAGAAGAGGGCGCTGAATAAGGTGTGCGGAACGCAGGCATCCCAGGAGCCTCGGCGGTGGGAGGAGGACTATCAACAAGGGGAGTATGAGGGCCTGTTTGAGGACAACAATAATAACCACACTCTGAGGGTTAGCAGTAGGAGTCATTTTCCCATCCGAATAGATTACTTGTGGATTTGTATTTCTATTGCATACAAGACATTCAGTCTTTGAAGGCTAAAAGTGAAATTAAATACATAAAGTGTTATAAAAGTGATCAAATCCATCAAGCAAAAATGTGACCCCCTCCTAATTTCACCCTTCTCGGTAGGGTTGCTAACCTCTGACATTCTCCATCTGTCCCACAGTGCTCCAGTTTGGCTTCATCACCATCTTTGTGGCGGCGTTCCCCCTGGCGCCGCTCTTTGCCCTGCTCAACAACTGGGCCGAGATGCGCCTGGACGCCCACAAGTTTGTGTGCGAGTACAGGAGGCCCGTGACCGAGCGTGCCCAGAACATCAGCGTGTGGTTCAACATCCTGGAGGCCTTGTCGCACCTCTCCGTCATCATCAATGTGAGTCGCATAGTGATGACCTCATCACCCGTGTGCTGTATTTTTTTCAATTCCAAAATTGGTCTGGAAATATTTGCTCTGAAAACATCTGATAAACTTACATTTTGTAATGTCCTTTTAAGCAGTATATTGAAAGGATTATAATATTATTATGTAGTGTTTTTATAATTTGTGTTAATTTTAAATTACTGTACCATCTAAAATTATTTTGTATGTCAATCTACCCCTTTCAGGCTTTCTTGATTGCCTTCACATCAGATTTCTTACCGCAACTCCTCTACCAGTACAAGTTTGACAACAATCTGAAGGGATATGTTAATTTCACTCTGGCCTATGCTCCACCCAGCTACACCAGCCATCCCATGTGCAGGTAATAGTGATCATAAATACACACTGGAACATACTATAGTAGATACAGTATAGTATAGCTGTTGTATATACTTTAAGGCATAGTTCATTGAAATGTTTAAATATGTGATTCCATAGCTTGACAGCGGCCTATGGAAAAGGAGCGACTGCAATCCACACTTTAGTTTTGTTAGACTAGCCACTGCCAACAAATGCTTATATTAGGATGTTTATACCAAACCCCCATGCAAGTCAAACTCCCTTGTTTAGAATTCTTTACATTTCATCTCAGTCTTTCCAGTAGAGGGCAGAATTGGTGATGTTGACAATCCTGACCTGTTGTTGACAACCATGAATGTGTGTGCTCTGTGTTGCCTGTAGATATAAAGCCTTTAGGGACAACAATGGAAATTACACTCTGGTTTACTGGGAACTCCTGGCTGTCAGGTTAGGCTTCATCATCGCTTTCGAGGTATGCAAGGAACTGACTCTCTGTCTCTCTCTGTCTCTCTGTCATTGTTTGCTTTCTACTTGCTCCTCTATATAACCTGTGCCTTTTTCATTCTCTCCTTATATTGTGCCATGTCCAACTTTCTATTCATTACTTGTTCTGTCCTACCCCCTCATCTACTACCTGTGTATGTTATTTTGTACATGTGATAATTTGAAGCTTGCTAATCTTTGCCTCCCAGGCTTTCACATGATAATTTACTATTTTATATTTGATCACCTTTACTCTATTGATACTACTCTCCTCAGAATCCCTCTTCTTCCGCTGAGGTTTCTGTCTAGTTTCTGTCTTCTTTTCCATCCCTCTGTCTCGCTATCTATCTCTATCTATTTATCCTTCTTTACCTTCCTGTCACCCCCAATGTATGCTCTTTTCCCTCCATCCCTCTCTCCAGCATGTAGTGTTTTTCTTCCTGCGACCGATAGACTGGATGGAATGGATACTCCTGAGGTGCTGACCTGTTGCACCCTCGACAACCACTGTGATTATTATTATTTGACCCTGCTGGTCATCTATGAACATTTTAAAATCTTGGCCATGTTCTGTTATAATCTACACCCGGCACAGCCAGAAGAGGACTGGCCACCCCTCACAGCCTGGTTCCTCTCTAGGTTTCTTCCTAGGTTCTGGCCTTTTCTAGGGAGTTTTTCCTAACCACCGTGCTTTTACACCTGCATTGCTTGCTGTTTGGGGTTTTAGGCTGGGTTTCTGTACAGCACTCTGACATCAGCTGATGTAAGAAGGGCTTTATAAATACATTTGATTTGATGGTGCCGGACATCCCTGAGTCGCTGGAGCTGAAGAGTGAGCACTACTTGGCTAAGCAGGCCCTGGCTGACAACAAGGAGGCCCTGTTCGTGAGTCAGCGAGCCCCGGCCTCCAGCCCAGGTCAGTGGAACACGGCGATGCTGACACACCCTCACCACACACCCACTGCTTGCTGCAAAGAATCATTGTGGTGGTCAGGTCATTATTGCAAAAGAGAATGTGTTGTCGTTTGTCATGACTTATCTGGTTAAATAACATTGTGCCTAAGAACAGCCCTTAGCCATGGTATATTGGCCATATACCACACCATATACCAAACCATATACCAAACCATATACTACACCCCATCGTGACTTATTGCTTATTGTATAACACCCTTTTCCTCCTTCGGTTCAGTTTTATCCCTGTTATATTATATTAGTGGTTACTTATTAGCTAGGGCTCATGTTCATTTGAAACTACACACACATAAAGTAAGTCATTAAGGATATAAATTGGCACCCTATTCCCTATGAAGTGCACTACCTTTGGAAATGGCGCCCTTAGGGATCTGGTCAAAGTAGTGCCCTATATATGGAATAGGGTGCCATTTGGGACACAGTCAGTATCTCACTAGATCCAGTGTACATTTCCTGGAGTATTAAGGGCGGTGAAACCAGAGACAGACATGAATTTATTGATTCTAAAGCTGCTGTATAAGTAGTGCAAGCAGTGGTGTTAATAAGTTACCTATTACACTATTACAGAAACCAATTTGGTCTTCATGAATGAATTCCAGACTTTTTAGCCTTTTATAGACTTTATAGCCCACATACACACACACACACACACAAACACAAAACCCCCTGAGCCTTAACTCAATAACATTGCACTGCTCCAGTCCGCAGCAGCTAGGCTGTTTGCTCTGTGACTCATACTCAGTAAAAAAAAAGAACACATGCACGTGCACACACACAGTGTGAAAATCAATGACTAAAAACACATAATGTTTAAAGACTGGGATCACTACACCTGTCATAATATGGCAATAGAAATGCTAAAGTGTTCAAAGCCAGACCCATATAACCTTAACCTAAGTAATTGCATCCATAAGACTTTTCCCATGGCATGTGTAGCCTCTCTCTCTCTCGTCGCATCCCATCAGCACAAGACTGGTGCTTGCTTGCCCATTGTTTCTCGTTGTGGTCCTTTAAGTGGTGTGGTGGTGGGTGTGCATCCCCGTGTTCTGACCATGCCATTGTGGGAGTTTTGTTTCTTGTCGTGAACGTCCTGGATGGGGTAAGTAGAAATTCTCACTAGTGCAGTCTGTTAAGCTTCTAAGTAATATACACTGCTCAAAAAAATAAAGGGAACACTTAAACAACACAATGTAGCTCCAAGTCAATCACACTTCTGTGAAATCAAACTGTCCACTTAGGAAGCAACACTGATTGACAATAAATTTCACATGCTGTTGTGCAAATGGAATAGACAACAGGTGGAAATTATAGGCAATTAGCAAGACACCCCCAATAAAGGAGTGGTTCTGAAGGTGGTGACCACAGACCACTTCTCAGTTCCTATGCTTCCTGGCTGATGTTTTGGTCACTTTTGAATGCTGGCGGTGCTTTCACTCTAGTGGTAGCATGAGACGGAGTCTACAACCCACACAAGTGGCTCAGGTAGTGCAGCTCATCCAGGATGGCACATCAATGCGAGCTGTGGCAAGAAGGTTTGCTGTGTCTGTCAGCGTAGTGTCCAGAGCATGGAGGCGCTACCAGGAGACAGGCCAGTACATCAGGAGACGTGGAGGAGGCTGTAGGAGGGCAACAACCCAGCAGCAGGACCACTACCTCCGCCTTTGTGCAAGGAGGAGCACTGCCAGAGCCCTGCAAAATGACCTCCAGCAGGCCACAAATGTGCATGTGTCTGCTCAAACGGTCAGAAACAGACTCCATGAGGGTGGTATGAGGGCCCAACGTCCACAGGTGGGGGTTGTGCTTACAGCCCAACACCGTGCAGGACGTTTGGCATTTGCCAGAGAACACCCAAGATTGGCAAATTCGCCACTGGCGCCCTGTGCTCTTCACAGATGAAAGCAGGTTCACACTGAGCACGTGACAGACGTGACAGAGTCTGGAGACGCCGTGGAGAACGTTCTGCTGCCTGCAACATCCTCCAGCATGACCGGTTTGGCGGTGGGTCAGTCATGGTGTGGTGTGGCATTTCTTTGGGGGGCCGCACAGCCCTCCATGTGCTCGCCAGAGGTAGCCTGACTGCCATTAGGTACCGAGATGAGATCCTCAGACCCCTTGTGAGACCATATGCTGGTGCGGTTGGCCCTGGGTTCCTCCTAATGCAAGACAATGCTAGACCTCATGTGGCTGGAGTGTGTCAGCAGTTCCTGCAAGAGGAAGGCATTGATGCTAAGGACTGGCCCGCCCGTTCCCCAGACCTGAATCCAATTGAGCACATCTGGGACATCATGTCTCGCTCCATCCACCAACGGCACGTTGCACCACAGACTGTCCAGGAGTTGGCGCCACCTCATCAGGAGCATGCCCAGGCGTTGTAGGGAGGTCATTCAGGCACGTGGAGGCCACACACACTACTGAGCCTCATTATGACTTGTTTTAAGGACATTACATCAAAGTTGGATCAGGCTGTAGTGTGGTTTTCCACTTTAATTTTGAGTGTGACTCCAAATCCAGACCTCCATGGGTTGATAAATTTGATTTCCATTGATCATTTTTGTGTGATTTTGTTGTCAGCACATTCAACTATGTAAAGAAAAAAGTATTTAATAAGATTATTTCATTCATTCAGATCTATGATGTGTTATTTTAGTGTTCCCTTTATTTTTTTGAGCAGTGTATATACAGTACCAGTCAAAAGTTTGGGCACCCCAACTCATTCCAGGGTTTTTCTTTATTTTTACTATTTTCTACATTGTAGAATAATAGTGAAGTCATCAAAACTATGAAATAGCACATATGGAATTAGTAGTAACCAAAAAAGTGTTAAACAAATTAAATTATATTTTATATTTGAGATTCTTCAAAGTAGCCACCAGTTTGCCTTGGTGACAGCTTTGCACACTCTTGGCATTCTCTCAACTAGCTTCATGAGGTAGTCACCTGGAATGCATTTCAATTAACAGGTGTGCCTTATTAAAAGTTAATTTGTGGAATTTCTTTCCTTCTTAACGCCTTTGAGCCAATCAGTTGTGTTGTGACAAGGTAGGGCTGGTATATAGAAAATAGCCCTATTTGGTAAAAGTCCATATTATGGCAAGAACAGCTCAAATAAACAAAGAGAAATGACAGTCCATCATTACTTTAAGACATGAAAGTCAGTCAATTCGGAAAGTGCAGTCTCAAAAAACATCAAGCGCTATGATGAAACTGGCTCTCATGAGGATCTCCACAGGAAAGGAAGACCCAGAGTTACCTCTGCTGCAGAGGATAAGTTCATAAGAGTTAACTGCATCTCAGAATGCAGCCCAAACAAATGATAGTCCCACTAAGCGCAAACCAGATGAGATGGCGTATCGTTGCAGAATGCTGTGGTAGCCATGATGGTTAAGTGTGCTGTGAATTCTAAATACATCACAGACAGTGTCACCAGCAAAGCACCATCACACCTCCTCCCCTATGCTTCACGGTGGGAACCATACATGCGAAGATCTTCCATTCACCTACTCTGCGTCTCAGATTGGGACTCATCAAAACAAAGGACAGATTTCCGCCAGGCTAATGTCCATTGCTTGTGTTTCTTGGCCCAAGCAAGTCTCTTCTTCTTATTAGTGTCCTTTAGTAGTGGTTTCTTTGCAGCAATTCGACCATGAAGGCCTGATTCAAGGCGGTCTCCTTTGAACAATTGATGTTGAGATGTGTCTGTTGCTTGAACTTTGTGAAGCATTTATTTGGTCTGCAATTTCTGAGGCTGGTAACTCTTATGAACTTATCCTCTGCAGCAGAGGTAACTCTGGGTTTTCCTTTTCTTGTGGCGGTCCTCATTGAGAGCCTGTTTCATCATAGCACTTGATGGTTTTTGTGACTGCACTTTAAGAAACTTTCAAAGTTCTTGAAATATTTCAGAGTCTTAAAGTAATGAAGGACTGGTACTGTATATATAATATTTTTAAGTAAAGTTAGTCAATCCATTAAAGACGTCTCGTGTAAAACGAGTTTAATGCTGTAACTCAGTAACATAACATGATAGAGCAAGCACCTTTGTGTCTACCGTCTGTCTGTTTGTGTCTACCGTCTGTCTGCTTTTGTGTGCTAAGCTGTACCCATGTTGTCTCTCCCTCCTCATTCTCTCCCCGTCCAAACTGTACTGTATGTCTCAAAGCAAGCGACGCGTCCTTTGGCAACATGAGTTAGGACTGTAGTGCGTAACTTATTTTCCAAGAGAAGTGGAACGGACGGGGATGGGAAGGGAGGAGAGGTAGAGTGAGATAAAAGAGACTTGCATTTCAGGTCCCATCAATGAATTTGTTTCCCTGTTGGCTCTCTGTCTATCCACTATGGTCAGTGTTTAGGTTTGTTTACAGCAGGGGTGGCCAAACTTATCTGCAAAGGACCGGTGTGGTTGGAGGTGTTTGTTCCAGCCAAGTGGTAACACACCTGATTCAAATGATCAATTTATCGTTGTCTTTCATTAAGACTTTGATTAGTTGAAATAGCTGTGTTAATGCTAGGCTAGGACAAAAGCTGGCACCTACACCAGCAATTTGCAGGTAATATTGTGGTTTACACCTGGTTTACAATATGTGAGAGTTGGTTTGTATTGTTAAATTTTTTAACGCTTTTATATGAGCTGATGACTTGATTTCTGTCTTTTAACTATGATGATTTGTGATGTTCTCACTGTGTTAAATGGTTGAGCTTGTTGTAATGTATATACACATAGGTATACTGACATATTTACATATGTGAAACTGGTCCTGCTTTTCTACACTATCACTCTATATTTGTAATGAGATAAACCTGAAACATATTGGGAATCTTGTTGCTTATCTTGTTGGTACTGTACTATACGATTGAAGTCTTTCTACAAGTGTAACACCTTTTGTGCAAGCTGTTTTGCATTTCAAATTTTGGAAAATAACTCTGGTTGGATGAATGAGATACAGTACCAATAAGGTGTCAATCTGAAATAAATTCTCAAAGTTCAAGATGCCAGAGAACTTTGTTGTTATCTTACCGAAAAATCTGCTCCCCTTTCCTCCCCACGCCCTTAGAAACGTAAACTCCCCTCGGAAATGGAGAACTCCAGCCAGATGAAATCCCTCTGATTTATTAGGAGTCAGAGAGAGACAGGTGTTCTGTTAATTAATTCTCTCCCCTCTTTTCCCTCTGTTCCTACCCACCCGTCTGAAATATTCCTGTGGCCTTCGGCAACTTCTCTTTCTCTCCTCCTTTCTCTCGCTGTCTCACCCTTCATTCTTTCTTCCTCTCTCTCTCTTTCTCTACTGCTGTAGCGTTCATCTTTTGCTTGCTATGATTGCTGTGAGTGTGTTCCTCTGCCATTCAGCCTGCAGGAAGTGTGCGTTAGTACATGTCAGTTAGTGGAGGAAGGTATGCAACGTGGTCACAGTCTTCCACAGAGACTGTTCCATTCCAAATGGCACCCTATTCCCTATATAGTGCACTCCTTTTTATAGGGTTCTGTAGGCAAAAAGGTGCTATTTGGGACATGGACATTGTACTAATGGTTCTCCCATTATACCTCAACATCACACTTAAAGTAACTGTCCTTTGAAAATCTCACTTTAAAAAGTACATATTCTGACACTTTGATATCTTGATAATACGCAGCTGTTTAAAGGGCAAATCCACAGATGAAACAATAACAAAACGGTCGCCCGCCTCTGTTTTGGTAAAAAGCTGAGGGATGGGCCTGGAGAAATGGAACCACTCTCAGATTAATAGACATAGCTATGGATGCAAGGATTGACCATCCATGATATCAAAATTGTTTTAACCATGTTATGAGGCTATACGGTGTTTGTTTACATTTACAAAGTTTACAAACATTGGAGAAAAAAAAGCTTATATTTGGGGTTCTCATGGAGTGTGACAGTTGAACTAAGCTCATGAGGCATTTATAAGTTATATTCTTGAAGAATCTCAAATATGAAATATATTTTAATTTGTTTAGCACTTTTTTGGTTACTACATGATTCAATATGGGTTATTTCATAGTTTAGATGTCTTCCCTATTATTCTACAATGTAGAAAATAGTAAAAATAAAGAAAAATGAGTAGATGTGTCAACCTTTGACTGGTACTGTGTATGTATGTATGTATGTATGTGTGTGTATATATATATATATATATATACACATTTTAAAGGAAAAAAAAATGTTTTAGCAACTACAGATTTCCCCTTTAAGTCTATCAAAAGTGCGTGAGTGATATCCGTATCGCCGTAGACTACACCACTGCTGTCATCCTTACCTCCAAGTGTTTATTCAAGTTGGATAATTTTTGGATGTCGACAGCAGTCCTACCATTGGAAGACATAGCTTGGACTGTAGCCTACAAAAGCCTATTCCTGCTCTTTTCCCGCGATCCTTCAAACCCATTTGGTGTGTCCTCATAGTGTACTCTGACTTCTGGTCAGACTCACTCAGGTGGAACAAACTTAAACTTGCGCCTTTTTTCAATGCTGATTTGAATGTCATTGAGAAAACAACAGACGTTTCAAAGATATATTTTTTTGCAAACCTTTCTGAATTTAAAGTAATCCTCGAAGTAATCATCTAGTTTTTCAAAAGTATCTGTAATCGGATTACAATATTTTTGCTGGTATCATAACGGATTACAGTTACTGTATTTTGTAATCCCTTACATGTAACGGATTACATGTAATCCGTTACTCCCCAACCCTGCTTGTCATGTATTAACAAACAAGTTGCCATTGTAAGATGGAATGTACAATATTGTGTAGAGTATTTATGATAGCACATAAACTGGCAACTGAGTTTGTATGATAGATTTCTGGTTAGTTGATAGTGACCTGATGAAAGAACAACTTTAGAATTTTTTCTTGGTAAAATCTGGAAAACTGTTCAAATGAGGACAATTAGACTTTCTCTCACCACTGCATAGTAGAGGGTTGACGGAGGTAACAATTTTTTTCATGTTGAATTAGGGAGTTATAATGTTTGGGAGAGAGAGAGAGGGAGAAGCCAAGTAGTTCAAGCATGCCTTTGCAAATACTTTCTTTCTCCAAACTGATACTTAGCTACTTACTTAATTGCATGGGCGCACACACACACACACACACGCCTGAGCACACACACTGTCTACTTCCCACCCCTTTTCCCCTCCTACTTGCCTTCTATCCACTTTCAGTGCATTTCTGTTGACACACAAGAATCCGACCGATGCACACACACACACAGACAAACTATCACACATATTCACAGAAAGGAAAACATTTTCTCTCACGCAGATGGCTGCTAGCGCACTCCTCTCTCCCTCTCTTTCTATAAGCAGGTGTTGAAATGCAACACTAACTATTAGAGACCGAGAGAAAAAGAAAGAGGGAGAGGGAGGAGAGAGAACGGGAGAGAGTGCACTTTCCCAACTGTAGCAGAGAGAGAGAGGGGAAGCGAGGGATTGTCAACGAGGAGAGGGAGAGCAGAAGCCTAAAGAAGGATCTGCATGGTAAGTAACCAGACCAGCGAGCACTTCTTTTCTTTGAAAGTTCCTGTTTTTTGTTGGAGGGAGAAGAAAATAAAGATACAACGGAGGAGTCGGGACCCTGTCCCCTACTTCCCCTTTCTGGACAAGTGGAGTAAAAATCTAAGGAGGAAGACCCGAAGGGAAACAAGCTGGGAGGGACACAAGGCAGTCATGGATAGCACATAGAGCCTCAGCCAGACGCTAGGATGGCCTGGATTCACACACTGTCGCTGGCAACCATCCAGCTCAGAAGCTACTGATACTCATGAGGTAGTACAGCCCATCTATCCATACATATTCATATATATCGCTCTGTGCAATGCAATGTTTAATTCAGTGAAGTGTACACTAACCAAGTGTGTACCGTTGTTAGTTATTGTGACCTTCGGGTAAGGGGGGGGGGGATTTTGATGTTGCATATGAAAGTTAAGCTGTGCTGTTTTTGGGGGGGTGAGAGTTAAAACAGTGCCATGATGCTGCTTTCAGAGTGCGTTGCTGCATGTTAGATGCACAGATTTAAAGGTAGATGAAAACAAAGATCAACAAAAAACACCCTCAATTTGACATTATATTTTAATATAATGTCAAATTGAGGGTGTTTTTGTTTTATTGTTATTTTCGGGCAATTGTACTGGGAGTGTGTTTTCCTCCAATGTGCAGTCTTTGTTTCAGTTACACATGGTGTGCTGTTAGAGTGAGACAGTTTGTGAGAGTTCAAGGGTACATTTTGAGTATCATAGGGGGTGCTTTCCATACTATTTCACTGTTATGGAAATGAAACTTTATTTAAAGTACATTTAACATCTCTACACATAATACAGTAAACTAGGCTCAATAAATAAATAACAATCCCTGACGTGCACTGTAATCCAGAGAGACTGACTTTACAGTCGACGAGGCATTATAGTGTAGGCCTGCAGTATGCGGATACATAATACATGTAAAATACACACGCATCTGTCACTACATAGAGATACTTTAGAAACACCACATGTACAGACTCAAACTTTCACGTCCATTATAGAATGGAATAGCAAAATATTCCATTTGAAGCATTGTTTGCATCAATAATAGTTCCCTATCCTTGGGCATAGCATGGGAAATGAGGCTTTGCAAGGCTTTGAGGCTGGAGTGTAATGGTTACAGTAGGAGCTGTGATTAGTTGCAGAGCAGGGCAGGTAAGTGCATGTTTGGAATATGTTGGGGGAGAGGATTGTTAAAAAAAACTGCACGGCGCCGTAGTGCGCAAACACTCCTTTCAAGTCTTAGTCTACACCAGATCAGTTGGAGGCCCTCTCTAAACCGTCAGGATCTTTCAAGTGACTGCACTGTAAACTGAGGAGCAACCATGTGTGTCTGTGTGCGTGTTTGTGTGTTTTTCACAGCAGTGTTTGTGCAGGGAGAGTGTTTTTCTCTCCAACACTCTGCCTCCAGGTATGTTTGTTTGCCCATTTAACTCAGTGTCTCATAGGAACTGCAATCTAGCTAAGCTGTTTACACACCATCACGAGGAACAAACAAATGACTCAGTACTGACATTCAACAGTTCAGCAATATAACTGTTTAGTGCCTGCCAGGTTATGGGGTGCCTCCCAAATGGCACCCTATTCCCTATGTAGTGCACTACTTTTGACCAGTGCCTCTGATCAAAACAAGTGTGCTACATATGGAATAGGGTGGCATTTGGGATGCAAGCATGCTCTTATCTGCTCTGTTTCCTGAACTAAGTTTGATTTAGGCCATGTCCTCAAAGACTTCTAGTTTAGAAACAGATTGATGTAGCACTAACTTATTATATTATTAATGGCTGTAGCGAGAGAGGGTGAACCAAGGTCGTGCTCGTAAAGAATACCCACAAGTAATTTAGTCTGTCTCGCTTATGACTAAATGCATTGTCATTGGGAAAAGGCTGTGTGTTTGTGTGTGCGGGTGTGTGTGTGCGTCTGTCTGAGTGGGTGTGTGAGGGTATATGTCTGAATCTGTGGTACTGATTTGCCTACAGACCAATAGTATATCTGTGCTTGTGGAGACTGATGCCTGTACAACAGCTGCTGCACTCCAGGCCTATACGATGATCTGTACAGAAAAATTAATTAAGAGCCAATGAACCATGTTACATAAAAATGTTCAACAGGTACTGAGTATACCAAACAGTAGGAATATCTTCCTAATATTCAGTTGCAACCCCACCCCCACCCCTCTGCCTCCAAACAGCCACAATTCATCGAGACATGGACTCTACAAGGTGTCGAAAGCGTTCCACAGGGATGCTGGCACATGTTGACTCCAATGCTTCCCACAGTTGTGTCATGTTGGCTGGATGTCATTTGGGTGGTGGACCATTCTTGATACTCACAGGAAACTGTTGAGTATGAAAAAACCCAGCAGCGTTGCAGTTCTTGACACAAACCGATGCACCTGGCACCTACTACCATACCCTGTTCAAAGGTACTTAAATCTTTTGTCTTGCCCATTCACCCTCTGAATGGCACGCATACACAATCCATGTCTCAATTATCTGAAGGCTTAAAAATACTTTAACCTGTCTCCTCCCCTTCACCTACACTGATTGAAGTGGATTTAACAAGTGACATCAATAAGGGATCATAGCTTTCACCTGGATTCACCTAGTCAATCTATGCCATGGAAAGAGCAGGTGTTCTTAATGTTTTGTATACTCAGTGCAGATCGCAATATTGGGTTTGTCCGAGTAGAATGTAACTTTCTTCAGGAAATGAAACAAAACTCTTGATAACATAGAGCCCAATTCGGACATAGGAAATTACGCCTTTCTTACGCACATCTTTCCTATGCACTTCTCAGTAGTTGGTATTAAGACTTACCTTGTGCAGGTGAGCAACAGGCTTTGCAGGCATGGTTCCCTTGTGTGCGCTAAATAAATGTAATTCAACCGCTGAAAACTCTCCCACTTACTGGCCAACAGATTTTCTTGTGGACTTTTCACTCAATAGGGTTTTCAGTACATTTATCTTCAGCCATCTCTTTCAAAACGGTGGTAACTTTTAGTTCGAATTTTGTCCAGACTCACTAGAATATATCTAGAGAGTGGGTTCAGAATAAAGAAAGGAAAGGGAAAGGGGGATAGTCAGTTGTACAATTGAATGCCTTCAACTGAAATGTAGGAAATTATGGATCAATGAAAGAAAGCCATCTAAATATATGCATAATCGTCTCAGTTTCAGCACCAATTGGTAGATTTAAAAATACTCTGATCTTGTAGATTATTTAGGGTTAGGAAAGTATTTATGAATCATAAACTGGTGAGCAGAGCCTTTACGCACGAAAGAAAGAAAATGGTGGTTTGATTAATTTTGAAAGCCACACTCAGTTCTTCAACCATTGGTATTGTAGGAAGAATAGTGTACAATACAAAAGGTTATACGGTAATCTATTGTCTGCACTAACCATGGAACTGTGATGACACAGCCAAGTATTGCACCATGTGTAGGGTTCAAACTGTTACGGCTTGGTCTGTGCTCCACTCCATAATGTTTTAATTAGCCTAATTAGCCTTTTTGGTATATTATCAACTGTTACTAATGATCATCAGCAACAACCATATGGCCTTGACATAATTTACAGAGGAACCAAAGGTTAACAAAATATGTAATTAAATTGAATGATAATGTAGGCTATACCAACTGAAGGGAACTAACAGTAAATTGGCAGTTGAATCTGTTTGGTTATTAGGCCTACTGACAGTCGATACTGATAGTGGCTAATATTTAACATGATATAAATAGGAAACAGAGAAAGTCGGGGTAGCCTATAGTTAAGACATTCGAGACTGCCCATCCCTGCAAGTTAAAGGCTGTACAATTTAAATGATGCATAATGGCACAGCATTTCATCAACTTTAGTGTGGGAAAGTTGATATGTTGATATGCTTCAGTTTCTGCCATATGACTAGTTTCACATTTGGCTCCAGCGATTATAGGGTAAAATATATCTAAAACTAATGTCATTTATATTAACAATTCCCTTATCCAAACGGATTACTAATTTACCCATCTCTTATCAATAGCTCTTATCAATATGTAAATTATAGTGCATGGAGAATGGTGTTATTTATATTAAGAACAAAAATTAAGTAGATGCTTATCGACTTGGAACCGGTAGGTTCGCTAGACCTTATTCATGGTTTCCTCGCGCATAAAGCTGTTGGAATTATGAGAGAATTAAGTCAAGATCAGATCACAGTGTATCTGTAGACACACCTCTGCACCACCTTCATTTATTAGATCTCTACCCCAAATGAATAGCAGGTGAATAGCATGCTATTCTCATGCTTAAGTTCAAGGTCAGAATTCGCATAGAGAGAAAAGTGGATGAAAAGTTCCATTTACGCGCGCTTAACTCAGGTCTGAATCGGCCCCTCCGTGTTTTGCTCCTAAGCATGCAATTTTAGCACTACAATTTATTGTTGTGGGAAGGAAAGTATTGACATGGTAATTTCACCATATAGGCAAATATGCTAAAGTATACCATAATAAATGATCGGTAAAGTTGAGAGTGACTAAAAGGCTCTTTGAATCAGACCATAAATGTCTGCCCACATGCTGCCCGCAGTCTGGATAGTCACAGCCATAAAGTAATGTTTGTTGTCTGGGAGAGGTGAAGGAGACAGCCATAACTTGACTGACTCAGACTCCACAGACAACAACACAGCTGTGGTGGAAACATTTCACAGTATCACAGAGTGTCTATTTTTGTGAATGCAATGGCAGAAGTACAGTAGCTCATGATCCTTGATCTTGCGTTTTCAACCAAATATTCCATTGATGTTCAACGTAGGTATGTTGACTGATAGAATGTTGGTTCAACATATTTCTGCCTGGTGGGTTCCTTATCACTGATCATTAAGTCAGTGGTAAATTGTTCCTGAAAAATGACCTGTGTCTTAGTATAAACTTAGTATATCCACATTGGTTAGTTATCATGTTATGACTATGTAAGGTTTTCTTGCTGTCAGTTAATAGTTGAATGATGGACCTCCTTGAGTGATAGTGTAACCAGTGCGCTGAGAGTCAGGAAGCAAGTTCAGGGAGTGAGTGATTTAATCAATAAATGAAACATAATACAAAACAAGTAACACGAACAACGCATGACACAGAAACAATGACGCCTCGGGAAGAAACCGAAGGGAGTGACATATAAAGGGCAGGTAATCAAGGAGGTGATGGAGTCCAGGTGAGTGGCATTATGCGCTGATGCGCGTAACGATGGTGACAGGTGTGCGCTATAACTAGCAGCCTGGTGACCTAGAGGCCGGAGAGGGAACACATGTGACAGTACTCCCTCCCTAAGGCACGGCTCCAGCCGCAGGACGCTGACCAAAATTATGATCCTGGGGATCAGGAGCTGACCGGTCACCTCTGCTAAGGCGCCCGAACCTGTTGATACGGCTGAGGCGAGGGAGCACGGCGACCTAGAGTGCCGGAGAGAGAGCATACGTGACAGTACCTCTCCGGCGCGCAGCTCCAGCCGCAGGACGCCAACCACAGGGACGATTCCAGGGATCAGGAGCGGACCTGTCACCTCTGCTAAGGGCGGGAGCCCGTCGAGCCCGCTGAGGCATGGGAGCCCGTCGAGCCCGCTGAGGCATGGGAGCCCGTCGAGCCCGCTGATGCTTGGGAGCCCGTCGAGCCCGCTGATGCTTGGGAGCCCGTCGATCCCGCTGAGGCTTGGGAGCCAGTCGAGCCCGCTGAGGCATGGGAGCCCGTCGAGCCCGCTGAGGCATGGGAGCCCGTCGAGCCCGCTGATGCTTGGGAGCCCGTCGAGCCCGCTGATGCTTGGGAGCCCGTCGATCCCGCTGAGGCTTGGGAGCCAGTCGAGCCCGCTGAGGCATGGGAGCCCGTAGAGCCCGCTGAGGCATGGGAGCCCGTCGAGCCCGCTGAGGTATGGAAACTCGTAGAGCCCGCTGATGCAGGGGGACCTGTAGAGCCCGCTGAGGCAGGGGAACCCGTAGAGCCCGCTGAGGCATGGGATCCCGTCGAGCCCGCTGAGGCATGGGAGCCCGTCGAGCCCGCTGAGGCATGGGAGCCCGTCGAGCCCGCTGAGGCATGGGAGCCCGTCGAGCCCGCTGATGCTTGGGAGCCCGTCGAGCCCGCTGAGGCATGGGAGCCCGTAGAGCCCGCTGATGCTTGGGAGCCCGTCGAGCCCGCTGAGGCATGGGAGCCCGTCGAGCCCGCTGAGGCATGGGAGCCCGTCGAGCCCGCTGAGGCATGGGAGCCCGTCGAGCCCGCTGAGGCTTGGGAGCCCGTCGAGCCCGCTGAGGCATGGGAGCCCGTCGAGCCCGCTGATGCTTGGGAGCCCGTCGAGCCCGCTGAGGCATGGGAGCCCGTCGAGCTCGCTGAGGCATGGAAGCCCGTCGAGCCCGCTGATGCTTGGGAGCCCGTCGAGCCCGCTGAGGCATGGGAGCCCGTCGTGCCCGCTGAGGCATGGGAGCCCGTCGAGCCCGCTGATGCTTGGGAGCCCGTCGAGCCCGCTGAGGCATGGGAGCCCGTCGAGCTCGCTGAGGCATGGGAGCCCGGTCGAGCCCGCTGATGCTTGGGAGCCCGTCGAGCCCGCTGAGGCATGGGAGCCCGTCGAGCCCGCTGATGCTTGGGAGCCCGTCGAGCCCGCTGAGGCATGGGAGCCCGTCGAGCCCGCTGATGCTTGGGAGCCCGTCGAGCCCGCTGAGGCATGGGAGCCCGTCGAGCCCGCTGAGGCATGGGAGCCCGTCGAGCCCACTGAGGCATGGGAGCCCGTCGAGCCCGCTGAGGCATGG
Source organism: Brachymystax lenok tsinlingensis (assembly GCA_030435695.1). Classification (NCBI taxonomy): domain Eukaryota; kingdom Metazoa; phylum Chordata; class Actinopteri; order Salmoniformes; family Salmonidae; genus Brachymystax; species Brachymystax lenok. Next base: position 19,582,172 of record CM059803.1, on the reverse strand, counting down.
GAGCCCGCTGAGGCATGGGAGCCCGTCGAGCCCGCTGAGGCATGGGAGCCCGTAGAGCCCGCTGAGGCATGGGAGCCCGTCGAGCCCGCTGATGCAGGGGGACCCGTAGAGCCCGCTGAGGCAGGGGAACCCGTAGAGCCCGCTGAGGCAGGGGAACCCGTAGAGCCAGCTGAGGCAGGGGAACCCATCGAACCTGCCGAGGCATGGAAATCCGACAAACCGGCCGAGGCCTCCCAGGTAGCTCCGGTTCTGACACCCGGTCCGGGTGAGCTGGCTCTTCGGGTTCCCCTGCCTCAGCGGGCTCTACGGGTTCCCCTGCCTCAGCGGGCTCTACGGGTTCCCCTGCCTCAGCGGGCTCTACGGGTTCCCCTGCCTCAGCGGGCTCTACGGGTTCCCCTGCTTCAGCGGGCTCTACGGGTTCCCCTGCCTCATCACCTCCAAAACAAAAACAACAACAAAAACAGTTCCTGATGCTTCCCTTAGGTGAGGTGTCATTCTGTAACGTATGCGCTGAGAGTCGGGAAGCAAGTTCAGGGAGTGAGTGATTTAATCAATAAATGAAACATAATACAAAACACGAACAACGCACAGACATGAAACAGAAACAATGACGCCTCGGGAAGAAACCGAAGGGAGTGACATATAAAGGGCAGGTAATCAAGGAGGTGATGGAGTCCAGGTGAGTGGCATTATGCGCTGATGCGCGTAACGATGGTGGTAGGTGGGCGCCATAACTAGCAGCCTGGTGACCTAGAGGCAGGAGAGGGAGCACACATGACAGATATGTATTTTTTGGGATTTGAGAGTGATGTGCCTTCAGAACTCAGTTTACTGCAGTACACCTCTTCGCCCTCCCCTCCAGCCCGTTCCTTCACCTTCCCTCCCTACTCCCCTGTCCTCCCTCCCCTCCATATCTCTGAGTCTGGAGCACCTTCCCCATCACCTGTCACTCAGATTGTGTGTGCGTTGCGTGCGTGTGCACTTGTGCCTGAGTGTACACACATGCATTGGTGTGTGTGCATGGGTGTGGGTGGCTGGAGGTGTATCTGACTATGTGCATCTACATGCACTGCCACTGCAGGGAAGCCAGACAGGACGCTGTGCCACACCCTTCCCATCCATCTATCCAACTGCTGCATGCAATTCTAGCTGTATGGCTAGCCCTTAGACACACGGTCTGGCTTTGAATTAGGAGAACTGAACATGAGAGGAGAAGGGTAGGGTGGTGAGACCTACACAACTTTTTGTATTATGTTAAATGCTTTTCCCTAACTATTTGCTTTGACCTGGTTTCCAAAATGAAGTTTTTTTCCCACCTATAAAATAAGTGGAGCAGGGCGAACCACTTTCTTATCCTTTGGCTCAGTGGCAGCTCTTTTTTCTGTTGCATGTGGAAAGTCCAATCCCTTTGTGTGTCTCCTGCTGCAGATTACGGGGAAATTTTAGAGGAATGACAAGAGCCAAGCTATTCAGGGAATGTGCAAAGTGCCTGCATTTGTCAAAGGTTCTTGTTTGGGGGCTGGTCGGTAATGAATTTGGAAGTTAACTTGTTGGCCCTCATCTGTCAGAGCATAAAGTAATCACTAGTTGAATGTCTCTATCATGTACATATAATAAAAAAAAGGTTATTGAAGTTGACACATTTTCTGTAGTGAAATCATGTTGATACATACATTGATCAAACTTGGAAGGGCGGGAAGGATACATCTAAACTTTCATAACATAAAACAACCAAACAGTGTGTTATTTTTCCCTGGATGAAATCTCATATTTTGAAAGTATTTGAAAAAGATTAGATTCACAAATGAGCGTGAGCGGTGGGGCCCTGGGGCTGTGTGTGAAATGGCCTTCCTGACAGTGTTGCTTGCACACCTGTCTAGAGCTGAAGCCTGCAGGCTGTTCTAAGCACTGAGTTGGCTATGGCCCCAGCCCACAGCATCTAACATGGTATGGGGCAGGTTTCACACATGCACAAGAATATATTTCTGTTCCACAATAAAGTTCAACAGTTTTTTATCAAAGAGAGTTGTACAGTGTTCTTCATGAGTTAATCCCTTCAGTTTTCCCTGTTAGGATTCTGTTAAAAAATGAACCCCATATTCTTCTGCAAGGTACAGCGTCTAATTTATATGCCAACTTGAGAGAGGACTACAGAGTACTTTGTCCTTGCTCCAATTCATCTCCTAATCCTAATGATGCTGTGCTTTTTCATTCTCCGTTTTTTTATTCATTTGTAGCTTCGCCCCACAGGCAAAAGCGAATATTCCTGCAAGACCTACTGCATGGTCAGCTTCGAGGTGGGTTCTCTACCTACCCTGATCATGTTTCAAAACAAGCAGCCCTCAGTTGACTTGTCCATACCTGTCCAGAAGATAAAGGAGAGAGTAGAACAACAAAATGCTGGCTTGGTTCCAAACTGGAGCAGAGATAGGAGAAAACAGACACAGGGAATGAGAGAAAACAGGAAGTAGATGAATACAAGAGATGCATCAGCAGAATGTTCAAAGTATGTACAGTAGCCCATGATCAGATCATCAAACGATCTTTGATTGACAGTTTGGATGCAGAGAACACCTACAAAGCTGTTTGAGTGGATCTGACAAAGGTTGTTGAAAAGCACAAAAATCTCAGGCCTTCCATTTGCTTTGTGATGACAGGTCTGTAGTTCATCAGTAGCCTACTTTTTTTATATCTGAATTGAGAGAAGAAACAAGTGTACTTCCTTTCATAAACTCAAACTCCTTTTGAAATCTTTCAAATACTTTGAGGGTTTTCTTTAGCCTGCCTGAAGTGCCAGGCTGGCCGGATTACACTTTTGGGATTTTTTTTTAATGATTTGAAATAGTATTTGAACCGAGGTCTAAAACTCAACCCCGACTAAACCGAGTAAGTTGCTCTTCTTCCCTCACACAGTCTCTTTGACCGGGGTGCACATGTCTTGTCGTTTACATGCGAGATGCTCCACATTTTTGTGGGCTTTTAAATAATATATTGTTGTTTGTGCTGTCTGTTAGCTGGAATCCCGACTCTCGAGCAACAAGTCCGAGTTTGTCGGAGGTCATATATTTAACAGGAAACCTTTCTAATGTTTTGTCTCTTTCAATCAAAGAGGGCTGAAATCCCTCTCTCGCTAGGCTCAGGTGTGTCTGTCCCCCAAGGTGCTCCCTGTATGTCCATTGTTTGTGTCAGGGTAAGCCAGGTTGTCAGTATGTCTTAATAGGAAAGGAGTAGCTGCCCCAGGCGCTGAACAGGATTAGGACCCACACCAAGTGTCAACATTAAGGGGGCTTTCTTTCTGCTCCATGGCCTCAGAAATCCTCACCTGTGGGTCTGGAGCAGACAAATGAAAATCTGAATGCCCCTTTTTAAAAACATCTATCCAGCCTTTCATGTCTACGACTAGACACTTTAGTCTTTTGATTTTGAGGAAATGGTTGCAGTAGGTGGTTCAGAGTGTTTGAAGTTGCAATTGCTTTTCAGGTGGGGTTTCGTTGTAAATACATTTCATGTAATTTTCATCTCAGTATCCTCCTGCACCTAGGTGATATTTCCAATCACAAATTAATCTCATCACATTCTCAGTGCTGGTGGAGGAAAAGAAGAGAATCTAAGAATTTGAGAATCTCCTCCAGAGTGCTATACCCTCAGTTCGTCCTACTGTCCGATACCACTTTGCACATAGAAGTATAATTACTATAACTTACCAGCATAGTGGAGAGTCCAATGGTGTGAAATACTGTACATACAGTTGAAGTCGGAAGTTTACATACACCTTAGCCAAATATATTAAAATCAGTTTTTCACAATTCCTGACATTTAATCCTGGTAAAAATCCTCTGTCTTAGGTCAGTTAGGATCATCACTTTATTTTAGGAATGTGAAATGTCAGAATAATAGTAGAGAGAATGACTTATTTCAGATTTTCTTTCTTTCATCACATTCCCAGTGGGTCAGAAGTTTACATACACTCAATTAGTATTTGGTAGCATTGCCTTTAAATAGTTTAATTTGGGTCAAATGTTTCGGGTAGGCTTCCACAAGCTTCCCACAATATGTTGGGTAAATTTTGGCCCATTCCTCCTGACAGAGCTGGTGTAACTGAGTCAGGTTTGTAGGCCTCCTTGCTCGCACACACTTTTCCAGTTCTGCCCACAAATTTTCTATAGGATTGAGGTCAGGGTTTTGTGATGGCCACTCCAATACCTTGACTTTGTTGTCCTTAAGCCATTTTGCCACAACTTTGGACGTATGCTTGGGGTCATTGTCCATTTGGAAGACCCATTTGCGACCAAGCTTTAACTTCCTGACTGATGTATTGAGATGTTGCTTCAATATATCCACAGAATTTTCCATCCTCATGATGCCATCTATTTTGTGAAGTGCACCAGTCCATCCTGCAGCAAAGCACCCCCACAACATGATGCTGCCACCCCCGTGCTTCACGGTTGGGATGGTGTTCTTCGGCTTGCAAGCCTCCCCCTTTTTCCTCCAAACATAATGATGGTCATTATGGCCAAACAGTTCTATTTTTGTTTCATCAGACCAGAGGACATTTCTCCAAAAAGTACGATCTTTGTCCCCATGTGTAAGGATTGCTGGTGGCAGAGAAGTCAGACGCAGGAGAGCAAAACTTGGTAATGTTCGTCGACGTTTAATAAATATCACCCAACGGTTAAACAACACGAGAGTACATGGGCACAAAATAACCCGAAACGCACCAGTCCGAAATAATGTGCACAAGCACTAAAACAACAATCCCACACAAAGACATGGGGGCAACAGAGGGTTAAATACAAAACATGTAATGAGGGAATTGAAACCAGGTGTGGAAAACACAGACAAAACAAATGGAAAATGAAAAGAGGATCGGTGATGGCTAGAAGACCGGTGACGTCGACCGCTGAACACCACCCGAACAAGGAGAGGCACCGACTTCGACAGAAGTCGTGACACCATGTGCAGTTGCAAACGGTAGTCTGGCTTTTTTATGGCGGTTTTGGAGCAGTGGCTTCTTCCTTGCTGATCAGCCTTTCAGGTCTTGTCGATATAGGGCTCGTTTTTCTGTGGATATAGATACTTTTGTACCTTTTTCCTCCAGCATCTTCACAAGGTCCTTTGCTGTTATTCTGGGATTGATTTGCACTTTTCGCACCAAAGTACGTTCATCTCTAGGAGACAGAACGCGTCTTCTTCCTGAGCGGTATGACGGCTGCGTTGTCTCATGGTGTTTATACTTGCGTACTATTGTTTGTACAGATGAACGTGGTACCTTCAGGCCTTTGGAAATTGCTCCCAAGGATTAACCAGACTTGTGGAGGTCTACAATCTTTTTTCTGAGGTCTTGGCTGATTTCTTTTGATTTTCCCATGATGTCAAGCAAAGAGGCACTGAGTTTGAAGGTAGACCTTGAAATACATCCACAGGTACACCTCCAATTGACTCAAATTATGTAAATTGGCCTGTCAGAAGCTTCTAAAGCCATTACATAATTTTCTGGAATTTTCCAAGCTGTTTAAAAGCAGTCCATTTAGTGTACAGTGGGGCAAAAAAGTATTTAGTTAGCCACCAATTGTGCAAGTTCTCCAACTTAAAAAGATGAGAGAGGCCTGTAATTTTCATCATAGGTACACTTCAACTATGACAGACGAAATGAGAAAAAGAAATCCAGAAAATCACATTGTAGGATTTTTAATTTATTTATTTGCAAATTATGGTGGAAAATAAGTATTTGGTCAATAACAAAAGTTTATCTCAATACTTTGTTATATACCCTTTGTTGGCAATGACAGAGGTCAAACGTTTTCTGTAAGTCTTCACAAGGTTTTCACACACTGTTGCTGGTATTTTGGCCCATTCCTCCATGCAGATCTCCTCTAGAGCAGTGATGTTTTGGGGCTGTCGCTGGGCAACACAGACTTTCAACTCCTCCAAAGATTTTCTATGGGGTTGAGATCTGGAGACTGGCTAGGCCACTCCAGGACCTTGAAATGCTTCTTACGAAGCCACTCCTTCAAGGTTCGGGCGGTGTGTTTGGGATCATTGTCATGCTGAAAGACCCAGCCACGTTTCATCTTCAATGCCCTTGCTGATGGAAGGAGGTTTTCACTCAAAATCTCACGATACATGGCCCCATTCATTCTTTCCTTTACACGGATCAGTCATCCTGGTCCCTTTGCAGAAAAACAGCCCCAAAGCATGATGTTTCCACCCCCATGCTTCACAGTAGGTATGGTGTTCTTTGGATGCAACTCAGCATTCTTTGTCCTCCAAACACGACAAGTTGAGTTTTTACCAAAAGTTATATTTTGGTTTCATCTGACCATATGACATTCTCCCAATCCTCATCTGGATCATCCAAATGCTCTCTAGCAAACTTCAGACGGGCCTGAACATGTACTGGCTTAAGCAGGGGGACACGTCTGGCACTGCAGGATTTGAGTCCCTGGCGGCGAGTGTGTTACTGATGGTAGGCTTTGTTACTTTGGTCCCAGCTCTCTGCAGGTCATTCACTAGGTCCCCGTGTGGTTCTGGGATTTTTGCTCACTGTTCTTGTGATCATTTTGACCCCACGGGTGAGATCTTGCGTGGAGCCCCAGATGGAGGAAGATTATCAGTGGTCTTGTATGTCTTCCATTTCCTAATAATTGCTCCCACAGTTGATTTCTTCAAACCAAGCTGCTTACCTATTGCAGATTCAGTCTTCCCAACCTGGTGCAGGTCTACAATTTTGTTTCTGGTGTCCTTTGACAGCTCTTTGGTCTTGGCCATAGTGGAGTTTGGAGTGTGACTGTTTGAGGTTGTGGACAGGTGTCTTTATACTGATAACAAGTTCAAACAGGTGCCATTAATACAGGTAACGAGTGGAGGACAGAGGAGCCTCTTAAAGAAGAAGTTACAGGTCTGTGAGAGCCAGAAATCTTGCTTGTTTGTATGTGACCAAATACTTATTTTCCACCATAATTTGCAAATAAATTCATTAAAAATCCTACAATGTGATTTTCTGGATTTTTTTCCCTCATTTTGTCTGTCATAGGTGAAGTGTACCTATGATGAAAATTACAGGCCTCTCTCATCTTTTTAAGTGAGAGAACTTGCACAATTGGTGGCTGACTAAATACTTTTTTGCCCCACTGTATGTAAACTTCTGACCCACTGGAATTGTGGAAAAATGACTTGTGTCATGCACAAAGTAGATGTCCTAACCGACTTGCCAAAACTGTAGTTTGTTCACAAGACATTTGTGGAGTGGTTGAAAAACAAGTTTTAATGACTCCAACCTAAGTGTATGTAAACTTCCGACTTCAACTGTATTATGTCTATGGCAGAGTCCCCCAGTCTACTACAGAGAAATTAGTGTCCTGATGTGACAGAGCTTCACTGCCTTCTCACACACACACAGGACGGGGTCACACCACACCGCCAGGCCACTCCACTCCGCCTGCTCAAACACACACATCCCATAACAGACCCCATAACTCTGGATGAGAGACATGAGGGAGAAGACGCACATCTTCAGGACAGGTCTCTGTCTGTCCCCTGACTAATGGTTTCCCTTTGAAACTGGAAAGAAATATTTATGCAAATTGTTCGAGATTGAGGAGGACGGACTGTTGAAAGTCTGTTGATCAATCGCAACAATGGCACCAGTCATCATACCCTATTATTATTACCACTTGAAAATTGTGACCGTCACAATGTGTTTTGTTTATCTGCAGTGAATCCCATGATTCCCATGCCAGAGTGAGTGATGTATGACTAGGAATGACAGTAACTTTCAATAAATTCCCTGGTTTTCCTGAAATCCCGGTTGGAGGTAGCCTGGAATCAGGAGGGAATAAGCAGGAAATCCGGAATCCTCCAACCAGGATTTCTGGAAAACCAGCAAATTTATTGAAAGTTCTCAGAATTTTGCAACCTTAACCATGACATTATTATCAAAGAGTTCAAACTATGTATCCTGCCTAACTGCTAACATGCTAACTTAAAGTGGCTGATGATACAGGCATGGAGACTTTTTACAACGATGCATCAAAATTGAATTTATGGTATTCATGTTATGAGTCTGATAAGGGATTATGCCGCACATAAAAAAATGACGAACATTGTTCTTTAATCATAACTGTTATAAAAGAGATTCCAGTGCACTAGCTACTCATTAACGATGTAAACATTCTTTCTTATTGTCACCTACTAAAATTACAGGGGAAACGCTTACACCAAAGTCCATTACACTCCCAAATAACACTATACAACCAAAGGCACATTTTAAGCCTTTTGAATGGAATACATAACTTACTCGGATGAATTTATGGAGATGCCCTTGTTCTGAGTAGATTAGGTGTCTTTTTTTACCTTTATTTTACTAGGCAAGTCAGTTAAGAACAAATTCTTATTTTCAATGACAGCCTAGGAACAGTTCAGGCAGTTAACCCAGAACGACAGATTTGTACCTTGTCAGCTCAGGGATTTGAACTTGCAACCTTTCGGTTACTAGTCCAACGCTCTAACCACTAGGCTACCCTGCCGCCCCATACATGTTTTTCTGTATGATAGTAGGGACACAGTGGTAGACTGGATATGGACAGGTTATAGACCATATAGAGAGAGTGACTTGGACTGGATACTGTCTTATTGTACCTGTATCAGTTGCGGTCGGTGCCATTTAAGATGAGGGAATACGATTATTTTTGTTCACGAGCATGGCTTTATTTCTATTACAGCAAATTAGATGACAGTCATTCATATTCCATTCACCCAGTTCAATGTAACATCAATAGGTTTAGGCTACTACATCATACTCAATTTTCCATCATACCCATCATGAGGTTGCTACAACCTAGCCTATGAATGAAAGTTTGTAACGTGCACACAGGTCGAGAGAAAAATCCTTAGGCCCTAATCTATGGATTTCACATGACTGGGCAAGGGCGCAGGCGTATGCCCTTCCAGGTCAACATTTTTTAAATACACGTGATCTGTGGTTGTGAGGCCGGTTAGACATACTGCCAAATTCTCTAAAACAATGTTGGAGGTGGCTTATGATAGAGAAATGAACATTAAATTATCTGCCAACAGCTCTGGTGGACATTCCTGCAATCAGCATGCCAATTGCACGCTCCCTCAAAACTTGAGACATCTGTGGCATTGTGCTGTGTGACAAAACTACACATTTTAGTGGCCTTTTATTGTCCCCAGCACAAGGTGCACTTGTGTAATGATCATGCTGTTTAATCAGTTTATTGATATGCCACACCTGTCAGGTGGATGGATTATCTTGGCAAAAGAGAAATGCTCACTAACAAGGATATAAACAAATTTGTACACAAACATTTAGAGAAATTAGCTTTTTGTGCATATGGAACATTTCTGGGATCTTTTATTTCAGCTCATGAAACATGGGACCTGTTGCGTTTATATTTTTGTTCAGTATAGATGCTTTTTCCACTTGGAACTGACAGGTTCACTTAACCTTATTCATTTTTTCCTTGCGCGTTCAGGTGGTAGAAGTATTTGTCAATTAAGTCAAGGTCAGAATACTGCATATGTAGACACACATTTCTTTGATCTCCTCCCCTAATGCGTACCGTACCTTGCTGGCACTGGCATTTCCCCATGCTTAAGTTCAAGGTCAGAATATGCATAGAGAGAAAAGTGTTTAAGTTACATGCATGTAACTCCAGTCTGAATTCCCCCCAATTTGTTTATAGTAAGTAACACTAGCGTAAAGTGCAGACCTAATTTTCATGGCTCAGTGGGGGAATAATTTGTGGGTCACTCTCTCTTTCTTTCTCCTTCAATCTCTCAGAATCTCTCTCCCTTCTCTCGGTCTCTCTGAATCTCTAGACTGCTGATCATGTCATAACATCCAGGTTAAAGATTAAACACTGTGAGAGATAGATGGGTCTATAATGTCAGGTGAAAGGTGACGAGGGCTGAATATGTAGTCTCACTTGGTTTGGACGCACGTTGAAGGGTTATGGCTGAATGTGTGTGGCTCTGGCCTGGCTCAGCATGCCATCTGTAGATAAAGAAGAAGGAGGAGAAGGGTGTGTGTGTGTGTGTGTGTGTGTGTGTGTGTGTGTGTGTGTGTGTGTGTGTGTGTGTGTGTGTGTGTGTGTGTGTGTGTGTGTGTGTGTGTGTGTGTGTGTGTGTGTGTGTGTGTGTGTGTGTGTGTGTGTGTAGGGGGGGTTAGGTAGAGGATAAGTACAGGGGGCTGAGAGCTGTGTGTGGAGCAGTCTTTAATTAGAGCAGGAAGACACGGCTCAGCAGCCGCACAAAGCCAGACCTAGAGGAGAGGGGCTGGGGGGGTTTCATGCGTCCATGTTCAACCGCCATTTTGTTATACAATGTGTGAGATGGAACAAACTGAAAATATCACAGGAAACTATTTGATAACAGTATACATTACAAAACCGGTTTGTTATTGACATACACAAACTGTAAACTAACTAGCGGATGAGTGGTTTTGTGCTGCGTTTGGTACTTGGGCAACAGCAGGTTTGCTTTATGTACAACAGCAACACCTTCCATATAAGGATATAACTGTCACCACCAGTGGTTTATAGTTGTCTCACTCAGTTTTTCAATTTAACATATCATGCCTTCTATAGAGGGAAGCCTGAATGAGAGACCAAATGATGAAGTGTTCCTTTTAATAGTGATAAGTGAATACAATATAGCCTACACTGAGTACACACTAGTCATTTGATATTAAACTGATTATGGCACTAGGCCAAGGATGGAAATAGTCATGTAAACACCTTACTCTGCTTGTCTTAATAAAGTCAAAATCGAAGTAAGCATACGCCGATTAAAACACCTGGTTTTCTTTTTTTCTTTCAAATTATTAGACATGTAAACAGTTTAATCAGAGGTTCGGCGCGGTGAATTCGATCTGCACATGTGCCAGCACCTGTAGCGCAAGCCTCCCTTTTATGCGCGAGTGAAGTGAGTTTAACATGCACAACTTTATATGTCCGAACACACAATTCAAATACCCGTAGCAAAAATAACATGGTCACTGTGGTAAAACATTTATTTTCATAGACGATTTTCTGCATTTATTTAAGTCCCATCAAGTAGCATGATTTCAAATATGTCCATGTAAACAGGATTATTAGGGAAATGGTTATTCTTGCAAAGCATGTAAATATTTTAAACACACTATTATATTCATCTGACTATCCACAATAATCGTATTATTGTGTGCATGTAACTGTGCTCAGTGGGTGCTGTTTTACCAGATATGGCAAGAGGATACTATGTTAGCATATTGAAGTTTATTGCAACAACTTGTTTCTCCTTTCTTCTGCATTTCCCATGTGTTCTCTCAGTCATGCTTCCCGGGTATGGATTCTCCCCTCTTCCTGACTTCCAGCCTCACCTCCATGCCTTCCGTTGCCGAAGAGAGTGCCCCAGCATGTGGTTCCCGGTCTCAGGCGAGTCCCAGGCTTTGAGCGAGGCCCGGGACAACAGGCCTCTCCTGCGGCAGTGCCAGCACAACCACATCGCTGTGTGTCAGCAAGAGCTGCAGCCGACTGTGAAGCCCAGCAACAACGGCTGTGGATCACCTACTGCAGACGCTCAGTGCTCCACCCCGTTGCCTCTGAATCATCGCAAACACACAAGGAGTGAAGCCGAAAATGGCGGCTGGAGGAGTAACCCTGATCATGACACTGATACTGATACGACTGATACGGACCTGAGTTCAGACTCTCAGATGCTAGGGGGCGACGTTGAGCTTGTTATCCGGGAAGATAGGAGGACTGACCCTCCAGGGCAAGAGCAGTGTGAGAGACCCATGGTGGTGTCGACGGTGTTTCGTCCCCTCCACACAGCCCTCAGCCTGCCCCTGTTCCTCCCTCTGTCCTCCCTGTACAGGGACACAGACTACTGTAACTCTCAGCCACCTGGCTCTCCATCCTCACATGAGCCTCCGGAGCTGCAGACCCCAGACACCTGTCGACCCCAGAGGAGGACGTCACAGGGCTCACTCAAGGAAAAGTCAATCCGTAAGTACAGTATCTATCCATTCCACTTCGTCAACTCTCTGTTAGTCCTCATCAGGAGAATGTTTCTTTCCCTCTTCATTTTGTCATCTGTAGGACATCAAAATCACACTTCAAATCTTACTTCTGAAATATTTTGTACAAGGCCATATCCTATACGACTGGCTGTAGTTTGCAGAGAAGTCTTCAGCTCAGTCTTTTTTGTGTTGTGTCCTAGGGCGTAAGATGCGAGTGTACTCACCAGACAGCCTGAGCGACGATTCTCTGGCCAGCCCCATTCTGGATGGCGACTACCTCTTCCCAGGACCCTTCGATTCCTTCCTGGAGGAGGACATTGGGGGAGACCCTGTAGACGCCACGAGTCCCTCATCAACAGGGGGGGGACCCAACCCCCGAAAGACTCCACCTTTTTCTGCAGAGCCGCTGCAGTTGTCAGAGCACTCATCTGGCTTGAACTGTGGGGCTGTAGAGAATTCCTCGGCCGCCGGAGGAAGCTCTTTAGCCCGCTCCAGTATGGCGGAACACGAGCGGCGGCGCTTCTCAGCCTCAGAGCTGATCTCACGGCTACAGCTTTCCCAGAGGAAGAACTCGTTCACACTAAAGCTTGGCAAGTCGCTATCAGCTCGCGTGGCCTCCCGCGACAGGCAGAACCCCAGCAACCTCAGCTCTGACTGTGAGTGTCCTGCCTCAGGGTTGAGCACCACTGCAGTTGGATGTGTTAGACATGAGGTTTCTGACAGCAAATGCTATAACCAATTTTGCAAAGCTGTTTTCTATGTAAGAGGATGTTTAAACTTGAGACAACGTTCTGTAGTGGTTGTGTGTTTGCTAGGTTCCTTCCACCTCCACCTACTTTCCTCCTCTCCAGATAAGTCCACTTCCAGGCATCGTGGCTCAGGTGGTGCCAGTGACAGCGCCCCCCATAGTCCTGTAGGACCTGCACCGCAACTGCCATCTGCTGACAATAACACGCAACAACATCGACGTAGCACCGGATTCACAATCAAAAAGTGTGTTTTAACAGCTAAAATGGGTGTATTATATCAAAGTTAAACTCACAAATTTAAACTACAAATCTTAGCTGGAAGTGAGTTGTAAAGTTGTCCACTGTGAATAACACTGTTATAACGACTATAAATACTACTTTCCCACAGTTTGAGGAAGAAATCCATTGAGGAGGATTGGTGCACTCCTCCCACAGTCAGCCGATCCAATCGTCTGTCACGGTTTCTCCCCAGCTGTGAGTCTTACTTTTCACTTGTGTCAAAAATTTGGTTCATTCCACCTACCTTCTCCACCTCCATTATCAATGGTATTTATATAGCATAACAATGGTATCCACACTCGTTCAAATACATGCTACATAACAACATAACATCTGAAAGTATTTTTTTTTTTACCTTCTGCAATATTTTAATTCTCGCCCCTATGTACTCTTCTTACTCAATATTCTCATCTCTCTTTCTCTCTGTTTAGCGATTCTGTACCAGGAGTACAGTGACGTTGCAATCAACCGAGAAATCCTGAGGCAGCAGGGGGAGGAGCCAGGTGCTGAGGGGGAGGGGCTAAGGGAGGAAGGGGCTGGGGAGACTCCATCTCCATCTAATCTGTCTCCAACCAGCTCCTTTTGCTCGTCACGAGGCTCCGCCTTCTCACTGTGGCAAGACATCCCTGATGTCCGGACCAGCGGTCAGCTGGACAACTTCAGCAACGTGGAGCGCAAACTACAGGAGGTGAGAACATGAGGATGACATCAAGCCAGATTGGGATTTGGGAAGTACTCATAGAGATGGATAGAAGGTGTGTGATGTCCTATCTTTTGTGGAAAGTGCAGCCTCTATCCATGTCTACGGCAGCACTACAGGCTTTTAGCATATCCAATTAGCCAGCTAAGTTGATCTGTTTCATCTATGGGATGGATTTTTTTTTTTTTGTTAACATAACATATTTTGATAACATTTGTGGTCATAACATTAAATTCATAGATTTATTTTAACTCTGTTTCCCCATTATGTCTCATGATAACATCATGATTTTAATATTTAGATAAAGTATTTAATTTTTAATATTTAGATAAATAAAGTATCATGTTTTTAATTGTGAGTGAAAGGTGTGCCTATTGCTTCCTAAAGGCCCATAATGTCTCCTCATCACAGGCCAAGTTTGAGCTGGTGACGTCAGAGGCGTCGTACATTCGGAGCCTGACCATCGCAGTAGACCATTTTATGCTGTCCCAGGAGCTGGGGGAGTGTCTGGGGGCCCAGGACAGACAGTGGCTCTTCTCCAAGCTCCCCGAGGTCAAGGACGTCAGTGAGAGGTACAGTATAGTAAAATGAATGAATGTCTTGAGATTCTCTGTTTTTTTCTGTCTTGTTTTTTCTGATTATTCTGTTTCTCTTCAAATCAAATTAGATTTGTCACAAACAGGTGTAGACTAACAGTGAAATGCTTACTTATGGGCCCTTCCCAACAATGCAGAGAGGAAAAAAAGATAAATAATAAAAATAAAAATAACACAAGGAATAAATATACAATGAGTAACGATAATATACACAGGGTACCAATACCAAGTAGATGTGCAGAGGTATGAGGTAATTGAGGTAGATATGTACATATAGGAAGAGATAAAGTGACTAGGCAACATTACTATTTATAGTTTTGACAACTTTTACTTTTACTCCAATACATGCTTAAAGAAAATAATATACTTTTTACTCCATACATTTTCCCTGACACCCAAAAGTACTTGTTTCATTTTGAATGCTTAGCAGGACATAAAACTTGTCAAATTCACGCAATTATCAAAAGAAAATGCCTGGTCATCCCTACTGCCTCTGATCTGGCAGACTCACTAAACACAAATGCTTTGTTTGTAAATGATGTGTGAGTGTTGGATTGTGCCCCTGGCTATCCATAAATAAATTAAAAATTAAAATCATTCCATCTGGTTTGATTTTAATATTAGGAATGATGTATACTTTTACTATTGATACTTAAGTATGTTTTAGCAATTACATTTACTTTTGATACTTAAGTAGATTTAAAACCAAATAATTTTAGACTTTTACTCAAGTAGTGTTTTACTGGGTGATTTTCACTTTTACTTGAGTCCTTTTTTATTAAGGTATCTTTACTTTTACTCAGGTATGACAATTGGGTACTTTTTCCGACACTGGCAACAGGATAGATAATAAACAGTAGCAGCAGCATACATAAACATAAACAGTAGCAGCAAGGCACTCACAGCCAAGGTAAAAATCCACGATTCCAACATGGAAAAGGAGTTGCTACTAGACATACAAAGTCGTAGCATGCGTGAAAATCATTTTTTTTTTCTTGAATTCCTGAGGACGCATCCAATAATCCAGAGGGCGCAATCAGAGAATTCATGCAATCCGCCTTGAAACATCCTATAGAGACTGTAAACAAGGTGGCTTTCCACCGAGTACACAGACTTGGAGCTCGGAGCGGCAAGACCAAGGGTCCCCGACCGATCATCGCAAAATTTGAACACTACCAACAAAAGGAGCTGATCAAAAGCATTGGAAGGGAGCTTAAAGGGACCAAATTTGGTCTCAATGACCAATTTCCAAGGGAGATAAACAAACATCGTAAGAGACTGTATCCGGTACAAAGGAAACAAAGGGAGAAGGGTAAGCTTGCCTTTATCATTGTGGACAAACTCTTTATAGATGGACAGCTATTCCGAGACAGCTCCATGACACCATGGCTGTACTAAATTTTACAGGGACTTCAGGTTACGAAAAAAAAAGAAAGTATGGGAACTGTAAAAATATCTGACCATTATGAAGTGGATATGAACACACACATACTCAATTACATGCTTACTTACACATACGGACTTATACATACACACACACACACACCTGATCTCACTCTCTTCTCTTCTCTCACTCTCTCTTTCTCTCTTTTTTCTTCTCTTCTCTCCCTCTCTCAATCTATTGTCTAACTGTTTTATAATTTAATGTGTTTATTGTTTGTCTATCTTTTTTTATGTATTTGCAAGGGGAAGATATCAGAATAGGGGCATTGGGAAATAATAACATATTGTACGGAATACATTTGTACTGTAGTGAAGCCGTCTCTAGAGTAATGCAAGGTCTCATTCATGATCATGTGAAACGTCAATTGCTATGGAAATGCTGGGATGTGTTTTTCAATGATGTTTATGATGCAATTATGATGCAACTATGATGGTGATACGATATGGATTACAATTATCATCATGAATATTAAGGCTATACGCACTACATGCTACACACATGGACACTCAACCATGCAAATTGGCAGAGTTATTATTTATTTGGACATCACACATTAAAGTCTTACTCTTATACAGACATTGTACATACTCTCACTAAATCACATCCAGTATCATACACATCAACCTACTCAGATTTACTACACACAATATCTTGTCTCAATTTTCTAACGTCATTGGCTCTCAAGCAAACAGGCAAGGGAATAAAACAAATATTGCTAGAACCTATTTCTTGAATTCTAAGTTTCAGACATTTGAAAGCTCTAGTTTTGACTGTCATAATACCTCTGATGGCAGTAACTTTAGAAGCACTATTTATGGTCAATTTAGACTGAGAATAGTATCCAGTTATGGTAAGGGGTGAAATAAATATAGCCAGTTATAATTGTAACGGTTTAGCAGATTGTAAAAACAATCAGTCTTTACAAGGTTAAAAGAAAAGGAATATAACATATACTGTTTACAGGAAACTCACTCTACATCCTTAGATGAAGTTGCGTGGAAAAGGGAATGGGGTGGTGAAATAATTTTCTGTCATGGACAAAGGAACTCAAAAGGTGTGATGATATTAATTAACAAAAATTTCGATCTGAATGTGCAAGTAGTCAGGAATGAAGGAAGGTGGATCCTTTTGAATATGAAAGTGGACGAAAAAGAGATTTGGCTCATTAATCTATATGGTCCAAATCAGAATGATCCATACTTCTTTGAAAACATTTATACCAATTTATTGAATTTACAGTCAACAAATGAGCACTCAGAGATTTTACTAGGTATTGTTCATCCTGATCAGACAGGTTTTTTACATGGACGATACATTGGAGATAATATACGACAACTACTAGAAATAATAGAACATCATGAAACATCTAAGAAGCCAGGACTGGTATTTATAGCGGATTTTGAAAAGGCATTTTATAAAGTAAGACTGGATTTTATTTATAAATGGCTGGATTTTTTCAATTTCGGTAATTCTCTTTTAAAATTGGTAAAAATAATGTATAGCAACCTCAGGTGTAAAATAGTAAATAACGGCTACTTCTTAGAGAGTTTTGAATTGTCAAGAGGAGTTAAACAAGGATGTCCGCTGGCACCATATATATTCGTTATGGCCATCGAAATGCTAGCTATTTAAATCAGATCCAATAACAACATTAGAGGATTAGAAATCCAAGGCTTAAAAACAAAGGTGTCCATGTATGCCGATGACTCAAGTTTTATGTTAAGTCCGCAAGATAGATCCCTGCAATGTCTCATTGAAGATCTAGATAACCTTTCTGTACTCTCTGGACTAAAACCTAATTATGATAAGTGTACAATATTATATATTGGATCTTCAAAAAATACAACTTTTACATTACCTTGCAGTTTACCTATAAAATGGCCTGATGGTGAAGTAGACATGCTTGGTATTCATATCACAAAATATATACATAAGCTCCACAATGAATTTCAATAGAAAACTTGTAGAAATATACAAGATCCTGCAACCATGGAGAGGTAAATACCTGTCTATTTATGGAATAATTGCCCTGATTAACTCCTTAGTCATATCTCAGTTTACTCACTTACTTATGGCGCTGCCTACTCCCGATTATTCGTTTTTCAAATCATATGAGAAAAAAATATTTCGCTTTATCTGGGACGCTAAACCAGACAAAAAAACGTGCCTATCCATATAATGAATATGAATTGGGTGGGTTGAGATGAGATAAAAGCACTAAACCTCTCTGTGAAAGTGTCACTTATTCAAAAGTTTTACTTGAACCCTAAATAGTTCTCAAGTAGATTACTAAAAAAAGCTCATCCATTGTTTAAAAATTGCCTTTTTGACTTTGTGCAGATTGCCATGTCTCATTTTCGATGAATTGAAAATTATACTTTTTTATCTCGCTTTTTCAAACAAGCATTGCAGAGCTGGCTACAACTTCAATTTCATCCCCCTGAAAAGATAGAACAAATATTACAACAAATATTATGGCTGAACTCAAATGTTTATTTATTGGAAAGGAAAAGGGTTTTTTGTTCTTAAATTATATTGTAAATTGGAATGGTAGAGTTATGTCCTTCATGGAGTTATCAGAATTGTACGGGACGGTCTGCTCAATCCAAGAGTACAACCAATTGATTACAGATTAAAATTGACCCTATAAATAGTACTGTTAGGAGATCTGTCAATTACTAATATACTAATACTCTTAGTAAAAGCATTTAACTTCAACTCGCAATCTGTGGATTCTATTCGATTAGATAGATTGAAATTGTATGTTAAAAATCACAGCATAGTTGAAAGATATGTGTTGTGTAGAAACCCAAAGTGAGTGGCCAGCAGACATAGATGGGATGGGCTGAGGGAAGCTGAGGGTTGGGATGTGGAATTGGAGACAAGTGGGAGTGGAGTTGCTGTGCGGGAGATAGAATGATGGTCAAAGATAAAAGTTTTAAAAAATAAGTAAAAATAAAACATAATAAAAAGTATGTTTAAATGACACTGAGGGGCAGTGTTTTACAACTAATGTCGGTTTGCATGAGGCTGATGCCGTGCAGGTGTTTGTACACATGCGTATACACACACTCTCATTCAAATAAACGCTTACAAGAACACACACATACATACATGTAATAGTGCCAGACATGCACACAAACATATAGTGTTGGCATTGCTGTTATGATTTTAGTTGTCCTTGATGTCCTTTGTTTTAAATGTATTATATATATATTTTTTTAAAATTTTATTTAATTTTATTATTTTTGTTGCATTGTTTGCTGTTTTCTTCTGTCTTTTCCTTTTTTCTCTTGGTTGTTGGTGCGTTGGGAGGGTTCTTGGGGGTGGGGAATGTAATTAATTGTATTTTTTTTTTCTTCTTCTTCTTCGGGGGGGACTGTGGGAGGGGTCTCGAGTGGTTGAGGGACAACTGTGGGGAGATCTTGGAGGGTTCGGGTTCACGTTTTTTGGCCTGGTGGTTGATCTGTCAACGTGCCCTTGAGCAGGGCATTGAACCTGGATGCTTCTGTGTGTCGCTCTGAATGGGAATCTATTGGATGATTGGTATGATGTAGTTGTTGAGCGTATTCACTGCAAGTATATTGTATGTTTAGGATATTTAATAATAAAAAAATTAAAAAGTAGCAGCAGCGTATGTGATGAGTCAAAAGAGTTAGTGCAAAAGAGTCAATGCAGATAGTCCAGGTAGCTATTGGTTAACTATTTAACTTACTATTTAGCAGTCTTATGGCTTGGGGATAGAAGCTGTTCAGGGTCCTGTTGGTTCAAGACTTGGTGCATCGGTATTGCTTGCCGTGCAGTACTAGAGAGAACAACCTATGACTTGGGTGGCTGAAGTCTTTGACCATTTTTAGGGGCCTTCCTCTGACACTGCCTGGTATAGAGGTCGTGGATGGCAGGTAGCTTAGCCCCACTGTTTTCAATATCTCTCTCTGTTGCGAGCCCATGATGCTCAATTATTTTCTGAATTTTTCCCTTTTTGTTACTCCCTCTCTTCCTTTCTCTCTCTTCCTTTCACCTCTCTCTCTAGGTTCCTGCAGGACCTGGAGCACAGGCTGGAGGAGGACATATTGCGTTTTGACGTGTCTGACATCGTCCTGGCCCACTGTCCCGCCCTGCGCAGGGTCTACCTCCCGTACGTGACCAACCAGGCCTACCAGGAGCAGACCTACCAGCGCATGTTGTGAGCAGTCTTACTTTGTGTGTATTTCTATTTTTGCTTTGTTGCACATTTGAGACCGTAAGTATAATGCAAGTTATGTTGTTCAGTGCCTAGTACACACGCTCAAATTGTCACTTTATACATGTGGATTGGGTGGTTAACCCATCGACAGTGTGCAGGTTTCTGTTCCAGCCCAGCACTAACACACCTGGTTCAACTAATCATCAAGACCAAGTGTGCCAGTGCTGGGTTAGAACGAACCCCTGTAGCTCTTCAGAAACAGGGTTCATGATACAGATATATGTGACCCGATTCAGGAAACTAGGTGTATGTTGCAAGTCACGACTTCACAGGAGAGCCGTTAGCTAGCGAATGAGAGCCTAATGTTAGCTAGCTAACATTCAACCTCTTTGGTTAGCACCCAGCACTGTGGCAGCTGTTCATTGTTGTTTAACTTCTAGCTGGCTGGCTTGCTAGCTAACGTTTCGTGACGTTGTTTGAATTTACACTTTGTTTACAAAGTTAGGTTCATTGTTTACCTAGATAGCTATATGTCTTAAGCTAAAGTGTACTTAGCTAGCTAGCTAGCTAACGTTAGTTGGCTGGCTCCCTAGCTGACATTATTATTCATATTCCAGAGCCATTTGCTTTTCTAGTTAGAGCCTAATGTTAGCTAGATAACATTGAACCTGGTTGGTTAGCTCCCAGCACTGTGGCATTGTTGGCACTGTTCATTGTTGTTTAACTAGCTAACATTAGCTGGCTGGCTCGTTAGCCAACGTTATGTGACATGTGTACAACACCCATTGAATATGGCCAGGGTCAGTAAACGTCTGCAAAAAAAGCGTAATGAAATTGTTACCAGCAGAGCTGGCTAGGCTGTTTTCATGTTATCCAATCATTCGCTCCGACAGCAAAACGAGATCGGTGGGGCTAAAGATTAAGAGGGTGTAGACAAAGAAGAGCTCTTCACTAGATGCCAAAACATTCAAAGACCTTTTTCACAAAAGTGAGTTTACAAGTTGATCAACTTTAAAAGCAGAATTACTTTCCCGTTGTTCCTCAAATGCAGTGTATGATATACCATTTTGTAGCTCTGAGTTTCTATTTTCTTCCAATGTAAAAAAACACAATTTCAAATTTTGCTACATAAGACCGAATCCAGGTGGTGAGTCACATATACTACATCTCCAATCCATACTGTGAAGGTTTTTTCCTGACCATATTACTAGATTTGAAGTGTTTTTTTTTCTCTGTAGACAGGAGAATGCTCGCTTCCCAGGTATCCTGGCTCGTTTGGAAGAAGACCCCATCTGCCAGCGTCTTCCCCTCGCCTCCTTCCTCATACTCCCCTTCCAGAGGATCACACGGCTCAAGATGCTGGTGGAGGTACGATAGAGCACCCTTGTTCACCATATAATTAAACTATTCATGACTGGCTGTAGGGACAAAACAATTACTCTACCTTACATCAAGTTACTGACCAGTGAATAGGCAAATATACAGCAGCAGGCTTTGAAGTGTCCTGAGGTGAAAGTTGAGATCCAAAATGGTCTACCTTCCTTCTATCTTATAGAATATCCTAAAGAGGACAACACCCGGCTCTAGGGATGAGGACACAGCCACCAAGGCCTTCAATGAGCTGAAAAA
The DNA here is from genome assembly GCA_030435695.1 of Brachymystax lenok tsinlingensis. NCBI lineage: Eukaryota > Metazoa > Chordata > Actinopteri > Salmoniformes > Salmonidae > Brachymystax > Brachymystax lenok. Next base: position 19,560,564 of record CM059803.1, on the reverse strand, counting down.
GGTAGCATAAAATATACCAAAAGTAGAAGTTTGGTACATTTTTGGTCGTTATACAAATAAACAAAATATATAATAGAGAAATGATTAAACATTTTACTAATAGACTATATTGCCTAAAACATTGAAATAACTTATCACAACAGATTATAAAGGAATGTAACTCCAGTGTGCAATCAATGAAGAGGATGGAAGAGCTCATTCACCTCAATAAGAAGATCCACTTTGAGGGCAAGGTAGAGGAAAACATCTCTCATTAGGAACAACCTCATTCATTCTCAGTACACCTACTGTATATTCATGTACAGTATATTCCCCTATCCACTGCTGGGAATCAATGGTTTTGGACAACAACAAATCCTATTTCTTATTATTGCCATAGTATGGATTAACCATATAATGTTTGCCCATTATAGATTGCAAGTAAAGAAAACACATGCTCTAACCCTAGTAATAATTAAATAACTGTTCATTCATGCTCATTAATCACATAGATCTCCCCTTTTAGATATTCCCTCTGATCTCCCAGTCTCGTTGGCTGGTCAAACATGGAGAACTGCTGGAAGTGGACACACAGACCATGAGTATTTCTGGGTCAAAGTTCAAGTTGCCCACAAGGCCTGTGTACCTGCATCTGTTCAATGACTGTCTTCTGCTGTCCAGGAGGAAGGAGTGAGTACTAAATATGTACAATGTAGAGGGAGAAGAGAAAGAAAACAGTGTTTTATATGTATGGCATTAAGCCATGCTACAGTATGCTATGCTATGCTCTGCCACAGTATGCAACACTATGTATGGCGTTACTGTATGTCATAAATGTTGGTTGATTGAGTGATGCATGGCATACATTGACAAATTCCTGTCTCTGGTCTGTCTGCAGCACGTGGAAGTTCATGGTGTTTGTTCACGCTAAGATCGGGCAGCTGAAGGTGAAGGACCTCAGTCAGAAGCTCCAGGGCATCTCAGGTTTCATCTTCCACCTGCAGCTGTGTGAGGGCCAGCAGCTCAAACACCAGATCCTACTCAAGGCCCACACTGAGTGAGCTACTATACATACCACTGTCATGATATGTAATGGTAGTGATAATGTAGGAACTGACAGCCTCTACGTGGGTTTTGTTTCTTCCCAGGAGTGGGAAACAAAGATGGATCACAGCCATGTTCCCCTCTGATCCATTGGAAGATATTGAGCAGGCCACTGAGAATGATGGTAAGTAGCTGCTTTATCAATAGTCTGCATAAGCAGTCACATCTTGCAGTGTTGAATAAGTATTTCAATGACTTATAAACCAACTTCAGTCATGTCACTGAGCTTCTATTTTGTTTCATTTACTGTAACTTGGAAAATATTGCATTACGTTTTAAAACGTTTTTTTAAATAGATTTTAACAGAAGTACAGCCATTTCATTAATTTATTAACCTTTGGTTGTTTCTCCTCTCAGATCTTTCCCAAGTTCAATGCATCAAGAGCTACCAGGCCCAAGAGCATGATGAGCTAACATTGGAGAAGGCTGATATTCTTCAAGCCAAGACCATTACAAGTGACGGTGAGAACCTCCCTTTGGCAAGCTCACATTAAACTCTATCATCATAAGTATAAACTTTAAACAGCAACTTCAATAAAATAAAAACACTACATTTTCTCCTTTACCCTAAAAGTAGTTCATAACAGTTTTCTATCATGTGTCAAACCCAAAGTTTGAGTCTTAAACATGTAGACCACCACAAGTGATAATGTCACTGGGTGTGTTTTTGTTTGCTGAGGTTGTCGCGTATTGTGTATCCACAGGCTGGGTGGAGGGCATTCGGCTGTCAGACGGGGAGCGGGGCTGGTTCCCCAAAACCAACGTGGAGGAGATTACAAGTCGCAGTGCGCGTCTCCGCAACCTCAGAGAAAACATCCGCATTAAGTGTGTCACACAGAAACTGGAGGAGGAGCTCTTTTAAGTGCAACACCAGTTTTATGCAACACCAGTTAAACAATAGCTGAGCAGTTGTAGATGATCTGGATGTGGGAGTTTTATTTAGTCTGCAGGTGCTCATGAGGACATTATTTTTGGCATAGCTTGAGCATAAGCAATATTCTTAAGAAATATGGTTATCCAGCTGTGTAGCAGTCATTTTCTTTCACTCATGCTTGCTATGACTGCATATACAACTACTGTAACGCAACTACTGGAATACTGTATCAGAAACCAAGCATTTTTCTTTGCCCCAAGCACTGTAATAGGAATAAACATAATTTCAGACATCACTTTCAACAAAACATTAAGAACTACAGTGTTTGTACATCTTCCCTGTCTTTTGACTTTCACTGTTAGTCACACCCTATTAACAATAAGAGCTGTTTATGCGTAGTAGCACATTATATTATTGACCAACCACTACTACCATCTACATGCAGATGTTCACCATTCCAGTGACACATTAAATACTTTTTCATAATAGTTTAAAAAAAAGTTGTTAGTACTAATTTAAATTATTGCTGTTGCAGCATGTATTTGTTTATGCTCCTATAGCTGGTTATTCTCTATGGAGATAATGATGTACATTTACATAGTGTAGATGTACTTGTTTAAATTAATAAGGCTAATTTACTATTATGACTGTAATTTATAAGGGCCAGGGTCTGCCAAAAATATGCCATACCATTTTAACAGATCTTAGAACTTACAGTAACAGAGAAATATAGATAACAAAAGACTAATAATACATGAGCTACTTGAGATTTCTGGTTGTGAACACAATACTGTAAATGTTTTACCCCTGAAATAAATGCACATACTTTTCAGTGTTTTATATGACCACTGCTGAAATTGTTTCGTACAATAATATGTAGGTGAGGCCTGAATGTTTGTGACCATGACATAAAGTTTGAGTTACTTGTACTGTACATAATAAGAACACAATTTTGGGAAAGGTATTTAGTTACTTTTTATTGAGTCCGTAGATTTCAAGAACAATCATAACAGAAAATATGGAAAAGGTCATGAACAGCACTACATTTTCTATTTTGGTTCACAGAGATTTTACAAAAAATATTGTTCAATCAGTTCACTAAAAATCAACTCCCTATTTAGCCTATTTATTACTATTGCAGTTACTAGTGAAGCCGAGTACTACAGACAGTAGCCTACAGCAGAAGAATGTTCACCAGAATCTCTTAATTTCATTGTACCAGACTGAATAATATATACATATACAGTGCCTTCAGAAAGTTTTCACACCCTTGACTTTTTACACATTTATTTGTGTTACAGCCTGAATTTAAAATGGATTAAATTGAGATTTTGTGTCACTGGCCTACACACAATACCCCATAATGTCGAAGTGGAATTATGTTTTATAAAGTTTTGCAATTTAATTCAAAATGAAGAGCTGAAATGTCTTGAGTCAATAAGGATTCAATGGCGTTGTTATGGCAAGCCTAAAAAATTCAGGAGTAAACATTTGCTTAACAAGTAAAATAAGTTGTATGGATTCACTTGGTGTGCAATAATAGTGTTTAATATGATTTTTAAATGACTACCTCATCTCTGTACCCCACACATACTATTATCTGTAAGGTCCCTCAGTCGAGCAGTGAATTTAAAACACAGATTCAAATACAAAGACCAGCGAGGTTTTCCAATGCCTCACAAAGAAGTCCACATATTGATAGATGTGTAAAAATAAAAAAACATACATTGAATATCCCTTTCAGCATGGTGAACTTATTAACCCTCTAGAGAGTCAGCCATGTCTAAGCTGGGGTAATGGGGGTTCTAGTAAGCTAACATATGGAATTGTTTTCAGATGGTCATGCCAAGGATAATTACAGTATTTGATTTAGAATTGTAAGACCCCTTAAGGTATTATTAGATTGAAACATTGAATTTGTTATTACTGTTATTAGCCCATAGAAATGTGTTGAATAACAGATTCACTACATGGAACAGATAGTAAAAAAATATATAAAAAGGAAGTTTGTTCTTTAAGTGTCTGCCCTATATCTGAGAGATATAAGAAAGATCAGGAAACAATTGGTACCGGGGATATTCAGAGGAGTCTTGTGAGGCTTGAGGGCGTCCTACAGAGGGGTCATATTAGTGGGTAGACCAAACTGTTCGGACGCTGCAGACAGAAGTTGTCAGAAGAGGCTGTACCGACTTCAGACAAGTCCCATGAAGCTCGTGGGGATCGTAGAGCAAAATGGAGAACATCATCGTGAGAGTCTCATCTTTCATAATAGTTTGTAGGCCTAACCTTTCAGATGCTTTAGACCTTTTCTCGAGAAGACAGATTTTCCGGATGTCTTAAGGTCTGACAAACACCGCTCTAGCTCTGCCACCTTTTACTGCATATGCAGAAGGGTGATATTGGCAGATACAGTGGATTGAGACACAGCCCTAGTTTAAACAGACAGATTTTGATGATACTTTTTTATTATGTTAATTCAATTTCCACAGGGCCATGTAAATTGTAGGAGAAGGGTTAATTACACTTTGGATGGTTTATCAATACGAAGATACAGGCGTCCTTCCGAAGTCAGTTGCCGGAGAGGAAGGAAACCACAAAGGGATTTCAGCATGAGGCCAATGGTGACTTTAAAACAGTTAGAGTTTAATGGCTTTGATGAGAGAAAACTGAGAATGGATCAACAACATTGTAGTTACTCCACAATACTAACATAAATGACCGAGTGAAAAGAAAGAAGCCTGTACAGAATAAAAATATCTTTGCAATAAGGCACTAAAGTAAAATTGCAAAACATTTGTAAAATAAATAAAATGTATGTCCTGAATACAAAGTGTTATGTTTGGGCCAAATTCAACACATCACTAAGTACCACTCTTCATATTTTATTGAGTATGCTTGTGATCGGCAAGGACTATGGAGTTTTTTTTAAATAAAAATAAATGGAATAGAGCTAAGCACAAGCAAAATCCTAGAGGAAAACCTGGTTCAGTCTGCTTTCCAACAAACACTGGGAGACAAATTTACCTTTCAGCAGGACAATAACCTAAAAGGTAAGGCCAAATATACACTGGAGTTGCTTACCAAGATGACATTGAATGCTCCTTAGTGGCCTAGTTACAGTTTTGACTAATCGGCTTGAAAATCTATGGCAATACTAGAAAATGGCTGTCTAGCAATGATCAACAACCACTTTGACAGAGCTTGAAGAATTTAAAAAAATAATAATACAATCCATGTGTCGAAACCTTTAGAGACTTACCCAGAGTGCCTTGCAGCTGTAATAGCTGCCAAAGGTGATTCCAACATGTATTGACTCAGGGGTGTGAATGCTTATGTAAATTTGATATTTCTGTATTTAATTTCCAGTAAATTTGCTAACATTTCTAAAAACATGTTTTCACTGTAATTATGAGCTATTGTATGTAGATTGGTGAGAAAAAATATAGGTTTAATCAATTTTGAATTCAGGTTATAACACAACAAAGTGGAATAAGTCAAGGGGTATGAATACTTTCTAAAGGAACTGTATACATGATATCCACAAATATAGTGTATATTAATGAAAAGAGGCACGAGTCTTCTATTTTGTGAGGCCATTGGTCAGTTAGTCTCATTAATGTGCAATTATCATTGGTTCCTGGGACTCCTTTCTGCTCCTTTGTTTTTTTGGCATGAGGGGTGGAGCCGTGTGGTTTGAGGTAGCTTGTAGGTTTTTTTCTGGCTATTGAGAAAAGAAATAAACAATACTGAGTCGTTTTGCAACTACTTTTTGGGACTTGTCTCTAATTTGCTTTTTTCTGTAAAAAACATTCAAGACAAAGCTAACTTATTTTTAACATCCTGCATCTTCACAAAATAGATGTACATGTATGGCTCAATTGGAATCAATAGACACGGGCAAAAGGTTAGCCACACAGTTTTCCCGATCCGTTTGTTTTGTTCCATCTTTTCCCATTTTAATGGGACTGTAATGGTACTTTACCTGTTGTAGCTGGAAGATCCAGTTCTGATATTCTTCAGGACAGGTGCAAGATACCTGCAGCGGCTCAATCAGTTCACCTGAGCCACACAATATACAATAGAAGTACAGTGCTCTTCACCAATACATACAGCAACACTTGATACAGTTGAATTGATACAGATCTCTTTGCAGTTTGGAGGGTCAATTTACAGTCAATTTCCCTCATTATACAAACATGTTAGAGCAGTATGATATTATGTCTGTTTTGTATATAACCTGCTAACTCGAACTCCAGCCTCCCAGGTAATGCTGACCTCTCCACGGCTGTGATGCTTTTCCGAGGCAATCTACCCTAAAGTGTTATGAAATACAGGTTGAAGTGCCATTTATCTTGAATTGAGAAAGGTTAGTATTGGATCACCTCTATATTTTACAATATCTTCTAAACTGTACATCATAGTATATCACACCAACATCTACTCTCTAGCAACAATTGGCAAACTTGGTAAGGTCACCAGGTTCATACTGAAGGAGTTCCAGTGAAATTGTTTCCTAGATAACATAATTTGACTGTACCTCATATATGACACTGAGGCTCTTGTTATCCACAGAGAGCAGGAGGACATCTTGAGGGAAGAGTACCAGAAGTTGCTGATGGAGTCCCTGCAAGAATGGATGAACATTATCACACTGTTTCTTTGATCTGAAGTCCACTATTATAATTATCATAAGCATTATAATATTAGCATAATCAAGTATTATTATTAGGCCTATGATCATTATTGTTTCATTAGCATATTTATTTGCATTTGCATTATTTATATTTTCTGTCTTTATGTAGCAGGTACTAGTGATGAAGTATTGGACTAGTGTAGGATTATTTTCTCAGTATTTGTTTCCTTTGCATGGCATGTATACCATGTGTTGAGTCTGTTTTAGAACATACCTGTGTGTTTACCTAATTCTGTAAATATGTCATTAATTCTCTACCTGGGAATTAATTATCTGTTATTTGATTGACCAATGCATTAATTGTGTTGTAATAGCTTTATTGAAACAGGAAGTGACAGACAGTTTCTGAGTTTTGGCTAATGGTATTCAATTGGGTCTGCCTAAATAGTAATCTGTCTCCGTCCACTCTTTGTTGCTTAAAGGAGGTCATCCATCCAACTGTACGCCGCCCCTAAAGTTACACTCGTGGCAGCAGTGGTGCTATATTTGATGGAATTGTGATTTTTGGTAAGTTCTATCTCTGGACATTGTGGATAGCTAGATTCACCTACCTAGCTTACCACTTGCATAAAATGCTATTGAGGTCTTGAGCAGATGTTGAGCTTTTTTGCTTTTTGCTGGAGATAAAAGGTATTTCAGATGTTTGGGGTAATTTTGACACCATTTCCACATAGTTTTGCCTTTTTCATTCCAGTACAACATGCATGCCTATTTGAATCGTTTAGCATGTCTAACATGACAGCTATCAAGCTATCAAGACCCCTTCAAATTTACCTTAGAGTACTGGTGAAAACACAAGTTACAGTGTGGGTTGTTACCTGTCTCTGTGTGTTGATGATGTGGACCATGGATATGTATACTGGCTGGCCCATGTGCTGGATGGGGGCCCCTTCCCACTGCTGTATTGGGGCTTGCAGCAAATACGTTTTCAGTTCCTCTTTCTTCCAGCTCTCATCGCAGGGTACCTACAGTAAGTGACAACAGAAACTTAGCTTCATATTTGGAGAGTTTCGCCAATGATAATGATTTGCAACAAATGTCCTTTCATGATAAAGCATTTAGCTCATTAGTGTAATATACAGTTGAAGTCAGAAGTTTACATACACCTTAGCAAACTACATTTATACTCAGTTTTTTACAATTCCTGACAATTAATCCTAGTAAAAGTTCCCTGTCTTAGGTAAGTTAGGATCGCCACTTTATTTTAAGATTGTGAAATGTCAGAATAATAGTAGAGAGAATGATTTATTTCAGCTTTTATTTCTTTCATCACATTCCCAGTGGGTCAGAAGTTTACATACACGCAATTAGTATTTGGTAGCATTGCCTTTAAATATCTTAACTTGGGTCAAACCTTTCGGGTAGCCTTCCACAAGCTTCCCACAATAAGTTGGGCACATTTTGGCCCATTCTTCTTGACAGAGCTGGTAAAACTGAGTCAGGTTTGTAGGCCTCCTTGCTCGCACATGATTTTTCAGTTCTGCCCACAAATTTTCTATAGGATTGAGGTCAGGGCTTTGTGATGGCCACTCCAATACCTTGACTTTAGTGTCCTTAAGCCATTTTGGCACAACTTTGAAAGTATGCTTGGGGTCATTGTCCATTTGGAAGACCCATTTGCAACCAAGCTTTAACTTCCTGACTGATGTCTTGAGATCTTGCTTCAATATATCCATATAATTTTCCTTCCTCATGATGCCATCTATTTGGTGAAGTGCACCAGTCCCTCCTGCAGCAAAGCACCCCCACAACATGATGCTGCCGACCCCGTGCCTCACGGTTGGGATTGTGTTCTTCGGCTTGCAAGCCTCCCCCTTTTTCCTCCAAACATAACGATGATCATTATGGCCAAACAGTTCTATTTTTGTTTCATCAGACCAGAGGACATTTCTCCAAAAAGTACGATTTTTGTCCCCATGTGCAGTTGCAAACCGTAGTCTGGCTTTTTATGGCGGTTTTGGAGCAGCGGCTTCTTCCTTGCTGAGCGGCCTTTCAGGTTATGTCGATATAGGACTCGTTTTACTGTGCATATAGATACTTTTGTACCTGTTTCCTCCAGCATCTTCACAAGGTCCTTTTCTGTTGTTATGGGATTGATTTGCACTTTTCGCACCAATGTACGTTCATATCTAGGAGACAGAACGCGTTTCCTTCCTCAGCTACCCGAAACGTTTGACCCAAGTTAAACAATTTAAAGGCAATGCTACCAATACTAATTGGGTGTATGTAAACTTCTGACCCACTGGGAATGTGATGAAAAAAATTTGAGCTGAAATAAATCATTCTCTCTACTATTATTCTGACATTTCACATTCTTAAAATAAAGTGGTGATCCTAACTGACCTAAGACAGGAAATTTTTATGTATTTGGCTAAGGTGTATGTAAACTTCCGACTTCAACTGTAAGTGTACGTAAACTTCCAACTTCAACTGTATGTAATATGTGCTATTCATATGTGCTATTAGATGTTCAAGTTGTAATCAAGCAAAGTGAACCTCATAATTGTTCAGACAGTTCAACATTTTGCAATGACATCTGTTTAGGATCTGTAATTTACTGTATAAGGCGGTGGTTCTTATGGGGGGGTGATTGAATACCTTACCAGGTAAGACAGTGCACAGTGGGAGGTGCTTAGCAGTTGGCTCATGGATTTGTATTTCCTCTCCTCCATGTGGTGTATCCATTTGTTCATCTCTGCTGCACTGGCACAGGTGAATACTTTGGAGTCCACCATTGGACCTAGAATGGGGAGGGAGATGGTAGCCGTGTTACAATACAATAATTAAATCATTTACTGTTGGCTTCGAGTCATACCTATGACCGTAGTACAGCCGTGATAAACCACAATAAATCATCCACCCTTGTCTATTAATGCTTTAATGAACTCACTGCATAATCATAATAGAACTCACCACTGATCTGGAACATGGTTTGCGAGTTTGAGGCTAGTGAGGTGGCTTGGAAAGACAGTCCAGAGAGAGGCAGCACGCCCTGAGAAAGAAGAAGCAACACATTGACTAGCTGGCCTTAGGTGAACGCATTTTACATTCAAGTTAAATGTTCAACATGCATGCATCTGCAGTGTCGTTACAGTATTTCCCCATTTGTAAAGGACCCAACCTCATAGATAAAGTCATGGTGAGAGTGGTCCAGAGATAGGATCAACAAGTGGAAGGAGAAAAGCACCAGATAGTGCTCGCGTGTCTCCTATAGGAACATAAACAAACACATGAACAGAACATCAATATAGCAGTACTAGAGTCGGGACATAGACAGTGAGTAATGATTGATCTCTACAGTATATCTGAGCATGGTGTAGTGAGATGTTACCAGTGTGTAGCTGTTGTGGAGAGACACCAGGGAGGAGTGCACTATCTCTCCATACATGCGTATAGGTTGGCCCTCCCAGTCACGGATTGGCTGGTTGTAGATTCTGTGGTGTAGCTCCTCTCTGCTTCTGCCCCATAGCACAACCTAGGGGAATATAATAGAATACGTCACCTGCCTCATTTAAAATGAGATGTAGTGAGGAGTTTACATTAGTGTACATGAGTATCCCTTTATCATTAATGTGATATAACAACTTTGACATAAAATAGTATGTTGATGCACCCACTTGCAAGTGCCAATATGTGCACTCGAAGGGTGGATCCACTGTTGTTTCCTGTGTGATGGCAAAACCTTTTCAATTTCTGTATCTTAGTGTCATTTTCATACAGATGGCCACTCTCTCTCGCTCTCTCTCACACACACACAGAAACACACTTTCATCCTCCACTGACCTCCTGGTTGAGGTGTCTCACTGAAGGGTAGCGAGAGGGTGGACCGTCTTTTCCATTCCTCACAGAGAGCTGAAGCCTGCTCTCTCCTAGACTCCATATCCTGAAACATTAACCATATGCAGTGCCTTCGGAATGTATTCAGACCCCTTGACTTTTTCCACATTTTGTTACTTTACAGCCTTATTCTAAAATTGATTAAATAGTTTTTACCCCTCATCAATCTACACACAATACCCCATAATAACAAAGCAAAAACAGGTTTTATTAGAAATGTTTGCAAAAAACCCCAGAAATATCACATTTGCATAAGTATTCAGACCCTTTACTCAGTACTTTGTTGAAGCACCTTCGGCAGCGATTACACCATCTTCTTGGGTATGATGCTACAAGCTTGGCACACCCGTGGATCTCTCTGTACTTTGCTCCGTTCTTCTTTGCCTCGATCCTGACTAGTCTCCCAGTCCCTGCCGCTGAAAAACATCCTCACAGCATGATGCTGCCACCACAATGCTTCACCGTAGGGATGGTGCCAGGTTTCCTCCAGACATGACTCTTGGCATTCAGGCCAACGAGTTCAATCTTGGTTTCATCAGACCAGAGAATCTTGTTTCTCATGGTCTGAGAGTCTTATGGTGCCTTTCGGCAAACTCCAATCAGGATTCTGTCTGGCCACTCTACCATAAAGGCCTGATTGGGGGAGTGCTGCAGCGATGGTTCTCCTTCTGGAAGTTTTTCCCATCTCCACAGAAGAACTCTGGAGCTCTGTCAGAGTGACCATCGGGTTCTTGGTCACCTCCCTGACCAAGGCGCTTCTCCCCGGATTGCTTAGTTTGGCCGGGCGGACAGCTGTAGGAAGAGTCTTGGTTGTTCCAAAATTCTTCCATTTAAAAATGATGGATGCCACTGTGTTATTGGGGACCTTCAATGCGGCAAACAGTTTTTGGTACCCTTGCCCAGATCTGTGCCTCGACACAATCCAGTCTCAGAGCTCTATGGACAATTCCTTCGACCTCATGGCTTGGTTTTTGCTCTGACATGCACTGTCAACTGTGGAACTTTATATATACAGGTGTGTGCCTTTCCAAATCATGTCCAATGAATTGAATTTACCACAGGTGGACTCCAATCAAGTTGTAGAAACATCTCAAGGATGATTAATGGAAACAGGATGCACCTGAGCTCAATTTTGAGTCTCATAGCAAAGGGTCTGAACACTTATGTAAATAAGGTATTTATTTCTTTTATATATTTTTTTATATACATTTGCTAAAATGTTTTTTTTTACTGTTTTCGCTTAGTCATTATGGGGTTATATAGAGAATATAGAGAATTTTTTTAAAGTCCATTTTAGAATAAGGCTGTAATGTCACAAAATGTGGAAAAAGTCAAGGGGTCTGAATACTTTCCGAAGGCACTGTATATCAGCAGTCAACCCCATATCACATTAACCACAATACCTTCTCACAAAGATGTAAACATCTCCCATTTATCCCACACTACTGTAACATCTCACCAAACTGTAGACCAATTTGCCCACCTCATTTACAAGCCAGCCATCTTGCCTGAGCCCCCTTCACCCAACAGTGTCCAGACATAAGCAGATTAAAGTGAGGAGCAGACACCCACCATCTGACCCCCTCACATAAAGACCTGTTGCCCACATTGGCCCATATATCTTGTAGTACTACAGTAGCTACAAACCCCTAAACCATTCCCTGTGTGTGTCAACAGTTCTGTCACATCTGTGTTTGTGCTTGAGTGTCTGTCTCTGTGTGTGCCTGTGTCCCTTTGTGTTTGTGCATGCACGCATGTGTGTGTAGTCACTGTATGAATGCAGTGTGTGTGAACCTATTCATGCATGTCTGTCTCTGTGTGTGTGTGTGTATTCATTCATAAGTGTGTCCATGTGTGTGCGCGGACAAGCATCCTTGCGCGTGTGCACAGTATGTGTTGCTGGTGGCTGATCCCTTGTCTTCTCACAGTTTGGGCACGTGAAGTCTGTGAGCTGCTATTGTGATTAGCTTCTCGTTTCCCCCACTCCCCACATGAGGGGATTTACAGGCCTGGCCAGTGTTAGACCAGACTGGACAGGAGGGAGAGAAGAGCGGTAGCATTGTCTGCTAATTAGGGAGACAATATCACCGGCCGATCATGTCCTAATCACATCAGTGCCGCTTCAGTGAGGAACTAGCGTTCCCACTCTGTATGTGCTTTTGTGTGTAAATTAAAATTACACAGATGCATTATGTTTCATATGCCCTCAAATGTCATTGTTTCTTTCTCAAGGAATTGAAGTTCTGAAGTGGTTGAAACTGCTAGCACACTTGTCAATGTGTGCACTGTTTTCACCACTCACCCCAAGGCAAAGCGACACCACTTCCTCTCAATACCTCGTCAACCAAACACACCTCGTTCTTATTACCAAAACCCAACAATAGGTACTATTTAATAGTATTGCTTCAAACTTTCATACAAAGCCAAGAGGCTCAGTATTTTACTGCTTGTTTTAGCTGGCTTCAGAGAAGTTGATATTGTGAAGCGTATCTATATGGTTGTGACCATGCTTGAGAGTGCTGTCATGTGTCATCAACATATTTAAAATCTCCACAGTCATTACATTTACGTCATTTAGCAGATGTCCTTATCCAGAGAGACTTACAGGAGCAATTAGGGTTAAGTGCCTTGCTCAAGGGCACATGGACAGATTTGTCACCTAGTCGGATCAGGGATTCAAACCAGCGACCTTTCAGTTACTGGCCCAACACTCTTAACCTCTCTTTACCGCTAGGCTACCTGTCGCTTATGTTTTTGAATCAAATTAAAATGTGATTGTGTGGTTGTAAAAAGCCGAATGGCAGTCTATCAAACTCAAACAGACCACTCCCATGAGGGCTTGATAAGGTTCATAGTCTTCTGTTATACATCGAAATATCAACAAAATAAGACTCACCCTAAATTGTCAATCTCCAGGAGCTCGATCTCGTCAGGGCCCACATCGTCAATCCCGGAATGCGCTCCTCTCTGAGTCACACTACAGCATCCCATGACCAGGTAGCACTCTCCTCTCTCAGCCTAGTCCAGTCCAGTGAGACACAACTTCTTCCTTCACCCTAGGTCCCTAGTACACTAACTATACTGTACCATCTGTCTCCGTCTGCATTCATCCCACAGCTTCTGCACCGTGCTAAGACCAGACGGAGGATATGTAGAGAGAGGGAGGGGGGAAGGAGAGGAAAAGAGGATTGGCACAGTGCAGAGGGAAGGGAGGGCTATGTCGCTTAACTTCTCAGTTCCCCATTTCATCTAAAACACAATATCACTATCCCTGAAATATCAAGAAAAAGGTGGCAAAGCTTCTGAGATGAGTTGAGTCAAGAAGCAAAAGGCTGTGAGCTGTGTCACAGTGCACTCACTCTTCCTTCCTGTCAGTTTGCACATAGAGAGCCACGCAACTTCCTCAGTGGCCTTTTCACTTTGACGGTGTCACAGAGCAAATTTGAGTTCTTCCTGAAGCCTGTCTGCTTTCCCTTTGGAGAATCATGCAGATGAAGCAATTGATGGCAGAGCCATTGAGAAGCAAGAGACGCTGTTGACCGTTGTTGAAATAATCCTCCTGCTTACATGTGCAGTGCTTAATAAGTACAGAGGCATGATAATTATGTGATTCACAGCTGAGAGACAAAGGGCTGCAGTCATAACAACAAGTCACAGATTCAACAAAGTTGTGTGGTGTTGTAGTTGTTGTTCGTACTGTTGGATTGGTGTGGGCAATTCCACAATAACAGAGTGATGCTGAGACACAGATTTTCCACTTTAAAATGTGCACTACATGGCCAAAAGTATGTGGCCGTCCCTTGAAATTAGTGGATTTGGCCATTTCAGCCACACCCATTGCTGCAGGAGTATAAAATCTAACACACAGCCATGCAATCTCCATACACAAACATTGGCAGTAGAATGACTCGTACTGAAGAGCTCAGTGACTTTCAACGTGGCACTGTCATAGGATGCCACCTTCCAACAAGTCAGTTCGTCAAATTTCTGCCCTGCTAGAGCTGCCACGGTCAACTGTAAGTGCTGTGAAGTGGAAACGTCTAGGAGCAACAACGACTCAGCCGAGAAGTGGTAAGCCACACAAGTTCACAGAACGGGAAAACCGAGTGCTCTTTCCTGTTTCAGCATGACAATGCCCCCATGCACAAGGCGAGGGCCATACAGAAATGGTTTGTTGAGATCGGTGTGGAAGAACTTGACTGGCCTGCACAGAGCCCTGGCCTCAATCCCATCGAACACCTTTGGGATGAATTAGAATGTCGACTGCAAGCCAGGCCTAATCGCCCAACATCAGTGCCCCAACTCACTGTTCTTGTGGCTGAATGGAAGTAAGTCCCCACAGCAATATTCCAACATCTAGTGGAAAGCCTTCCCAGAAGACTGGAGACTGTTATAGCAGCAAAGGGGGCACCAACTCCATAATGCACATGATTTTGGAATAAGATGTTCGACAAGCAGGTGTCCACATACTTTGGGTCATGTAGTGTATGTCAAACAAAAACCAGTGATTGCAAACTTAAACAAAACTCAAACTCAAATCAAATCAAACGTTATTTGTCACATGCATCAAATACAACAGGTGTAGACCTTACAGTGAAAGACCTTAAGAAGTAAAAAAAAACAAGTAAAGTAAAAAATAGGAGTCTTCTTCACCACGCTGTCTGTGTGGGTGGACCATTTCAGTTTGTCCGTGATGTGTATGCCGTGTATGCTGTTTCCTGAAGTCCACAATCATCTCCTTTGTTTTGTTGACATTGAGTGAGAGGTTATTTTCTTGACACCACACTCCAAGGGCCCTCACCTCCTCCCTGTAGGCTGTCTCGTTGTTGTTGGTAATCAAGCCTACCACTGTAGTGTCGTCTGCAAACTTGATGATTGAGTTGGAAGCGTGCATGGCCACGCAGTGATGGGTGAACAGGGATTACAGGAGAGGGTTGAGAACGCACCCTTGTGGGGCCTCAGTGTTGAGGATCAGCGGGGTGGAGATGTTGTTTCCTACCTTAACCATCTGGGGGTGGCCCGTCAGAAAGTCCAGGACCCAGTTGCACAGGGCGGGGTCGAGACCCAGCGTCTCGAGCTTAATGACGAGTTTGGAGGGTACTATGGTATTAAATGCTGATCTGTAGTCAATGAACAGCATTCTTACATAGGTATTCCTCTTGTCCAGATGGGATAGGACAGTGTGCAGTGTGATGGTGATTGCATCGTCAGTGGACCTATTGGGGCAGTAAGCAAATTGGAGTTGGTCTAAGCATTTCATGATGACAGAAGTGAGTGCAACGGGGCGATAGTCATTTAGTTCAGTTACCTTAGCTTTCTTGGGAACAGGAACAATGGTGGCCATCTTGAAGCATGTGGGGACAACAGACTGGGATAGGTATTGATTGAATATGTGAGTAAACACACCAACCAGCTGGTCTGCTCATGCTCTGAGGACGCGGCTAGGGATGCCGTCTGGGCCATCAGCCTTGCGAGGGTTAACACGTTTAAATGTTTTACTCACGTTGGCCATGGAGAAGGAGAACCCACAGGCTTTGGTAGCGGGCTGTGTCAGTGGCACTGTATTGTCCTCAAAGCGAGCAAAGAAGTTGTTTAATTTGCCTGGGAGCAAGACGTCGTTGTCCGCGACGGGGTTGGTTTTCTTTTTGTAATCTGTGATTGACTGTAGACTCTGCCATATACGTCTCGTGTTTGAGCCGTTGAATTGCAACTCTACTTTGTCTCTATACTGACGCTTTGCTTGTTTGATTGCCTTGCGAAGGGAATAGCTGCACTGTTTGTATTCAGTCATGTTTCCAGTCGCCTTGTCATGATTAAAAGTGATGGTTCGCGCTTTCAGTTTTGCGCAAATGCTGCCATCAATCCACGGTTTCTGGTTAGGAAATGTTTTAATAGTCACAGTGGGTACGACATATTGGATAAACTTGCTAATAAACTCGTTCACCGAGTCAGCGTATACATCAATGTTGATGTCTGAGGCTATCCGGAACATATCCCAGTCCACGTGATCGAAGCATGGAATCCTATTGGTCAGACCAGCATTGGACGGACCTGAGCACGGGCGTTTCCTTTTTTTGTCTATAGGCTGGGTTTCTGTCTATAGGCTGGGAGCAACAAAATGGAGTCATGGTCAGATTTGCCAAAGGCAGAGTGGGGGAGAGCTTTGTATGCATCGCGGAAGTAGCAATGATAGCAATGATCCAGAATGCTATCAGCCCGTATCGCACATTCGATATGCTGATAGAATTTAGGAAGTCTCGTTCTCAGGTTAGCTTTGTTAAAATCCCTGGCTACAATAAATGCAGCCTCAGGATGTATGGTTTCCAGTTTCCAGTGAAGTTCTTTCAGGGCTGAAGATATCTGCTTGTGTGGGGGGGATATACACGGCTGTGACTATAATCGATGAGAATTCTCTTGGAAGATAATGCGGTCAGCATTTGATTGGGAATTCTAGGTCAGGTGAACAAATGGACTTAAGTTCCTGTATGTTGTTGTGATTACACATGAGTCGTTAATCATAAGGCATACA
The DNA here is from genome assembly GCA_030435695.1 of Brachymystax lenok tsinlingensis. Lineage (NCBI taxonomy): Eukaryota > Metazoa > Chordata > Actinopteri > Salmoniformes > Salmonidae > Brachymystax > Brachymystax lenok. Next base: position 19,543,548 of record CM059803.1, on the reverse strand, counting down.
CCCCCGCCCTTCTTCTTACCAGAGAGATGTTTGTTTCTGTCAGCGCGATGCATGAAGAAACCGGGTGGCTGTACCGACTCTGACAACATATCCTGAATGAGCCATGTTTCCGTGAAACAGAGAATGTTACAATCTCTGATGTCTCTCTGGAAGGCAACTCGTGCCCTAATTTCATCCACCTTGTAGTCTAGAGATTGGACATTGGCGAGTAATATGCTCGGGAGCGGTGGATGGTGTGCTCGCCTTCTGAGTCTGACCAGTAGGCCGCTCCGTCTGCCTCTCCTGCGGCGACCGCGTTGTTTTGGGTCGGCCTCTGGGATAAGATCCCATGTCCAGGGTGGAGGACCGAACAAAGGATCCGCTTTGGGAAAGACGTATTCCTGGTCGTAATGTTGGTAAGTTGTCATTGCTTTTATATCCAATAGTTATTCCCGGCTGTATGTAATAACACTTGAGATTTCCTGGGTTAACAATGTAAGAAATAATACATTATATAATGCATTAATAAAACAAATAACTGCGTAGTTTCCTAAAGACCTGAAGCAAGGCGACCATCTCTGTCGGCGCCATCTTGCTGTATTCTTAATACCATTTGAAAGGAAACATTCTGTGGAAGTTTGTGAAAATGTGAAATTAATGTAGGAGAATATAACACATTAGATCTGGTAAAAGATAATACAAAGAAAAAAAACGTGTGTTTTATTTTTTTTCATTGAAATGCAAGAGAAAGGCCATGATGTACTATTCCAGGTTAGGCGCAATTTAGATTTTGGCCACTAGATGGCAGCAGTGTATGTGCAACGTTTTAGACTGATTCAATGAACCATTGCATTTCTGTTCAAAATGTTGTATCAAGATTGCCCAAATGTGCCTAATTGGTTTATTAACTTAGCAAACATTTTTTTGTTAATAATACATTTCAAGTAAAAAATCTTAGTCTCAGTATCACTCTGTTACCGTAGATTTGCCCGTGTGCTATTTCACCAGCTGTCATACTGTTGTGCAACTACATTTTTGAAGCCACCTCAAAAATGTCAAGCATCAAAAATCATCCGTTTTTTTTTTCAGGGGATAAACATACTTTATTCATTTAAAATATTCTGTAATACAAAGCTAAGTAGGATTCCTTTCATGGCGAGGTTCCAACCTCAGCCATGCATATTGTTACCCACAAACCAAAATGATTAACGTTAAGTCTATACTTTGACAGGTGTGAGTGTCTCAGTGTGAGTATTTCACAGCTCCTCCCTGTGCTCTTTGTCCTCTTTCTCTTCCTTGGCTGCACTCTGTGTGTCTACACCGGGCTTCTGGCCCCCCTCTCCCTCCTGTTCCCCTTCCTTGTCCTGTTTGTCTGTCCACACGGGGCCGCTGGTGCCGGGCTTGGCCAGGCGGAACTGGGTGGGTCTCAGGGAGTAGCAGAAGGGTTGTTCCTGGTCGGGGTGGCAGGCTTTGGTGGCCTGCAGGCGTCTCACAGAGAGGCGTGAGCCCTCAGTCAGAGCCAGGGTGGACAGGGACATGAAGGTATTCTTCACCCACAGGAGATCTGGGGGCTTGCGATGTTCTGAGTTCCCTGATCGCCGCTGCCAGGTGCACTTGCTGAGCCGGAGCTCCACGCGAGCTTGGGCTGGCTTGAGGGGCCGAGGACTGGGTTTGTGGGTGAGATGGGGTCTGGAGGCTCCTGCTGGGCCTGTGGGTCGGTTGGGACCGGTCTGCAGGGATGGATCATTGTGTGTAGTGACAGGGGCAGGATGGTCGGGGGCATCAGTGCCTGTCAGGGGTACCAAGACAGCCGTCATGGCTACAGGACAAAATGTGTTTTCCCTCACTGACTTCTCCCGAGACACTGATGCTACAGACTCAACCTTCTGAATCCTGCTGGTGGTGAAGGGCATTTGGGTGGAGGCACTCTTTGGGCGCTGGGCTTGAAGGGGTACTGATGTTTTGCTCCTGCGGCTGAGAATTGGGACATGGGTGGTCTCGCCATCATACAGTAGCACAAAGTCCCTCTGACTGGCCAGTGGCAGCAGCTTCAGTCCACAGCGACACTTGTTGAAGATCTCTAGAGTCAGATCTACAGGAGATAAGGCATAAGGCTGTAAGGCCTGACTAACCTACAGCTGGGTAGTAGCTATCACATATCAGGCTATTTTCAACCCTCCAATAGAAAAACAGAGAGAAGCCACACACAGGCAAACTAACAAATTAATGGGGAACTGGCGACACATCATCTTGCTATCTTGAATTACAAAGACAAAGTATTTCCGAACTGAGTTTATTTCTGAGATCAGCTGCATTTGAGGATACGATGTCAAGTTCTTGAGGTAATATCATAGTCCAGAACAGAACTAATTAAGCCAGTCATGTGAACGGTAGTGTGTGCTCACCCAAAGTTTCCACAACAGTACTGGGAATCACTTCCTTCAGGGCCTCGCAGTTGGTGTGGAGGGCTGGGTTACAGTTCATCTCCAACAGCCACACCTAGATGAGGACAGACAAAGGCACAGCAAGCACATCAACTGTTAATTTGACCAACAGCTCACAAATACTTTGAAACTCACACAAACGGTACAAATAAAAACCAACGAGGTGTTTTGCCAACCTTAAAGTCATCGTCAATCATGAAATCACAGCCAATCAGGTCAAAGTACCCCAGTTTACGATCTAGCTTGGCTTTCACAGCGAAGAAACACTGGATCATGATCTGCTGCATTCGCTTCTAATGAATGGATAACATACATTGGGCAAGACAAACAGACAGACAGACACAGGCAGACAGGCAGGCAGACAGACACAAAGGTGTGGGTGGAGAGGATGTCGTTTGTAGTCTCTCCCAGGAGTAAAATCACACAAATTATGTATATCACTTAACTAAAAATAACACCAATGATGCTTTCATAATTGGTCCCTGAAGGGTTAACTTAACCATGATGTGAACCTAAAGAAAAACTACTATAAAACTCACGGCGAAAGCACCAAGCACCCAGTCCCTAGGCAGGCCCTTGGCAACACTGAGCTTGTCATTGATGTAGGTGTTGAATCGATCCATGGACCAGACGGTCTCCTCCTTCAGCACGCTGTAGAGAGGGTTCTTCTTCTGCATGTACTGTGGGGAAACAAAAGGGGGACCAGGATACACATGAATGGCCAGAGAGAGGAGTTGTTACAGGGCCAACAGTTTGAGACTTGATTGGTACCATTATTTTATGACCTGGTTTCTGGTCTATTTTCATGCAGTATCCAATGGAGATGCATCTGTTGACAATCTGATTCTGAAATAGTAATACTCTGCTTATATGACTAAACTTGCAGGTCAGGGGAGCAGGTTGACGTTTATTGTCATGAGTCTTGCCCTGGAGCCGAACTGAGCATTTTCCCCTTAGGCCAACTGCAGTCAAAATTACCTATATTGTAAAGATTCATTATATTTGTTATTGTACTTTTTTGTCTTAATTTAAGGTTAGGGTTAGATATTAGGGTTAACAGTGTGGTTAGGGTTAAGGTTAGAGTTAAAGTTCGGTTTAAAATCAACAACACTCTCCTGAGCTGCCTCCAGAACAATATTCATGATGAAAAACACTATCCTGCTCAGGGGAGGCAAAATAATTTTGTAAGCCAATAAAGAGAAGCATCATTTTTTCTACTAACCTGATTGGTCAAATGGGAAGAGAGGTTGGGGGAGTTTGGGTCATAAAGGTCACAGGTCAAGCGCACGTAACCATGACGAAAAAATACCATGTAGGGTGAGGTGCAGGCAATGAGGAAATAGGAGCGCACATCAAACTTTCTCCCCTTTAAGAGCAGAGGGTTCTGGACATACCTGAGGAAACATTAGATGTACATTATAATCCACTTGGCTGATCTAGGATCGTCCCCGCAGTCCAAATAATCATATTCATTATGATATATTAGGAAAAACGGATCCTAGATCAGCACTCATACTCTTTCTGAATACAGGCCCAGAGATTTGTATCAATAGATACAAGGCTGAGAACGTCACGAAAACAATATGCACGCTTCAATAGTGCAGAAAGCCGTGTGTGGTTGTGATTCTGGATAGCCAGATAGCTAGCAACAATGACAAGAAACTGCCATGTGGGGAATCTTTAATGGCTCGTTTCAGTTAGTTTTATCTTGTTCTTGATACCATGTCTTTTTTGAGGTGTTTTGACTGACGCTACGCTACGCTAAAATGGCAAAAATTCATGAGCTAGCTAACCAACAACTGTAACAATGTATTTGAGAGACGAGGTGCTCAATGTGAAACTTTATTTATGTTTTTAATAAACATTGGAGTCTATATATAGTTTACATGTTGTCAACAATCTATGCCAACCCCGTCTGTTTTGCCCCATAGTTGCGCACGCGTCGGTTTTGTTGCTAATAAACCAACCCGTCTGTATTACATGGCTCTTTAAAAAACAGATCTCTGTTGGTGAGAAATGTAATAATATATCCAATTCGCCAACTGAATATGGCAGACACTGGCAGCTTTGCAATTCATGGAGAATTACTACAGTATAACCACATCAAATAAAATAAGAATTATAGAATGTATTTGATGATCATATAATCTGCAATTCCTTTTGGCTTTGCAGACCCAGTACTGAACGTCCTGATAAAGTAGCGTTCACAGCCCTAGTGTTCACCCACTGCTGCACGATGCGTGCCTGGGGCAAGCGAAAAGGCAGCGTCCTGTTGCACTGGCTATCTGCGATGTTCTGCAGCTTGAGTCTGAAGGCCGAGACGTCTTCCTGGCTCCTCAGGAGGAAGATGCCTCGCCCCTGGTTGAGGCCTGTGGGCTTACAGATCCACACGCTTGTCTCCTCATCACACATACCTAGCAACACAACATGATCTTATTAGAATATCTCATGTAAGCTTGAATAAAACTACTGATACGAACAAGAGCAGTGTGCTTTCTATTTTCACATTATTCCCATGCACCTGCAACAATATAACTCAGATGTGGGAATGCTTTATTAAATGTCTTACTAGAATATTCCAAAATGGTGACATTTAATCATTGTAGTTATGTGTGAACTATGCAGACAAATTAGTTATATGTCACCTTTGCTGACTACATTACCTAGAGTACCAGTCAAAGGTTTGGACACACCTACTCATTCAAGGATTTTTCTTTATTTTACAATTTTCTACATCTACAATAATAATGAAGACGTCAACACTATGAAATAACGCATCTTGTAGTAACCAAAAAAGTGTTAAACAAAGAGATTCTTCAAAGTAGCCACCCTTTGCCTTGATGACAGCTTTGCACACTCTTGGCATTCTCTCAACCAGCTTTATGAGGTAGTCACCTGGAATGCATTTCAATTAACAGGCAGGTGTGCTTTACTAAAAGTTCATTTGTAGAATTTCTTTCCATTTTAATGCGTTTGGGCCAATCAGTTGTGTTGTGACAAGGTAGCGGTGGTATATAGATAGATAGCCCTATTTGATAAAAGACTAAGTCCATATTATGGCAAGAACAGCTAAAATGAGCAAAGAGAAACGGCGGTCCATCATTACTTTAAGACAGGAAGTTCAGTCAATCCGGAAAATTTCAAGAACTTTGAAAGTTTCTTCAAAAGAAGTCTCAAAAACCATCAAGCGCTATGATGAAACTGGCACTCTTGAGGACCGCCACAGGGAAGGAAGACCCAGGTTTGTCTATGCTGCAGAGGATAAGTTCATTAGAGTTACCAGCCTCAGAAATTGCAGCCCAAATAAATGCTTCACAGAATTCAAGTAACAGACACATCTCAACATCAACTGTTCAGAGGAGACTGAGTGAATCAGGCCTTCATGGTCAAATTGCTGCAAAGAAACCAATACTAAAGGACACCAATAAGAAGAAGAGACTTGCTTGGGCCAAGAAATACGAGCAATGGACATTAGACTGGTGGAAATCTGTCCTTTGGTCTTATGAGTCCAAATGTGACATTTTTGGTTCCAACCGCCATGTCTTTGTGAGACGCACAGTAGGTGAACGGATGATAGGGGCGGCAGGGAGCCTAGTGGTTAGAGTGTTGGACTAGTAACCAAAAGGTTGCAAGATCGAATCCCCGAGCTGACAAGGTAAAAATCTGTCGTTCTGCCCCTGAACAAGGCAGTTAACCCACTGTTCCTAAGAATTTGTTCTTAACTGACTTGCCTAGTTAAATGAAGGTAAAATAAAATCTCTGCATGTGTGGTTGCCACCTTGGAGGATGGTGTGGGTGTGATTTATTTAGAATTCATGGCACACTTAACCAGCATGGCTACCACAGCATTCTGCAGCGATACACCATCCCATCTGGTTTGCGCTTAGTGGGACTATCATTTGTTTTTCAACAAGACAATGACCCAACACACCTCCAGGCTGTGTAAGGGCAATTTGTTCAAGAGAAGAGAGTGATGGAGTGCTGCATCAGATGACCTGGCTTCCACAATTACCCAACCTCAACCCAGTTGAGAAGATTAGGGATCAGTTGGACCGCGAAGTGAAGGAAAGCAGCCAACAAGTGCTCAGCATATGTGGGAACTTTTCCAACAAGACTGTTGGAAAAGCATTCCAGGTGAAGCTGGTTGAGAGTATCCCAAGAGTGTGCAAAGCTGTCATCAAGGCAAAGGGGGGCTACTTTGAAGAATCTAAAATCTAAAATATATTTTGATTTGTTTACACTTTTTTGGTTACTACATGATGTGTTTTTTCACAGCTTTGATGTCTTCACTATTATTCTACAATGTAGAAAACAGTAAAAAAACAAACAAAGAAAAACCCATGAATGATTAGGTGTGTCCAAACTTTTCACTGGTACTGTATGTGTCACAATAATTTGTTATTTATGTCACACAGCAGACTACACCTTATTGTTGTCATTATGCATGTTATTATATTTCACCTGACTGTTGTAATTTTTCGGTAGGCTTGAGAGATGCTATTTCAATTGATAATAATATGCAGATGCAGATGTATCATTGTCATCCTCTTAACTTAAAGGAACAATTATAGGATTTTCAAGAAGCAAAGCGTCGCTTGCCACACCATCATGAAGACGCATTTTGCATGATGATGATGATGTGACAAGTGACGCTTTGCTTCTTGAATGTCCAATATCTTAAAAACTTGACTGCTGACATGCAAACATTCGGGGACTGTATTAACAATAGTCTAATGAAAAATTCCAAAATATAGTTTGTGAGTGGATTTGTCCTTTAACTTTTAGAATTAAAGTTACTATTAACTTCATGATGATGCACATTGCAAGATATACTGCATATTTTTTCTATGGCAGCTGAGTCATAAGTCTACTTGTGCTATTGGTGTGGGAGAACTGGGAGAACTGACTGTGTCATGGTTTCTTCTTCAACCCTTCTGCCTCTTTAACAAACCTAACTGCAGAAGGTGAAATTAACAGGTTTCCGAAATGCCTTGAGGCCAATACGTAAAGCTTAATAAAGAGCAGTGATACTAGCAAGAGCAGTGTGCAGGTTTCTTCTTTTTTCTCATGTTATTCAACTGTTACCATGCACCTGTAACAAAGATAGCTCAGATGTGTGAGTGCCTTTTGAATTTTGAAATAAACAGCTTTGAAATTAGGTGTGGAGCAATGGTGGAAAGCCTGCTGCAGTGAGGCGGTAGCCACTGTTAAAGGACTGTGGTTGTCATGGCTTTTCACTACGTCTCTCTCTATCTCTCAGACATGCCCTCTGCCAGCATTTTTCTATGGCAACACAACAGGTTTCTCTTGTGATTTTATCACAATAGCCTACTGGGAACTGAAGTGCTGTACCTTAACGTTACAACATAAAAATAAATAAATAATAATACATTCAAATCCAGGACAACTATTGTGTCACCCAAATCTGTCAGTTACACATGATTTGTTTTCATTGTCTTTGCCTTCATTGTCTTTTCCATGAAGCCAAAGTTCCTTTTTCAACTGTAGCCCCCTAAAGAATCTAGTTGAACCTGTATTGTAGTGTGCTAGTATTGACATGTTATCGTGTTACTGGAGGCATTGTATTTGACTTAGACCAATTTTTACCTTCCTGCTGGGCAAAGAATGCCTCTCTCTCATCTCTCATGTCCATGCGGAAGGTGGTGGGGAAAAATTCCTCAATTTTCAACCTCCTACAAGGCAGAAAAGTATAGCCATTAGATGAAAGGTCACTGTATTACTTAAAGGGATAGTCCACTTTTTTAAAGTGTTATCTTATTTTCGATACTGGATTTAAAAACAGATCCAGGAAAGTCAATAACCTAGTGAAGTAAAAAAAATAAAGGGAACTAACATGAGTTATTATAGAAGTAGCCATCGGATGAAGTAACCATTGGAAGTAGACATTAGTATCTACTCTATGAGATACAGTATTTTACAGGACTATAATGTGAGAGGCCTATGCACCTTCTTTGTCTCAGATGCCTCACCTCAGTCCTCGACCGTGGTTGACCTTGCTGCTGAAGCGGTCATACTCCCTTAGGCTGCTAAGGAGGCCGATCTTAGTGGTCAGCACCTTGTTGTTGGGGATCTGGTAAAGGAGCTGTTCACCTACGACATGATGACATATTCAAAGCCATTCTCGTTCATATAGTCATTTTACATCTGTTGTCTTCTACGAAAGAGACAAGATTTCAAACACTGAACCGAGATATATATTTGGCGCTTATTATGAAATATTCAAGACTGAATTAGCATTTGATGTAACTGTATTGATACCTCTGTGGAGTGAACCATATAAGCTTTTATAGTACAGTTACCTTCTTTGAAGTTGTAATAAGTGACTGGGGATTTGATCTCGCACCACTTGAGTTTAAAGTCCTCTCTAGTCTTGTCATAGATCCGTTGCCATCCTCTGCTCTCACAATAGGAGGTTACTCTACATTGAATAAAATGAGTCGATACAAAAAATGGCTACACTCAAAAGATTGAATTAAGGCCTAAGTTGAATTCTCTTATCATTTCACTTCATTGGAATAGGGGAGTGACTTACATGGAGGCTCCGTTCCCTCCTCCAAAGAAGAAGAAAGTCCCTGGGCCCCTGGGCTCCTCTGTCCGCCTGTCCCTCTCCCTTTCTGGATACGGTAGGAGCACCACCCTCCTGGGGGATGACCTCCTCCTGCTCCCACTGAAGCACTGCTCCTCCAGACACACACCTGCCGCACCCAGAGATATGGATTAAAACACACACTCAGACTCATACACAGACAAGTAAACACGCACGTACAGAACATGCATGCTTACACACTTGGACTGCTGAGTGCCAAATTCTATTTAAATTGTGTCAATTTGTACTATAACTAAAATGGTGTCAACTTTAGATAGGAAAGTCTTGTTTACTAAACCATAAGAAATAATGTTGCTTTTATCAGCTTTGTAGTTCCTGAGTGCTGATTTTGAACATTCCTTTTCATTTCAGTATTCTAGCTTTTCTTTATCTTGTTCACTGACGCATATAAGAACTGTTTTGCACTGTATGACTAACTGGTCGTTTATATGCCTCTCCTGTTACTTATTATCGGAAAACTCTAACAGACAAATTAGATTTTTAGAACCTGATGAGAAAAAAACCTGAATTGAACCACCAGAATACCACCATTCTCCACACACACCTGGCCCTCCATCCTCCCCGCTCCTCTGTGCTGCAGATGTCCCCTGGTTACCTCTGAGACCTGTCTGTGGGTCCTCCTGCGGTTGGCCTACCCCTTCACTGGGTTCTGATGTCACTTCCTGTATCTTGTTGTTGTGGGCCAGGGACCCGCTGGCTCCCACCTCCTGTGTCCCTCCCTGGCTCTGTCTCTCCCGGGGTGTGTTGTCTCCACAGGCCAGCTGGGCGTCCGGCAAACCTCTCACCCCTGTCTCGCCCTGAGGGCAGGACTCAACCAAGTTCTCAGATGACATCACATACCACTGATGCTGACCCAGATTGTGTGAGTAGTGGAGTACTGTAACAGGAGGAGTTTTTCCATTGGGAATGGCACCCAGACCGGACCACCCCTCTCCTTCTTGCAGTCTGTGACACCCCCCCTGTTCAAGATTGGAGACAGGAGTTAGCTGACTCATGCTGCACTTCAGCATGCACTCAGTACTAACTGGAGTGTGAAACTAAAGCTATGGATAAGATTCAAAAGGATGGCTGTTTAATTGTAGTATCTTGCATGTCTGTTATTCTTTTTTTTATTGAGAAATACAATTTTCTAAATGTACTCACAAAATGCCATTTAATCTCAATGTCAATTGTCTTTTACTGTATTCATAGCCTAGTACATTTGTCAAATTGTTTTATTCTTTTATGCTTCGTAGCTAATAAAAATGTTAAGGACAAGTAATTTGATGTATTAATATATAGCAAAATGCATTAAATGTAGTCCTATTGAGCAATTTTCAGAATCGAGTGTTTAGCAGAAGTAGGTAGGCAGTAAGTGATGACCTCTGACCTTATCTTGAGCTGGTCTTGTTGAGCACTGATGCCTTTAGATTTCAGCTATGCATACAGCTATTTAGGTCCAAAACAACAGCTTTTTCTTTGTATGCATTTCATCCAATGGTCCACATGAGGCCCTGAAAAGGAGAAAAAAATGCCCATGCACAAATGAAATAGTGTAAGTCAATATGCTGTAATTCAGTGTTAGTCCATGTAGGTTTTGGTCTGTATAAAATACTACTGGCACACTGGTAGCCAGCTTAGCCAATGCAGGACAAACTGAGTAAGAAAGTGTGTAAACAGCCACTGGTTGCCTGGGAAATGGGTGCCTTGGCAACAGTTGCTAATTCTAGATTGAATCTTGCAACAATACCACCACAAGATAAACTAGTCAAGGATATGAATCCCACATACACCCCACCTCCAAGTTTAGTGTCATTCAATATTAATTGCCAGTAAGCCTGTGGTGTTACTTCTATAGTAATATGAGAACGGAGTGTCAATCAAAATGGATTTGCCAGTTTTCCAATGCATTGTATCTAGCAAAAGTGTAAAATAATATTTTCTGGAGGGTGCACACATCAAAGTATCCAGGGGGCATTTCTTTCCTTTTTTTGTTGTAATAATCATCACACCCTGTCTTGGGTCTTTGTTCCATAATGTACCCTTCCTTCCAGACTCAATTTAATAAGTAGTGATCTAAAAATAAATATGTTTAATTTGTATTAATTTTATCACTGTGTGTGTGGGGGGGGGATACTGGCAAATACTGGTAGGTAGTTAAGGAAACATTTTCCTTTTTTCTCTCCCCCATAAAATGTGCTTGCCCCTTTTTTAAATCCAGTAATCACTCCCCGTCTCAACCATTTGCCTACAGAGGACCCACCCAGTCACAGTTGGCAATTACCACTAATCCTCCCCCTACCTCCGAACACCCTGATAATTTACTGGGAGTGGTGCCGTTGCATCTAACAGCCATGCAAACCTACAATATACTGTTGTCTGATTGTGGATTTGACTGTTATGACGGTCTTTCCACAAAATGAGTGCCATTTGATATTTTAAGTAGAAATTGTACACCAATATTTCATTTTAAAAGCCTATTATACCTGGGGTGGCAGGTAGCCTAGTGGTGTTAGGTCAGTAACTGAAAGGTTGCCAGATCAAATCCCAGAGCTCACAAAGTAAAAATTGTTCTGCCCCTGAACAAGGCAGTTAACCCACTGTTCCTAGGCTGTCATTGTAAATAAGAATTTGTTCTTAACTGACTTGCCTAGTTAAATATTAAATGAAGTTTCCTTGAATATAATATACTGTGACCACATGGAGAATTCAATCAATCAGATATTTATATGAATAAAGATATGGTGAAACTATTCATTTCTGCATCTTTTTTTCCAAAAGAAACATTGTACATTTAATAGTCAAATCATAGTGTAAAAGCAGGTGAGCTGGTTCTACTCTTTTGGCCATTTGCTGGTGTTTTGTGGTGGAATATTTAGTGGACAAGCATAACACGTAAACCCTGTTATGCATTCATTAGATAGACAGGATAGAAATGTTTGAACTATTTCTTCATTTTTTTTTAAGCTTTTTTTTACTATTTTGAAGTTTTCTTAATTATATGTATTCATCATTGTCATGTCTAAATCTCCATATATGCCTTGATGATACTCAGAAACATGTATTTAGCACATCAAAATCTCAATATTTTACATTATTTTAGGAATTATCTTAATAACAAGCATATAAGGTTCACATATGGGAAAAATCATCAATATCAATTGTAATTTAATACACCTTTTCCTCAACAATATGTAGCGTGATGGAAATGACTTAGCGTTGTGGTAATGACAGAGTGTGGATGGAAATTACATTTCATATAAAACAACTGATGAAAAATATCATTGAACATTTTAATGTCACAGTTGTACATGTTTAATTTTATTGAATATATAGAACACACAATTCAACACCTAAAAAAAAAACAAAGAAACATGCCTCAATAAATTAAGCATCTTTTAGAACAATTTTGGGATTCAATGCATTAGGCAGAAATACATGTACAGGGCTGGAAGCACTGGTTGACATTAAACAAATGATTGTTCACTGGCCGCAGTCTATTGATTCAGACTCATGAGACAGGTGTGTGCCCACTCAAGATTAGGTTTGGCCCTTAATGCACACTATTGCTTAATGAGAGAGGAAATGTCCTCCCAGACTGTGCCATCAAGCATCTTATGTCGTTTTTGTAGCTGGATGAGGCTCAGGGACAAGCCCAAGCACATTCTCTGGTTGGTACCATAAAATGTCCTCTCATTGGCCAAAATAATCGGTTGACTCCCACACAACTCATCGTCTTGACTAGAGCACAGCTCTCTGCATCAACATTATGTATAACACCAGGGTAAGGGTCTTCATCATATTTCACAACACCACTTTCCAATCAGTCCCTCATGTTTGTCTGCAATGGGCTGTATTCCGCTAAGAGATGGCTGTGGTGCTGAGCAGGTGGAAGTGGAAGGTTGTGCTTTGTCTGCCTCTATTTGTTGAATTATCACGGTTTGCGCATGGGCCAAAACAATCACATAAATGTGGAGTCATTTGAGGGGCGGTTAGGTCATCATTCTGTAGCTGTAAGAAGACTTCAGGTGAGTGTGGTGGTGTGTTCCTTTACAAGTATGACTCCATAACCACAATTTTCTGGATAGTAGATCTTCTGTTTCTTTTTTTTTCTTTTTTTGTTGCTGGGAAAGTTGTGAGATGGATTTCAGTTCACCACTTTACATGACAAAAAGTATGTGGACACCTGCTCGTCGAACATCTCATTCCAAAATCATGGGCATTAATATGGAGTTGGTCCCCCCTTTCGCTGTTTTAAAAGCCTCCACTCTTCTGGGAAGGCTTTCCACTAGATGTTGGAACATTGCTGTGGGGACTTGCATCCATTCAGCCACAAGAGCATTAGGGCGATTAGGCCTGGTTTGCAGTCGGCATTCCAATTAATCCCAAAGGTGTTCGATGGCATTGATGTCAAGGCTCTGTGCAGGCCTATCAAGTTCTTCCACACTGATCTAAAAAAGAAAAATAATAATAAAATGATTGGTCAATTTTGGGGGGAATCCTGGTTTCCCTTGACATCCATGAATACACGCGCACTGCCAAAAAATCTACCTGCAGTATAGCATGCTTGGAAAAAGTTAATTTGTTATATCTTTTAAACATTTGTTGGTGTGACTTCTCAATTAGTTTTGAGTCAGTGCCACGTAAACATTTTAAGTAATAATGACTGAGTACAACTTACTAACAGTATTTGAGTTAAAAATGGCTTGGGGTTTATAGAGCACAACAAGCTTCTAGTCCCCCTGTCACGAGGGGATTTCTGGCTGATTTATGATGAAATCATCAACCCTCTTACGTTCAACCCTGTTGCTGTTACTTTATTTGGCACTTAATAGGCACTTACTGTGGTAATTGTTTGAAATGGGAGAACTTGTTTTTATGCTCTTTATGACAGAATGTTAAAATAAGGCGCAATCAAACGTACTGAATTGGTGGAATGACCCATGAATTGAAAAAATTTAAAATTGTGAATATAAATATTGGCAAATAATGGCCAAAGAAAGTAATGGCCAAAAATACACCAATACATTTTCCATATATATGCAAAAACTACATTTAAGTTTAGAAGACCACAAATCTCTTTAATAAGACAGTGTAGTGTCTTGTGTCAGTGCTTGGTAGGACATTGAAGACACTCTAAGCAATAATTCTTACATGGAACCCTACCATATTCTTGTGTAAAAGTGCTTTCTGTTTCATTAGTGTTCAGCCAATATCAGCCACACCTTGATAAAGAACCGCCATCTGATAGACAGTCTGTGCAAAGTGCTGTATGGGTGCACAAAGAGAACAGGTTTGAAATACAGCCTTGTCGATCCCTTGGCTCACCATCTGCCAAGAGTGAGTGAGTGTATGCATGCATCTGTCACTGGCCGGAGACAGCGGAAGGTGTGTGTATGTGGATATTTGCCAATTTCCATATCATCCCAACTGCTTCTTGCACCAGGAAGTAATAGGCAATTGTAGTGCACCCTTTAGTCATGGCATCTCTACACAACCCATTGTTTGGAGGGATTCTCCTTGTCAAGGTGTTATAGTAGAAGGGAAGGAGTTAAGTTACAGTGTAAAGAAAGGCTGTTTTCAATGGAGTCTCAGACCATTCATGACACCCTTACAGAATTACAGTTTCAAGGGGGGCTCTGGGGGTAAGTGTGTTCACATGCTTTTCATTTTTTTTACCAGGCAAGTCAGTTAAGAACAAATTCTTATTTACAATGATGCCCTAGGAACAGCAGGTTAACTACCTTGTTCAAGGGCAGAACAACAGATTTTTACATTGGCAGGGATTTGATCTCACAACCTTTCAATTACTGGCCCAACACTCTAACCACTAAGCTACCTGCACTCATGCTTAGGGTCAGATCCAGTCCACTGAGAGGGGAGAAAAACAAGATGGGGAACCCAGTTACATGATGGGGAACCCAGTTACGATGACGGGGAACCCAGTTACATTACAGTTACATGAGAAAGGTTTCGGCTGGTGAAATGTGAGACAAGAAGTGTGTATCATGGTTTTCTGTGAAACGTCTTTCTTTTAAGGGGAAAATAGCAAGAGCAGTAAAGGTATTGTATGAGAATAATGCTGTATACTGAGATAGAAAAGCTAAATTGTGCTTTTGTAAGTGTGTCTGTTACACAAGATCATCGTGGGATTCTGAGGGTGATAGAACTGCCTCCAATAGGTGTTGGCTCGTTGAGGATCATTCATCATCGTAAAACTGTATAATAAACTAAAAGTGTCATGTCCCAAATCCAGCATATGCTCCCACCCAATTTAACCCCTTCTTGTAATTCCATTGACATACTTGTACACTCAAAAAAATGCTGGGTTGTTTGGATGACCCAACTACTGGGTTACAGGCATTGGGTCACTTTAAAAAGAGCAAGGTTGGGTTGTTAATGCTGGGTTATTGATGTAGGGTTATTGAGATCATATGACCCAGTGGGCGTGTTAATTCTCCCGCCAAATCCAGAAGATCAAAGTGATCCGGCAAGCTCCTGAATGAGGATTTTTGCAGCTGTGTAGCAAGTGAGAAAAAAGCTAGCTAGCTAACATTACTAATTATTCATTCAGGAATAAATGACCTAGCTATCATGCAACTAGTCTGGTTAGCCATTTGATTAGCTGTTCAGGAGTCTTATGGCTTGGGGGTAGAAGCTATTTAGGAGCCTCTTGGACCTAGACTTGGCGCTCCGGTACCGCTTGCCGTGCAGTAGCAGAGAGAACAGTCTATGACTAGGGTGGCTGGAGTCTTTGACAATTTATAGGGCCTTCCTCTGACACCACCTGGTATAGGGGTCCTGGATGGCAGGAAGCTTGGCCCCGGTGATGTACTGGGCCATACGCACTGGGCCGTGCGCATTTTGCCTGTAATCCATGTCTTCTGGTTGGGGTATGTACGTCACTGTGGGGTCGACGTCCTCGATGCACTGACTGATAAAGCCGCTGACTGATGTGGGATACTCCTCAATGCCATCGGAAGAATCCTGGAACATATTCCAGTCTGTGCTAGCAAAGCAGTTCTGTAGTTCAGCATCTGCTTCATCTGACCACTTTTTTATAGACTGAGTCATTGGTGCTTCCTGCTTACATTTTTGCTTGTAAGCAGGAATCAGGAGGATAGAATTATGGTCAGATTTGACAAATGGAGGGCGAGGGAGTGCTTTGTACGTGTCTCTGTGTGTGGAGTAAAGGTGGTCTTGATTTTTTTCCCCCTCTGGTTGCACATTTAACATGCTGATATATATTAGGTAAAACTGATTTAAGTTCTCCTGCATTAAAGTCCCCGGCCACTAGGAGCGCCGCCTCTGGATGACCGTTTTCCTGTTTGCTTATGCTTTTATACAGCTCATAGAGCGCCATTTTAGTTCCAGCATCGATCTGTGGTGGTATGTAGACAGCTATGAAAAATACAGATGAAAACTGTAGATAGTGTGGTCTACAGCTTATCTTGAGATACTCTACCTCAGGCGAGCAAAACCTCTAAACTTCCTTAGATATCATGCGCCAGCTGTTGTTCACATACAGTATATGCATAGGCCCCGGCCCCGTGACTTACCAGAGGTTGCTGTTCTGTTCTGTCGATGGAGTGTATAACCCACCAGCTGTATGTTCTTAATGTCGTCGTTCAGCCACGACTCTGTGAAACATAAGATATTACAGTTTTTAATGTCCCGTTGGTAGGATATACGTGCTTTCAGCTCATCCCATTTATTTTCCAGCTATTGAACATTAGCTAGCAGGACGGAAGGTTATGGTAGATTAGCCACTCGTCAGCTGATCCGCGCAAGGCACCCTGATCTTTTTCCATTAAATCTCAGTTTCCTTCTCCGGCGAATCACGGGGGATCTGGGCCTGGTCGGATGTCTGTAGTAGTATATCCCTCCCGTCCGATTCATTGAAGAAGAACTCTTCGTCCAGTTTGAGGTGAGCAAACGCAGTTCTGATGTCCAGAAGCTCTTTTTGGTCATAAGAGATGGTAGCAGCAACATTATGTGCAAAACAACTTACAAACAACGCAAAAAACAAACAAAATAGCATGATTGGTTAAGAGCCGATAAGACGGCAGCCCTCCCCTCTGACACCATCGTTCAGTCCTAATCTTTGTTAGCGTTATGTTTTTGTCCCCACTATTTATTGTCCTATTTATTGCCTTACCTCCCTAATCTTACCTCATTTGCACACACTGTATATAGATTTTTTTCTATTGTGTTATTGACTGTACGTTTGTTTATTCCATGTGTAACTCTGTGTTGTTGTTTGTGTCGCACTGCTTTGCTTTATCTTGGCCAGGTCGAAGTTGTAAATGAGAACTTGTTCTCAACTGGCCTACCTGGTTAAACAAAGGTTAAATAAAAAAATATATTACAAAAAGATACTAGAGGCTGTATGGCCCTGAGAGTTATCCCACTACCAGTTTATCAATTTTGACTGTCCCCTAAAACTTAGTCATTGTCCCCCAGATACTAAAGACAACATGGTCCTGAGAGTGCTTCTCCCACCACCAGTGTACCGAGTGCAGGTAGCTACATATTGAAATGAAAATAGTGTCTCAAATGTTTATCCATTTTGGCTGTCCCCTAAAAGCTTGGTATGTCTTTGTCCCCAAGCTACTAAAGAGCATTTTCCCCACCACCGGTGTAGCGAGTTGGAAAGAAGTCTGCCCACCCAAGCACTGATGAGGTCTGAAAGGTAGCCTAGTGGTTAGAGTGTTGGACCAGTAACTGAAAGGTTGCTGGCTCAAATCCCAGAGCTGACAAGGAAAAAATATGTTGTTCTGCTCCTGAGCAAGGCAGTTAACCCACTGTTCTCCAGGTGCCATAGATGTCATTTAAAGCATTCAGAGGTGTTAGGTTAAATGCAGAAGACACATTTCAGTTGAAGCCATTCAGATGTACAACTGACTAGGTATCCCCCTTTCTCTTATAACGTAGCTTAAGTATACATGTGGAATATTGAATACTTTTTAATATTTAATGCTGTAAACCAAAGGTGAGAAGTAACTAATTACAAATACTCTCGTTACCGTAAATGAGTAGCTTTTCCAAGTACTTGTCCTTTTCAGTAATTTTACTTCTACTTGAGTATTCTATTTCAGTACTCTTCCCACCCCTGCTGTAAACCATGCAAAGTGGCTGGACTCAACTCAATGCAGATTCATGTCCTGCACACAGCAATAGACTGTATAGAGTACCAGAGTATGAGTCATAATACCCATAAAACCTTGCGGTCAAACAGAGAAATGGTTCCGATCATTTTTCCACCATTCATTTTTCCCATAGGGGATTCTAAAATAAGGGCTGGGTTTCATGTAGGCTTACCCTGGCATGACATTTTGATAACTGTGTAAATCTATCTAGGACAAGGTGACAATCAATGAAATAGTTATGAATTACTTGCTCTTTCTGTAAGTATGGTTTAAGTTCAATAACCAGCAATAGATCTGGAACTGAACTAGATTTCATTTTGGGTTTCAAAATACATCAAATATGAACCAGCTATGGCACAATATTGTAAATCCTACTAGGTGTTCCACCTATCTGACTCACTCTACTGGAGTTCCCTCCCTGTGCGTGCGTTTGTGTTTGTGCTTGTATGTGGTTACATGCAGGTTTATGTTTGTGTCCACGTGTACGTGTGTTTGCGTGACAGCCCTTCAGTACGTCAGCAGCCTGTCGGCATTTCATAGCCATTTACACACAGCCCCCATGCTTCTGTTATGGGGCCGTTCCACCTCAGCGGTAAACCCAGGTGAACCTCACCCTCCGTGGTGACTTGCAGGAATTGTTGGACGGCACCAAAGCATGTACAGACCGGCGCTGGAATCCTTACTTCGCCTACTGTATGGGCAGTCTGGAACTGGAATTCTCCTGTGATGTCATGCAAAGCCAAGATGACTACTCCCCCCCCAAGAAATGTGACCTGAAGTTTAATCATTAAATAGTGTTTTTACATGTTTTTGTATATTTTGTATGTATTGTTTTGTGACCCATATACTCAAAAATGACATGAAAAGTGAGTGTTCCTTCAAAGCATTAAGGGAAATAAAAACACAGTTCATTCATTGCATAGCATGTCAGTGATACAGTAATTTGGCTGATTGTTAACAAAATACATATTCATTAGCATTGGAAAACCCTTTCATAGTAGTGAGGGACAAAGACAATTTCCTTCGAACCCTTTAACTTGCTCATTACATGTTCTGCATGGGAGATCAGGTCCAGGGCTTGTTTCAGTAAATGTTTAAATGAACTCTGTGTTTGTGTTCCTCCTGATACAATCAGAGCTCCAGTGAACCCCTCAGAGCTCTAACAGCCTTAATTAAACACTGATGGGGCTGTATTATTTGTGTGTGTGTGTAAGAGGCCTTAAAATTTGTGAAAAGTGGCCCTATGCTTCTCAGCCTAGCAACGAGACACACTGGGCAGCCTGCTATGAGCTGCTTTAGAGCAGGAGTCGGGACACAATGAGGGTTTGGCTGATAGGGGACCTCATGGGTAAACTGAGGGATTTAAAAAGGTGCTCTGTTCAGACGTAACCTGATCTCCACCTGACTGGGGCCAGGCATTCCGCTCTGCTCGGTGAAGAGTCCCCTGAACACAATGACCAGAGCACACATCGATCACATTTACATTCCTTCATACAAAACTATGTGACTAGAAAGATCACTAAATGCATTCAGACAACACTTTATTAATCACAGTCAAATCACAGACGAGGCAAAGTCAAATATTGTTTTATTTGATATTGTTATGTCATATTACATAACATTGGCGAAATTACATATGTGTATCTATCGCTTGGTTGTAGTATAGACAGTATTTATAGATAAATTAGATCAATAATGGATTAATTGATCGTTTTTTTATTTACTGTACCTGGAGAAATGTCAAATTCCGGACAATGTTCCTATTTGGAATTTAGTAACCATGACACCATGATGAACACACAAATCTTTCTTTTAAAAGTCAAATAAATGCTGTTCTAAATGCTTTATTACATTAACATAATATTACATCCGTTTAAATATAAAAGATTTGATACAGTATATTTATGGACACACACACACAGAGAGAGAGACGGAGCGAGATTTAAAAGCACCTTAAAGCATTTGAATTACTTATGGCATCACATATGTGTATATCCCAAAATGCTGTATTTCTTTGGCCATCCTGGGCCGTTGTTTAGGGAATGAACTCTGACACAAGGCACATGGAAGAGCACTGACAACTGAGTCAATCTTCCAGTGCAAGGTTCATAGTTCCTGTATAGTCATTATCTTCATGACCATAACGACCATATCCCAATCCATCTGTCACTTCAACCAATGTGTCTATGCACTGGTCATATACACACACAAACACACTGTATACACACATTGACATAGAGGAAGCTTAAGAGGTCAGACACACCAAGAAAACTGGTGGCCAAGCTCAAATGTCTGTGCAAGAAGAAGAGAGGAAAAAGAGAAGTTAACGCCATTCAATGGACGGCATTACCAGACAGTATTAGACAGGGATAATTAGATCTAACCATGTCTGGTAAGACGCCAATCAACAGGCTAGGGAGCTAGGACTGAAGGACGCCCTCTGAACCAACCGTCCACAGTATGCAGAGGCAGACAGCTGAAAGAGACAGGATGAGATACAGGAAGAGACAGGCTGAAAAGATACAGTATGTCTGTCTGTCAGTATGTCTGTCTCACACACAGACAGGGATACTAGTCTGTCTTTTTCATATTCTTAAAGACTATATTATATGGAGTACATTTACAATGATTTGCAATGAATAAAGACAAACTAGATCCTGTTGGTTGAAAGTTCACATCAAAATGCGGTGCCCTCTCACCTCAAATTAAATCCATATGCCACATTTGGGTTCAGTACAACATCAAATGGTCTTTTTAACCGTTTGAAAAGGAGAGGGGGTGAAAATGGGGAAAACATTGAACCATTCCGTGTGTCTATGTCATAAATAAAGGCAAACAACAGGAGGTGAGCCAATAAAGGTATGATTCAATATTTGCAGGGTAATTCTCCCTCCTTAAACAAACATTTAGGCTCTGCCAGCTCCTTTTATTATTTGCCAACGTCTGTGCTGTCTGTTTGAAGGCTTTACCTATTCAATTGGGATTTATTTTTCTTCCTGGAAGACAACATGGAACGGGGTAGTAGTCTTCCATAAGGGATCTACTCATTTAAGTCTATGGCTATTTATCATTTGTTTATGAAAGAAATTAAACAGAATTCTAAAATTCTAATTGGAACAAAAGTTCTCCAAGAAGCCTTGTAAAACGACAAAAGGCACTACCGATAGAGCTGTGGGATATACTTAGCTGTGATTAAAAAAAGAGTAATCATTCATATGAAGGGATAGAGAGAGGGGTGAGGCTGAAAGAGAGTGGTAAGGAGTCAAGGAGGATGTTGTTGAGTCTATTTTTATCATAAGTGCTCAGGTGAGCTCGTGTCAGTTTCAGGATGTGCCATGTAGATGTAGACCAATCACAGTGACACAACACAAGCCACGCGCTACAGAGGGAAGGGGATACGGAAATGAGTGGCGGTGCGACCGGTTGAACCGTCAACCGACTTGTATTCTTTAACACAGGTTGGGTGGGGCCACCCTGAAACAGGACAGGGAAGTGGATAATACAAAGGCTGGGTGAGCTAGGGCCCCTAATGGTCTCCTCTACTCATTCTTGTTTCCCAGGGAAAGGCAATTGCCAGGCGTGACTCTAATCTTCACCATTTGTTTGAATTGATTCTTAATGGAGGAACACTGAGATAATTCAATTACTTGGATTGCCAAAGCACCGCCAGTCACATGTGCCATACATTTTCCAAATACAATTAACAAAATAAGCACTTCATAGGCCTATCTTTTCTACAAATAAATGATGAGGTAAAATGGAGCATCTTTCAGATGTATAGTTTTAGCTAGCGGAATAAAGGCATGACGATAGAAGAAGATGTAAGACAATATCTTACAGATAGATGCAACCCTAAACCAAGTCTTCTTATTAGTGACGATATCAGACATCAAATCCTTGAAGAAAGATACAGAGTTCATTCTGGAGTCAAGTTCTAACACTACAGATAATCTGCTCAAGTATTGCCTATGGTATGCTTTCATCAAGTGGTCACACCTGACCCTTTAAGCCCATCCTTAGCTGAGGAGTATCTCTGGAGGTAGGTGGGTCACCCAGGAAACATCGTTACCAGACAGTGTTAGAACTTTTTTGTACAATCCAGCACTGTCAGGTAAGATGGATCCTGAAAGCCATTTCAGCGTAAACCAGGGCATTTTATTGAGAGAAAAAAATGGCCGCCAAGCTGAGGTAAAGTGTGCTTATGTAGCTAGCTAACGTTGTAAGTTGTGTGGTGTATCGCTGTAGTTAGCGGATGGCTAGCATCATCATTACCAGGCAGTATTAGAGAGATTGATGATATCCAATGCTGCCTTGTAAGATGGGGATGACCATCCAATACATGCATAGGAGACAAACAATGGGTCATAAAAGTGATTATTTTACAGATCACAATAAGTATACGGATTGCAGTAATAATATTTTAGTCTAAGCATTTTACAATACAGGTTCATTTTGTTTAATGTGTTGTGTTATCTCCTGGTTTTGACTGACAAATACTTTAAAGGCTAACTTTGCTTTGGGTAGGTTTGTGTTGGGATAAGCCCCACCTATGTGCATAACTGAGACATTAGGAACATTCCACTATGAAATGAAAGAGGTGTACTAAACAGTAGGCAACCCTGACTGGTAATGCAAATTATCATTAGAAGGCCTGTCTTTCACATCTCTGAAGCTACATCTATATTTACCACAGAAAGAAGGAGAAACTATAATAATATAAAATTAAGTATACCCCCATCCCAGGCACATATGCAACTCATCATCAATATCCATTACAACTCCACTTCAGTTAACTCAACAAATTGTGGCCTTGGGTGGACTCTACTATCTCAAACTCAAACTAACAATAGCAAGTTAAATATATCACCTAACCCCCAGGTCTTAAACAAGAGATGAAGTGGGGAAACCACGTATTTGAAACTCGCCTCAAAACAAAAAATACAACTTGTTGTACGGCAGACTTTGTTCTAGTAGGGACTGTAGGTTAGGTTCTGCCACAGGAGAGTGGGCCACAGTGGATGTTAATGATTGCCCAAACCTGTTCTGACTGGTCTGGTTCTACAAAACGGTAAGGCTACTTGATCACCTCATTCTGAAAATAATATATATATAAAATCCCTGGTCATCCCTACTGCTTCTGATCTAGCGGACTCACTGAACACAAATGCTTTGTTTGTAAATAATGTCTGAGTGTTGGATTGTGCCCCTGGCTATCCGTGAATAAAAAAAACAAGAAAATAGTGCCGTCTGGTTTGCTTAATATAAAGAACGTGAAATTATTTATACTTTTGATACACAAGTATATTTTAGGAATTGCATTTACTTTTGATACTTAAGTATATTTAAAACCAAATACTTTTAGACTTTTACTGAAGTAGTATTTTGCTGGGTAACTTTCACTTGCGTCATTTTCTATTAATGTATCTTTACTTTTACTCAAGTATGACAATTGAGTCTTTTTTTGACCACTGCATTCCAAACATCCATTCTCGACAAAACCTACCGAATTTTTCATACTCAAAACTAAAGCAACAAGGCCTTATTGTCCCGTATTCACATTTCATGTCCCTGAAGATGGTAGCACAGTTAGCACAACGTATCTCCTGTCATGTTCATTTCAACAGTCATTTGATGAAATGTTGAAAACGAAGAGGAAATGAAGTAGTGTGTGCAGAAGGCCATTGAGACAGCTTTTGTTTACTGAATAACGTGGGCTATTCACAGGTACACATCACACTCATTAGAAGTGGCGCAATGCTGAATACTAATTATTTATATTTATGTAAGATAAAGAGTCATATATAATATATACCAGTATTCCTTAGTTAGTCATTCTATTTACATTGCCACTTAAAATAGTGACACAAGACTGACCAGCCACTCAAAGATGTACATTAATGCAACAATCAAAAGTGGCAACAAATTATTTGCATCGTGCATTGTCAAATAACTGCTATAACTCATTCTAATTTTATCGAGACTTGGTACAGTAAGCAATAGTTAAATCTATTATTGTTAACAATTTTTTGCAATTATTTTCTCTAAACCTGAAACAAAACTAGAATGAAGACAATCCTGTGTTCAGAGGGAAAGAATAGTCATCCTGGAAACGAGCTAAATGGAAGAGTGTGAGTGAATGAGAAAGGTAGAGAGAGAGAGAGAGAGAGAGAGAGAGAGAGAGAGAGAGAGAGAGAGAGAGAGAATAAGGGAGGGAAAAGCACAAGCAGTGAAGAGAGGTGGAGAATGTACCTGTAACCTTACCGTCGTGAAAAGGGACCCAAAAGGAAAGAATGCAACAAAACAAAGTGAGTAAAGGGGGGGTGGGGGGTAAAAAGGAAAAGATCTTGAATTTTTAGCAGCCAGCGCCTTGCGAACACTTCAGCTTCTTCCCGATCAGTCAGTCAGGGCCCATGAAATGAGAAAGCCAAGCCGACCTGCTCTCCCAGACTGCTGCAGCCTCTATTTAGTTAATAATCAGCATTATACACCAGGGCTGCAGGCCTAAAGAGAAAGAGAGAGAGAAAGAGAACAAAAAAGATTAGGGAAAAATAATGAGTATTAAAGCTTGTAGAATGAAGAAGACAATGGGAAAAAAAAGTTATTTAAAGTCAAGTAGACCCTATAGTTTCAAGTATTTCCTGACTTCCTACTTCCCACGTGCTTGCTATGCAGTTCCTCAGTTATTTTTCCTTCTTTTAGGTTTGCTTAAGTTTTGTCCCTGAAACTCGTCCCTGTTTTGGTTCGAGTGAAATTATTCCATTGTTGGAGAGGTTGTTCATTCAGTGTGGTGTATACGGCTGCCCACGCTGTAGCCTTACTGAGTGAGTGAGGCGTGATCAGGTAACTCTGCCCTCTGCGTTGGAATGCGACTCCACTGTGAAATGAACCTGATAGGTAAACCAGCCTGGCCCTTAATCAATAGTTGGCATCTTTGTGGAGAAGAATGTTTGTGAAATCCAAAACCTCACTTAAGGCTGGACCTTATCAACACCACTAATTGGCCCTCCAGACTACTGGAGAGTAAATCTTAGTGGCTCGATTCATCGCTTTTCAGCTATTTCTCTTTGGTTGTTTCATTGTTTTATTTCAATATTTACTATATTTTTCAGTTCCCTCTGCTATTTTACTGAATTCAATTATATATTTACTGTTCTACTATCTTATCATAGTTCATTAATTCAGTTGAGAACTATCACTTTTCATAGTTCACTTACTTTCCCTTTCGGTTTGAGAATTTCCAATGAATGAGTGAAATTTGTTAAGCAAAAAAGGTTTCTAGTCTCCCTAAGCATGGCACCTTAATTAAGTAATCTATTTGTCAGTTTGGCTTGATATAAGTATCACAAATATAGATTTGTGTTTCCACCTCACATTACTATTGTTTCTTTCTAGCTTCAATATTAATGCATTTCCATGATTTGTCTGAAAATGCTTTCTTTCTTAACTTATCCTTGAAAGAGGAAAATATCCCCCTAAAATCGTGTCAATGTTTCACATATTTTTATAGCAGCTATTGCCATTGATTTATCTAGGTACAAAGCAACAGCATTCTACCAACATCAACCATAATGTTAATGGTTTAAAACAGTTATGGCAAAAGCTGCTTAGTCACAGTCATACCTACATAAACTGCCTGTTCTTCAGTTCACAAACTCAATGTTTTTTCCCTGACTTCTCACTTTATTCCGTGATTGGCATTACGGGTAACATAGTTAGCTTGTTCTTAGTTTCACATGTCTGTTTTCTTAGCTGTTAAAAAGAACTGTAAAAAAAACTATTTTCACATTTCAACCTCCATTTTGTATGGCCTACCAATCCAGTGAGTCACGTTCTATGGAAATTCCCTACAGGCCAGTTGTGATATCTGTAATGCCCAACCCATAGTCAATCTTTCAAAAGCTATAAACAAATACAAATTACTCATTCAAGTAAGGGAAAGAACTGAACGAATGTCTCTCCGCCAATCAAAATGTTCCACCTCACTCCTTATTCACTGCACTATTTGGTCAACATTTTCCCTCCATTTATCAACAACGCCTTTTAAACTTTATGAAAAAGATTAAACCAATCTTCTTGCAACATTCCAAAAACATAACCATCCTAATGTTTATTTTCTACTCCCAGAAGTCGAACAAAATACAACAAAAACCTACAGAAGAGTAAAATGGATGAGCAGACATTTTACGTTCAGCATACATCCACTACGCAAACCTTGTATTTCTCATATCAAAAGGTTAGGAAAAACAGATTATTATTTGAATTCTCTATCTATACATGTCAAAGGAAATAAGTAAAAACAGGCCTAGCCTTGGTATTTTAGTCTCCTTTTCAAGACATGCAACATGATAAGAAAAGGCTGCGTTGAGACTTATTTAACAGGTAGCAGAGATAAGTTGTCAAAAACGCTCCCATGCCTTTATCATCTTTTTTTCAAATCAGAATAAAAAATTTAAAATACATAAATGTTTCTTTTGTAAAATAATCAAAATATTTCACCATGATTTTTTCGTCAATTGGTTATCATCAGCTTTTGAGGTGGTACAATTATTAAAATGTTACCATAACTGCTTGAATGTTCTTCCAAATGTGCATTTCCAGTGTTACAATGGAGGGAAAAAGCTGCTGTCTTTATATCCTTTGACAAGTCTGTCTGTTTGCCTCTACCTGCCCCAACTGGTCTTTCCAGTTTAGGAATTAACGTTTGGCTCTTTTGTTTCTATTTAAATGGACTGGAATCTGATACAGTCTATAATATGCTTCCCCCTAAACTCATGCTCTTCCTGTAACAGCATACAAGCACCAACGGTTTTATACAACGACCTTGTTTGCTTGCCATCCATTTCCTGACTATTACATAAGTATACGTACAACTGGGCTTCAGTCTACCTGTAAGCTGGTGCTGAACAAAGTGTGACTAAGCAAATGTATCACAAATAATGTCAGAGGAAATCGTACACGGACCAAAATGAAAACAAATAAGGAGGTATCATGTTGGTGGATTACCCTGTCCTTCCCAGGTGTGGTCAAGTGAGCCAGAAAAAGGCATCATGTTGCCTGGCTGTGGCTGCTGGTTGCTGCCTCATAGATATGTCTTCCTAGTCCCTCCTCTCACAGAGAGACCAACTCTTCGATGTTTGCTTGGAAAAAGTTGCCGCTCTCAGGCTTGACTAGACACCCAACGAGGAGGCGAAGAACCCCAAAACTCAACTCAACAGGCTTGAGTTGTTAAGACTCGGCTCAAGTTTCCCGGAGCTCACGGCGATGCTACCTGGTTAAGCTCCTCAAGACGAGTAGACTGAATTTGTAAAGGGGATAGGTTTACATGTAGCCTGGCCCACCTCCCCCACAGGTGTAATTTTCAGATGGCAGCCAATCTCCTTAGCCTCTGGGGCTCACAGGTGTGTCCCCTGCGCTGCAGTGGCCAATCAGGTCTGAGACTAAGCCCAGTCCAACCCCCAGTCCGAACTCACCGGTTCACCTGCCCCCACACAAGCCCGCCGCTTCTCCCACCCCATGTACATTGTATGTGTTTATGACGTTATCCTGAGCTCCTGTGGGAACGGCCTCAGTTCCTATCACAACACAAACTACACCAACATCATCCATGAGCCCCGGTCCACGCCCAGAAACAAACCAAAACCATATTGAGGGGGAAACATATAGATTGCAAATCTTATAGAGCCTACCAAAAATCCTCTGTGAAAAAAAACCATATGACCTCTAGCATACTTGTCAGTGTATATATGAAATAGCCGTAACCTGAAATACCCTTTGCCCTTGTCTCTTTCAGTCTCTCTATTTTCTGTTCACAGAACCCATTCCAGCCTCAGTGGCTAACAAAGCCCTACTGGTTTAAAGCCAGATGACAAGTGAACAAAGTACAGGTAGGTGAAACAGACAGACAGAGATGGTTTGATGTGAGCCAGGTTAGGCCAGGTCGGGCCTAGAGCAGGGTATGTTGGTCTATTAATCACTGTGGCTGGTGGGGGTGAGGCTGAGCCCTAATCACTAGCCAAGGCTGGCTAGCTGGCTGAGCAAGGCAGCCACCTTGAGCCTGGTGTAATTGACTTTATTATCTTTAACAATGCAGGCAATGCCATATCCAGATCCTGTTTCAGGGAAGGGGGCATGGCAGCGATTTCTGCGAAGCAGGTGAGAAGAAAGGGGATTGTTCCAAGCAGCATGCCACAGATATACACTGGTTTGAGTAGAATTATGCAGAATCCATCTAGTCCATCTAATTTGAACATGATATCAGCTGTAAATTCAACCCATGGTAGAGTAGTCAGTGGCTTTACATTTTACATTACATGTCTGTAGTTTAGCAGATGCTCTTACCCAGAGCGACACAGTCAGTGCATTCAACTAAGGTAAAAAATATATATAAATAACACAACACAGTGGTTGTGAGAGTGGAATGACTACTCAGGGAAAAATATGATATGCCATAGGAAGGCCAAAAAGATCCTCTAGGACATCTACCACCCGAGCCACTGCCTGTTCGCCCGGCTATCATCCAGAAAGCGAGTTCAGTACAGGTGCATCAAAGCTGGGACAGAGAGAGAGACTGAAACAGATTCTATCTCAAGGCCATCAGACTGCTAAACAGCCATCACTAGCACATCAGAGGCGGCTGCCTATAGACGTAGATTAGGAATCACTGGCCACTTTTAGAAATGGATCACTAACCACTTTAATAATGTTTCCGTATCTAGCATAACTCATCTCATATGTATAAACTGCACTCCACTCTATTCTACGGTATCTTAGTCACTTTAAAATTGTGTTTACATATTGCATCACATTTTTCATATGTATATACTATATTGTATTCTATACTACACCACTGACTGTTAAAACTACTTAGGGAGCAGTGGGGCGCTACCCGGTGAAATGTAAGGCGCCAAATTCAAAATCCAAAAGTTGAATTATTAAACATTCATCAATATACAAGTGCTGCATAGTCATCAAAAGCTCTGATTCTTGGCAATATCACAGCGTTGTCAGATTTCAAAAAGGCTTTATGGCGAAAGCACAACATTTGATTGTTTGAGGATAGCCCCTCTCATTTTTTTATGCATTAGCATAAATCCATAACCAAAGCGGGTCTCATAAAACGCATAAAATCGCTAATATAAAATCCCTTACCTTTCAAAGAACTTCTGCTGAGGGCTTCCCAAGTGTCCAACGAAGACATCCAATGGTTCTTTTGTTAGAAAAAGTCATTTATTATATCCATAAATCTCTGTTTGGTTGGCGCGTTATGTTCATAAAATACAGTGTCCACTCGCCCATTGAACCGTGAAGAGAACATGTTCAACCTATACTTATACACTTGTCCAAGAACAATCAAACATCATTGATAATGTATCTTTAGGAACACTTTTATGTATATTTACTATAATATTTCAACCGGATTATAAACTGG
Organism: Brachymystax lenok tsinlingensis; assembly: GCA_030435695.1. Taxonomy (NCBI): domain Eukaryota; kingdom Metazoa; phylum Chordata; class Actinopteri; order Salmoniformes; family Salmonidae; genus Brachymystax; species Brachymystax lenok. The sequence continues at coordinate 19,513,941 of CM059803.1, read as the reverse complement.
ACGATAGGAAAGGAAAAAAATCACAGTGCGCGCGAGCCCTTGAACGCGCCTCCTCTTCTGTTTACATCCGATGACTAGTTCGAAATTCTTCTTCTATTACCATCCAGAGCAACCTAACATCACCAAACACTGTCTAGAGACTGTTGACATCCAGTGGAAGCAGTAGGTACTGCAATCTTACTCCCATATATGGCTGTTTTCAATAGGGAGGGGTTCAAAATGAGGCAATGAGTCAAAAACACTTTTTCCAGGACAGAAATTCCTTGGGTTTTTGCCTGCTATATCAGTTCTGTTATACTCACAGACAATATTTTAACACTCTTAGAAACTTCAGAGTGTTTCCTATCCAATAGTACTAATTATGTGCATATCCTAGTTTCTGGGCCTGAGTGGCAGGCCTTTTACTTTGGGCTTGCCAGACTCTCCAAAACTGACACCTCAGCTGCCGCTCCCTAAGAAGTTAAACAGCCATCTCCAGCACATCAGAGGCTGCTGCCTATAGATATAGAATAGGAATCACTGGCCACTTTAATGTCTCCGTATCTTGCATTACTCATCTTATATGTATAAACTGTACTCTATACGATTCTACGGTATCTTAGTCACTTTAATTGTGTGTAAATATTGCATCACCCATCTCATATGTATTTACCATATTCTATACTGTGCCACTGTATCCTAGTCCAATGCCGGTCTGACATATATGTATGTATATTCTAAATCCATTCCTTACTTAGATGTAAGTGTATTTTGGGGTATATATTGTGAAACTGTTAGATATTACGTGTTAGATATTACTGCACTGTCAGAGCTAGAAGCACAAGCATTTCGCTACATCCGCAATAACATCTGCTAAACACGAGTATGTGACCAATAAAATTTGATTTGATTTGATATGTGTTTCTTTTTCTGCATTTAGCAGACATGCTACTATGGTATGGGTAACTAGGTCCCCAAAGCACATAAGTGTTGAAAAAAATAAAGAAATACTGCCTTTTAGTATTTTTACTTCTCTCTTAAGTAGCCCCTGAGTGAAGTTAGCCTTCCTCAAAGGGATTGGTGACTAAATTGTCTGAATGGTCTGAAAGGTTTGCTTTGTTTAGTCTTTTAATTTGCATTCCAAATGAGGTCTAGAGCTGGGGCACAACCTGAGCTCATTTGGGTATTGATGGGTATCAGGCTGGCCTGTCACGCATGGAGGATGTAAAGACAGCGTTAACGACGACTTCACACACACATGCATGCAAGCACACAAAAACATGCACACACCAAAGACACAGCAAAGTCAGCAGCTGCATCACAATACTACTCAAAGGGCTAGTACTCACGTCATCATAGCGTGGGGGGTTTTGTATTCCTTTGCATTTACACCCGGTTGTACTGACTTTCCCATTGTGTTTGTCAAATTTTAGCTACGTCTTATTCTGTGACTATTCGTTGTTGTTTTTGTGAGGTCATTAAGATAGTCAGTGTGTTATGATGACATTTAATTTGTTATCAAATTATTTACAATTTCACCTAGCTACATAAATTTTCCCCCTCTTACATCGTAAGCCAAGCCCTATCACATTTCTATTATCAAGCAAGCAACTCATAAATGAACAAATACTTTACAGTGAGATATCACTCCAGATCTGTCAATGCTCGTCAGTACTTGTCCTTCATTAGGCCAATATGTTGCATCTGTTTGTTCTCTGTTCTGTTGTTTCATCCACCTGTCTCCCTTTTGTCCTTCCGCTCAGCTGACTGTGGGATAATTACAGAGATTGACATTGTCTTACAGGAAATTGGAGGACTTAGCACAGGTGTGATGCTAAAAGGGCTCTCATTATCATGACCAGTGCTGAACCATTGATTTCTAGGAAGTCTCTCACCAATTACCTCCCTGTCTTCCCACTACTCAGGGTAAGAGTTTAGCTACCCCGGAGTTGACCAGAGATGAGCTATGAATGGGAATGAAGGACTAGGCCTAGATACAGACATTGACAGATACATTTCATGTGACAGAGTACTGCGACCCGCATAACTCAATTTTGTGATGAGTTCCTATACGAAAGAGGTTTAGGAGTGATATGAGAGGAGTTCTGTGTGTGTGGAGCATTCACCTGGGGACCGCCACACACAAGCAGTCTCGCAACCACAGCCTTGCTACAACTTGCCACCTTCTACCACCACCAGGTAATTGGGCCCCAATGATTGTGTGGGGGCAGGGTGTGTGTGAGTGTGCGTGTGCGTGAAGGAGAGGCATTCCATAAGCCCCAATGGGGTTGTTGCCATAGTGACATGGGGAAGGGGAGTCAGACATACCCATTATTAAAGCACCTTTATTCCACAAAACATCTGTTAACCCAGCCCAGCCCAGTGCTTTATTTTATTTATTACATTCAATAGTACTCACCAGTGGAGAAAAAGCACTTTCAGCTGATCTTCAGGGCCTAAAGTTGAGACATTTTATAAAGCACAAAATCCACATAGAGTAGATAGGCTATGAAATTCGCTCTCAAAAAGGATAGCATAAAATGCTGGAAGTCACTTACTTAATAGTCTGAAATTTAGTGCCTTAGTGATAGTTTTAAAAAAGTACCTTTTAGAAAAATGTAATGTTTTGTCACACAACGGATAGGTACAGTGAAATCTGTTGTTTTTACAGGGTCATAGTAGTATGGCGCCCCTGGAGTAAATGAAGGGCACACCGACAGATTTTTTGACCTAACCAAACCAGCAACCTTTCGGTTACTGGCTCAATGCTCTAACTCCTGCCGTCCATTTTTGGGGGGTATTTTTCGACCTCTGTAAGGTGTTCTTCTTTCCTCCAAACCATTTTAAATTCGTCAGCTGCTTATTTGGCAACATCCAGAATCTTCTGGCAAAATCTTTCTGAGAAGGTAGCGATGTTAGTGGAAATTGATTATATGGCGCAGCGGTCTAAGTCACTGCATCTCAGTGCAAGAGGCGTCACTACAGTCCCTTGTTCGATTCCAGGCTGTATCACATCCGACCGTGATAGGGAGTCCCATAGGGCGGCACACAATTGGCCCAGCGTCGTCCGGGTTTAGCCGGGGTAGGCCGTCGTGGGAAATAAGAATTTGTTCTTAACTGACTTACCTAGTTAAATAAAGGTAACACAATTATTATAATAACACAAATATTAGTTAACAGTGCATTCAAAAACATGGACACTACCATATCATTATTTGATGTGATTATTTTTATTCAAACTTTACTTATACAGATTGTAATCTCTTTCACAAGAGAGACCTGTTCATCAAGATCAAAATAAAAAACCCACTACATTTTCTATCTTAATATCTAATTTTGAGTTTCTCCAATTTAAAGCATTTTAAACGTTGAGAAAAATGCTTAATAACCCATTGCTCATTATCATTATTGACATTATGGTCATTGATCTCTTTATATAATTGAGAGAAACCATCACTTTCTCCTCTGCACACATTAACCCATAAAAGGCCCTGCCAAGCCTGACCCCCATAGCCTATCAAACGCTCCTGGCCATCGGCTGCTCAGGGTCAAGTTTAAGTAATGAGGGGGAAAGCCACGTTCGGCCCTGGGGAGTTTGTTTAGGAGATGAGGCTAAATGTTGAACTCCAGGTCTCCTCTTGCATTGTACTCCTGCTAAAGAGCATGTCTGCTTGCATTGGATGCCTCTCAGGCACATTGGGTATTGTCTAGTTGTGAAGTGGTTTGTGTGCTCTGGAGATAACATTATGGACTATTATAACACAGTCTTCAAACACACCTGTCTGTCTCCCTCATTAGAGAATCCTCTCCATTGTTCCTCACAGAATACCAAAGCCAGTTATGAATTGTTTACACTAGAACAATGCATCCATATACATGAACAAATAATCTTAAAGGGACATTACACTCCAAACGTTGGTCAAAACTTTTCAGACCTCAAAAGTAGCTGGATTTATAAATTAGATGGCCTGAGATGTGGACTTATCGAAATGGAATCAACGCTGTAATTGGGCCTCGGTTATTTTTTCTTATTTATACAGTACCTATCAAAAGTTTGGACACACATACTCATTCCAGGGTTTTTCTGTATTTTTACTATTTTCTACATTGTAGAATAATATTGAAGACATCAAAATTATGAAATAACACATATGGAATCATGTAGTAACCAAAAAATATATTTGAGATTCTTCAAAGTAGCCCCCCTTTGCCTTGATGACAGCTTTGCACACTCTTGGCATTCTCTCAACCAGCTTCACCTGGAATGCTTTTCTAACAGTCTTGACGGAGTTCCCACATATGCCGAGCACTTGTTGGCTGCTTTTCCTTCACTCTGCGGTCCAAGTCATCCCAAATCATTTCAATTGGGTCGGGTGAATGCTGGGGCCAGGTCATCTGATGCAGCACTCCATCACTCTCCTTCTTGGTGAAATAGTCCTTAACCAGCCTGGAGGTGTGTTGGGTCATTGTCCTGTTGAAAAACAAAATGACAGTCCCACTAAGCGCAAACCAGATTGGATGGTGTATCGCTGCAGAATGCTGTGGTAGCCATGCTGGTTAAGTGTGCCTTGATTTCTAAATAAATCACTGACAGTGTCACCAGCAAAGCAGCCCCCACACCATCACACCTCCTGCTCCCTGCTATTTGGTGGAACCACACATGTGGAGATCATCTGTTCACCTACTTTGCGTCTCACAAAGACAAAAATCTCAAATATGGATTAATCTAACCAAAGGACAGATTTCCACCAGTCTAATTTCCATTGCTCGTGTTTCTTGGCCCAAGCAAGTCTCTTCTTCTTATTGGTGTCCTTCAGTAGTGGTTTATTTGCAGCAATTCGACCATGAGGCCTGATTCCCTCAGTCTCCTCTGAACAGTTGATGTTGAGATGTGTCTGTTATTTGAACTCTGAAGCATTTATTTGGGCTGCAATTTCTAAGGCTGGTAACTCTAATTAACTTATCCTCTGCAGCAGAGGTAACTCTGGGTCTTCCTTTCCTGTGGCGGTCCTCATGAGAGACGGTTTCATCGTAGCACTTGATGGTTTTTGTGACTGCACTTGAAGAAACTTTCAAAGTTCTTGAAATGTTCTGTATTGACAGACCTTCATGTGTAAAAGTAATGATGGACTGTCGTTTCTCTTTGCTTATTTGAGCAGTTCTTGCCATAATATGGTCTTGGTCTTTTACCAAATAGGGCTATCTTCTGTATACCACCCCTACCTTGTCACAACACAACAGTTTCTGTACAGCACTTTGTGACATCGGCTGATGTAAAAAGGGCTTTATAAATAAATTTGATTGATTGATTGGCTCAAACGCATTAAGAAGGTAAGAAATTCCACAAATTAACTTTTAACAAGGCACACCTGTTAAGAGAAATGCATTCCAGGTGACTTCCTCATCAAGCTGGTTGAGAGAATGTCAAGAGTGTGCAAATCTGTCATCAAGGCAAAGGGGGGCTACTTTGAAGAATCTCAAATATAAAATATATTTTGATTTGTTTAACACTTTTTTGGTTACTACACGATTCCCCATGTGTGATTTAATCGTTTTGATGTCTTTACTATCATTCTACAATGTAGAAAATTGTAAAAATAAAGAAAAACCCTGAAATGAGTATGTGTGTCCAAACTTTTGAATGGTTCTATGTATATATATAGTCGGAAGTTTACATACACTTAGGTTGGTGTCATTAAAACTCGTTTTTCAACCACTCCACAAATTTCTTGTTAACAAGCTATAGTTTTGGCAAGTCAGTTAGGACATCTACTTTGTGCATGACACAAGTAATTTTTCCAACAATTGTTTACAGACAGATAATTTCACTTATACTTCACTGTATCACAATTCCAGTGGGTCAGAAGTTAAATACACTAAGTTGACTGTGCCTTTAAACAGCTTGGAAGATTTCAGAAAATTATGTCATGGCTTTAGAAGCTTCTGATAGGCTAATTTACATCCTTTGAGTCAATTGGAGGTGTACCTGTGGGTGTATTTCAAGGCCTACCTTCAAACTTTGCTTGACATCATGAAAATCAAATGAAATCAGCCAAGACCTCAGATTTTTTTTTTTTTAAAGTCTGGTTCATCCTTGGGAGCAATTTACAAACGCCTGAAGGTACCACGTTCATCTGTACAAACAATAGTACGCAAGTATAAACACCATGGGACCACGCAGCCGTCATACTGCTCAAGAAAGAGACGAGTTCTGTCTACCATTGATGAACGTACTTTGGTGCGAAAAGTGCTAAATCAATCCCAGAACAACAGCAAAGGACCTTGTGAAGATGCTGGAGGAAACAGGTACAAAAGTATCTATATCCACAGTAAAACGAGTCCTATTCGACATAACCTGAAAGGCAGCTCAGCAAGGAAGAAGCCAATGCTCCAAAACCGCCATAAAAAAGCCAGACTACAGTTTGCAACTGCACATGGGGACAAAAATCGTACTTTTTGGAGAAATGTCCTCTAGTCTGATGAAACAAAAATAGAACTGTTTGGCCATAATAACCATTGTTATGTTTGGAGGAAAAAGGGGGAGACTTGCAAGCCGTAGAACACCATCCCAACTGTGAAGCACGGGGTCGGCAGCATGTTGTGGAGGTGCTTTGCTGCAGGAGGGACTGGTGCACTTCACAAAATAAATGGCATCATGAGGCAAGAAAACTATGTGGATATATTGAAGCAACATCTCAAGAAATCAGTCAGGAAGTTAAAGCTTGGTTGCAAATGGGTCTTCCAAATGGACAATGACCACAAGCATACTTTCAAAGTTGTGGCAAAATGGCTTAAGGACAACAAAGTCAAGGTATTGGAGTGGCCATCACAAAGCCCTGACCTCAATCCTATAGAAAATGTGTGGGCAGAACTGAAAAAGCGTGTGCGAGCAAGGAGGCCTACAAACTTGACTCAGTTACATCAGCTCTGTCAGGAGGAATGGGCAAAAATTCACCCAACTTATTGTGGAAAGCTTGTGGAAGGCTACCCAAAAATGTTTGACCCAAGTAAAACAATTTAAAGGCAATGCTACAAAATACTAATTGAGTGTAAGTAAACTTCTGACCCACTGGGAATGTGATGAAATAAATAAAAGCTGAAATAAATCATTATCTCTACTATTATTCTGACATTTCACATTCTTAAAATAAAGTGGTGATCCTAACTGTGTCACGTCCTGGCCATAGAGAGCCCTCTGGGTTCTCTATGGTGTTTTAGGTCAGGACGTGACTAGGGGGGTTTCTAGTTATTTTATTTCTATGTTGGTTTTGTGTATGGTTCCCAATTAGAGGCAGCTGTTATTCGTAGCCTCTAATTGGGGATCATACTTAGGTAGTCTTTTTCCCACCTGTGTTTGTGGGATATTGTGTTTTGTTAGTGCACTGTCAGTTTGGTCCGATCAGTTGTTCTCTTTATTGCTTTTGTATATTCCACTGAAGAATAAATATGTGGAATTCCATGCACGCTGCGCCTTGGTCCATTTATTACGACAATTGTGACAAACTGACCTAAGACTGGGACTTTTTACTAGGATGTCAGGAATTGTGAAAAACTGAGTTTAAATGTATTTGGCTAGGGTGTTCCGACTTCAACTGTATATAACACAAAGAAAATCAATTACGGGTCAACATCTAAATATTGCTCCCAGCGTTGATCAAAGCTCAGAGCGCATATATTCTTGATCTGACTGAGTTCTAATCACGCCTGCTTCTTTGCGAACGAGTGGAGTCATGAACAGTGGTTTGTTTGTTATGGTCGCCTGCGCCCCCCCGGATTAGCCTCCTGGATTTGCTTTTTAGCCTGAGACGTGAAATGATCTACCCCAGCTCCACAGGAGGTTGGTGGCATCCTAATTGGGGAAGACGGGCTCGTGGTAATGGCTGGAGCGGTATAGGTGGAATGGTATCAAACACATGGTTTGATGCCATTCCATTTGCGCGTTCCAGCCATTATTATGAGCAATCCTCCTCCCAGCAGCTTCCACTGCCCAGCTCAAGTAAGTAACTTGAGACGCTGCCTATGGTGTGTTTGCGAGATGTTGGACCAAAGGCAATTTTAAAACTGTCCGTGTCAACAGACATCCACCAAACAAACAAAACGACTCTTGGAGAATGAGTACACAACTGATAAATAGGCGCTTATAGGTGGTTGTTCGTCTTATCTCGATTGCCCACTGGAGTTTAGAGTTTACCCATTACCCAACTTTTTTTTACCACTACATCACTGATAACACAGAATCATAAGTTATTTTATAATAATTAATGTGAATGTGATAATACGATCATCTGTGTGCTCCATTGATGTCTGTGCAGAAGTTGATTAGTAATGCCTAGGAATACAAAATGTGTACGCTATGTAATTTGAGAAAAGAGATACATATGTAAAGAGTTGATGATTTTATGCAATTAATCATTACAACTGAGTGAACAGTTGCTGACGCTATGTGACCGTGTGAATAATTTATCATATTTCCTCCTATTCAAGGGTATAACATTACAATTGTATAGCTAATACGTCGGATGGGGCCACAGTGTCTCCCGACCCCTCCTGTCTCAGCCCCCAGTATTTATGCTGCAGTAGTTTATGTGTCGGGGGGCTAGGGTCCATCTGTTATATCTGGAGTATTTTTCCTCTCTTATCCAGTGTCCTGTGTGAATTTAAGTATGCTCTCTCTAATTATCTCTCTCTCTCTTTCTTTTTTTCTCTCTCTCGGAGGACCTGGGCATTAGGACCATTCCTCAAGGACTACCTGGCCTGATGACTCCTTGGTGTCCCGAGTCCACCTGGCCGTGCTGCTTCTCCAGTTTCAACTGTTCTGCCTGTTTTATGAACATTTTAAAATCTTTTTCTGTTATAATCTGCACCTGGCACAGCCAGAAGAGGACTGGCCACCCCTCACAGCCGGGCTTTTTAAATACATTTGATTTGATTAATAGGCTATGTGTTTGTAGATCAACCGAGGGGAATCAACCTACAGCATCCATGGTGATAATGGATTAGGTCTTTTTTGCTTGTTTTTGTTGTTCTGCAAATAGCATCGTAAAGTTTTTTAATTGCATAGAAATGCAGTAAATTAACATCCAAATATTTTTTTACAAAATGTGGAAAGGGGGGCCTCTTAGTACAACGGAAGTGGAAGTAATGGAAGGGCGTTAGTTGTACCATGGCGGTTGAGTCCCCTCCTTGGCAACCAATCACTGTGGAAGAAATTTGATTTTGGAGTATAATTTTATTTACTTCACTCACTGGCTGGGCACTGGATGTGTGGTATTTGATATGCATTATGAGATCTCCTGTACAACGGAATATGATGGTGCAAATTAATCTCTCCCATAGAATGTATCATTGGGACTTTTTTTTGTGAAGGGTAACAGCAGGTCTAGATAATGATGTAAGATGTGTTTGTGATGAGAGTGCCCTTGAGGAGCTGGGCTCATGTGAAGATACAGTCATCGCTGGGCCCACAGGGATTGGTTGCCAAGGAGGGGACCCAACCGACATGGTACACCTAACGCCCTTCCATTACTTCCACTTCTACTGTACTAAGAAGCCCCCAGGAACATTCTAAAAAATGATATGTGATTTATAAGACAAACAAAGATGATACCAAGATCAATTGAAATAAATCCTTAGTACATCTTTTAGCAGCATTACAGAGATATAAAATATGAATATTGGGGTAAAATTCATCATAAATCCAACTAACACTCTCAAACAAATGTTGTATAGGTAAAATAATAAGTACAACTCAAAGGTCCAATCTCATGTTATCATAAAATACAAATACACAATGGACATAGGTGTCAGATACGGGGAAATTTTAAAGCAGTCCAATGTTCTCTTGACAATAATTCCTCTCCAGGAACATACTCTATATGTTCCTAGACCCCACTGATCCTAAATAAAAGCCCTTAGTCAGAGGGTACAGCTGAATAAAACTGACTGCCTTAATACCTAAGTACATTTCTGAATTTAAATGATGGACGTGTTTGTTGCTGGCTGCACGGGACTCTTTGTTCTCCAGTGAGTGGTGTAAAACAACTGGTTCCTCTTCATGTTCAGTGACTATCATGATTTACTTGAGCACAGCGTTAAAGATCCCAATTAAAAGTGATTTACTGAGAAATACTGAGAGCCCTCGCCAAAGAATACGTTGGACCTAAGCACTATACTGAGTAGGGGGAAACCAAGATATTCATGAGGGAGTGTCCCTCATGAACAAATACATTTGAGGAGCATGCATGGATACACACAATGCTAAATATATGTGTTGTCTTTGATCACCTATTATAACAAGAAATTTGATCATCTAGACTCTTTCTCTCAAGTTTAACATTGTCCATACAGGCCTTCAGACCGAGTAAATTATTTTTTTATGATTCAGAAAGAAATTAGGTATCAAAGTCCACAGACCTGCCTATGTATTATCTAACTATCATAAAAACACTTTGTAGTCTGTGAGAGGGCTATACATTAACACATTTTGCAGTGTGTGTTAATAGAACAGGGACTGTTGCTCAACCCTGGCAGGGGGTTTTACGGCTTCAAACACACCCTTTGGTTTGGGCACCACTCTGTCAATAAAGAGGTTTCCATGCACACCTTTGCCCAATCAAAACCCAGCTAGTCGTAACACAGTCCCAGAAGGGCCTATCAGGGAATGGGAGTTAAGGTGACCAGCAGTTGGTAATTCACGCTAATGATGTTACATGGTGCTACAGTTCATGTATGGCACAGATGGCATAATATTTGGGTTGGGCGTGTAGCCTGGTCAAGTGAGTTAAGAGGTATCTGATAAGCATATCTTTTAGGGGAAAAAATATATTTGGGTGTTTGTTTCATTAGTCAATTGTTAACATGTTTTGCATGTCAACAATCAAGTTTAAGATATCACTTTCAAAATACATAAATATTGCAATGATGATGCAAAACGCAGTATCACATGATGCAAAATACATCATACTGGTTGTATTTCTGTATTTCAAATGTTATGTATCTTGAAAACTTTATTGCTGACACGCAAAACATTTTGGGACTATATTAACAATGGACCAAAATATATTTTTGGGGTGGAGTTTTCCTTTGATGTAGCTATGAATCAGCACTCTGGTTTAACCTAAGAATTTCCTCTCACAGGTTGTGCTGACATTGAGGTTTGCCTTATATGATACAAACATCAAAAACTCTCAAAAACTCAAACATCTAAAATATTTTGAAGAGCTGGAAAGGAAGAGCAAACTTAACTTTACAAAACATTGTGAAAAATGCTTATTTATCTAAAATACAGTATTTGGTACTGGTGTTGCAAGTGCATTTAACAGAAATTTGAAATGGCACAACAAGCCATCTAGATACGGGTCGTTCCACGAATAGAGTACATTTTGAGTCCCTCTTATATAAGTGGAAATTGTCCACCAACATAGAATTTTACAAGCCTGTTATATTAAAGTGCCCTTTAGTATAGACCACATGGAAAATTAAATAAATCAATTTTTTAATATGAATAAATAATCAGCATTTTGACATGTCCCTCATCATGTTTTTCAGACTTCTAGGATTTTAACCAACTTAACCACAAACTGTATCCAAGTTTTCACAATCATTGTAAAGCCCTAGTTATGTTTTAACTTTGAAAGTGATTTCTGAAGATGATTATTTATGTAATGTGGTTAATTAACGTTGGTACCTCATTTTAAGGTCAACCCTGTTACGTGAACTGAACTCCCGTTTTATTATGGTGAAACTATTCCTTTTTAAATGATTTCCCTCCCCCCAAACATTTATTTTTCTTTACATATTCAAATCATAGTGTAAAAGCAGGTGAGCTGGTTCTACTCTTTTTGGCCATTTTCTGGTGGTTTGTGGTGGAAAATTTAGCGCATCAAGCGAAACATGTCAACCCTGTTACCCATAGATAGGCTCTAAATGTTGTTGTTTTTTAATTGTGAAGCCTGCATTCAGCTGCCCTTTTGAGATAAAAACCTCAAAACTTTTACGGTCAATCTGTTACTTTAATGGCACTTAGTATAGTATACAGTACCAGTCAAAATTTTGTACACACCTACTTATTCAAGGGTTTTTCTTTATTTTGACTATTTTGTACATTGTATAATAATAATAGTGAAGACATCAACACTATGAAATAACACATGAAATCATAAGCAAAAAAGTGTTAAACAAATCAAAATATATTTTTGATTTGTTTAACACTTGCTGGCCTTCTTCGCAGAGTTGCAAAGACTGGCCAATAAAAATAAAAGATTAAGATGGGCAAAAGAACACAGACACTGGACAGAGGAACTATGCCTAGAAGGCCAACATCCCGGAGTCGCCTCTTCACTGTTGAGGTTAAGACTGGTGTTTGTGGGTACTATTTAATGAAGCTGCCAGGTGAGGACTTGTGAGGCGTCTGTTTCTCAAACTAGACACTCTAATGTGCGTGTCCTCCTGCTCAGTTGTGCACCGGGGCCTCCCACTCCTCTTTCTATTCTGGTTAGAGCCAGTTTGCTCTGTTCTGTGAAGGGAGTAGTACACAGCATTAGCTAACACAACATGTAGTACATAGGATTAGCTAACACAATGTGCCATTGGAACACAGGAGTGATGGTTGGCTGATAATGGGCCTCTGTACGCCTATGTAGATATTCCATTAAAAATCTGCCGTTTCCAGCTACAATAGTCATTTACAACATTAACAATGTCTACACTGTATTTCTGATCAATTTGATGTTATATTAATGGACAAAAAAAATAGCTTTTCTTTAAAAAACAGGGACATTTCTAAGTGACTCCAAACTTTTGAACGGTAGTGTAAATATAAAATCATTTTTGGGTAACAATTAAGTACCTTACTTTCCATTAAAATGGGGAAAAAATGCTTTTTGGCAAAAAAAATATAATTCAAGCAAGAATTGGGCTAGGACTGTCTGGAACTGGTCTGAGTGGGAAGGGGAAAAATGAAAACTAGCTGTTAAAGGCAGAGAGGTTTGGAACTCTTTGTTATTGGTCTATTGACCAATTTACCGCACGTTGATGTCACCACAGAAAGCCGAAACTCTGTAAACCTGCTGATTAGAAAGTCCTGTGTAGATTATATTTTCAACCAGCAACTAGACTGTCTGTAAGTTGTTACAGTATGTCTGATATTTGTCTCAAACATTGTTTCCCCCTGCTGCTTTCTTGGTTGGACCAGGTCTCTCTTGAAAAATAGATTTTTATCTCAATGAGACTAACCTGGATAAATAAAGGTTAAATAAAAAATAAAATAACACTGATCAAATATATGTTTTAATACTAGTTTTTTCAGCTGTTGTACAGTATGATATAAAACACAAGAAAACTGAATTTTGAATGCACTGGGCCTATAAAATTAAGTGAAATTAATGGTTGTTTAGTAACCAAGTTACACTACCCAAAATGTACTATATTCGTGGAAAGACTCCTACATTATTTTCAAACAACTTATTTTGACAGAAAATGGTTTCAACAAGTCATTCCATTATACTCACTAATAATTATATGACAGTAAAATGCATGTGAATGATTATATTCTATTATTCCAAGACATGCCTGTTACCTGTCATAGTGACAGGTAGACACTCGGTAGGTGTGAGACCACCTTCTGCCTAAACTCCTGGTGACCTACCTCTTGATGAACATGACCTGTGCCCTGGAAGAGAAACAAATCCAGCCGTCTCCTGTTCCCCAGGAAAACAAAGACAACACCACCATGTTCCACCCAGAAACAACTGCTTCTGATATCCAACCTCATATGCCAATTTCAAACTCCAAAAACTCCAAAGACTGCATACACTTACTTAGCCTACTTGGTTACAGGAGCTAAGCAAGAGCTAAAGAAAGAAGGCTTGGGGGGGGAAGAGAGATGTTGGCAGCTGTGATGGGTGTTGAGAAGAATGCACCAGCGTTATCACTGTGGGTTATGCAAGAACAGCTTGGTGGAAACCTTTGCCTGGTACAGCACGGGGTCCCAGCCTCCATGCGGCCAAGGAATCCTGCCCTGAAGAATTCCTAATTGCCCTTCCGGAATGGGAGGCTGTCGGAGAAGTCGGACTCACCCAGGGTCTTCTGCCTGGGTTATCACATATGCGCCACGGGCCTCCCTTTTTTCCCCAACGTTACTATTTTTAGATTTCATGTTTAAGGCTTTATTTTTATTTTTGACAACTGCGAGCATTAGGTGTATGGGAGGCATGAGGATGGACTCCATCATTGTACTGTATAGCATGAGCCAAAAACCCTTAAAAGCATTTACAGTAAGATAAGGACTTTCCCTCCCCCTGAACTGCAGTGCGGTGCCATTTAATATAATAGAAACCACATGATCACTTTCATTGTATATATAATTCCTTCTCGCATCTACACTCTCTCCTCCTCTCACCTTTTCCCTTCTCGTGTGGACTTCAGTGCACAATACAACAGCGGTCTGTGACCAGGCGAAAAAACATTTCCAAGCTAAACGCTACACACGGTTTACATCTATTTTCACCATATTAAAATGTCATAGTCAACATACAGTGGGGAAAAAAAGTATTTAGTCAGCCACCAATTGTGCAAGTTCTCCAACTTAAAAAGATGAGAGAGGCCTGTAATTTTCATCATAGGTACACTTCAACTATGACAGACAAAATGAGAAAAAGAAATCCAGAAAATCACATTGTAGGATTTTTAATTTATTTATTTGCAAATTATGGTGGAAAATAAGTATTTGGTCAATAACAAAAGTTTCTCTCAATACTTTGTTATATACCCTTTGTTGGCAATGACAGAGGTCAAACGTTTTCTGTAAGTCTTCACAAGGTTTTCACACACTGTTGCTGGTATTTTGGCCCATTCCTCCATGCAGATCTCCTCTAGAGCAGTGATGTTTTGGGGCTGTCGCTGGGCAACACGGACTTTCAACTCCCTCCAAAGATTTTCTATGGGGTTGAGATCTGGAGACTGGCTAGGCCACTCCAGGACCTTGAAATGCTTCTTACGAAGCCACTCCTTCGTTGCGGCGGTGTGTTTGGGATCATTGTCATGCTGAAAGACCCAGCCACGTTTCATCTTCAATGCCCTTGCTGATGGAAGGAGGTTTTCACTCAAAATCTCACGATACATGGACCCATTCATTCTTTCCTTTACACGGATCAGTCGTCCTGGTCCCTTTGCAGAAAAAACATCCCCAAAGCATGATGTTTCCACCCCCATGCTTCACAGTAGGTATGGTGTTCTTTGGATGCAACTCAGCATTCTTTGTCCTCCAAACACGACGAGTTGAGTTTTTACCAAAAAGTTATATTTTGGTTTCATCTGACCATATGACATTCTCCCAATCCTCATCTGGATCATCCAAATGCTCTTCAGACGGGCCTGAACATGTACTGGCTTAAGCAGGGGGACACGTCTGGCACTGCAGGATTTGAGTCCCTGGCGGCGTAGTGTGTTACTGATGGTAGGCTTTGTTACTTTGGACCCAGCTCTCTGCAGGTCATTCACTAGGTCCCCCCGTGTGGTTCTGGGATTTTTGCTCACCGTTCTTGTGATCATTTTGACCCCACGGGTGAGATCTTGCGTGGAGCCCCAGATCGAGGAAGATTATCAGTGGTCTTGTATGTCTTCCATTTCCTAATAATTGCTCCCACAGTTGATTTCTTCAAACCAAGCTGCTTACCTATTGCAGATTCAGTCTTCCCAACCTGGTGCAGGTCTACAATTTTGTTTCTGGTGTCCTTTGACAGCTCTTTGGTCTTGGCCATAGTGGAGTTTGGAGTGTGACTGTTTGAGGTTGTGGACAGGTGTCTTTATACTGATAACAAGTTCAAACAGGTGCCATTAATACAGGTAACGAGTGGAGGACAGAGGAGCCTCTTAAAGAAGAAGTTACAGGTCTGTGAGAGCCAGAAATCTTGCTTGTTTGTATGTGACCAAATACTTATTTTCCACCATAATTTGCAAATAAATTCATTAAAAATCCTACAATGTGATTTTCTGGATTTCTTTTCCTCATTTTGTCTGTCATAGTTGAAGTGTACCTATGATGAAAATTACAGGCCTCTCTCATCTTTTTAAGTGAGAGAACTTGCACAATTGGTGGCTGACTAAATAATTTTTTTCCCCACTGTAGCTACTAGAACTAACACGTTAGTAAATCATGCAGTACAGTGTACAGCAAGCAGTTTAGCAGTTACACTGGCGGGCCCCGGTGCCAATACATTTATAAAATCAAAAGCTTACTTTGACTTGGAAGAGTTCCAGTGTTGGATAGTCATAGCCAGCTAGCTAACATAGCATCCCTTTGTTTGAGCCGAGTGTTTGAGTAAGCTAAACTAGCTAGCTGCATTCGCTAGCTAGTAAGTAAGTGAAAGTAAAAAATATGTACACTACCTTTCAAAAGTTTGGGGTCACTTAGAAATGTCTGTGCACATTTTTTGTTCATTAAAATAACATCAAATTGATCAGAAATACAGTGTGGACATTGTTAATGTTGTAAATGACTAATGTAGCTGGAAACGGCAGATTTTTTATGGAATATCTACATAGGCGTACAGAGGCCCATTATCAGCAACCATGACTCCTGTGTTGCAATGGCACGTTGTGTTAGCTAATCCATGTTGATCACTTTAAAAGGCTAATTGATCATTAGAAACCCCTTTTGCGATTATGTTAGCACAGCTGAAAGCTGATGTCCTGCTTAAAGAAGCAATAAAACTGGCCTTCTTTAGACTAGGTGAGTATCTGGAGCATCAGCATTTGTGGGTTCGATTACAGGCTAATAATGGCCAGAAACAAAGAACTTTCTTCTGAAACTCATCAGTCTATTCTTGTTCTGAGAAATGAAGGCTATTCCATGCGGGAAATTACCAAGAAACTGAAGATCTCATACAACGCTGTGTACTACTCCCTTCACAGAACAGCGCAAACTGACTCTAACCAGAATAGAAAGAGGAGTGGGAGGCCCCGGTGCACAACTGAGCAAGAGGACAAGTACATTAGAGTGTCTCCTTCATTCCTTTCTCCAGCGCGCAGAGAGAGGGGCTGTCAACAGTTTAATTAAATAGGCTATGGTTCATTGTGAAAACATGTTACTATCGGTGTTCCCGAACAGATTTCACTTGGTTTCCCAAATTAAGCACTGTGGTAGCTGCAGGAACAGGGTTGGAAAGCCCATGGCATACAGAGTTTGGGTGGAATATCACCTGTGACACAGCGAAATTACCGCGTTACTACAGACCTTGGTTCTATCCCGGGCTGTATGCCAACCGGCCGTGATCGGGAGTCCCATAGGGCAGCGCACAATAGTCCCAGCGTCGTCCGGGTTAGGGGAGGGTTTGACCGGGGTAGGCCGTCATTGTAAAATAAGAATTTGTTCTTAACTGACTAAATAAAGGTTAAATAAAAACAATTAGTAGCGGAAAAGTGAGCTCCATTCGCTATTCCAGCGCAAACGGATGACATGCCTTTTTTGTCTTGCACCTGTTCTTTCCCATTTGATAATGGGCCATTCTAAATCGAAACTTATTTCACATATTAGTAAAGACAAGATTACATTGACAATAGTCTGACGGGTGAAAATGTGATCACTTGATGAGAGAACAGCGTGTAGAGCCTGAGGCAAGGAACAGAGCGCAATTTTTTGTTGTTGGGACTTTTACAAATCAAGAGCCTATTGTCGCATCATGCAGCCCATATATCTTGTGATTTCTAAGACATTGTATCATTCACAACTAAAGTTTCCAAATAACTCTAAATCTAGCATACAGTGGAGGTTCTAGACCCTTTCAACTGGGGGGGCCAAGCTGGGGCCAGATGTACTGTTAGAGGGGCCAGTTACATTAGACGTTATTGTTGTCATATCGTTTTCTTCACTTCATTGCAGGCATTAGTAGGCAAAAGACCATGTCCCTCTAGTAAATGTGTGGGTTTAATTAGTGTTCCACGTTGCCACTGTCTAATAACGGATGTAAAAAAAGAACGATAGCAAAAATTTGTTATGCAAAAATTATTTCATAAACCCACATTTAGGGGGCCACAAGGGGTCCAAAATTGTTGTCACAGGGCACTGGCCCCCTGCCCCCCCAGAACCGCTAGTGCTAGCATATAGGACCTGTTTCAACGTAGCCACTTCATATGCGCGCACCCTCGCTCGGGAATGGGAAAAATATCCATTGTATTTTATTCAGCTAAATTCAAATATATTCTTCTCACGATAACGTCATTTAATGTAAAATAATGGCAAGGGACGTATTAGCATATATTGTCTACAAGTCTACAACCTATGGCATGGTGCATAGCCAGATAGCATACAGTATGCCAACTCATATTCTGTTCTTCTGAAATACATTTTCTTCATATCATAATGTTCCTTTACACATGTGATGGTGTATATTCAATTGATTTATTATAGTTCTTTAAATGTAGATGTTCCAAATGCGTGCATCATTGGCTTGTATGCTGCTTGTATGAGCGGAGCCTGGAGATGCTAAACATGTTTATGCTAATAAGTCTTAGTGATAATTACTGTGTAAGTTTATGGAAGGGGGTGAGAAGCATGAGCCTTTTAGGTTTTGTATTGAAGTCAATGTACCCAGAGGAGAACAGAAAATAGCTGTCCTCCAGCTACACCATGGTGCTATGCTACAGAGTGCTGCTGAGGCTACTGTACACCTTCATTGCAAAACAGTGTGCTTTAATCAATTATTTTTTGACTTGTGAATATATTTAGTATAGTTTTATCTATATTGAACAAAAGAAAATGCAACTTGCAACAATTTAAAAGATTTTACTGAGTAACAGTTCATATAAGAAAACAGTCAATTGAAATAAATTAATTAGGCCCTAATCTATAGATTTCACATGACTAGAAATAAAAATATGCATCTGTTGGTCACAGATACCTTTAAAAAAAAAGAGGAGCGTGGATCAGAAAACCAGTCAGTATCTGGAGTGACCACCATTTGCTTCATGCAGCGCGACTCATCTCTTTCGCATAGAGTTGATTAGGCTGTTGATTGTGGCCTGTGGAATGTTGTCCCACTCCTCTTCAATGGCTGTGCGAAGTTGCTGGATATTGGCGGGAACTGGAACAGATACTTCCGGCATGGGGCCGTGCATTATCATGCTGAAACATGAGGTGATGGCGGTGGATGAATGGCACGACAATGGGCCTCAGGATCTCGTCAAGGTATCTCTGTGCATTCAAATTGACATTGATAAAATGCAATTGTATTCGTTGTCCGTAGCTTATGCATGCCCATACCATAACCCCACATCCACTACGGGGTACTCTGTTCACAATGTTGGCATCAGCAAACCGCTCGCACACACAACGCCATACACGTGGTCTGCGGTTGTGAAGCAGGTTGGACGTACTGCCACGTCTGGTTGGACGTACTGCACATTTTAGTGGTCATTAATTGACCCCGTGCCTGTATAATGATCATGCTGTTTAATCAGCTTCTTGATATGCCACACCTGTCAGGTGGATGGATTATATTGGCAAAGGATAAATGTTCACTAACATTTATCTGGGATCTTTCCTTTCAGCTCATGAAAAATGGGACCAACACTTTACATGTTGCGTTTTATATTTTTGTTTAGTATAAAAATGATAACTTTTTAAATGTTTCACTATTTTTTTCTTCTGAAATTCACTGAGGATTGTCTACCCCTTCCTCCTCTGGCGAGCCTCCACTGCTTTACTGTACTTTATCACTATCCACGGCAGAAAGCCTGACTGGTGGAGTGCTGCAGAGATGGTTGTCCTTTTGAAAGGATCTGTCAGAATGACCATAGGGTTCTTGGTCACCTCCCTAACCAAGACCCTTCTCCCCCGATTACTCAGTTTGTCCAGGCAGCCAGCTCTAGGAAAAGTCTTGGTGGTTCCAAACTTCTTCTGTTTAAGAATGATGGAGGCCACTGTGTTCTTGGGGATCTTCAATGCTGGAAAAAAAAATGTGATACCCTTCCCCAGATCTGTGCCGACACAATCCTGTCTTGGAGCTCTACGGCCAATTCCTTCAATCTTGGTTTTTGCTCTGACATGCACTGTCAACTGTGGGACCTTATATGGACAGGTGTGTGCCTCTCCAAATCATGTCCAATCAATTTAATTTACCGCAGGTGGACTCCAATCAAGTTGTATAAACATCTCAAGGATGATCAATGGAAACAGGATGCACCGGAGCTCAATTTCAAGTCTCATAGCAAAGTCTGAATACTTATGTAAATAAGGTGTTTCAGTTTTTTATTTAAATAAATTAGCAACATTTTCCTAAACTGTTTTTCCTTTGTCATTATGGGGTATTGTGTTTTTTTTAAATGTAATCAATTTTAGAATAAGGCTGTAACATAACAAAATGTGGAAAAAGTCATGGGGTCTGAATACTTTATGAATGCACTGTGTCATGAACCGGCTCGTAGCCCATAACAAAAAGGGAGACAGTGGAGATCAAGGAATAACAAAAAAATATTTATTAACTAAAGTAAATTATAAACAAGTAACAATTGGGTGTGTGTGTGTAGTCAGTAGTGTGAGTGGTTGCGTGTATAAATGTGATAATGAGGAGTGTTGAGAGGTGCCAAACAAAACAGCCACAAAACAAAATCCAACAGTTTGTCTGCGTGGAGAGTCTCTCCAATGAATGGGGGAAAGGTGTATTTATCCCCAGGTGTGTCCCATTTAGCTGATGACCCTCCGGGCTCCGCCCACTGACATCCTATTAAGGAAAACAAGAACAAAGAGAAAGAATTCAGCAGACAGAGTGGGAGGGTTGTCACAACTGTATATACATATTTTTCTATTTCTTTGTCATCAAATCTTCATATCTAGCTTCATGCAACATTATTTGGTTATGCTCTTGCCTTGGATGGTGTGTGATAGGAAGTAACACCAGCAGCATGAATTATTTGTGGCCAACTGCATATTACAAATTTAGTTTACAGGATGCAGTGTAGTAGTAACTTTGGGCCCAGGGCCATATACCTTTTTTGCAGTGACAGTGGGGTGAGTAAAGTGGCTATCAAATGTACAGATGAAAGGTGGCTTGTAGATTTAAGGCTTTTTGTCTTTGGTCGTTCAAAGGAAGCAGCTGCTGACTGCACAGAGCCTGGGCCTATTCATGTGGTGGTGGGGCACAGACACTTTAAAGGAGAGAGAGAGGTGTGTGTGTATACTTCCGTGCATATACGTGCGTGTGTGCGGCAGATTCAGGACATTCAAAATCACAGACAATTCTAATGAATGGAAGGAATGTAATTTAATGTATCATACACCACAGCCAGAATATTGAGTCTAGTAATGTGGCTAACAACCACGTATTTAACAATGACATCATGCATCCCCTCATGGTTCAAGAAAAGTGTGAATCCAAATGTTTGAAAAACAACCAAGGATAGGCCCATAGAATATGAAAAGCCCTTTCCATCATTGAGATTAAAATGTGTCCCAGTCTTCTGTATCGTGCTGCCTGCAGCTTGAGCCTCCATGCCAAGCACAACAGTTGACATTTGCATCCGAGGCAAATCTGTCTCTGTCCACAGAGAACGTCTGGTACACTTCCTGTGCAATTATGGGTGTGAAACTGTGGATAGTGTATAGGGCTTCACATATAGGCCGACAGAGGGAAGACTCAACAGACATGCAATTATCTGAAAACATGATACAATGAGCATAATGTATATTTAATCTTTTGAGTAGTAAATAATGTTGACCGTAAATTAGGTTGGACAGTACTGTAATAAAATGGGTTGTAGGGTGTATAACCCACAATCTAAGATTTACTTATCAATAAATACATTGATCAGATAATGATTTAGTGCACAGACACACTTTCAGCTCTTTCTTGTAGAATAGGTTAGTATTAGTCTCACAAGCCAAGAGATCCAGGTTCGGTTAGTACTAAATAGTTATGTTTACTTCAATGTCGAATAGATCCATAAGTAATATATGCCTAGCTAACTTTCCAGCCTTCAAAGACTACACTTACATTTTCCTATGCAAATAGCTTTGCATTAGTTGAGCGGATGCTGTGCTGGGTTAGGAAACAAGGGTGCACCCTGTCCCTGCCCCAGTAAAAACCAAACCAAGATGCAAAGCAACCTTCCACAGGGCTCTTAGTCAACACACCCTCCATTAGGGCTCAAACATAGGATATCAACAGATAACGACAAACTCTAGGTCAGTTTCTGCATTGACTAAGCACATGGGTCTTGCACTGACACCAGGGTTGGGAAATAACTGATTGCAGGAATTTCCCCCTGGCTCTGCCACGGCATATGGTCTTTACTATATTCACAACATTACGTTTTTATTATAAAAATCACAATTATTCAAACCACAAGCTAGAACTCTCACATTTTCATTTTATTTCACTGGTAGAATCGGGATGTTTCGACTCCCTGTGTATTCGTCTGCTCAGTGAACCACAAAGTCCGGCATTCATAGCGAATGCTGATACTGCCCGCTAGGTAGAGGAGGTAGATGTGACGTGCTCTCATAAACAAAATGGCGCCAGAAGAAATGGCAGCCGTTTTACGGGCGCCTAACCAATTGTGCTATTATGTGGGGGTTTTTTGCGTTATTTGTAACTTATTTTGTACATAATGTTTCTGCAACCGTATCTTACGGCAGAAAAGAGCTTCTGGATATCAGGACAGCGATCACTCACCTCGGATTAGACAAAGATTTTTTCAACAACAAGCAAGACGCACATGATATTCTCCAAACACCCGGCAGGGCCGACATCCCAGTTATTCACAAGAAGAAGCGACGCAGGTACAGGGGGAAAAGAGCCGGATGCCTGGTCAGAACCTGGAGAAGGCGATTGGGAAAGCTGCCATTACCGTCAATACTACTCGCCAACGTGCAATCATTGGACAATAAATTAGACAAGGTACGATCGCGAATATCCTACCAACGGGACATTAAAAACTGCAACATCCTATGTTTCACGGAATCGTGGCTGAATGACGACATGGATATTCAGCTAGCGGGATATACGCTGCACCGGCTAGATAGAACAGCACACTCCGGTAAGACGAGGGGGGGGGGCGGTCTGTGCATATTTGTAAACAACAGCTGGTGCACGTAATCTAAGGAAGTCTCTAGATTCTGCTCGCCTGAAATAGAGTATATTGTGATAAATTGCAGGCCACACTACTTGCCTAGAGAATTTTCAGCTATACTTTTCGTGGCTGTTTATTTACCACCACAGACAGATGCTGGCACTAAGAAGCTGGATATCCTTATCCTATCCAAGATGGCGTAGTAGTCGGACGTGTGTTTGTCTTGTCCCGTGTTAATCAGTCTGTAAATAGTGTGTTTGTCATTTTTTCAGTGTATATTTTGTCGCTTGAGTGGGTTGAGTCACTGACATGATCTTCCTGTCCGGGTTGCCCCCTTGGGTTGTGCTGTGGCGGAGATCTTTGTGGGCTATACTCGGCCTTGTCTCAGGATGGTAAGTTGGTGGTTGGAGATATCCCTCTAGTGGTGTGGGGGCTGTGCTTCGGCAGAGTGGGTGGGGTTATATCCTGCCTGTTTGGCCCTGTCCGGGGGTATCGTTGGACGGGGCCACAGTGTCCCGACCCCTCCTGTCTCAGCCTCCAGTATTTATGCTGTAGTAGTTTATGTTGCGGGGGGCTAGGGTCCGTCTGTTATATCTGGAGTATTTCTCCTCTCTTATCTGGTGTCCTGTGTGAATTTAAGTATGCTGGGGTTATATTTAAGTATGCTGGGTTATATGGTGGGGTTATTTCCTGCCTGTTTGGCCCTGTCCGGGGGTATCGTTGGACGGGGCCACAGTGTCCTGACCCCTCCTGTCTCAGCCTCCAGTATTTATGCTGCAGTAGTTTATGTTGCGGGGGGCTAGGGACCGTCTGTTATATCTGGAGTATTTCTCCTCTCTTATCTGGTGTCCTGTGTGAATTTAAGTATGCTCTCTCTAATTATCTCTCTTTTTCTCTTTCTTTCTTTCTCTCTCTCTCGGAGGACCTGAGCATTAGGACCATTCCTCAAGGCCTACCTGGCCTGATGACTCCTTGATGTCCCCAGTCCACCTGGCCGTGCTGCTTCTCCAGTTTCAACTGTTCTGCCTGTTCTATGAACATTTTAAAATCTTGTCTATGTTCTGTTATAATCTGCACCCGGCACAGCCAGAAGAGGACTGGCCTCACAGCCTGGTTCCTCTCTAGGTTTCTTCCTAGGTTCTGGCCTCTCTAGGGAGTTTTTCCTAACCACCGTGCTTTTACACCTGCATTTCTTGCTGTTTGGGGTTTTAGGCTGGGTTTCTGTACAGCACTCTGTGACATCAGCTGATGTAAGAAGGGCTTTATAAATAAAAAATACATTTGATTTGAACATTTGATTGATTAGATAGCTCTTTTGTCCCACCCCCCACGCATGCGAAGACCTCACCTGGCTTAACTGGTGCCTCCAGAGACGTAACCTCTCTCATCGTCACTCAATGCCTAGGTTTACCTCCACTGTACCCACATCCCACCATACCCTTGTCTGTACATTATGCCCTGAATCTATTCTACCACGCCCAGAAATCTGCCTCTTTTTATTCCCTGTTCCCAACGCACTAGACGACCAGTTCTTGTAGCCTTTAGCCGTACCCTTATCCTACTCCTCCTCTGTTCCTCTGGTGATGTAGAGGTTAACTCAGGCCCTGTAGCCCCCAGTACTACACCTATTCCCCAGGCACTCTCATTTGTTGACTTCTGTAACCATAAAAGCCTTGGTTTCATGCATGTTAAAATCAGAAGCCTCCTCCTTAAGTTTGTTTTACTCACTGCTTTAGCACACTCCGCCAACCCTGATGTCCTTGCCGTGTCTGAATCCTGGCTTAGGAAGGCCACCAAAAATCCTGAGATTTCCATACCCAACTACAACATTTTCCGCCAAGATAGAACTGCCAAAAGGGGAGGAGTTGCAATCTATTGCAGAGATAGCCTGCAAAGTTCTGTCATACTTTCCAGGTCTATGCCCAAACAGTTTGAACTTCTAATTCTAAAAATTAATCTCTCCAGAAATAAGTCTCTCACCGTTGCCGCCTGCTATAGACCCCCCTCAGCTCCCAGCTGTGCCCTGGACACCATATGTGAATTGATTGCCCCCCATCTATCTTCAGAGTTCGTTCTGTTAGGTGACCTAAACTGGGATATGCTTAACACCCCGGCAGTCCTACAATCTAAGCTACATGCCCTCAATCTCACACAAATCATCAAGGAACCCACCAGGTACAATCCTAAATCTGTAAACATGGGCACCCTCATAGATATTATCCTGACCAACTTGTCCTCCAAATACACCTCTGCTGTTTTCAATCAGGATCTCAGCGACCACTGCCTCATTGCCTGCATCCGCTATAGGCCCTCGGTCAAACGACCACCCCTTATCACTATCAAACGCTCCCTAAAACACTTCTGCGAGCAGGCCTTTCTAATCGACCTGGCCTGGATATCCTGGCAGGATATTGACCTCATTCCGTCAGTCGAGGATGCCTGGTCGTCCTTTTAAAAGCAACTTCCTCACCATCTTAAATAAGCATGCCCCTTTCAAAAGATGTAGAACTAAGAACAGATACAGCCCTTGGTTCACTCCAGACCTGACTGCCCTTGACCAGCACAAGAACATCCTGTCGCAGACTGCTATTGCATCGAATAGTCCCCGTGATATGCAACTGTTCAGGGAAGTCAGGAACCAATACACGCAATCAGTCAGGAAAGCAAAGGCTAGCTTTTTCAAACAGAAATTTGCATCCTGTAGCTCTAACTCCAAAAAGTTTTGGGATACTGTCAAGTCCATGGAGAACAATAGCACCTCCTCCCAGCTGCCCACTGCACTGAGGCTAGGTAACACGGTCACCACCGATAAATCCATGATAATCTAAAATTTCAACAAGCATTTCTCTACGACTGGCCATGCTTTCCTCCTGGCTACCCCAACCCCGGCCTCTTCAAAGGGGGTGACACCCTTGACCCAAATTGCTATAGACCTATATCCATCCTGCCCTGCCTCTCTAAAGTCTTCAAAAGCCTAGTAAATAAAAAGATCATTGACCACTTCGAATCCCACCATACCTTCTCCGCTGTGCAATACGGTTTCCGAGCTGGTCACGGGTGCACCTCAGCCACGCTCAAGGTACTAAACGATATCATAATCCCCATGGATAAGAGACATTAATGTGCAGCCGTATTCATTGACCTGGCCAAGGCTTTCGACTCTGTCAATCACCACATCCTTATCGGCAGACTCAACAGCCTTGGTTTCTCTAATGATTGCCTCACCTGGTTCACCAACTACTTTGCCAACAGAGTTCAGTGTGTTAAATCGGAGGGCATGTGGTCCGGGCCTCTGGCACTCTCTATGGGGGTGCCACAGGGTTCAATTCTTGGGCCGACTCTCTTCTCTGTATACATCAATGATGTCGCTCTTGCTGCTGGTGATTCTCTGATCCACCTCTATGCAGACGACACCATTCTGTATACTTCTGGCCCTTCTTTGGACACTGTGTTAACTAACCTCCAAACGAGCTTCAATGCCATACAACACTCCTTCCGTGGCCTCCAACTGCTCTTAAACGCTAGTAAAACCAAATGCATGCTTTTCAACCATTCACTGCCTGCACCCGCCTGCCCGACTAGCATCACTCCCCTGGACGCCTCTGATCTAGAATACGTGGACAACTACAAATACCTAGGTGTCTGGCTAGACTGTAAACTCTCCTTCCAGACTCACATTAAACATCTCCAATCCAAAATTAAATCTAGAAGCAGCTTTCTATTTCGCAACAAAGCCTCCTTCACTCATGCTGCCAAACTTGCACTAGTAAAACTGACTATCCTACCAATCCTCGACTTCGGCGATGTCATCTACAAAACAGCTTCCAATACTCTACTCAGCAAACTGGATGCAGTCTATCACAGTGCCATCCGCTTTGTCACCAAAGCCCCTTATACCACCCACCACTGCGACCTGTATGCTCTAGTCTGCTGGCCCTCGCTACATACTCGTCGCCAGACCCACTGGCTCCAGGTCATCTACAAGTCCCTGCTAGGTAAAGCCCTGCCTTATCTCAGCTCGCTGGTAACCATAGCAGCACCCTCCCGTAGCACTCGCTCTAGCAGGTATATCTCACTGGTCACCCCCAAAGCCAATTCCTCTTTTGGCCGCCTTTCCTTCCAGTTCTCTGCTGCCAATGACTAGAACGAACTACAAAAAACAATGAAACTGGAGACACTTATCTCCCTCACTAGCTTTAAGCACCAGCTGTCAGAGCAGCTCACAGATCACTGCACCTGTACAGTGAGGGAAAAAAGTATTTGATCCCCTGCTGATTTTGTACGTTTGCCCACTGACAAAGAAATGATCAGTCTATAATTTTAATGGTAGGTTTATTTGAACAGTGAGAGACAGAATAACAACAACAAAAATCCAGAAAAAACGCATGTGAAAAATGTTATAAATTGATTTGCATTTATCTTGCTCCTTTGCATCCCAGTATTTTTACTTTGCACATTCATCTACTGCACATTTACCATTCCAGTGTTAAATTGCTATACTGTAATTACTTCGCCACCAGGGCCTATTTTTATTGCCTTATGTTCCTTATCTTACCTCATTTGCACACATTGTATATATATTTGTTTTTGTTTTTTTTACTGTATTATTGACTGTATGTTTGTTTTACTCCATGTGTAACTCTGTGTTGTTGTATGTGTTGAACTGCTTTGCTTTATCTTGGCCAGGTCGCAGTTGTAAATGAGAACTTGTTCTCAACTTGCCTACCTGGTTAAATAAAGGTGAAATAAAAAATTAAATACATTTGTTTAACACTTTTTTTGGTTACTACATGATTCCATATGTGTTATTTCATAGTTCTGATGTCTTCACTATTATTCTACAATGTAGAAAATAGTAAAAATAAAGAAAAACCATTGAATGAGCCTCTCCTTGCTCGGGCGGCGTTCGGCGGTCGACGTCACCGGTTTTCTAGCCATCGCCGATCCACTTTTAATTTTTCCATTGTTTTTGTCTTGTTTTACACACCTGGTTTCAATCCCACAATTACTGGTTCATTATTTAACCCTCTGCCCCCTTTGTTTGTTTTATTGTAGCACAATAATTTGTGGGCTTGGATATTTTTGAAGTTTGTTTATATATTGAGTAAAATGTGCTATATTTACTCATATCTGCTGTCCTGCGCCTGACTCCTCTACACCAGCAACACACAGACGCATTAGTTTGTCCAAACTTTTGACTGGTAATGTACATTTTGGGGGATTTGTGTGCCCATAAACTGTTTTCACCCCATCACATGAGACACTAAATGTAGTTCCACTGCATTTCTGAGATCTCTTTACAAAAAAACAGTCCAACCGCTAGAGCCAGGATTCTTACACTGTTGAAGTTCAGTGTCTAATTTAACTGATTAATGCTTAGTATATGCTTTACGACAACTTCCATTGTCATAATTGCTAGGAAAGTAATGTTTTGTCACACGATCTTGGACAAATCCGTCAAGACGCCAACTATGAGAAGGTTAAACAGGTTTTAAATCAACTGGTGAATTTTATTGAATATAGCTGTTTACCCTCTATCTTAATGTAATGACTTGATGTTTTTATTATTATTATAAATGTCGTATCAGCAGCGGTAACAAGTTGTCCAGTGTAGGAAATCCTCACTGGTACCCTAGTTTATAGAAAGACACACACAAGTCATATTCTGCACTTCCAAGTTTCCGACAACATTCAGCAGCATCTAGGCAGTACACACAAACTGGATGGGCATAATGCCTGTGATTTTTCAACAATAAACCAGCATTAGTTTCAGATGTCTGATCAATGACAATAAATGAAAAAAAAACAGCTTCAATGTATACTAGACAAGGAACACTCAAACCCATGAGGCATAGCTCAAGCATCGGGGCACATGATTCATTGAGTAACAGTAAATTATCACATCCTATATGGTAGGATACACAGTAATAACCTCATTGTCCCAAAACATTTATTTTATTTGCAGACGATACGTTTTTGGGGCTCCAAGACAGAAGCACTACAATGACTTTTGTCGCTAGGAAATGTCCCGCCCTCACAGGAGGCTTCTGAGCCTGTGTTGGGACTTGATCAGAATGAGGGTTTTACAGAAAAGCAGGTATTTTGTTTGGGTAATTTATTTTTTGGGGTAGTTAGTATATTTAATTTTTACCCAAATGTTTTCTTTTTTGGCAATCATTATCCACCCGCTTAGTAGGTTGCGGAATGCACATTTAATTGTTGCGAACGCCATTAACGTTATACCATAGATCACAACACAGTAATCTCAATTTCTCTAAACAATATATATTTTTGGAAAATGTTTGGTTTTCATCATGCCCGTGTGGTGTTCTGTGGCTGTCTGTGCTAATTACAAACACGCGCGAAATTGTGTTACCTTTCACAGTTCTACCTACCAGAGATTCTGCAAGTTGTTACGCTTATCAAGAATGTGACCAACGATTATCAGAGGGGTTTTCAGGCTGAACTGATGGGTAATGCATTTCGACGACAGCTGAGAAGTGATGCGATACCATATACTTTCCTTCACAACAAAATGGGAGATTCTCAATTAAAGTAACCTAACGTTAGCTAGCTTGATAGCCTATTTGGACTAGCTGAGTAAGTTAGCTAGCTAACGTTACAGTCCTATTGAACTCAAAGCCATCAGCTAACGTTAAATCATATATGTTGGTATACACTGTCAATCAATTACGCTTATGGGTCCCATTGTAGTCACTGCTAGACTAGTAGCTAGCTAAGTTACCTTCAGCAGGGTAAACATGTTTGTTTGTTTTGAAGCTAGCTAATGTTACTCTTATTTGGTATTTCAATTTGGAAGCGACTCATTCACCATTGTGTGGTAAACACGATGTTATTAAAGATTGAATTGTCGATAACTCACGCTCTGTTTGTGTTGGTATTAATGATGAATGTGTTTAAACCGTCTATAGTTGGCTAACAATCGTGGTGCCTATTTAGTGACGCTAGTTGGCTAACAGACTATTGAAATGTCCATGTTAGGTATGCTTAGTTAGCCAGTCTAGTAGAGATCAGTACAATTGGTGGGGTGATTAAGTTGTATATTCTATATTTTGTTGTAGGTGGTACAGAATCTTCCACCATTATGCGCTTCCAACCCCTAGCTCTGCACAAGGTGAAGGTAAATTGGCTAAGATAGCTCAATGTACAGTAAGTATGGTATAAACATGAATTGGGTAGTGTTTCTGTTATTGGATTAGAGAGCCTGAGGACCACAGAGTACCTTCCAGACCATGTAACCAACTTAGTCTACCACTCTTCTCTTTTTACATTTTATTTTTGTAAAACTTTGGTTATCTGGAGTCATTCCACAGTGTCCTGCTGTTAAAATACCCCAAAGCGGGGACATTTTGGATACCCAAGCGCGAGGGAGTGGACACCTTGCGGTTATGGAGCACAACAAGATTGTGGGGCAGAAACCAGCAAGGGACACTGAAACTACAACAGTAATGACACAACCACCTCATTCTTCTCTATGCAGAAAACAATACAAAGACATGTCTACAAAATCCCCATGCAAAGGGATACTATTGACAAGAATGATTTGTCAAAGTCAATGGGCTGGGGGATGTTTACAGACAGTATTTTGAGTTGTGCTTAGACAGTAAATTAATTGTTAGTGGTGGAAAAATTACCCAATTGTCATACTTGAGTAAAGGTAAAGATACCTTTTAATAGAAAATGACTCAAAAGTGAAAGTCACCCAGTACAATACTACCTGAGTAAAAGTTTTTGTTTTAGATATACTTAAGTATCAAGTAAAAGTATAAATCATTTAAAATTCCTTATATTAAGCAAACCAGACGGAACCATTTACATTTATTTTTATAATTATGGATAGCCAGGGGCACGCTCGAACACTCAGACAACATTTACAAACGAAGCATGTGTTTATTGAGTCTGCCAGATCAGAGGCAGTAGGGATGACCAGGGATGTCCTCTTGATGTGTGAATTGGACAATTTCCTGTCCTGCTAAGCATTCGAAATGTAACAAGTACTTTTTCTTCAGGAATGTAGTGGAGTAAAAGCTGTCAAAAATATGAATAGTTAAGTACAGATACCCCAAATAAGTAGTACTTAAGTATTTTTACGCCATTGTGTATGAGAGCGAGTGAGGTATCATTTCTCCTCAATCTCTCATACACAACAATTCATACTGTGTAAGGACTGCATTTCAAAGACTTTTCACATCTCCTTGAGCCCACCCCAGCCCATTCACTTTCCTCTCAAAAGCAGCTCCCAATCTTCCCAAACAATATGCTAGCCGGTTCCATTCGGTTGATACCTTCACCACCAAAGGCGTGTTGCCCTACATCCCTTCCACAAAAAGTGTCAAATGCAGACAGGACAAGCCCATTGCCATAGCACAAAGAGTCTCAGCTTCCCCAGTGCACCATGCCGAACACAATTGCCAGTGTACCGAAGCCAGATAAAGGACTATGGCTGCATTTACACAGGCAGACCAATTCTGATCTTTTTTCACTAATGGGTCTTTTGATCAATCATATCAGCTCTGAAAAAGATCTGTTGTGGAAAAAATATCAGAATTGGTCTGTCTGTGTAAACGCACACAGTATGGCTCAGCATAAGATTATGTAGAACACACCGGAGGCTACTGAGGGGAGGATGGCTCATAATAATGGCCAGGACGGAGCAAATAGAATGGTATCAAACACATTGAAACTGAGTTTTATGTATTTTATATCGTTCCACTCTAGCCATTACTACGAGCCCGTCATCCCCAACTAAGGTGCCTCCAACCTGTTCCTGGAGAACTACCCTCCTGTAGGTTTATGCTCCTAACCTGGTTCAGTTTATCAACCAGCTAATTATTAGAATCTGGTGTGCTAGATCAGGGTTGGAGTCAACCTACAGGATGGTAGCTCTCCAGGAACAGGGTTGGAGAGCCCTGATTTAGAACCACCATTAATAGAAAATATCTATATTTATTTGGTCTTTTAAAATTGTCTGCCCTTATGGATTCACAGAATACATTTATATAAACTGTACAGGGCTCTGTAGCATCAAACAGATGCTAGACATTCAGATATGCTCTGTAGACTACAGATGGGACTTATTCACCATAGTAACCACCTTAACCAAGCCTCTGAGCATCAGGGACTGACTGGGCCAACCCAACAGCAGGTCCCTCACAATGAGGGGTGGGCTTCAGCTTAGCACACAATTCCAAAACCACATGCTTGGGCTATATTGAGATTAGCATAAGTGCTATGTACTGGTTGTGCATCCCACCTAAACTTATCTGTAATTACTGTATTGGGCTGTAGTTCTGCTCTTGTTTTTAGTGTATTTATAAAAATATATATATATATATATATATATATATATATATATATATATATATACTATGCATGTTTGGTGTTCTGTTGTGCATATAAAATATGCCATAAAGCAATGATGCCAAAGCTGTGCAAATATTTGGAACTCATTGTAGAAGATTAGATGTTATATTTGACATAATTTATAAAAAAAAAATATATATATGCACAATATGTGCACAGTGGAGGTTCTAGACCCTTTCAACTGGGGGGCCAAGCTGGGGCCAGTTGTACTGTTAGAGGGGCCAGTTACATTAGACGTTATTGTTGTCATATCATTTTCTTCACTTCATTGCAGGCATTAGTGGGCAAAATACCATGTCCCTCTAGTAAATGTGTGGCTTTAATTAGTGTTCCGCGTTGCCACTGTCTAATAATGGATGTGAAAAAAGAACGATAGCAAAAATTAGTTACGCAAACATTATTTCATACTCCACATTTAGGGGGCCACAAGGGGTCCAAAATTGTTGTCACAGGGCACTGCCTCCAGAACCGCCAGTGTATGTGCAGTGGAGTGGGAAAGCGTGGGATGAGAAAAAGATTCCGAAGTTGTGGCACCCCTTTGGGTGGGTCATAGTGCAAAAACATTTTGGGGACCATGGCCACAAGCAACACATACTCCCTCTGTTGGACTCCTATGATAAAGCACTTGCATCACTCAGTTACTGTTGCTGAAAAAACATTGAACATCATTGCCGGGTTCGTTATAACGTTAGACGACTTCTCAGCTGTAAAGTACCTGTAGATTAACTAGACAGACAGAATCACAAAGTGGTAATGAATAGTACAGTGATCTGGTTGCACCGTTTTTAAATAAACAGATTTGGTGTAACATGACAAAGGAAAGGAATGGAATACAACTTCAATCGAGTCACTATCAGAGAGCGCTGTTTCCACTTTAACCTCCCTCAACTAGCCTGGACCGCCACTCTGTTCGCAATTTGATGTTTATTTTGTTAGTTGTGAGGACGACGCTACAATGACACTTGTTTTGAGGAGAAAGGTTGGTTTTATTTGTCACGTGCGCCGAATACAACAGGTGTAGACCTTACAGTGAAATGCTTACTTACAGGCTCTAACCAACAGTGCAAAAAATAAAGGTATTAGGTGAACAATAGGTAGGCAAAGAAATAAAAACAGCAGTATATACAGTAGCGAGGCTATATACAGTAGGGCACAATTGGTTAGGCGCCCGTAAAACGGCTGCAATTTCTTCCGGCGCCATTTTGTTATCACACCGACAGTCATTGAGTTTTGTTTGGTACACAAGAAGTATACTAAACAAAAATAAAAACGCAACATGCAACAATTTCAAAGATTTTACTGAGTTACAGTTCATATAAGGAAAGCAGTCAATTTTGGCCCTTGGAGGGCGCACATCCAGTAAAATGTTGGATTACATAATGAGTAGCGCTGAGCAATTAGTGCTTTTTGAGGTTTATGTTCGATTATTAAAATCACTGTTTTCAATTTCGATAATTTTGTAGACAGTAAATGCACACTGCATTGTGGGTTGAATGCTGTAACACAAAATAAAACAAAAGTAGTGACTGCCCATTACTGCTTATCACTTACTAACCATTTATTCACATTACTTTAATAAACATTTGTTTTATTTGATACATATAATTGTTTCATTCCAAGTCATCTCATCTCTATAGAGCTGCTGCCTATGCTGACAAATTCACTATTTTAGTAGTTCTTCAAAGTAAATAAAAAAAAGGCATGCTTTTATGACTGCTGAATGCCAAAGTATCAAACACTTAGATTATGTATTTTCAGGTAGTGATACCAGTGGTGTAAAAGTACTTCAAAGTACTACTAAAGTAGTTTTGGGGGGGGGTATTTGTACTTCACTATTTACCCCACTACATTCCTACAGTGCCTTGCAAAAGCATTCACCCCCCTTGGTGTTTTTTTTTGTCATTTTCTACTAAGATATTTTTACTCAAGTATGACAATTATGTACTTTTTCCACCACTGAGTGATACCATGCAAAGCAACTGCTTTCTATCCCTCTCACGCCTTCTCTCTTCTGTCTGCTCCACATAGACCCGACAGTAAGTGGGCACGCAATGGATTATGGTCATTGTAGGTAATTACCACGTTTTCTGTGATAAAGTATGTAGAATATTGGCCTGTTTGAAACTTCAACTCCCTACTACATTGCACAGTTTGGGGTTGATCTGATTTATCTCTACAGAAACTGAGCATCAATCTCTCAGAAAAAAAACGAACGAAATGGAATTCAAATAATTTCACCAATGTAGGCCAATTAGTTATTTGAAACCCCCAAAATAAAAGGTATTTCGGTTAATCATTCAGCACTAATGTTAAAAATGTTTTACTGCAGAATTTATTACCCAGCATTGAATCAATGATGCTGTCGGTCTGAGCAAGGCGTCAATCTGCTAGTTAAGTTACATTACTGGATAGGTGACAAACTGTTCCTCTGAGCAGGCTATTGTTATTTAATGTTTACAGAAAACATAAATAACTGCAATAAATGGATACATTTTATGCAGGGGTTTAGCCACCCAGCTATTGCTGTGCATGAGAAAACAAGAAGTGACGCACTGTATTTCCTCCACAATTCATTGTATGGGCACAGATAAAACATTGAGACAGATGTTTCACCGGATGTGTAAATGTGAAGCATCCAGTTGGCTTTTTCATCCACCACCAAATATGGTGATGAGAGGAAGCCCAGTGGCTGGCGGTGGGAGAAGATGGAGCACAAATATAGAAAACCCGTTGCCGAATGACAATTGAAATTATTTTGTTTTCCACCGAGACAGTTTTAAACAAATTAAAACGGAACTGAAAAGAAGAACCATCTAAACGAAACGTGTCCATATTTAGTCCATTGAATATTTAAATACATATTTTTAAAGCAAAGAAAATCATAAATGCAACAAGGGAATGCAAACACATTTCTGTATCTCATGAAAGCGAAAAGTATCAGTGAGCTCTGGTTTTAAAGCTTTAAAGTTGATCATGTTTAAAAAAAAAAAAAAAATAAAAAAAAAAGATTTTGGCCGACGTTCTAATTGTCTCACCTATGAAACATTTGATCCCAGTACAGTTTTCTGTTCCCAAAACTAGAATCTGTTACGAACAGTGGAGTAAGTTTGGTAGACTTTACCCTTTGCCAAAGTTTTTGTTTAGAATTGCTTGTTTAGAAGGAGTGTAAGGACAAATTGAGTTAATGCACACGCCCACTTCAGAGTTCCGTAACGAAATATGCAATTAGATGCTAGTACGCGCCAATAGGATCACACTAGCTAGCTAGTGCCTGGCTCGGCCCACCTCCTTGCTCCCATTGGAAACGACAGGCTGTGGTCTATCTTGGGTTTAGTTATAACAAATCTTTGGTATGGACGTGTGACTGACTGGCTAGGTTGCTACTTGCTAGTTAGCCAATCAACTTCCGTCCTGAGCACAGCAGACGTCAACCATGACCATATACACCCATATGGAGTTACACGTTAACACTGATTAAATAT
Source organism: Brachymystax lenok tsinlingensis (assembly GCA_030435695.1). Classification (NCBI taxonomy): domain Eukaryota; kingdom Metazoa; phylum Chordata; class Actinopteri; order Salmoniformes; family Salmonidae; genus Brachymystax; species Brachymystax lenok. Next base: position 19,478,032 of record CM059803.1, on the reverse strand, counting down.
TTGAAGTCAGGTAAGGAAAGCACGACAAACTTTTTTCGAACTAGTAGCTTAGCTAAAATGTTAGCTAGAAGTAGTTAGCTAGCTATATGTGTGCTAGCTAGCTAATGTTAGTTTATCAGGACTACCAGCTGTACTAATGAATGTAGCTAACGTAATGCAAATCAGGGGTGTAAATGATCCATTAAGGCGATTCTGTTGCAGAACGTTTCGTCTGTTCGTAAACGGAAAACGTTTCTTTTGGATAAATGCAGGTAGGTCCCTCCCCGTTTCGTTCAGGTTGGTTCCGTTTGGATCTTAAACGGCAAACGTGTTCACGACGTTATCAATAAACCTCAGTCCATGCATGACCGCTGTTGTCGCCTAATGTCATTATGGCCATTGAAAATGATAGAATTCCGGCATTTTAAGCAGCAATGCGGATTGCACTTTAATGTATATCCACTTACTTGACACATTTAAAACCCACGTGGGTCTAACGTTACACCTAGTAGCCAAAGTGTTTACATTGTGTGTCAGTCAAGTAGTTAATATTCATTTGGTGCAACATTTATTACATGTTTGTAGGCGGATTGGCTAAACTAGCAACATTAGACCTGCTGCCAAAGAACAGCCTCAACATGCCTCAAAGCCTCTATGATTGTATTGCATAAATGAAGTCAGCTGCATAATAAGTAGGCCTATGCCTTTAGTTAGCCCAAAGCCTGTATCAAACATGAAAATGTCAAACATGAAAATCTCTGTTTAGCCTAACATTGCACCATAAGGGCAGTTATGTGACCTTACCCCTCTTTGACACTGTTTGGTTTCAATAGCAGGTGTGAGCCTGCTTCTTCACTGGTATCAGAAGTGTGATAACTGTTAAAGATAAACTCCAGATTTTGATGCTAACATTTCCTCATTGCTGCCCAATGCCCCTGATTTGCAATGCCCCCTTTATGGGGTGACCCATTGATTTGCATACTCCTCAGCCAGAAGAAATACTTGCTGAGTCCACTGCAAAGATGCAGGTTATACCCCCCACCACTGCTGAAAAAAATCATAGGGGAAAAACAATGTCTAGTCTTGCTAAATGTATGATTTATTGTGAAACTTTGCAAAAATGTTATACAAATACAGAGATTTGCATACTCCTCTGGCAGAAGTACTTGCTCATTGCCGCCTTGACATTGCTCGTACATATATTTATATATTCTTAATTCCTTTACTTGGATTTGTGTGTATTGGTATATGTTGTGAAATTGTTAGATATTACTTGTTAAATATTACTGCACTGTTGGAGCTAGAAACACAAGCATTTCGCTACACCCGCAATAACATCTGTTAAACGTGTGTGTGTGACCAATAAGATTTGATTTTGAGTAAGCTATTCTAGCCTTGAGGTGTGGTGGTTCAAGTGCTGTTATAAGCACACATTCTTTCTAAACAGGTCTTAGAATCATCAATAGTTTTTGAGTGGTGTTTGACTGGACTGCGTTGCTGTTTCTGTCTAGTTTGTCACCTTTGTTTTATATTAGCCTGGCTAATTAATGTTCTTAAGGCTGTTTTGGGCCAATGTGGTGATCACTGTCTATCCTACCATACAGGATATGTGATAATTTGCTCTGTGTTACTCAAGAAATAATCATATGTGCCCCTATGCTTGAGCTATGCCTCATGGGTTTATTTGAGTGTTCCTTCTAGTATACATTAAAGCTGTTTTTCATTTATTGCCATTTATAATAATCAATTTTTTTCTCATGTCATTACATTAAGATATCAGGGGGAAACATAGCTATATTCAATAAAATTCACCAGTTGATTTAAAACCTGTTTAACCTTTCTTGATGGATTTGTCCAAAATCGTGTGACATAAAACATTACTTTTCTGTCCTAGCATTTATGACAGTGTAAGTTGTTGTTAAAGCATATATTAAGCATTAATCTGTTAAATTAGACACTGAACTTTAACCCTGTAAGAATCCTGGCTCTAGCGGTTGGACAGTGTTTTTGTATAGAGATCTCAGAAATGCAGTGGAACTACATTTCGTGTCTCCTTATGTGATAAACAGTTTTCATGGACACACAAATCCCCCAAAATGTACAATACCAGTCAAAAGTTTGGACACCTACTCATTCAATAGTTTTTCTTTATTTTTATTATTTTCTACATTGTGGAATAATAGTGAAGACATAACACATGGAATCACCTAGTAATCAAAACAGTGTTAAATAAATATATTTTTTTATTTAACTAGGTAGGCCAGTTGAGAACAAGTTTTCATTTACAACTGCGACCTGGCCAAGATAAAGCAAAGCAGTGTGACAACAAAGAGATACACAAATAAAATTGTATTGGTCACATACACATGGTTAGCAGATGTTAATGCGAGTGTAGTGAAATGCTTGTGCTTCTAGTTCCGACCGTGCAGTAATATAACAATTTCACAACAACTACCTTATACACAAGTGTGAAGGAATTAATAAGAATATGTACATATAAATATATGAGCGATGGCCAAGCGACATAGGCAAGATGCAGTAGATGGTATAGAGTACAGTATTTACATATGAGATGAGTAATGTAGGGTATGGAAACATTATATAAAGTGGCATTGTTTGAAGTGACTAGTGATATGTTTATTACATCCAATTCTTAATTATTAAAGCAGCTAGAGATTTGAGTCAGTATGTTGGCAGCAGCCACTCAATGTTAGTGATGGCTGTTTAACAGTCTGATGGCCTTGAGATAGAAGCTGTTTTTCAGTCTCTCTGTCCCAGCTTTGATGCACCTGTACTGACCTTGCCTTCTGGATGATAGCGGGGTGAACAGGCAATGGCTCGGGTGGTTGTTGTCCTTGATGATCTTTTTTGCCTTGTGACATCGGGTCGTGTAGGTGTCCTGGAGGGCAGGTAGTTTACCCCCTGTGATGCGTTGTGCAGACCTCAAGCAAGAGCGACATCATCGATATATACAGAGAAAAGAGTTGACCCGAGAATTGAACCCTGTGGCACCCCCTTAGAGACTGCCAGAGGTCCGGACAACAGGCCCTCCGATTTGACACACTGAACTCTATCTGAGAAGTAGTTGGTGAACCAGGCGAGGCAGTCATTTGAGAAACCAAGGCTATGGAGTCTGCTGATGAGAATGCGGTTATTGACAGAGTCGAAAGCCTTGGCCAGGTAGATGACTGCTGCACAGTACTGTCTTATCGATGGCGGGTATGATATCGTTTAGGATCTTGAGCGGGGCTGAGGTGCACCCATGACCAGCTCGGAAACCAGATTACATAGTGGAGAAGGTACGGTGGGATTCGAAATGGTCGGTGATCTGTTAACTTGGCTTTCGAAGATTTTAGGTAGGCAGGGCAGAATGGAGAAATCACAATATATTTTAGATTCTTAAAAGTAGCCACCCTTTGCCTTGATGACAGCTTTGCACACTCTTGGCATTCTCTCAACCAGCTTCACCTGGAATGCTTTTCCAACAGTCTTGAAGGAGTTCCCACACGCTGAGCACTTGTTGGCTGCTTTTCCTTCACTCTGTGGTCCAACTCATCCCAAACCATCTCAATTGGGTTGATGTTGGGTGATTGTGGAGGCCAGGACATCTGATGCAGCACTCCATCACTCTCCTTCTTGGTCAAATAGCCCTTACACAGCCTGGAGGTGTATTGGGTCATTGTCCTGTTGAAAAACAAATGATAGTCCCACTAAGAGCAAACCAGCTGGGATGGCGTATCGCTGTAGAATGCTGTGGTAGCCATGCTGGTTAAGTGTGCCTTGAATTCTAAATAAATCAGACAGTATCACCAGCAAAGCACTCCCATACCATCACACCTCCATGTTTCACGGTAGGAACCACACATGTGGAGATAAATCGTTCACCTACTCTGCTTCTCACAAAGACACGGCGATTGGAACCAAAAATCTAAAATTTGGACTCATCAGACAAATACATATTTCCACCGGTCTAATGCTCAACTGGTCGTGTTTCTTGGCCCAAGCAAGTCTGCTAGTGGTTTCTTTTTAGCAATTCGACCATGAAGGCCTGATTCACGCTGTCTCGTCTGAACAGTTGATGTTTCTATTACTTGAACTGTGAAGCATTTATTTGGGCTGCAATTTCTGAGGCTAGTAACTCTAATGAATTTATCCTTTGCAGCAGAGGTAACTCTGGGTCTTCCTTTCCTGTGGCGGTCCTCATGTGAGCCAGTTTCATCATAGCGCCAGATGGTTTTTGCGACTGCACTTGAAGAAACTTTCCGCATTGACTGACCTTCATGTCTTAAAGTAATGATGGACTGTTGTTTCTCTTTGCTTATTTGAGCTGTTCTTGCCATAATATGGACTTGGTCTTTTACCAAATAGCCCTATCTTCTGTATTCCACCCTTGTCACAACACAACTGATTGTCTCAAACTCATTATGAAGGAAAGAAATTCCACAAATGTAACTTTTAACAAGGCACACCTGTTAATTGGAATGCATTCCAGGTGACTACCTCATTAAGCTGGTTGAGAGAATGCCAAGAGTGCAAAGCTATCATCAAGGCAAAGGGTGGCTACTTTGAAGAATCTCAAATATAATATATATTTTTGATTTAACACTTGGTTACTACGTGATTTCATGTGTTATTTAATAGTTTTGATGTCTTCACTATTCTACAATGTAGAAAATAGTACAAATAAAGAAAAACCCTTGAATGAGTAGGTGTCAACTTTTGACTGTATATACACATGCATATATATATATATACATACACACACACACAGTGCTTTCAGAAAGTATTCATACCCCTTGACTTATTCCACATTCTGATGTTACAACCTGAATTCAAAATGGATGAAAAATAAAAATGATCTCACCCATCTCCACAATTCCCCATAATGACAAAGTGAAAATCAGTATTAACACTATTGAATCAATACTTTGTAAAAGCACCTTTGGCAGCTATTACAGCTGTGAGTCTTTCTGGGTAAGTCTCTAAGAGCTTTCCACACCTCGATTGTACAACATTTTCCCATTATTCTTAAAAAAAATATTCAAGCTCTGTCAATTGATCCCTTATTGATGTCACTTGTTAAATCCACTTCAATCAGTGTAGATTAAGGGGAGGGAACCGGTTAAAGAAGGATTTTTAAGCATGGTGACAATTTAGACATGGATTGTTTATATGTGCCATTCAGAGGGTGACTGGGCATAGTAGTAGGTGGCAAGCACACCGGTTTGAGTGTCAAGAACTGCAACACTGCTGGGTTTTTCACGCTCAGTAGTTTCCCGTGTGTATCAAGAATAGTCCACCACTGAAAGGACATCCAGCCAACTTGAAAAAATCTGCAGGAAGCATTGGCGAAAGTGGAACACTTTCAACACCTTATGGAGTTGAGGCTGTTCTGAGGGAAAAGGTATATTTTTATCTATTTTTCTGCGTTTAACGAGACCCCTGGGGTGTCTGTTTTGAAGGGACCAGTACCGGGTGGTATCCGGCTAGTAACAGTGACTAAGGTTCAGGGCAGGGCACTGGGCGGAGGCCGGCTAGTGGTGACTATGTAACACTCTTTACTGTCTCCTTCTTCTAGATGGTAGCGGGGTTGCTGGGGTCCTTGATTATCTTCTTTGCCTTCATGTGACACGGGACTGTATATGTTCTGGAGGGAAGGTAGTGTGCCCACGATGATGCGTTCGGCTGACCGCACCACCCTCTGGAGAGCCCTGTGGTTGCGGCAGGTGCAATTGCCGTACCAAGCGGTGATACAGCCAGACAGGATGCTCTCAATGGTGCATCTGTAGAAGTTTGTGGTGGTCTTAAGGCCAAGACAAATTTCTGCAGCCTCCTGAATTTGAGGAGGTGCTGTTGCACCTTCTTCACCACACTGTATGTCTGAAGGGACAATTTCAGGTTGTCAGTGATGTGCACGCTGAGGAACTTTGAAGCCTTTGACCCTCTCCACTACGGCCTTGTCGATCTCAATCTTCTGTTTTGCGCTCCACAACCCGGTTCCTCCTTTTCATTGGCTAGTTGGCAGTAGGAATGTCAACTTATATTAGGTAGCTTGTTCATGAGCCAGTGACTGCTAGTAGAATGGCTGACTGCAAAATGCACTGTCCTGTCCGGTCCCTCCACAGCTGTGCCCATTACTGTATTACTGTGCTGTTCAAGGCTGTGAGAACACACACTATCCCCATTCCTCTTCCACTTCCCTTGCTATACCTCAACACACACGCACTCACAAACACTCAGGTCTACTCAGTCTGTGATTTGAAAATTTAAACCAATGCCAGGTGCTCATTCTTCAAGTCCCCATCCATCCTGCCCCTTTTCTAACACAGAAAAGCACAGCCCTTCTCCAAACACACTGCCCCTCCCTTCTCGCTGCCCCTCCCCCTCCTCTCGGTTCTCCTGGCGTCTGTTCACTGGCAGCAGAGAGAAAGAGGTGTCCCTGGGTATGGAAATGAAGGCTGTGCAGCGCAGTGTGTAAAATACGCACACAGGCATAGTGTGTTGATGAGGGAGACAACGCATACCTGTGTGTGTCACCGGTTTTCGACAGTAACAACGGATTTAGCAGATGAAGATAATCCCGTCCGCTTGTGTGTGAGTGGGTGTGTGCATGCATGCACGCCGACCCAAATGGCCTGCCTTGGCAGCCAATTTCCCCACTGCCGCCCTCCTCTGATAATCCCTGCTGACGCTACACACAAAGGACTAAACGCCGGCCGCATCCTCCAGAAAGACCCTCTTCACTCTGCTTCTCTGCCTGTCTCGTTCCGATTCCCCACACCCAGGCTGGCTACAGGGAGGATGCTGCTGCCTTAACGCTGAATGCCTGCTGCTACATCACCTCTTGTTACTGGGCTGCTGCCTCCTCCTCCTCCACCACCTCCTCTGCTGGTCCAGTCCCCCTCCAGCACAGCGCTCTAGCCCCAGGATCCCCCCCCCACTCAATCCCTCTCACTGGAGGTGTTCCTAGGCTGCTGGTGGAACCGCTGCATGGTCTCTTTCTCCTCACCATCTTGCGCTGATCTGAGAAGGCTGTCGCCGCTGCCTCCTCTCCTCCTCCCCCGTTTTTTTTGTCTCTCGCTGACTGTGCCGCACGCGTCTATTCCAACAGGTAAACCTGCAAACCGAGCCACAAATTTGTAGCCGTGACACTATTTCACAAAATTGGCTCTAGTTTCAGGGCGATATGAGAATGATATTTGGAAATTCTGACAGTAAGGTTATGCCTTATCACATTTCTGGTAATGAAGTGCATGTATTGCTTTTAATGTTGCTATAGCTCTTTAATTGTTTTGGTTTGAAGGTTCACTAAAATTAGAGGAGTGTCTTTTGAAAACATGGCTGTATCCTGGAAATGTTTATTTTAATTTACTCTGAAATGGAGCATGGTGACTATTTGATTTTTTTTCTTTATTGATAAATAGGACAGGACTGTCTCTTTTCCATTAGGGCACAATGAAAGGTGGACCAGTGAAATATTTTAGATTGAGGTGCCGAATCTGGGAAAACTGTTTAGAAATTAAGTTAGCATACCTTTCACATGAGAAATTTGTCTATTTGATCATACATGTGCCCAGCTATGAGAATAATTTAACACGTGTAATTTAATTCCCTCAATGTGGGTTGATGTATCATCAGTAGGCCTACTTCTGTAACTCATCAGTGATATGAATGCAGTTAGTGATACAGGACTACCATGGGGCTATTGCTATAACCCTTAGACAGACTTTCTTTACCTTGTTTTTTGTCACAGATAGTGAGTCCAGCATGTTCTGTTCCAAAAACAAAGAGCAAACTTCACCCCAAAGCAAATACTGTAGGACAGAAACTGCTTGAACATGTTTATTCCTCTGATAGCAGGATGACTGGTCCATAGTGCTAAGACAGTCACATTGACAAGGCAGTGACACAGCACAAAGCTGCTCATGGTGTCCTGCAACTCTGGAATACAGCTCTTTGAGATGTTCAGGAGTGGGATGAAGATCATGGGGAGTGAGTTTACTTCTCTCTTTTTACCAACTAGTGGATAAACCGACTCAATGTTGCATTATTTGGAGCAGTGATATAATACAGAAATAGAATACTGAGTAGGATTGGGTACTGTTCAGGCTTCTGTTCAGATATTGTGTTTAGGATTGTTATGTGGTGTAGTGGTTTGTGATAATGGTTCAGAGGTGCTGGGATGTGAAAATTGCTTCTTTATCAGTCACAGGGTGTCCAGTGAGATTACATAGAGTTTTTGCCACATTCTGGCAATTTTCAATATGACTTAGATCTAATTACACACCAAATTATATTTTAAAAAAAACATATATATATGAGAAACACTGCTTTACTCCAGTTGGAAAATACTGACACTGATTCAATGTAAACAGTCAATAATTATCTTGTACAGCAAGGTACGTCAAATCAAAACCAGGGAAGTCACAAGCCTGAAATGAAAACGTCAAATTAGGTTGGTCCAGTGTTTTAGCAAGGGTGAGCTAGGTGATGTAGTCTTGCCAGATGGGTTGTTTATCCAGTATTCATATTAATTTTAGGAAAACCCTGGGTCACCAGATGTTTCTGACATGTGTCAGTTCCATCAAGAATCCACCAAGTACCTAGCCTAATTCTAGCAATACACACAGCCTATTTTAAAAAAGCCTACCTAATTCAACATGTGTGTATGCCTAGCCCTAGCATAGGCCTATATGATGAAATACATTATTAGCCAGATAGAATGTAAATCAATAAACCACATTATTACAGCGTCTAGATGTAAATGGGCATCAAATGTTTGTGTGATAGAATATGATAACATGGCCGTGTGGGCACTCAATCCTACTTTTACCAGTGGTTCACATTATCACACTGGAAATGTAGCCAAGTCAATCAAATGTTCACAGTAAGATATTGGACAGATTATAGCATTTTTCTTCTGATATTTGTTGTTATAGGGCGAATAATCAGAAAATGGTCATTTAGGCTTGGGTAACTTTGAATATTTCGCTATTGATAAATCTGTCAGCTTGCGTTCAGCCAATGCACCTTGTCTCATACGATGCTTAGAATTGTGGGAAAGGGCCACTCTCTTTGAAATTAGTGATTTCATTAGTAATGTTTATGATTCATCCACCTATACAGGGTTGGAGACTTGGGTAGGCTATGTGTCTTGTGTACTGTTATCAGAAAATGCCCATTAATTTACACTCTTATTATGCACCTAGAGATTATTACCATGGAGGTGTGCTATTTCTGTCTCTGTCCGGGCGTCTGTGTGAACGTGTGTGTATGTTAGTGACGTCAGCTTCACAAGGCCAGCATCCCGGAGTCGCCTCTTCACTGTTGACATTGAGACTGGTGTTTTGCGGGTACTATTTAATGAAGCTGCCAGTTGAGGACTTGTGAGGCGTCTGTTTCTCAAAGTAGACACTAAAGTACTTGTCCTTTTGCTCAGTTATGCACCGGGGTCTCTCACTCCTTTCTATTCTGGTTAGAGACAGTTTGTGCTGTTCTGTGAAGGGAGTAGTACACAGCGTGGTACGAGATCTTCAGTTTCTTGGCAATTTCTCGCATGGAATAGATTTCATTTCTCAGAACAAGAATAGATTGGCGAGTTTCAGAAGGTTCTTTTTTCTGGCCATTTTGAGCCTGTAATCGAACCCACAAATGCTGATGCTCCAGATACTGAACTAGTCTAAAGAAGGCCAGTTTTATTGCTGCTTTAATCAGAACAACAGTTTTCAGCTGTGCTAACATAATTGCAAAAGAGTTTTCTAATGATCAATTAGCCTTTTAAAATGATCAACTTGGATTAGCTAACACAACATGCCATTGGAACACAGGAGTGATGGTTGCTGATAATGGGCCTGATAAATCTGCTTGAAGAAAAGTTCAAAGTTCTTAATCTTCCGGTTTGACTGACCTTCATGTCTTAAAGTAATGATGGACTGTCGTTTCTCTTTGCTTATTTGAGCTGTTCTTGCCATAATACGGGCTTGGTCTTTTATCAAATAGCCCTATCTTCTGTATACCACCCCTAACTGATTGGCTCAAACGCATTATGAATGAAAGAAAAAACACAAATTGACTTTTTAACAAGGCACACCTGTTAATTGAAATCCATTCCAGGTGACTACCTCATGAATCTGGTTGAGAGAATGCCAAGAGTGCCTTGATGACAGCTTTGCAAAGGGTGGCTACTTCGAAGAATCTCAATAATCTTTTTTTGGTTACTACTACATGTTATAGTTTTTGATTTCTTCATTATTATTTTACAATGTAGAAAATAGTAAAATAAAGAAAATGAGTAGGTGTGTCCAAACTTTTGACTGGTACTGTATGTGAGATATGGACCAAAAACAGGTACACATGTCAAAATGAAGGATATCCTCCTTTTTAGTGCTAAAACGCAAACTCCAGATTGTGGCTTTAAGTAAATTTAAAACAGGGTTTATACACCCATATTTCCTGACAGCCCCTACTTAATCAAATTACTGATGTTTCACAGAAAATATATACTATAGGTATAAGTAGTGGTCCTAGTAAATTATTCAAGTTACCAGCACAGTACACCCATTGACTATACATTAGAATTAGCTTATTATCCTTACTAAAATTAAGGTTCTCATTACCGAAATGGACCCCGAAAATTATGTGGTTATGAAAAATGTGTGTTTCGGTAATGAAAGACCCTTAGCGGCAAGTAATAGCAGACAGCCATTATGAGTCAGCAAACAATTGACCACATCAATAAACCCATCCTTCCATGTTGGTAAGGTAATGGTTCTCTAAGATTTCCCAATTTGAGCTTTTTAGTCATTTCGGTAATGAGAAGGTCAGGTGTCGTAAAGGGGGTGTTTAAGAATACGATCCTCATTCTGAAGGAATATAAGTGAAGTAATTAAATGAACTTGTGCTCATCTAAGGACTACTCTAGATGATGCATCATGGTTGAATAACAATATTTAGAAATATAATATTGGAGTTTTTACAGCAACTTGAAAAAGTGTGCAGTAATGAGGAACATGGCCACAGATGCTGTGTTTTTACGTAATAAATATTATAGTTTAATGTAGACTTCAAGTAGTATAACATTTGTATGATTTCTGGACAAACTACAGCAACATATATTTTGTTTTATTCCAATAATTTAGGTTTTTCTAAAGTTACATTTTATAAGTGACCCAAGAATTTAAACTGGACTCATTTCGGTAATGACAATTTTGGGGTGAAAATGTGCAAAATTCTAGGGAGATTTTGAAAAAAATTAAGACTGTGCCATAAACTAAGCATCTTATTCTTCAGAATGATAGTTGATTGTGGCAGATGCATCATGGTTTTCTAAAGATTTGTTACTGCCATAGTTAAAACTGGTTTCATGCGAATCACCCAACCACAGTCCCCTGTGGGGTCCACAAAATAATATGGACCTCTGCTGTATTGGTGTTGTTGGGTTTTGGCTTCCTTGCGCTCTTGCTCGCCCACTCTGCCATAGGCCTTTCAGTAATTATAGGAGGGTACAATTTGGTGTTTGAGAATCCTTTTGAATAACCTGGTTGTCCTTTATGGCAGCCCTACTCCTTTTTCATGTTGATTTATTGAAGTCTGCTGCACACCTTTGTAGGAAGATCCGTTTAGCAAGCCACAAATGTAACCCATTGATTATGAATATTGATTTCCAGTTTTTCTTCTTTGGTCCAATGTCAGCCAACTAGCCACTGTATCCTACTGGGTTGAGCTAAGCTCCCAATGTGGAACAGTGTTCTTCTAAATCCAGGATAAGGGATTGTCGTGTAGGTAAGAACCCCCAGAATCACCCATGCTGGGAGTGTACTTGGCACAGTCAGTCCTAGTCCAATTTAATTCTGATTAGATATCAGTATGCTCTGGCAGGCTGGTGAAATCCTTGCCTGATCAAGATGCACAAGCATGGAGGGAGATTGGTAGGCAAATGTCTCCTTTCCCTAATCTCCATAGATCTCTCCATCCAAAGGGTGCATCTGTCATTTAAATTATCCCAACCTTTCCTTTCTGTTCCAGGGACCAACAAATCACTGTCAAAATCTCTTTAGGACAACCAGTCAATTTTATCAGTGAATATAAAAGATTAAAGGTCTTATTATCATAAACAATTTGCATTGTGGAAAGTAATGTAAAATTACTTATAATTCCATTAGCCTAATACTCCCCTGTCCAAACTGTGAGGCCTATTCTTTTTGGAAGAAACATATGTTAAAAACAATCCGACCATCTGCAGTAGAAAACAACTGGCCTAGACGATCTCTTTCTCCTGGTTTATTTTCCTGTATCAAGGGTGATCTGAAAGAACTGCTACGATTTCTAATTTATTGCTTTCACCTCACCGGTAGATCAGAGCAAGAGGAGCCGAGGACAGGAAGCTATTTTAGACTATCGATACTCACCCTGAGGCTCCCCTTTAGCACCGTGTCAGATGACTGGCCAGAGCTATTAATCCAGTGAAAGCAGGCTAAACTGTGATTTTTAGGGCATGAGCAGCCTGCTTGTTCTCTCTGATTTCCCCCCACTCCATATGTTTTCACGCTTAAGCAGATACATTTAATACACAAATGACACAGTAATCTCTGTAAACATAGTATGATAATTTTGTTTGGCCTATTGCTGCTGGATTAAGATGGATTGAGGCCTATACTAAACCAAGTATCTGAATACTTATCATGGGATTAAGACTGAATTAGGCACCAACAAAAAATGCATTTGGTCTACATTGTCAGTTGTATCACCCAGGGTGAATAAATGTTGTTTGTGAGCATAAAGCTTCCTAGGTAGTGTTGTATCCGTGGGTAGATAATAGTTTCAGGTTCTCTCTGTTATTGGAAGCTGTGAGTGTGAAATAGTCTTTCCAGTGACAAGTAACAATTAAAGGGAGAGCTGTCAAAAGTTCAGAACTTCTGTAGATTAGGCTAGATGCTCGGTTTTAACAAGGGAATATGTCAAATTTTAGTGTGTTTCACTTTCCGATCCATTTGTGACAGGCCTGTTTTAATTGGATTCGTCACTGCTTTTTTTTCTTGTCCTCACACAAATGCACAAACAAAATTCTGTAGGCCGTTACATAAAGGCTGCAAGCCCACAGTAGGCAGCCCAGGCAGGCAGATTAGGAGGATGCAGAGAGACAGGCTGATCTAGTGTGCTCCACATATACAGGCGGCTGGACTGCCTGCCTCTATCTATGCAGTCACTCCCCCTCGATTCCCCTGTGTACTGTAGACACAGACCGAAGCAGCATCCAGGAATGCCATCACCAACATGATCAACCAAAGCCAAGCATTTGTTGGCTGAGGGACAACCAAGGTAGGCCTTCCCCCGCCTCAACAACGGTAGGGAAACTGGTTCAATACCATTGCTAAATAGCATTGTACATTCATTGACCGTGGTTAACTCGGCGGTTTAAAAAAGGTGACAGTGCTTTAGCCTCTTGTTGTGGCTGTGTAGACAGACAGTGTTTCAACAACCGGTCAACTGAGACATTCCTCCTAGTGGTTAAGAGCATTGGGCCAGTAACCAAAAGGTCGCTGGTTTGAATCTCCAAGCCGGCAAGGAGGAAAAATCTGCCGTTCTGTCCTTTAGTAAGGCAGTTAACCCCCAACAACAACTGCTCCTTGGGGGTGATGATGTTGATTAAGGCAGCCCCCCGCACCTCTCTAATTCAGAGGGGTTGAGTTAAAAGCAGAAGACACATTTTGGTTGAATCCATTCCGAAATCATGGGCATTAATATAGACTTGATCCCCCCTCTGCCCATATAACAGCCTCCACTCTTCTGGGAAGCCTTTCCACTAGATGTTGGAACATTGCTGCGCAGGACTTGCACTGATGTTGGGCGATTTGGCCTGTCTCAGTCAGCGTTCCAATTCATCACAAAGATGTTCGGTGGGTTTAAGATCAGGGCTCTGTGCAGGCCAGTAGAGTTCTTCCACACCAATCTCAACAAACCATTTCTGTATGGACCTCACTTTGTGCACGGGGGCATTGTCATGCTGAAACAGGAAAGGGCCTTGCCCAAACTGTTGCCACAGTTGGAAGCACAGAATCGTCTAGAATGTCATTGTATTCTGTAACGTTAAGATTTCCCTTCACTGGAACTAAGGGGCCTAGCCCGAACCATGAAAAACACCCCCTGACCACTATTCCTCCTCCACCAAACTTTACAGTTGGCACTATGCATTCGGGCAGGTAGTGTTCCCTTGGCATCTGTCAAACCCAGATTCGTCCATCGGACTGCCAGATGGTAAAGCGTGATTCATCACTCCAGAGAACACGTTTCCACTGCGCCTGCTCGGCCATGGAAACCCATTTCATGAAGCTCCCGACGGACAGTTCTTGTGCTGACGTTGATTCCAGAGGCAGTTTGGAACTCGGTAGTGAGTGTTGCAACGTTTTTTACGAGCTTCAGCACTCTGTGGTCCCCTACTGTGAGCTTGTGTGGTGTACCACTTCGTAGATGAGCTGTTGTTGCTCCTTGATATTGCCACTTCACAATAACAGCACTTACAGTTGACTGGGATAGCTCTAGCAGGGCAGAAATTTCCCTATGCAAGACGGGGCTAAAGTAGGCCATGTATGCAGCCTGACCGGCTGGCTGTCTGACTGGTGGGTTGTCTGATTGGCAAACCTCTCTTATTTGTGAAGGTTTCTGCCATTCTGCCGACTCAGTCCTCCACATGAATAAGCACTTCCTTCCTGCGTTTGTTGGGTTTCAAGTGGCTGCCGGGCGCTAATGCTGCATGCCATAGCGTCATGATGAGGGCATGACTGTGTGGTAGACTGTGGCTGCTGTGTCATGTCAGGGGTACAGAGGAAAGCAGTGAGCGTGTTAGGGGAGTCTAATGTCCAGCTGCTCCTCTCTGAGTCAGACCATGTCACACAGCATGGGTCTCAGTGAATGTTGCAGAAGGGACAGGATAAAATCACAGGGCTTAAGTACATGGGTTAATGAGACAAAAGGCATGCTGCTGCAGTGTCACTGACAGTATCTCTGGGAGTGGTGTAAAGCTCTCTGAGTATTGAGACCATAGAGATTCTGGCTATGTCATAAACTGTCAAAGTCCCAGAATGTGGTGAAAATGGCAGCCATATTGGTCAGGGAAAAATTCCAAACTAATTGAATTGGAATGAATGGCAGTAGAGGCATAATCCAGATTTTATTTACGCAGGAAAATTAAGGCATTTGATCTATCAGAAAATGTCTAAGAATTATTGTTACCCAATAATATTGTCATATAATTATAAATACGGTTTATATGGGTTCTAAACAAATGTTCTGTGATATATACAATGGCAAGAAAAAGTATGTAAACCCTTTGGAATTACCTGGATTTCTGCATAAATTAGTAATAAAATTTGATCTGATCTTAGTCTTAATCGCAACAATAGACAAACAGTGTCCTTACAATAATTAGTGTGTTATTAGTTTATTTTTGTCTATATTGAATACATAATTTAAACATTCAGTGTAGGTTGGAAAAAGTATGTGAACCCCTAGGCTAATGACTTTTCCAAAAGCTAATTGGAGTCAGAGGTCAGCTAACCTGGAGTCCAATCAATGAGACGAAATTGGAGATGTTGGTTAGAGCTGCCCTGCCCTATAAAAAACACTCACAAATTTTGAGTTTGCTGTTCTCAAGAAGCATTGCCTGATGTGAACCATGCCTCAAACAAAAGAGATCTCAGAAGACCTAAGATAAAGAATTGTTGACTTGCATAAAGCTGGAAAGGGTTATACAAATTATCTCATAAAGCCTTGATGTTCATCAGTCCACGGTAAGACAAATTGTCTATAAATGGAGAAAGTTCAGCACTGTTGCTACTCTCCCTAAGAGTGGCCGTCCTGCAAAGATGACTGCAAGAGCACAGTGCAGAATGCGCAATGAGGTTAAGAAGAATCCTAGAGTGTCAGCTAAAGACTTACAGAAATCTCTGGAACATGCTAACATCTCTGTTGACAAGTCTATGATACGTAAAACACTAAACAAGAATGATGTTCATGGGAGGACACCAGGGCTATTTGACCAAGAAGGAGAGTGATGAAGTGCTGCATCAGATGACCTGGCCTCTACAATCACTCAACCTCAACCCAATTGCGATGGTTTGGGATGTGTTGGACCGCAGAGTGAAGGAAAAGCAGCCAACAAGTGCTCATCATATGTGGGAACTCCCTCAAGACAGTTGGAAAAGCATTCCAGGTGAAGCTGGTTGAGAGAATGCTAAGAGTGTGCAAAGCTGTCATCAAGGCAAAGTTTCGCTACTTTGAAGAATCTCATATCAAATATATTTTAGATGTCTTATATTTTAATGTCATAGTTTAGTTGTCTTCTACTATTCTACAATGTAGACAATAGTCAAAATAAAGAAAAACCCTTGAATGACTAGGTGTGTCCAAACTTTAGACTGGTTCTGTGTGTGTGTATATATAGCCTCTAAAATAAATGTAAACAGACCATAAATTTCTAAGTTTGTTTTCTTGGAAAGCTATTAAATGATACAATATCAGTACTTGTTGCATTTACAACTCGTCAAAGTCCAATCAACTGATTTCAGCCAATTAATGGCTCTGGATTGACTGCATTGTTTGAATGGAGTGTTAGCATAATTGGCAGTTAATTAGAAAAAATGATGGAATCATTCCTCTAAAACTGTCTGGCTAGCTAACAAACAGAGTGCAGATAAAAGGTGCATTTATTCAATTCACTCTGGCCATCTACTCCAATTTCAGAGCACTCTCGTCTGAGAATGCCAGAGCACAGAATAACTGATTAATTTACGAACGCTCAACACCCGTTGAATATGGCCGGTGTCGGTAAAAAACATAATTAAATTGTTGCCAGCAGTACAGTTACAGTCACCAACCCT
This sequence comes from Brachymystax lenok tsinlingensis, assembly GCA_030435695.1. Lineage (NCBI taxonomy): Eukaryota > Metazoa > Chordata > Actinopteri > Salmoniformes > Salmonidae > Brachymystax > Brachymystax lenok. The sequence continues at coordinate 19,461,179 of CM059803.1, read as the reverse complement.
CTGGATAACATTAAAACAGCCTAACTAGCTCTGCTATGAAAACAGCCTAACCAGCTCTGCAAGGGCGAGTAAAATGGTCAGTGAGTTGTTTTTTTCATTTGTGTTTGGAAGTAGCTAGCAAGCTAGCCAACATTAGCTTGGGTGCTTGACTGCCGTTGTGAGGTCAGAACGCTTGGATCAACCCTACTCCGAGAGCGTCCAGTGTGCGCTCTGAATGTTCCGAGAATGAAACACTCTGAATTTAAGAACAGACAATCTGACAATGCTCTGAATTTACGAACGCTCAGAGCGCACTCTGAGAACACAACCAAATTCTTAATTCATTATTTTACACTATCTTATCAATAGAAATAGAATGGAATTCAAGCCAATGATGGCATAATGGATGGCCTCCTGAGTGGCGCAGCGGTCTAAGGCACTGCATCGAAGTGCTAGAGGCATCAGTACAGACCCCGGGTTCAATTGTCGCTGTGTCGCAGCCTGCCGCCACCGGGAGACCCATGAGGCGGCGCACAATTGGCCCAGCGTCGTCCAGGTTAAGGGAGGGTTTGGCCGGCCGGGATGTCCTTGTCCCATCGTGCTTTAGCGACTTCTTGTGGCTGGCCGGGCGCATGCACGCTGACTTCGGTCGCCAGTTGTACGGTGTTTCAGCCGACACATTGGTGTGGCTGGCTTCCGGGGTTTAGTGAGAAGTGTGCCGTGAAGCAGTGCGGGGTTGTTTTTTGGAGGACGCATGGCTCTCGACCTTCACCTCTCACGAGTCCGTACGAAAGTTGCAGCGATGGGACAAGACTGTAACTACCAATTGGATATCATGAAATTGGGGAGAAAAAAGGGTAAAATCTACAACAAAAAAAGATGACATAATGGGTGGACTGGAGGCCATTGCTAGTGTACCCGTAGACAACAACATCTAGGTTAAAGATTACAAGGTTAAGACAACGTGGTTCTAATTTTCCTTTAATTCTTTGCAATTCATGTGACCTGTGTTGATAGTTAGTAATTGCGCTAATAGTTATCAATGGCACTGGTCCCATTTAATTTGTTTATTTAGAACGCTTTCGCATGGAATTATTACGTTGTTTTATCCTTTGGTTTTTTTTTTTTACCTAGAAGAAAGTCTGAAGTAAAAGCAGGAAGTGTACCCATCAATCTGGACTGTGATTTGTTGAATCAACTCAACTGACATGACAAAAAAATACATTACATTGCATGAGCCACATCAGTTAGCATCATTTGAATGAACATTCGACATTACCATGGAAATTATTGCATCACAATACCAGGCAGCCATTGCGAGTGTACACAAGCCCATTCTATTTCTATGATCTTATCACAGCACTGGCAAACCATAGTTTACCAATTCCCTGACAAACATGGCTGACATTTATCCCATCATAAGAAGGTTCATGTCCATTCTAGTGTTCTAATAACTAATTATATGATTGAGACCATTGTTTTAGGGCTTAGGCTGACTTAGGCCATTCACCGCTACTTCTTCATTGGTAATCTGAGCTAGCCTATTTACAGAAAAAGATGCTTGGCTGCAATAACTATTTCACAAAATGAAATGCCGGTTCTCATTCACATCTCTGCTAGTAGACAGCACCTCAATTGATTAGACATATTTTTCTTTCTCTCTCCTTCTCCCGTCAGTCACCCCGGAGCCCCTGGTGCTACCCGTGGTGCCCTCCCTGCCCTCGGTGCGGGTCCGGCCTGCCCTTCACAGGCCCCGGAGGGGCAGCAGAACCGACTCCACCAGGCCGCGGCCCTCGGGCCCGGCTGGCCCCAGAGGCAGCATGGAGGTGGGCATGCGCGTGGTGCGCGGCCTGGACTGGAAGTGGGGGAACCAAGACGACAGTGAGGGTCACGTGGGCACAGTGGTGGAGATTGGGCGGCAAGGCAGCACCACCACGCCTGATAAGACGGTGGTGGTGCAGTGGGACAGCGGCACGCGCACCAACTACCGCACAGGATACCAAGGCTCCTACGACCTGCTGCTCTACGACAATGCCCAGATCGGTGAGCTTAGCACCCCACCTCAACTGTTTACACACATATAGGCTATGTACATACAGTGAATTCGGAAAGTATTCAGACCCCTATACATTTTGTTACTTTACAGCATTACTCTAAAAATGATTAATTGAAATGTTTACCTCATCAATCTACACACAATACCCCATAATGACAAGGCGAAAATGGGTTTTTAGACATTTTTGCAAATGTATTAAAAATAGAAAACATAAATACCTTATTTACATAAGTATTCAGACCCTTTGCTATGAGAATCGAAATTGAGCTCAGGTGCATCATGTTTCCATTGGTCATCCTTGATTGGAGTCCACCTGTGGTAAATTCAATTGATTGGACATGATTTGGAAAAGCACACACCTGTCTATATAAGTTCCCACAGTTGACAGTGCATGTCAGAGCAAAAATCAAGCTATGAGGTCAAAGGAATTGTCTGTAGAGCTCCGAGACAGGATTGTGTCGAGGTACAGATCTGGGGAAGGGTTCCAAAAAAATGTCTGCAGCATTGCAGGTCCCCAAGAACACAGTGGCCTCCATTCTTAAATGGGAGAAGTTTGGAACCGCCAATACTCTATCTAGAGCTGTCCGCCCGGCCAATTAGAGCAATCGGGGGAGAAGGGCCTTGGTCAGGGAGGAGACCAAGAACCCGATGGTCACTCTGACGGAGCTCCAGAGTTTCTTCTGTGGAGATGGGAGAACCTTCCAGAAGGACAACCATCTCTGGAGCACTCCCCCAATCAGGCCTTTATGGTAGATTGGCACTCCTCAGTAAAAGGCACGACAGCCTGTTTGGAGTTTGCCAAAAGGCACCTAAAGGGCTCTGACCATGAGAAACAAGATTCTCTGGTCTGATGAAACCAACATTGGACTCTTTGGCCTGAATGCCAAGCGTCATGTCTGGAGGAAACCTGGCACCATCCCTACGGTGAAGCATGGTGGTGGCCGCATCGTGCTGTGGGGATATTTTTCAGTGGCAGGAACAGGGAGACTAGTCAGGATTGAGGGAAATATTAACTAAGCAAAGTACAGAGAAAACCTGCTCCAGAGTGCTCAGGACCTCAGACTGGGGCGAAGCTTCACCTTCCAACAGGACAATGACCCTAAGCAAACAGTCAAGACAATGCAGGAGTGGCTTTGGGACAAGTCTCTAAATGTCCTTGAGGGACCCAGCCAGAGCCCGGACTTGAACCCGATTGAACACCTGAAAAATAGCTGTGCAGCAGCGCTCCCCATCCAACCTGACAGAGCTTGAGAGGATCTGCAGAAAAGATTGGGAGAAACTCCCCAAATACAGGTGTGCCAAGCTTGTAGAATTATACCCAAGAAGACTTGAGGCTGTAATCACTGCCAAAGGTGCTTAAACAAAGTACTGAGTAAAGGGTCTGAATACTTATGTAATGTGATATTTCTGTTTTTATTTTTATACATTTGCAGAAATGTCTAAACCTGTTTTTGCCTTGTCATTATGGGGTATTGTGTGAAGATTGATGAGGGGGGAAAATGATTTAATACATTTTAGAATAAGGCTGTAAACATAGCAAAATGTGGAAAAAGTCAAGGGGTCTGAATGCTTTCCAAATGCACTGTATATACTGTACTTCAGAAAGTGTTCACACCCCTTGACTTTTTCCACATTTTGCTGTGTTACAGCCTGCATTTAAAATTGATTAAATTGCCTTTTTTTTGTCACTGGCCTACACACAATACCCCATAATGTCAAAGTGGAAATTTTTACAAATTAATAACAAATGAAAAGCTGAAATGTCTTGAGTCAATAATTATTCAACCCCTTTGTTATGGCAAGCTTAACTTCTTACGGAGTGGTGGGACGCTAGCAACACTACCCGGTGAAATGCAAGGTGCCAAATTCAAAATCCAAAAGTGTTTCATAGTCATCAAAAGCTCTGCTTCTTGGCAATATCACAGCGTTGTCAGATTTAAAAAATGCTTTATGGTGAAAGCACCACATTTGATTGTTTGAGGGTAGCACCTAACATATTTTTCCCATTACCATAAATTCATAAGCCTCCACGGTTCACAGAAAACACATTTCACAGCAAAAACAAATCAATTACCTTTTGAAGAACTTCTGCTGAGGGCTTCCCAAGTGTCCAACGAAGACAATCCATGGTTCTTTTGTTAGAAAAAGTTGTGTATTATATCCATAAATCTCTGTTTGGTTGGCGCGCGTTATATAATGAGAAAATATAGCGTCGTCGACTCCATTGAAACGTGAAGAGAACTCGTTCAACTTATACCTATAAACTTGTCCAAGAACAATCAAACATAATTTTAAATGTATCCTTAGGAACACTTATGTATAATATATCAACCGGAATATAAACTGGGCGATAAGAAAGGAAAAAAACAAAGAACGCGCCAGCCGGGAGCGCGCGCATTTACTTCTATTGACATCTGTGTGGACACTTCCTTATTCGTCTTCTTCTCTGCTCTAAAAGCATCTAAAAAGAATCAGAACACTTTCTCGAGACTGTTGACATCCAGAGGAAGCAATAGGTACTGCATTCATATGCCCTTATATGGGCATTTTCATAAGGGAGGGGTTCTAAATGAGGCAATGTGTCAAAACCACTTTTTCCAGGACAGAAATTCCTTGGGTTTTCGCCTGCCATATCCGTTCTGTTATACTCACAGACAAAATGTTAACACTTTTAGAAAATTCAGTGTTTCCTATCCAATGGTTTTTACTTTGGGCACGCCAGGCTCTCCAAAACGGTCACCTCGTGCGCTGCTCCCAAAGAAGTTAAATAAGTTCAGGAGTAAAAATGTGCTTAACAAGTCACATAATAAGTTGCATGGACTCACAAAGAAGGGCACCTATTGGTAGATGGGTAAAAATACACTGAACAAAAATATATACACAACTTGCAAGAATTTTAAAAACTGTACAGAGTTAATGTTCATATAAGGAAATCCGTCAATTGAAATAAATTCCTTAGGCCTAATCTATGGATTTCACATGACTGGGAATACAGATGCATCCGTTAGTCACAGATAACTTTTTTTTTAAAGGTTGGGGAGTGGATCAGAAAACAAGTCAGTTTCTGGTGTGACCACCATTTGCCTCATGCAGCGCAACATCTCCTTTGCATAGAGTTGATCAGGCTGTTGATTGTGGCCTGTGGAATGTTGTCCCATTTCTCTTCAATGGTTGTGCGAAGTTGCTGGATATTAGCGTGAACTGGAATATGCAGTCTTACACATCGATCCAGAGCATCCTGAACATGCTCAATGGGTGACATGTCTGGTGAGTATGCAGGCCATTGAAAAACTGGGACATTTTCAGCTTCCCGGAATTGTGTACAGATTATTGCGATATGGGGCCGTGCATTATCATGCTGAAACATAAGGTGATGGCAAGGTATCTCTGTGCAAGGTATCTCTGTGCATTCAAATTGCCATTGATAAAATGCAATTTTGTTCGTTGTCCGTAGCTTATGCCTGTCCATATCTTAACCCCACCGCCACCATGGGGCACTCTGTTCACAGCGTTGACGCCAGCAAACCGCTCGCCCACACGACGCCATACACGCCATCTGCCCAGTACAGTTGAACCTGGATTCATCCATGAAGAGCACACTTCTCCAGTGGCCATCGAAGGTGAGCATTTGCTCACTGAAGTCAGTTATGACGCCAAAATGCAGTCAGGTCAAGACCCTGGTGAGGACCATAAGCATGCAGATGATCTTCCCTGAGATGGTTTCTGACAGTCTGTGTAGAAATTCCTCGATTGTGCAAACACACAGTTTCATCAGCTGTCCAGGTGGCTGGTCTCAGATGATTCCGCAGGTGAAGAAGTCGGATGTGGAAGTCCTGGGCTGGCGTGGTTACACATGGTCTGCGGTTGTGAGGCCGGTTGGACGTACTGTCAAATTTTCTAAAACCTGTGTAGTGATCATGCTGTTTAATCAGCTTCTTGATATGCCATACCTGTCAGGTGGCTGGATTATCTTGGCGAAGGAGAAATGCTCACTAACGGGTATAAGCACATTTGTGTACAACATTTGAGAGAAATAAGCTTTTGTGTGCATGGAACATTTCTGGAATCTTTTTTTTCACCTCATGAAACATGGGACCAACACTTTACATGTTGCGTTTATATTTTTGTTCAATGTAAAAAAAACAGACATTGAATATCACTTTGAGAATGGTTATTAATTACACTTTGGATGGTGTATCAATACACCCAGTCCCTACGAAGATGCAGAAGTCTTAATTGCAGCATTATCACAAAAATGGAAGAGGCAATTGGAAGGGGGAGTAAGTAAAGAACTTGTCTGTTGACCCTGCATTAAAGACCAAAATTGGTTAAAGAAAACAGAGATAAATAAATAAAGTGTACCAGTTTCATTTAAGGAACAAAACATTGACATCTGTGCCATATAGATAGTTGGGAAGAGATTTTCGATGTACCGATTTCATGGCACATGGTTTATGAGCTGATACACAAAACGATGCCGGATTAGAAACTTAGAATTTTCCAATTTAAATGATTATACCAAATTCTTGCAACCAATAAAAGGTTATATATACATATATACAGTTGAAGTCTGACGTTTACATACACTTAGGTTGGAGTCATTAACACTTCAACCACTCCACAAATTTCTTGTTAACAAACTAACGGTTTTGGCAAGTCGGCTAGGACATCTACTTTGTGCATGACACAAGTAATTTTTCCAACATTTGTTTACAGACAGATTATTTCACTTATAATTCACTGTATCACAATTCCAGTGGGCCAGAGGTTTACATACACTAAGTTGACTGTGCCTTTAAACAGCTTGGAAATTATGTAATGGCTTTAGAAGCTTTTGATAGGCTAATTGACATCATTTGAGTCAATTGGAGGTGTACCTACCTTCAAACTCAGTGCCTCTTTGCTTGACATCATGGGAAAATCTAAATAAATCAGCCAAGACCTCAGAAAAAAATTGTAGACCTCCACAAGTCTGGTTCATCCTTGGGGGCAATTTCCAAACACCTGAAGGTACCAGGTATCATCTGTACAAACAATAGTACGCAAGTGTAAACACCATGGGACCATTCAGCCGTCATACCGCTCAGGAAGGAGACATGTTCTGTCTCCTAGAGATGATTGTACTTTGGTGCGAAAAGTGCAAATATCCCAGAACAACAACAAAGGCCCTTGTGAAGATGCTGGAGGAAACAGGTTCAAAGTATCTATATCCACAGTAAAACGAGTCCTATATCGACATAACCTGAAAGGCCGCTCAGCAAGGAAGAAGCCACTGCTCCAAAACCGCCATAACAAATCCAGACTATGATTTGCGACTGCACACGGGGACTAAGATCATACTTTTTGGAGAAATGTCATCTGGTCTGATGAAACAAAAATATAACTGTTTGGCCATAATGACCATCGTTATGTTTGGAGGAAAAAGGGGTGGCTTGCAAGCCGAAGAACACCATCCCAACCATGAAGCACGGGGGTGGCCGCATCATGTTGTGGGGGTGCTTTGTTGCTGGAGGGACTGGTGCACTTCACAAAATAGATGGCATCATGAGGCAGGAAAATTATGTGGATATATTGAAGCAACATCTCAAGACATCAGTCAGGAAGTTAAAGCTTGGTCGCAAATGGGTCTTCCAAATGGACAATGACCCCAAGCATACGTCCAAAGTTGTGGCAAAATGGCTTAAGGACAACAAAGTCAAGCTATTGGAGTAGCCATCACAAAGCCCTGACCTCAATCCTCTCTAAAATGTGTGGGCTGAACTGAAAAAGCGTGTGCGAGCAAGGAGGCCTACAAACCTGACTCAGTTACACCAGCTCTGTCAGGAGGAATGGGCCAAAATTCACTCAACATATTGTGGGAAGCTTGTGGAAGGCTACACAAAACGTTTGACCCAAGTTACACAATTTAAAGGCAATGCTACCAAATACTAATTGAGTGCAAGTAAACTTCTGACCCACTGGGAATGTGATGAAAGAAATAAAAGCTGAAAGAAATAATTCTCTACTATTATTTTGACGTTTCACATTCTTAAAATAAAGTGGTGATCCTGACTGACCTAAGAAAGGGAAGTTGTACTATGATTAAATGTGAGGAATTGTGAAAAGCTGAGTTTAAATGTATTTGGCTAAGATGTATGTAAACATTTACCTGGAGCTAACTCTGCAAATAGCACTGCTGGGTGATTTTGAAGTTTATAGTCAATCGATCAATAATATAATACTTTTGGCAAAAAAATGTATCTTTAATTTACAATCTGTAGAAACTATGAGATTAGAAAGGTTCAGAACTTGTGTGAAACATCATAGCAGATTAGAAAAATATATGGCAAATGGAAATCAAAACTGGATGGTCTTCGGAGATAGATGGGAGGGGTTGAGGGTAGCTGACAGAGGGGATAAAAAAAAAAAGATAACTATTGTCAAATACATTGTTTCTGTAAAATGTATATAGTATGACTAAGCTGGAAGTAGAAGCCTAAGTGTTGTTGTTCATTGGTTTACTCCAATTAGGGGAGGGTGGTAGGATTAGGGGAACATAATACAGCAACATATCAAAACAGGAAACAGGATGCACCTGAGCTCAATTTTGAGTGTCATAGGAAATGTCTGAATACTTACGTAAATAGGGTATTTATGTTTTTTTTTTTTTTTATAAATGTGCAAAAATGTCTAAACCTGTTTTCTCTTTCTCATTATGGGGTATTGTATGTAGATTGATGAAAGAAAAAATTATTTTAATAATTTTTAGAATAAGGCTGTAACGTAACAAAATGTGGAAAAGGGGAAGTGGTCTGAATAATTTCCAAATGCAATGTATCTAATGTATTGTTTGTATATCATTTGTTATTTTTAGGTATTGATCTCATCTTTGACTCAAGCAAGGTTCTTCAGGCTCATGTTTACACAGCATCGCAGAGCAAAGGTTGTCTCTCCATTTCTCTCAACTGAAGCAGGAGGGAGACAGGCAATACAGCCCTGTTTTAGAATCGGCTGTATTAGAATCGAATGCCAAGTGCTAATGCAGGATTCATCTGCATTTTGCTCCATTAACTTCTTGCAGCACGGATCCCGTGAGCGGGATCATTTTCGATAAAAACAAAGCACGCCAAATTCAAAATAAGAATTCGTAATATTTTACATTCATGGAAATACAAGTGTTGCACATGGTTACAAGGCTTAGAGTCTTGGTAATATAAATCTGTTGTCAGATTTCAAAAAGGCTTTACCGGCGAAAGCAAAACGTTTGATTATCTGAGGTCAGCACCTCACAAAATAACTTTTTCAACCAGCACTGGCGACACAAAATCACAAATTAAAGATATAAAAACTCACCTACTTTTTAAGATCTTCTGATGTTTTCAACCAGGAGGGTCCCAGCTACAAAACCGCTATTCGTTTTGTTCGATAAAGTACATATTTATATCCGAAAAACGCCGTTTAGACGACGCCATTGATTTCAGAAATCCACAGGAAACACCTCCGTCAAAACGACGACAGAAAAGTCCAAATTGCTCCCGGTAAACTTTGTCTATTTTTGTCAAATAAAGACTATATATAATCCTTAGGTTGTCTAAAATGTTATAAAACGATAAAACTTCACGCGGAAACAACTATGTTCAATAGACAAGGCAAATTCCCTCGCGAGTGCTCTCCCCAGAACTCGCCCAAACACTGTTTTACTTCCGGTGCACGGTTTCCTTCACGTGAAAAATTATTCATTTTTCAAAATACAAGCCCAAAGCCATCAATAGTAGACTGTTACCATATAGGGGAAGCCATAGGAATAGGAAAATGGTGGATGGATTCAATGCTTTTCAATAGCTTTTCAAAATAAGAGCATGGGAGCAGAATTTCTTTTTTTTTTCCTTCGGCTTTTCGCCTGCCAAATCAGTTCTGTTATAGCCACAGACATAATTTTAACGGTTTTGGAAAATTCAGAGTCTTTTCTATCCAAAGCTACTAAATATGCATATCCTAGCTTCTGGGCCTGAGTGACAGCCCGTTCACTTTGGGCACGTCAGGAATTCTGCCCCCTAGCTGTAAGAGGTTTTAAAACATTATTTTTCTGCCTCAGAAGCCAATAAGGCTTCAATTAATGGAGCGAAAGCAAAGAGAAGGAGAGTGAGAAGGGGGAGGAAGATCAGCATCTCTCGTCATCTCTGTCATCAGTCAACTCTTCTCATTTGCTGTACTTTGAACTAATTCTTGTCTTAACCCCCTTCCACCTTGCTCTGACTTTCTCTCTCTCTCTCCCCTTTTCTCTGTCTCAGGTGTGCGCCACTCCAACATCATCTGCGACAGCTGCAAGAAGCATGGCATCATGGGGATGCGCTGGAAGTGCAAGGTGTGCTTTGACTACGACCTGTGCACGCAGTGCTACATGAACAACAAGCATGACCTGGGCCACGCATTTGAGCGCTATGAGACAGCCCATTCCCAACCGTGAGTACCATACCACTTTGTGTAGCTGTTAGCGATGCTAATGATAACAGTTTTCAGGCAGATTGAAAGGCAATTAAAAGGTAACTACAAAGTAGCCGATGTCTACCTGGCATAATCATAATTATTTGCGTCAATCCAGTGACCATTTTCTTTTGAAAATTCCGTCTCAAGTGTGCTACAGAAACACTGCTGGCCAAACACAACTGTCTGCCTGGTGTACACCTGAATTAAAGGGTAACTACAAAACAACAAAGAATATGGTTTAAGCATTGTTATGGACTTAGAACATCCCATTTTGTGAGCGAAAACCCTAGTTTTTTCCAATTCTGCCCTCTACAGGATTTCGCAAGAAAGAAGACATGGCACTTTGAAATCTGCAATAAATACATTTTGCACTTTATTTTAACTGTCTCTTTTCTTTGCTGTTACAGTAGATATATAAAAATCTATGTAAGAACACAAGGGCATGCTAATTTAAAAGATGGCAAAAATAGTTGGTGCCACCAGTGTAAAAAGGTAGTGTAGAACCCTGTGTACAGTACAACAGTGGTTCCCAAACAGGGGTACTAGGACCTCTGGGGGTACTTGACCTATCCACAGGGGGTACTTGAGAAGATTCATGAGACCATAGGCCTACTGGTAAAATGCACATGAGGGGGTACTCCGGGCAGAGCAAAATTCAGTTGGTAGTACAATAACCAAACCATTTTGGGAACTACTGCAGTACAGTACAGTCTGACAGAGACTCCTTCCCCCTCTCACTTCGACTCCCACCTCAGTTTCTCTACGTTATTGATTAAACATTGGGCATGTATGCTGTTTGGCTCAGCAATGTCCTTCATTAGAAGAGAGCCCTTCAGACAGTCCTCAGGATGGATGGCTCTGCTGTTCCTGGAGACTTCAGGCCAAGAACAGTGGCCAGTGCGTTCTTAGTGGCAGGCAGGGATTCATCCCACTCACTTGATCGAGTAAAGATACATTTTGTAGATTCAGTGACGGGATGCTTGCCATTTACTAATTTCTCCTAATGTGGTAAATAGGATTTTATTAAGGTTGTTTTGTTTTTAAAATGTTCAGGGTTGTTTAAACTTAAAGGTAATTACTTTCCGTCATCACATCAAGAGTTGGGCTAAGTCTGGAGTGAAAAGTTATAAGGTTGGATTTAAACTTAACTACTTTGTTTCAAATAAAGAGTTAAGTCTGGACTTGAGGGCTTGAATGCTGTCCAGAGAGTAAACACAAGGCTAAATGTTTTATTTCTGTCCTTTGAAAACACTAGTGGACAGCAGTGTGTCCCATAAGACCACTATAAGATCTAATCGTCTTATTGGTCTTGTTATTTGCAGGTTGTTTACAAACTACTCAACCCCACAGTAGGACTTACGCTAGCTACCTGATGAGACCGCAAATCTCTACCTTTTTAAAATCTATATCCTCTACTTATTACAAGTAAGAAGATTGATACATGTGGTGATGGGAGAGTAGTAAACACACAGACCACCACGCTGCCACTTTGTGGTGAGGGAAATGAAAGCCCATTATTTAGTTAGTTCATGATGAAATTACTCCCACACACACACATTAACTTCTCTATATCAACAAACAGTACAGACAGGTAAAGGCAAATGCAGGATTAGATATCTCAGTAGTTGAGTCCTGTGCATGAATGATAATGGAGGTTTTGAAATGGGGTGATTTGACCCAAAATGGCTGATGGTCAACACACGTTTAGTGCGTGTGGTCCAGGCAGGAATTGAGCTGCACCCACAAAAACAGAGGGATGGTTTGAATATGAAGTGGTTCTTTGGAGGGATCTCTGTCACCCCAATACTAACATGTTATGAATCTGAGACATCTCTCTGAGACATCTTTAAGTAATGAAGTATTTAGTCTTAAGTGGAATGAAAGAATGTGACTCGGCTGAAGTCAGTTGGCCTGCAGTGATGTGATGGACCCTTTAGCCAAGGCCAGAGATGTCTAGAGAGGACATACAGTAACGTAATGAATGGAGGGCAGACGTGATGAGGAAAACCACTGAGGGAACAGATGGGCTCTTACGCAACCCGCATCCCGACAGAACATTCATTAAGATGAATCTACTAATGTCTTCCCGCCATTACCACTGAGGATTTGGAAAAACGAATCTCTCGTGGACAGTTTTACTTCTTGGTAACTGAGATTAGGAGAAATGGATGATACAAAGAGCCATTGATGGTCTTCCTCAGTTCTGTTTAGGCCTCGCTACTTAGCCTAATTCAGACACTTATGCCTTTTGTAGTCACCCAGCTCATGCGGTAGAGCAGACGTCTTTAGAGAAACCCACTGAATCGTAATTAGTTTATTTGAACTACGTTTTCCATTGGCGTTGTTTTGAATTCGCTAGATTGATGTCAAGAAGGAGGCTGAGTCGGTTTAAGTTCTCCTTTGACCAAATATACCATATGCACGAAATATAGCCAGTTATTTATATTTCTACACTTCATCATAACAAAACTATTTGAACAGTGAGAGACAGAATAACAACAACAAAAAATCCAGAAAACGCATGTGAAAAATGTTAAATTGATTTGCATTTTAATGAGGGAAATAAGTATTTGACCCCCTCTCAATCAGAAAGATTTCTGGCTCCCAGGTGTCTTTTATACAGTTAACGAGCTGAGATTAGGAGCACACTCTTAAAAGGAGTGCTCCTAATCTCAGCTTGTTACCTGTATAAAAGACACCTGTCCACAGAAGCAATCAATCAATCAGATTCCAAACTCTCCACCATGGCCAAGACCAAAGAGCTCTCCAAGGATGTCAGGGACACGATTGTAGACCTACACAAGGCTGGAATGGGCTACAAGGCCATCGCCAAGCAGCTTGGTGAGAAGGTGACAACAGTTGGTGCGATTATTCGCAAATGGAATAAACACGAACTGTCAATCTCCCTCGGCCTGAGGCTCCATGCAAGATCTCACCTCGTGGAGTTGCAATGATCATGAGAACGGTGAGGAATCAGCCCAGAACTACACGGAAGTATCTTGTCAATGATCTCAAGGCAGCTGGGACCATAGTCACCAAGAAAACAATTGGTAACACACTACGCCGTGAAGGACTGAAATCTTGCAGCGCCCGCAAGGTCCCCCTGCTCAAGAAAGCACATACATGCCCGTCTGAAGTTTGCCAATGAACATCTGAATGATTCAGAGGACAACTGGGTGAAAGTGTTGTGGTCAGATGAGACCAAAATGGAGCTCTTTGGCATCAACTCAACTCGCCGTGTTTGGAGGAGGAGGAATGCTGCCTTTGACCCCAAGAACACCATCCCCACCGTCAAACATGGAGGTGGAAACATTATGCTTTGGGGGTGTTTTTCTGCTAAGGGGACAGGACAACCCCACCGCATCAAAGGGACGATGGATGGGACCATGTACCGTCAAATCTTGGGTGAGAACCTCCTTCCCTCAGCCAGGGCATTGAAAATGGGTCGTGGATGGGTATTCCAGCATGACAATGACCCAAAACACACTGCCAAGGCAATAAAGGAGTGGCTCAAGAAGAAGCACATTAAGGTCCTGGAGTGGCCTAGCCAGTCTCCAGACCTTAATCCCAAAGAAAATCTGTGGAAGGAGCTGAAGGTTCGAGTTGCCAAACGTCAGCCTCGAAACCTTAGTGACTTGGAGAAGATCTGTAAAGAAGAGTGAGACAAAATCCCTCCTGAGATGTGTGCAAACCTGGTGGCCAACTACAAGAAACGTCTGACCTCTGTGATTGCCAACAAGGCTTATGCCACCAAGTACTAAGTCATGTTTTGCAGAGGGGTCAAATACTTATTTCCCTCATTAAAATGCAAATCAATTTATAAAATTTCACATGTGTTTTTCTGGATTGTTTTGTTGTTATTCTGTCTCACTGTTCAAATAAACCTACCATTAAAATTATAGACTGATCATTTCTTTGTCATTGGGCAAACGTACAAAATCAGCAGGGGATCAAATACTTTTTTCCCTCACTGTAAGGTTTCATTATGAATTCAACAGTTTATTGATAAGCCTGGTCTCATAGTAAATCCGGGACACTCAAGTTAGTATGATATGTTACGTTTGGTATGGTTATAAAAGACTGACTGTTTCTTAAGGCAAAAACAAAAGGAGGGTGGTTGGTCTGTATGTATCACGCGAACGTATAGCAACAATTGTAGGTTAACCCTTCCCCTAACTTTAACCCTTTAACCTAACCCCTTGCTAACGTTAGCCAGCTAGTTAATGTTAGCAACCTAGCCACATAGCTAACGTTAGCCACAACAAATTGGAATTCGTAACATATCATACGTTTTGCAAGTTCGTATCATATTGTGGAAGTTTGTAATACAGTGCATTTGGAAAGTATTCAGACCCCTTCACTTTTTCCACATTTTGTTACGTTACAGCCTTATTCTAGGCGATACAGGAGTAGATAGAGGTAGGGAAATGGTGATTAAATTAGTCAAAGTTTATATCCAACCATTTGATCCCAATTCTGGTTTAGATGTACTTTTGATGTCATTCATTACACACAGTGTAGATAAATTCAACAGCTGCTCCAAGACCCAGCTCTAAAGCAAAGGGGAAAAACATCATATGAAAGTCACGCCCGCAACCCCTCGTTCTTCTTCATGCTTGTTGTGCATTGGGCAAAACACAACAGAGCCCCTCTATACAGTGCCTTCAGAAAGTATTCACACCCTTTGACTTTTTCCACATTTTGTTGTGTTACAGCCTGAATTTAAAATGGATTAAATTGAGATTTCTTGTCACTGGCCTACACGTAATACCCCATAATGTCAAAGTGGAATTATGTTTTTAATTGTTTTTACAAATGAATTAAAATCTGAAATGTCTTGAGTCAATAAGTATTCAACCCCTTTGTTATGGCATGCCTAAATAAGTTCAGGAGTAAAAGTTTGCTTAACAAGTCACATAATAAGTTGCATGGACTCACTCTGTGTGCAATAATAGTGTTTAACATGATTTTTGAATGACTACCTCATCTCTGTACCCCACACATACAATTATCTGTAAGGTCACTCAGTCGAGCAGTGAACTTCAAACACTGATTCAACCACAAAGACCAGTGAGTAGATGGTGAATGTTCAGTTTTGACTTAAATCTACTTGAACATCTATAGCAAGACCTGAAAATGGTTGTCTAGCAATGATCAACAACCAATTTAACAGAGCTTGAAGAATTTTGAAAAGATAAATGAGCGAATGTTCTGCAATCCAGGTGTGGAAAGCTCTTAGAGACTTACCCAGAAAGACTAACAGCTGTAATCGCTGCCAAAGGTGATTCTACAAAGTATTGACTCAGGGGTGTGAATACTTAGATAAATTAGGTATTTCTGTATTTAATTTTCAATAAATTTGCCAAGATTTAAAAAAACATGTTTTCACTATTTAATCAAGTCAAATAAAATTTTATTTGTCACATGCGCCGAATACAACAGTGAAATGCTTACTTATAAGCCCTTAAAAGCCCTTAACCAACAATACAGTTGAAAGAAAATACATAAATAAAAAGTAAGCGATGAGAATAACAAATAATTAAAGAGCAGCAGTAAATAACAGTAGCGGGGCTATATACAGGGGGTACCGGTGCGGGGGCATTGGTGTCGAGGTAATATGTACATGTAGGTAGACTCCATTTTGAATTCAGGCTGAAACGCATTAAAATGTGGAATAAGTCAAGGGGTATGAATACTTTTGTGTGTGTCCTTAGTGATGTCATCCAAAGCGCTATAGTCTGTCTCGCGTCTCAAGACCTGGTCCATCTTAAGAAAATGCAGGCATTCAATCTGTCCCAAACTGATATTGGGGAGCCGAGAAGTTGGCTGGCTTCCATGATGAGAGAGGCCCTGCTTTATTCTGCTGATCATTTGTGATGTCAGGATTGGATCTGGGCTCAGCAGCACAGCTAATGGGATTCATTTCATGTCAGAGACGGAGAGAGTAGCCGAGCAGGTGGCTCAGCTGAGGACTTAAATCAGAGAGCGAGCCACTGTTAGGCACACACTGCCATGGGGTCGGGGGGTTCTTAATGAGTAGTACAGGACCTGCAGTGCCAGAGTTTTGCTGTATTGTAATTACCCCACTTAATAATGGGATTCGCATGTTAGCAGAATGTCGTGGAAATTCTAATCAAGTAAGGGAGAAAAGACATTCAATTTCTTCAAACAATCAACCTTTAATACCGATTTAATTATTGCAATAATGCAGCTGGTCAATGACCACCTGAAGGTGATCGTTGAGAGCCCAATAATACAGAAAACGCAAAGGGTTTATATAGAAACCCCAAAACTGCTTGGTCTTGTTGGTTCCACCCCTTGTTTTCTTCTTTGTCTTATGCCGTGTGATCAAGTTACTCAGAAGCAAAGATGATTGGAAACAATACAGGTCTATTCTGTTCCTCAAGTTTATCTCTATCCCATGTCCTTGACTACACGCCCAGACCAGCTGCGGTGAGTGGACGTGGAAGAGAGGAACCATCCCTGAGGCGGGGGAAGTGGTGAAACTATCTTGTAGTTTCATCCCTCCATATGTGCACAGCAATATGCCTTATTTATTCCTTTAAGCAGAGAGGTCTTTGCGATCACTAAGCTCCTATACTAAGCTCCTATTATGAAGGTACATCTAATAGATCCTGCAAATATATTTTTGGTTCCCTCACAAGTCTCACCTTCCTCCTCATTGAAGTGTGTTGTGAGGTAATTAATAGTGGCTGAGTGTGAATACAGATTTGGGGAAGTGAGGTGCCAGGGGATGTGCTGTGAGTTTCCTTAATACAGGATGTTCATTACCATGTGTGTGTGCCCAGTCTGTGATCATCTGGATACAGGCTGGGTCATCTGGATAGAGGCTGGGTCATAGGGATACTCTCTAACAATGTAGTCGCATGTGTTTTGTAAAGTGTTTTGTCACGTGTGTATAATAACCAAGTGTTC
Organism: Brachymystax lenok tsinlingensis; assembly: GCA_030435695.1. NCBI lineage: Eukaryota > Metazoa > Chordata > Actinopteri > Salmoniformes > Salmonidae > Brachymystax > Brachymystax lenok. The sequence goes on along the minus strand of CM059803.1, from coordinate 19,443,742 downwards.
ACAATGACATGTTTGGTCACCGTTGTTCATGGTAAGTGGTGTGTATTGTCTTGACGTGTGTGTAGGTTATGGCGTGTTGACAGTGCCTGCGCAGCATATGGGTGTCCATATGTTTACTGAGGGTGGGGGGGTGGAAACGCAACATCAACTTCACGGTTGGCTAATCGTCTCCCGCACACACACACACTCTCACACACAAACACAGATGCAGCGGCCCTGTCAAGTAGGCTCAGTTTAATCCTTATCCTGCATATCTGGCAATTCAGCACCTCTATACCTCCTACTGGTCATGTTTCAGCTCACCACATCCTCTATCTCAGTCTCTATCACTTTATCTCTCCCCCTCTGACCCTGTTCTGGCTGAACAAGTGGGCTGGGGGCAGAGAGACCGTTGGTCAGGCAGGATTAGACGTCCAGGTCCTTTTAAAGAGCTGCTCGCTCTCTCTCAAAGAATGAGTGTTTAACAGCGACAACACCAACAACAGTAATATGGCAATACAGTTGCTGTCGTCACTAATGCCATCTGTATCATTCATGCATCATTATATTTACTCTCTACTAGATCTGTTTTGGATAGTCCCCCCCTTTACATATTTTGCCCAATGGTATCTGGACCCATTAATCCCTTAAAGTGGTGTTTTTATTCTGGCCAAAATTGAAAACAGCCCATTAACAACCTCCACCCTAATCTACCAACTCAGGAAATCCTGCTGTATAAACCAGCATTGTTTTATTCAGGTCTTATCCCCACTGCATCATCATCTTTGCATGGAATTCTCTGAAAATCATGTTGCGTACCAACCCTTTCACCGCCTGTGGCCGTACACAGTGGCCTACAGTTGAAGTTGGAAGTTTACATACACCTTAGCCAAATACATTTAAACTCAGTTTTTCACAATTCTTGACATTTAATCCTAGTAAAGACTCCCTGTCTTAGGTCAGTTAGGATCACCACTTTATTTTAAGAATGTGAAATCAGAATAAAAGTAGAGAGAATTATTTATTTCAGCTTTTATTTCTTTCATCACATTCCCAGTGGGTCAGAAGTTTACATACACTCAATCAGTATTTAGTAGCATTGCCTTTAAGTTGTTCAACTTGGGTCAAACATGTTGGGTAGCCTTCCACAAGCTTCCCACAATATGTTGGGTGAATTTTGGCCCATTCCCACTGACCGAGCTGGTGTAACTGAGTCAGGTTTGTAGGCCTCCTTGCTCGCACACACTTTTTCAGTTCTGCCCACAAATGTCCTATATGATTGAGGTCAGGGCTTTGTGATGGCCACTCCAATAGCTTGACTTTGTTGTCCTTAAGCCATTTTGCCACAACTTTGGAAGTATGCTTGGGGTCATTGTCCATTTGGAAGACCCATTTGCGACCAAGCTTTAACTTCCTGACTGATGTCTTGAGATGTTGCTTCAATAAGTACGATCTTTGTCCCCATGTGCAGTTGCAAACCGTAGTCTGGCATTTTTATGGTGGTTTTAGAGCAGTGGCTTCTTCCTTGCTGAGCGGCCTTTCAGATTATGTCGATATAGGACTCGTTTTACTGTGGATATAGATACTTTTGTACCTGTTTTCTCTAGCATCTTCACAAGGTCCTTTGCTGTTGTTCTGGGATTGATTTAGAGTTTTCGCACCAAAGTACAATCATCTCTAGGAGACAGAACACGTCTCCTTCCTGAGCGGTATGACGGGTGCGTGGTCTCATGGTGTTTATACTTGCGTACTATTGTTTGTACAGATGAACGTGGTACCTTCAGTCATTTGGAAATTGCTCCCAAGGATGAACCAGACTTGTGGAGGTCTACAATCTTTTTTCTGAGGTCTTGAGACACTGAGTTTAGGCCATGAAATACATCCACAGGTACACCTCTAATTGACAGAAATTATGTCAATTAGCCTATCAAAAGCTTCTAAAGCCATGATGACATTTTCTGGAATTATATAAGCTGTTTAAAGGCACAGGTAACTTAGTATATGTCAACTTCTGAACCACTGGAATTGTGATACAGTGAATTATAAGTGAAATAATCTCTGTAAACAATTGTTAGAAAAATGACTTGTGTCATGCACAAAGTAGATGTCCTAACCGACTTGCCAAAACTATAATTTGTTAACACGAAATTTGTGGAGTGGTTGAAAAACTAGTTTTAATGACTCCAACATAATTGTATGTAATCTTCCGGCTTCAACTGTATATATGCACACCCGTAATCTCACAGGACCATTTGGCACAGAAAGCTTAATAAGGGCCATATGTCTCCGTGGTGACGCGGATGTATTTTTGTAACACGCACTCTCTTAGCTGTGCTATCTGACATCGTGCTTCCTGATTGCTCTGCTGTATAGGGATTAGGCCTCAAATCTCCGATTTTAGACACATGCCACCTCACCTCCCCATTGTCCCGGCCACACGGCCCACACCAGGATTTACTGTCAGTCTACAGTAAGCCACCAAGAAGCAAATGTGCCACCGGCTTCTTCTTCTAGGGCCAACGTGCCTCACAATCTGACTTGATTATTTTGGAAGATAACCAGGGCTAGCTTTGTTTTTTTCCCCCCACGTTTGCGTTGATGGACACCACTCGCAGCCGAACGGAGAGTGACGCGTAGGTGTAGCAAAGCCTCTCTTCATCCCAGAGGAAGACCACCCACGGGAGGATTGTTTTACTTTGACTAGTGGATTGAGAGAAATTCAAGTCAAGTCTCCAGTCTTTCCCCAAGCTGCATGGCAGAATGAAACCTCAATGCTGACCTCGCAGAGAAAGGATGGGAATAGGCAGTTCATTTGCCCCATTGAGATCTGACCAAATCTTTACCATAAGGTACGGCTCCTCCTAGACCCCTCCCCCCCTTCTGATTTCTGAGGAATTTGATGTAACTGCCTGCTTGAACCTGTCAAACAGGTCTGTGTTTTTGGCGGCCATATTCTGCTTGGTCTTGTGGTTGTGATGACACTGGGGCGGCAGGTAGCCTAGTGGTTAGAGCGTTGGACTAGTAACCGAAAGGTTGCAAGATCGAATCCCCAAGCTGACATGGTAAAAATCTGTTGTTCTGCCAATGAACAAGGCAGTTAACCCACTGTTCCTAGGCCGTCATTGAAAATAAGAATTTGTTCTTAACTGACTTGCCTAGTTAAATAAAGGTAAAATAAAAATTGATGTCCGCTGTTGAGTAATTGAAGGGTTTTGCAGCATGTGTTTTCAGTTTAAGACTCCTCTCAGCCCTCTGCGATGCTGAACGACCCATCAAAAACAAAGACCTCTCGTTAATTTGGATGAGCAATCGAGCGCATGTATGCAATCTCCCCTTGGCAAGCATCCACCACAGAATAGACTCCTGTTTGTCTCCCCACCACCCTTACTGATTCAAGTGTCTTCTGAGTGTGTCTCAGTAACATAGCCCCAACCTTGTTGTATCTTATGGCCCTCTCTGACTTTCAGGCTAGTGTCTGTGACATAGCGTGTCTCTAAGCCAGAGAGCTGTTACATCTGGGCTGTTTGCCTGTGCCACTTAGTTGGACTATAATGTAGGCCAGACGGTTGGCTTACTTATTCGAGATAGCTATACGTTTTAGTTTGGGTTTTTCTGGTGGCCGATAAGAGATGCATTTCAAACAAGCTTCTGTCATCTGTTTCTGAAACTGCACAATGTCATTTGGACAGCACATTCTGGATACACTCCATGATGTTGTATCACAAGTCATAATGCTATCTTCTTGCCATAGTGTTTCATTGAGAATGTGGTTTGTACTTTTTGCCTTTCACAGAGTGTGCTTGGCCCCGAGGCAGAATCTCCCACGGATCATCCTCAAAGGAATCTTTCAAGGGGTGAAAGTGGTACTCGGACCTGACTGGGACTGGGGAAACCAAGACGGTGAGGGAGTGAGCGGAGCAATCTATCCATACCGACCAGGGCCTCTTGTTTACCAGTGTGGCAGTGTTGTTGTTTCAACTGTTTCACCAAGACCTCATAACCTCATTCCATTATACTCTGTTCTCTATTTACCCTACAAAGTGACAGTGTGAACTGGTGTGTTTGTGCTTCAAGATTCTTTCCCAACTCAAAAGTGTCTCATTGAGTCTGTTCAACAGATGTTTCTTAACGATCAGGTTTATTTTTCCTTTCGTACCGTTTCCCCTCTAGTGTAGTGGAATATACCAAGAAGTCACATGAATTCTAATTATAGCATGTGTTGTAACTCCGGAGAGGAAAAAATTGTCTTTGGGGTTATTTAGTTAATTTTGGGACATGGGTTTTGTGGCTACTGTGCTGTTGGGTTTCTGTGGGTTCGCATAACATTTAGAGTCAAGAGTCAAGAGAATTTGTCTCTCAATGGCAAATTATTAGGGAAGAAACAGATTTTCCATACAAATACTAAATTAACTCTTTGCAGGATCTCTGTCTGTGGAAAGTTTGATAATTGCTCCTTTCAATTTCAAACCCCTTGAATATCATTGCCTCTAGGGCTGGAGAAATCTGTCATTAGCTCTTTGTATTACCTCATGTGGGGTCATAACCGGGAATGGCATTGGGTCCTCTCTGTGCTAAAGCACTGGCGAATGAGTCAAAATGTCCTATGGTGTCTTTGAAAGTGAACCCCTGGGGTCTAAGTCAGTCATCATCAGTCTTTAAGCAGCATGCGGTAAGTGCATAGGGACATTCTGGGTATGCTTAAAAGAGAGGCTGTCTGAACTGAGGTTACCTGGCAGGCTGTGTAATCCTTGATGACATTGTAATCCTTGATGTAACTGTTAACCTGCATAAACTAGGCTATACAATACCAGGGTCTCTGTTTGTGGTGTAAACTGAATGTAGTATTTGATGACATTTGACCTTGAAGAAAGTCAGTATTTAATAAAGTAGATGTGTATTGTCGTGGTAGTAAATCCATGCATTTTATTGTATTGTATCTTGTGTCTGGTACAGTAGTCTGAGAATATGATTGGTGCTAGACCCAGCCTCTAAGTGTGCTTTATTTTGTTCTAACCAGAGTCAAAGGGAAGGGATGATTGGAGAAACCTTGTTTAGATTATCCATTTAGATTGGTCTTTGAAAACCTTTTCAGCATCCAGAGCACAGATTGGAGTCATGATCCTACTTGTTGTTTCTTACTTTCTGTATGTGATATTGAATTAGCCAAGTCTAAAATTGACAAGATTCCTGTACCAGAGTATGGTCTTTGCTGTGTTTTCCCACAATAAGGTTGAACATGTGGATGTGAAACACTGATGGGCACCATCTCCTGTTTTAACATTGGGTGTGTTTGTAAATTCACTCTGGCAATCTACTCTGATTTCAGAGCACTCTTGTCAGGGAGCGCAGAATAACTGATGAATTTATGAACGCGCAACACCCATTGAATATGACCGGTGTCAGTAAATTGTTGCCTTTGTTACAGTCACCAACGCTCTAGATAACATGAAGACAGCCTAACCAGCTCTGCTAGGACTAGTAAAATGGTCAGTGAGGTGTTCTCTCATTTGTGTCTGGAAGTAGCTAGCAAGTTAGCCAACTTTAGCCAGTTAGCTTGGGTGCTTTACTGCCGTTGAGGTCAAAATGCTTGGATCAACCCTACTCTTCTGCCAGAGTGTCCAGTGTGCGCTCTGAACGCTCAGAGAGTGAAACACTCAGAATTTACGAATCGGACAATCTGACAACGCTCTGAATTTACAAACACCCAAAGCGCACTCTGATCGCAGTCTGGCACTCCAAAATGTATTTACGAACACACCTATTGTGTCTTTGAAGGGGTAATTTCCTGCCTGTGCACAGAATCAAACTACACAAAATATAACTGTTTCCATTGTGTTTGATATATTCACCCTAACTATCTTCTCATTATTCCTAATCTTTCCCCAATAAGCCTATTTTACTCTTGCTCTCTTCGGTTTTTCTCTTCTCCCACACTCTTACACCGTGTGTGCGTGTGCAGGAGGAGAGGGTAAGGTTGGAAAGGTGGTGGACATCCGTGGCTGGGACACAGAGTCTGGTCGCAGTGTGGCCAGTGTCACCTGGTCCAATGGCACCACCAACGTCTACCGATTGGGTCACAAGGGCAAGGTAGACCTCAACTACGTGTCGGATGTCCAGGGAGGCTTCTACTACAAAGACCACCTACCAAAGCTCGGTATGAACCAAGGGGGATAGACTAAGTTTCTGCCTGTTGTTAAGGAAGCATGCTTGTTTTCTTAATTCATCAAATTGTATACACTACCGATAAAACGTTTTAGAACACCTACTCATTCAAGGGTTTTTCTTTATTTTTACACATTTTCTACATTGTAGAAAAATAGTGAAGACATCAAAACTGTGAAATAACACATATGGAATCATGTAGTAACCAAAAAAGTGAACAAATTCTTTAAATAGCCACCCTTTGCCTTGATGACAGCTTTGCACACTCTTTGCATTCTCTCAACCAGCTTCATGTGGTAGTCACCTGGAATACATTTCAATTAACAGGTGTGCCTTAAAAGTACATTTTTTGAATTTCTTTCATTCTTAATGTGTTTGAGACAATCAGTTGTGTTGTGACAAGGTAAGGGTGTTATACAGAAGATAGCCCTATTTGGTAAAAGACCAAGTCTATATTATGTCAAGAACAGCTCAAATAAGCAAAGAGAAACAACAGTCCATAATTACTTTAAGACATGAAGGTCAGTCAATACGGAACATTTCAAGAACTGAACGTTTCTTCAAGTGCAGTCGCAAAAACCATCAAGCGCTATGATGAAACTGGCTCTCATGAGGACCGCCACAGGGATGGAAGAGCCAGAGTTACCTCTGCTGCAGAGGATAAGTTCATTAGAGTTACCAGCGTCAAGCCCAAATAAGTGCTTCACAGAGTTCAAGTAACAGACACATCTCTACATCAAATGTTCAGAAGAGACCGTGTGAATCAGGGCTTCATGGTTTAATTGCTGCAAAGAAACCACTACTAAATGACACCAATAAGAAGAGACTTGCTTGGGCCAATGAACACAAGATCTTTGGTTCCAACTGCTGTGTCTTTGTGAGACCCGGTGTAGGTGAACGGATGGTCTCCGCATGTGTATTTCCTACCGTAAAGCATGGAGGAGGAGGTGTTATGGTGTGGGGGTGCTTTGCTGGTGACACTGTCTGTGATTAGAATTCAAGGCACACTTAATCAGCCTGGCTACCACCGCATTCTGCAGCGATATGCCATCCCATCTGGTTTGGGCTTAGTGGGATTATCATTTGTTTTTCAACAGGACAATGACCCAACACATCCCCAGGCTGTGTAAGGGCTATTTGACCAATAAGGAGAGTGATGGAGTGCTACATCAGATGACCTGGCCTCCACAATCAACCAAATTGAGATGGTTTGGGATGAGTCGGACGGCAAAGTGAAGGTAAAGCAGCCAACAAGTGCTCAGCATATGTGGGAACTCCTTCAAGACTATTGGAAAAGCATTCCAGGTGAAGCTGATTGAGAGAATGCCAAAAGTGTGCAAAGCTGTCATCAAGGCAAAGAGTGGCTATTTGAAGAATCTCAAATATAAAATAAATTGATTTGTTTAACACTTCTTTTGCTTACAATATGATTCCATATGTGTTATTTCATAGTTGTAATGTCTTTTACTATTATTCTACTATGTAGAAAATAGTAAAAATAAAGAAAAACCCTTGAATGAGTAGGTGTTCGAAAACTTTTGACCAGTAGTGTATGTATCCTACAGGTCAGTATGAAAGCACTGCAGTAGAGTTGGCCTATGTTGTCACGTGTGTGTGTTTTTATCTATGGTTTGTGTGTATACAGGTGAGCACGCAGAACTGCAGAGGCAGGAGAGTGCAGAAGGCCACACCTTCAACCAGGGGGACAAGGTGAAGTGTCTCCTGGAAGTAGACATCCTCAGACAGATGCAAGAGGGCCACGGAGGGTGGAACCCCAAAATGGCAGAGGTACTAAACCCCCCCCAAGTCAAATGGTGGAATTTCTCTGACATAATCTTATCAAAAGAGTCTGACCTCATTCCAAGCTTTCTCCAGTCGTGAACTACTTTGAAGTGTATGCCACGCTGTCCCTGCATGTGCTACGTTAGGCAAGTACTGGTTCAAATTCTGAGTACCGTATCCCCATTTTGAACCTTTGAACCCAGGTTTATGTAACGTTGCCGGCGTGAATGGTCTCTGGTGTGCAATAGAACAAAATCAACAAGCACGTATTACTTTCAAATCAAAGGAGCCAGCGAAATGACAATGCCAAGGCCGGCCACAATCGGCGACTGCAAATCAAATCTGATTTGTGTGTTTACAGTACATCTGCAAAATCGGGACGGTACACAGAATCACTGACCGGGGAGATGTCAGAGTCCAGTACAGCAACAACATCCGCTGGACTTTCCATCCAGGTGCCCTGACCAAGGTACTCTAGCTCTACCAGTGAGAAATGAATGCAGGCTCACAGCATGGTCTTATACTGTAGGTTAGCATTAGCTAGCAATGTGATGCTAATCAAATCAAATTGTATTGGTCACATACACCCGTTTAGCAGATGTTATTGTGGGTGTAGCGAAATGGTTGTGTTTCTAGCTCTAACAGTGCAGTAGTATCTAACAATTTACAACAATACACACATCTAAAAGCATTGAATTTAGAAATATATAAATATTAGGACGGGCAATGTCGGAGTGGCATTGACTAAAATACAATAATAGAATACAGTATGTACATATGAAATGAGTAAAGCAGTATGTAAACATTATTAAAGTGACTAGTGTTCCATTATTAAAGTGGCCAGTGATTCCATGTCTAAGGTGCAGGGTTGAGTAACAGGGCGGTAGCCGGCTAGTGATGGCTATTTAACAGTCTGATGGCCTTGAGATAGAAGCTGTTCAGTCTGTCGGTCCCAGCTTTGATGCACTAGTACTGACCTCGCCTTCTGGATGGCAGAGCGGTGAACAGGCCATGGCTCGGGTGTTGAATTCCTTGATGATCTTTTTGGCCTTCCTCTGACATCGGGTGCTGTAGGTGTCCTGGATGCTGACAGATTAGCATTAGCATCACATCGCTAACAATTTTCTGTCTTCTTCCCCTTTCTTGCCGTAGGTCAACACGTTTGGTGTGGGCGAGCTGGTGCGAGTACTGGAAGACATAGACAGTGTAAAGAGGCTTCAGGCTGGCCACGGAGAATGGACAGACAGCATGACACCAGTACGTTGACATAGGCTAAGGCTAACTACCTGTAGCCTGACGCTAACTTCCTGTAGCCTAACTGAGTGGGGAGGGGGAAACTGAAAACTAGCTGTAATTGGCAGAGAGGTTTCGAACTCTCTTTCTTGTTAAGGCATCATCATCCTTCAGTTAAGCGGTTACCTGGCCGAACTCGGCTAGCCGAACCAAACGAGTGTGCTCGCAGACTCCCTTAAAAGACCTTCACTTAACAAAAGCGGCAATAGTACTGTTTGTCCATTTTGAGATGCCATAGCCAGTATACACTTCCTCAAAATAGTCTGAATTAATCTAAGATAACTCAAGAAATCTCATAAATGTTGACGTTTTAGTCAATCTTAGCAATTTTACATATAAGATGTTTGGTGCAGTATTTCTTTATGAAAGAATGTGCATGAAAACGAGTCATCTCTTGTTGAATGACAACAAACTTTATTGAAGAATCTTTACTGTTGACTTGGGGCGTAGACTTCTGCTTCGAACTTAGGCTTGCCTCCAGAGAAAGTTGTCATTGCCCTCGCCGAAGTCCAAAACGAATAAAAACATCACAAAATGTTGTTGTAATATATGCACAAACTCTACCGAACTGTTTCGGCTGGAAAGCATGCAGTTGCCTTTAGTCTATTAACTAATTTACCGCCTGGTGTATTTCATCACCCCACCAAAACAGGCTAACATTTCAGCTGGTCTTTTCAAACAGCTATTACACTAAAAGGGCATTATCATTTTCACAATTTCACAGTATTTTTCCAACCTCATAGTGTGGAAATATATAGTATAAAACACAGGAAAATCTATTTTTTCACTTCACTGGGCCTTTAAGGCTTCTGCGAAAACAAAGCATCTTGATTATTTACCTATAAATAAAAGCCCTGAGAATTTCCCTGAGTGGCATGGGTAACTGAAAAGAGTGCATTTGAGATGGCAAGATGAATCATGGTTTGATGGAGGTTCTTTGAAACACTCCTTCTCCTCTCATTCATGGCTAGTGATAGGTGTTTATACCTAATATACCCAATATCTTGTCATATCAGTGGTCGTGATGGAAAGGCGACAAAGTGAAGACATTTGAAAGTGTAATGGGAAAGAATCCATAGGCCTGCCTACCTATCTGGTGTCTTAACACTGTCAATACCAGTCTTTTCACTCTCACCCCTCTCTCCTTCCTTATCTCCCTCTCTCTTCTCTGCCCTCCCACCCTTCTTCCTCCTCCTGTTTTTTACACCCTCTCCTTTCTCCTCTCCGATCAGGCCCTGGGGCAGATGGGCAAGGTGCTGAAGGTGTACGCAGACGGGGACCTGCGCGTGGCCTTCGGCGGCCAGACGTGGACCTTTAACCCGGCGTGCCTCTCGGCCCAATCCATGGAGGTGGATGCCAACCTCATGACTGCTGAAAACCCCAATGAATCCGGAAGTAAGGACTACTCAGACCTCGCAAAAAGGAGGAAGGGGGCATCTTATCCAACAGTCATCCAGCGACCTCTGCTTTGTGTCCTTCCTTCCCCTTATTCCCCCTCTCCACCCCACCCTCTTCTTCCAGCACTGTTTCTGCAAGCCATGTATGCACTACTGGCCAAGGACTGTGACAGTGGCTGTCTGTTGCATAGACAGCCAATCATAACGCTGTTTCTCCTGGTTACTGTCTCCGCATGCATGACCAACGGGTTTCATTTGCACGTCTCTGAAATGTCTGGTTTCTCTCTCCGTATCATGTTCCTGCATGTTGTAAATAAGAATTTGTTCTTAACTGACTTTCCTAGTTAAATAAAGGTTAAATTAAAAATAAAACAAATGTTGGAATCTCTGCAAGCCTCATCAGCATATGTGCCTCTACTGCTCCTCGTGTGTATATGAATGTGTGGTTCTCCTACCAGTCTTGAGTGCCCTGTTCGTCATATTCATAATGGTGGCACAGAGAGTGGGGACGAGAGGCTCATAATGCTTGGTTAGGGTGCACAGGGGCATTTTGACTCATTCCAATGATTGTACTTTGACTTGACTTTACAAACCGTCTTGGTAACTCTGTGTGTTTGTATGTGCTCTCTGGGTTTAGAGGGGCCTGGAGGGCAACGCAGCACAAACTGTTTCCCACGCTCTTGAATCCATCACTAACATGTCACACACTCTTTCTTCTTTCTCCTTCCCTTTCTCTTTATTCCTCTACATTGTCTTTTTTCACTCTCCCTCCCCCTTTTTTCTTCGGCCTCTATTCCGATCTTCTCTCCATCTCTCCCTCTTTCTTTATTTCTCCCTCTCTCTCATCTCCAGACACAGTCATTTCAGTCCTGGAAAAGCTGTTGTCTCAGTCTACAGAGCAGGACAACCCCAGCCGGCTGGTCATTGAGGCTGCGCATGGCAGTTCCAACAAAGTCAGAGAGCTAGTGCAGAAATACCCTGACAAGGTGCGCTCACTCACCACCTCCCACCGCAGACTGTGTGTGTTACATCTCTTAATGTGATTGTGTGTGTTACATCTCTTAATGTGATTGTGTGTGTTACATCTCTCCAGGTGGATATAAAGAACCAGGGCAAGACTGCGCTGCAGGTGGCAGCCCACCAGGGCCACATGGAGGTGGTCCTGGCTCTGCTGCAGGCCAACAGCTCCATCAAGGTGAAGGATGAGGACGGAGACACCGCCCTGCACTACACAGCCTTTGGGTGAGAGGAGCGCACACAGACACACGGGCCATCTGAAGGTGGCCGTCTAAACCCTGTATTCACATTGTGAGCAAACAAATTATGGGGGAGGGGTTATCTGGATTTAATTGGATTTGGGCTTGTCCATTTCTCCAGCTGGGGTGCATTGGGTTCAGTAACATCACTCCACACACACAGAAACAGACACAGACAGGCATTACTTTTGTCCCTAATCCTCCACACGACAGAGAACAGGGATTAGATAGGCATCTTTAGATTCCATCTATGAGAAAATGAGCCATCGATGGGATTTACAAGTATTCCTTGGGTCTCTCAGTGGTTACATGGCATGTAAACAAGCATCAGCTTTGGGATGGATCTGTTATGAGCCTCGTGCAATGGGTTTGTTATTCAGGCCTGCATGTTTTAGTGGTTCCCTCCATTTTCAATTCAGTCCAATCCAGTGAGGCTTTATTGGTGTGGCACTCATTGGTAAATATTGCCAAAGCTGAAATTCATTATCAGAATGAGTAAATAAATAAAAAACACAACAATTATATGAAAATGTATTGAGTAATTCATATTGAAATTAATATGCTAACTAGATATGAAAGATTATTATGCTTAGGCCTAAGTGTTTGTGTTTGTGTGTGTGTGTGCAGGAACCAGGCGGAGATTGCGCGGCTGCTGCTGAGCAAAGGGGCCAATGTGAACCTACTGAACAACTCCATGTGTACGGCGCTGCATATAGCCGTCAACAAGGGCTTCACCGACGTGGTGCGCGTGCTGTCGGAACACTTGGCCGACATCAACCTACAGGTCAGTACCGACTAATAAGATTTACATTACCTGTGCCTGAAATGGCATCCTATTCCCTATATAATTCACTACTTTTGTTCATGCTTTCTCCTGTCATGCTCACTGCCCATACATACAAAACACACACGTTCACGCACAAACACACTCTCACAAGTCTCTCGAAAATAAACAGCATAGAGAGTGCAATGTCAGACAGATGTATTTTACCTAGGCAAAAACAGAATGTTACCGCAGATCCTTTTTACCATCTGCTATGTAGCTTTTTAACAAAAACTTTATATACACTACCGTTTAAAAGTTTGGGCTCACTTAGAAATGTCCTTGTTGAAGGAAAAGCAATTTTTTTGTTCATTATAATAACATCAAATTGATCAGAAATACAGTGTAGACATTGTAAATTACTATTGTTGCTGGAAACCGCAGATTTTTTATGGAATATCTACATAGGCGTACAGAGACCCATTATCAGCAACCATCACTCCTGTATTCCAATGGCACGTTGTGTTAGCTAATCCAAGTTTATCATTTTAAAAGGCGAATTGATCATTAGAAAAACTATTTTCCAATTATGTTAGCACAGCTGAAAACTGTTCTGATTAAAGAAGCAATAAAACTGGCCTTCAATAGACTCGTTGAGTATCTGGAGCATCAGCATTTGTGGGTTTGATTACAGGCAAAAAATGTCTAGAAACAAAGACTTTTCTTCTGAAACTCGTCAGTCTATTCTTGTTCTGAGAAATGAAGGCTATTCCATGCGAGAAATTGCCAAGAAACTGAAGATCTCGTACAACGCTGTGTACTACTCCCTTCACAGAACAGCGGAAACTGTCTCTAACCAGAATAGAAAGAGGAGTGGGAGGCCCCGGTGCACAACTGAGTAAGAGGACAAGTACAGTTTTCAGCTGTGCTAACATAATTGCAAAAGGTTTTTCTAATGATCAATTAGCCTTTTAAAATAATAAACTTGGATTAGCTATCACAGCGTGCCATTGGAACACAGGAGTGATGGTTGCTGATAATGGGCCTCTGTACGCTGTTGGATTCTGGGTAAACTTTGAACATTGCTATACTAGAGACATGATAGATCAGAAGTAATACTATAGAATCTGAGGGGTGATAGAGCATGGTTGTTACATCAGAAGTTAATGGTTGTCTGTAGGAGACAGACTGCCTCGGAATGTGCTGGGTGGACGGGAGGAAGTCACGGGAGTGCTATAGGTGATACGGTCAGGTCACCTTAAGGGAGACAGAGTAATAAACCATTCTATCACATCGTCTTCCTGTCGGACCATAAAATATGTAAGCATTGGAGAGAAGGAGGAGTGTCTAAATTGGAGTATATATATACACTTGTGGTGGTGAAAACGTGATGTCTGAATGCAGCTGTATCGACCCTTTGGGAAGAATTACACTTGGTTAAGCTTTTCTTGTGTCCGTCCAGTTATTTATTCTAAAAATAAGAACCTAAGAACGCCAATGTAGATATTCCAAAAAAAATGTGCCGTTTCCAGCTACAATAGTCATTTACAACATTAACAATGTCTACACTGTATTTCTGATCAATTTGATGTTATTTTAATGAACAACAACATTTGCTTTACTTCAAAAACAAGGACATTTCTAAGTGACCCCAAACTTTTGAACGGGTGTGTGTGTTTGTGTGTGTGTGTGTGCATACACACAGTTGAAGTCGGAAGTTTACATACACTTAGGTTGGAGTCACTAAAACTCGATTTTCAACCACTCCACAAATTTCTTGTTAACAAACTATAGTTTTGGCAAGTCGGTTAGGACATCTACTTTGTGCATGACACAAGTCATTTTTCTAACAATTGTTTACAGACAGATTATTTCACTTATAATTCACTGTATCACAATTCCAGTGGTTCAGAAGTTTACATAGACTAAGTTGACTCTGCCATTAAACAGCTAGGAAAATTCCAGAAAATGTCGTCATGGCTTTAGAAGCTTAATTTGACAATTTGAGTCAATTGGAGGTGTACCTGTGAATGTATTTCAAGGCCTACCTTCAAACGCAGAGCCACTTTGCTTGACATCATGGGAAAAACAAAAGAAATCAGCCAAGACATCAGCCCAAAATTGTAGACCTCCACAAGTCTGGTTCATCCTTGGGAGCAATTTCCAAACGCATGAAGGTTCCACATTCATCTGTATAAACAATAGTGTGCAAGTATAAACACCATGGGACCACGCATCCATCATACCGCTCAGGAAGGAGACGCGTTCTGTCTCCTAGAGATGAACGTACTTTGGTGCGAAAAGTGCAAATCAATCCCAGAACAGCAAAGGACCTTGTGAAGATGCTGGAGGAAACCGGTACAAAAGTATCTATATCCACAGTAAAACGAGTCCTATATCAACATAACCTGAAAGGCCGCTCAGCAAGGAAGAAGCCACTGCTCTAAAACTGCCTTAAAAAAAGCCATACTACAGATTGTACTTTTTGGAAAAATGTCCTCTTGTCTGATGAAACAAAAATAGAACTGTTGGGCCATAATGACCATCGTTATGTTTGGAGGAAAAAGGGGTGGCTTGCAAGCCGAAGAACACCATCCCAACCGTGAAGCACGGGGCTGGCAGCATCATGTTGTGGGGGTGCTTTGCTGCAGGAGGGACTAGTGCACTTCACGAAATAGATGGCATCATGAGGGAGGAAAATTATGTGGATATATTGAAGCAACATCTCAAGACATCAGTCAGGAAGTTAAAGCTTGGTCGCAAATGGGTCTTCCAAATGGACAATGACCCCAAGCATACTTCCAAAGTTGTGGCAAAATGGCTTAAGGACAACAAAGTCAAGCTATTGGAGTGGCCATCACAAAGCCCTGACCTCAATCCTCTCGAAAATGTGTGGGCAAGGAGGCCTTCAAACCTGACTCAGTTACACCAGCTCTGTCAAGAGGAATGGGCCAAAATTCACCCAACTTATTGTGGGAAGCTTGTGGAAGGCTACCCAAAACGTTTGACCCAAGTTGAACAATTTAAAGGCAATGCTACCGAATACTGATTGAGTGTATGTAAACTTCTGACCCACTGGGAATGTGATGAAAGAAATAAAAGCTGAAATAAATAATTATCTCCACCATTATTTTGACTTTTCACATTCTTAAAATAAAGTGGTGATCCTAACTGACCTAAGACAGGGAATTTTTACTAGGATTAAATTTCAGGAATTGTGAAAAACTGAGTTTAAATGTATTTGGCTAAGGTGTATGTAAACTTCCGACTTCAACTGTATATGTGCCTTTGGAAAGTATTCAGACCCCTTGACGTTTTTCACATTTTGTTACGTTACAGCCTTATTCTAAAATTTATTAAATCGTTTTTTCCCCTCATCAATCTACACACAATACCCTATAACGACAAAGCAAAAACAGTTTTTTTTTTAAACAATTTGCTCTTTTATTATACATTTTTAACTGAAATATTACATTTACGTAAGTATTCAGACCCTTTACTCAGTACTTTGTTGAAGCACCTTTAGCAGCGATTACAGCCTTAAGTCTTCTAGGGAATGACAATACAGATTTCTGCAGATCTTCTCAAGTGCTGTCAGGTTGGATGGGGAGCATTGCTGCACATCTATTTTCAGGTTTATCCAGAGTTGTTAGATCGGGTTCAAGTCCAGGCTCTGGCTGGGCCACTCAAGGACATTCAGAGACTTGTCCCGAAGCAACTACTGCGTCTTCTTGGCTGTGTTCTTAGGGTCATTGTCCTGTTAGGTGAACCTTTGCCTCAGTCTGAGGTCCTGAGCGCTCTGGAGCAGGTTTTCATCAAGGATCTCTTTGTACTTTGCTCCGTTCATCTTTCCCTCAATCCTGACTAGTCTCTCAGTCCCTGCCGCTGAAAAACATCCCCACAGCATGATGCTGCCAACACCATGCGGGGCGGCAGGTAGCCTGGCGGGTAGGAGCGTTGGGCCAGTAACAGAAAGGTTGCTGGATCGAATCCTCGAGCTGACAAGGTAAAAATCTGTCGTTCTGCCCCTGAGCAAGGTAGTTAACCCACTGTTCTCCGGGCGCCGATGACATGGATGTCAATTAAGGCAGCCCCCAGCACCTCTCTGATTCAGAGGGTTTGGATTAAATGCGGAAGACGCATTTCAGTTGAATTCATTCAGTTGTGCAACTGACTAGGTATCCCCTTTTCCCTTTCCCCATGATTCACCATAGGAATGGTGCCAGGTTTCCTTCAGACGTGACGCTTGGTGTTCAGGCCAAAGAGTTCAATCTTGGTTTTGTCAGACCAGAGAGTCTTGTTTCTCATGGTCAGAGTCCTTTAGGTGCATTTTTGGCAAACTCCAAGCTGGCTGTCGTGTACCTTTTACTGAGGAGTGGCTTCCGTCTGGCCACTCCACCATAAAGGCCTGATTGGTGGAGTGCTGCAGAGGTTCTCCCATCTCCACAGAGGAACTCTGGAGCTTTGTCAGAGTGACCATCGGGTTCTTGGTCACCTCCCTGACCAAGGACGTTCTCCCCCAATTGCTCAGTTTGGCCGGGCAGCCAGCTCTAGGAAGAGTCTTGGTGGTTCCAAACTTCTTCCATTTAATGATGGAGGCCACTGTGTTCTTGGGGACCTTCAATGCTGCAGAAATGTTTGTACCCTTCCCCAGATCTGTGCCTCGACACAATCCTGTCTCGGAGCTCTATGGACAATTCCTTCGACCTCATGGCTTGGTTTTTGCTCTGACATGCACTGTCAACTGTGGGACCTTTATATAGACAGGTGTGTGCCTTTCCAAATCATGTCCAATCAAGTTGTAGAAACATCTCAAGGATGATCAATTGAAACAGGATGCATCAGAGCTCAATTTCGAGTCTCATAGCAAAGGGTCTGAATACTTATATAAATAAGGTATTTCTGTTTTTATTTAATACATTTGCAAAAATTCTAAAAACCTGTTGTCACTTTGTCAGATTGAAGTTAATTATTATTATTATTTGAATCCATTTTAGAATAAGGCTGTAATGTAACAAAAAGTGGAAAAAATCAAGGGGTCTGAATACTTTTAGTGTCTTTTTACTGTGTATTTATTATTGGCCGGTACAATTACATTTTCCCTTTGTGTGATTAATAAAGTACTATGTTATCTAAAATGGACACATATTCACCCCCAGCCTGATTATTTTTTTTATAAGGGCTTTGTGATTTTTCTGCTCACTTGGGTCCAGTTGTTGAGCTCATTAAAGCCATTTAGACGGCTCTCCAGCTCTCTGTCTGGGCTTTCCTCAAACGGTCACACATCGAAACAGCTCCTTACGCCTCACAACAAGTCTCTGGTTTTGGGTACGGCTCGGGAAAATATTGAATTTTTCCGCTTGTGCAGTGTGCGTGCTCAGCTGGAGTGGAATGGCTGCCTGGAGTTGTGTGTGTTATGTCTTGCTCCGGTAGCAGGATACTGGGTGACGTCGGCGTAAATGTGCAACATGTTTGAGGTGTTGGCAGCTGCATAGGCTATTCTCGTGGAGCAGTGGTGACGTACGCTCTCTTTCCATTGCCGTTGTAATCTACTGGGAAGCCAGAATGTTCCCAAACTGGAGATTTAAACGATGACGGAGAATCCTCCTGGGTTATCGACCTCACCACTCGCCATTGTACAGAACTAGTTTCAGACTGCGCCTCACAAAAGGACAATTTGAAATGCGCCGAATGGTTTGGTACGAAAATGTGTACCGTTATGGCCATATCCCATATCTCACTTCCCTCCAGGACTGCTATTAGGACAAGATGCTGTACAGATTTAGGATCAGCTCTCCCTGCCCAAATTCTAACCCTCTCCTTTAGGGGCTAACATCCTCTAAACTTCTTTCTCCTCCTATCCCACCAGGACTCGTACGGAGACACACCACTGCAGGACGCCATCGCCAAAGACTTCCGGAACATCATTGAGATCCTGGTGGTGGTGCCCAACATCGACTTCACCCAGCAGAACAACCGCGGCTTCAACCTGCTGCACCACGCAGCCCTCAAAGGCAACAAGCTGTGAGTACCACACTACTGCTGTACACTACACACTACCCCATACACACTACACACCACGCCACCCTTAAAGGCAACAAGCTGTGAGTTCAATCAACACTACTACAAAAAAAAAATTGGACGGTATGAAGGTATTTTTTTTTTTGAATAATAAAAGTTCTACATTTGCTTTATGAGTAAAAGTAAAGATTGTGTTAATAGTGACAGGGGGCGTGGCTAGGTCTGTGTGGAAAGTGGCACGGAGAGACAGGGCAGAGAGTGAACGAAACATTAAAATACCAGTATAGAAGGTAAAGTAAAAACCCAAACCGGTCCCTGCATCAATACCAGTATTTCATAAAATACGCTATACTGTCCAGCCCTAACACACACACACACCAGGCTGACATGGGAAGCTCCCACACAGCTTCTGTTCCCATGAGCCTCAGCACTGAGAACAGCTAGGCTCTCCTGTCTCTCTCCCTCCTTCCCACCAGCACTATTAACACAGAGAGAGAAGACACTCAAGACATCCCACACACATTCATGGCTAGGCTACCTTCTTTGTCCATCCAGTTTGTGATGATGAACAAGTAGTTTGTGCTCAAACAATCAGGGTAGTGGTGTTGCATTGAGTAAGTAGATACAGACAGAAGGCCAGCTCTCACTTCAGATACAAAAAAAACCTAGTGTTGGCAAAGAGTCCACAATGACTTTGATCTGAAATCAGTTTAGTTACCAAAGCCAGGGTGAAATACATTTGTTTCGGCAATGACTAGAATACCCAGCCCAATAGTGTATAAAGTTGTATCATTTCTTTCAGTTTCGGTCTTCGTCAGGCCTTTAAACCCCAGAGTCTAGTGAAAAGCTTGAGCTGGCACACACCCCAAAAAAGTTAAAGGTGCTGACTAACAGTGAAAATTGTAGGCTATAAAAAATAAAGAGTTGCACACTCTATACAAGCTCCCAGTAATTTATTGGGTAAACCACCAACGTATGGGCATCACAGTGCCTTCTTCAGGGTGATAGAACTGAAATATAGGACAGAACAAATGCTTTAAGACCCAACAAGTGATTGAAGTACATCAGAATGCAACTGTTAAACATTCTGTTGGCATCAGAACACCGTCTGTTAGTCATGGCGTAACCAGTGGTTCCCAACTCCAGTCCTCAAGTACCCCCAACAGTACACATTTTATTGTAGCCCCAGACAAGCACATCTGATTCAACTTGTCAATTATTCATCAGGCCCTCAATAAGTTCAATCAGGTGAGTTTGTCTTGGGCTACAACAAAAAATGTGTGCTGTTGGGGGTACTGGAGGACTGGAGTTGGGAACCACTGGTCTAGAGTAACTTGCTTTGCTTAACCCAACACCATATAGCAAGACACTTGTGTTACTGTTAAAGGATAGTTCACCCAAATTACATATTGGTTTCCTTACCCTGTAAGCAGTCTATGGACAAGGTTTGGCAGCAATCATGTCCAAAGCATCCAAAAGTATCTACAGTTTATTGTGAAGCTCAACAAAGTCACGTATGGATGATTTGAACCTGAAGCACGAAAAATTGTATTATCGGAATGGGATTTGTGCCACAAGCCAGGCCCCCAACTTGATAGGACCCTCCTCCCCAAATCAAATGTTATTGGTCACATACACATATTTTGCAGATGTTATTGCCACTAGTAGTTGTTATGACCCAGATTCTCTCATCACATTGGCACAACTCACTCCCACAGCTCTGGGGGGACTAAATAACAACTACACCCCCGAGCCTGAACTCCACAGTAAACACACACACATCTGCCCTATACTGCTTATATCTCTATTCCATAAATGTACACATACATGTATTACAGCAGTGGTATTCAAAGTTTTTCAGCAGGGACCCCATTTTTTTCCACAATAATTTCTCGCGACCCCAGCCCAAATTTGATGACACAACCTTAAAATTGGTCAATTTAGATTTTACATCAACAAATAACCTTCAATTCATTACATTTTCATCTCTTATCAAAATGAAAAGACAAATACATTTACTCAATAATTATTTATTTTTTCAAATTCTTTAAAATAATAATCTGTACTTGTTCCCAAAAAAGTCCCCCACGTGACCCTGACTTTGAATAACACTGTGTTACAGTGTGGTCTACAGTACAGTACTGTATGTATGTATGTATGCATGCATGCTGAGGAGATTTAGAAACACTTGGAGAACAACAGAATTAAATAAAAATAAGTGTATTTATTGCTAAAAGTAGAACCAACTCATTTCGGCTTTAGGGTTTTTTACTGAAAGATGCCCAAGTGTCTGTGTTTCTTTCATTGTTTAGTTGTTTGGATTTCTTTTACCCCAAATTAGCAACCCTAAAGCTGTTTTGAGTTCAGTCATAATTCTTCTCTAGCTCCTCTCTGGTGTTTTTGTCAATAGAAATGTGCGTTTGTTTATTTGAGTGAAGGTATTTATTTACTTTATCTGAGGAAATGGAAAAAGAGCCTAGTTCTAAAAGGATCCTCAGAAGGCAGAGGCAGGTAGCCAGAGGAGTACTAGAGCTCCCCAGACACAGGCAGACAATGAGACAGAGAGCATCATAGAGGCCCTTTCTCTCTCTTTCCCTCTCGCTCGCCGCTGTCTCTTCTCACCCTCCCTCCCTCTCTCCAATCTTCCTCAATCTCTCTATCTGGTGACCTGGGCTCTCAGTGCTCCTTCCCGAGTCCCCAGCCAAAGACCAGTCCGTCTGTCCGTACACACCCCAGCTAGGCCTTATCCCTCACACACAGTCCAACCACAGCAACATTAAACATCTGAGACGACTTCCTCTGTCCCTCTAACTACTTCACATAACTACTCAGCAAATAAACACACTTAAATTTCAATGTGACTTAAAAGCGATGTTTATTTCTCCAATGAGTCCACGATTAATACCAAACGATGAGAATGCAGTGAAGTCATTACCATAGCGTTGGAATGCCCTCAAGTCGTGCTGAATGAGCTCATGTTAAGACCGTAATGCCTCGTAGATCAGGGGATATGGGAATATTCATGAATGTGCAGGGGTTATTATGGAAATGATGCAGAGATCTAAACCGAGGGGAGGCGAGGTAAGATGCGATGGAGTGATTGGGCAAAAATCCAATCAGAAACACTTTCCAAGGGCTGCAAGGGGAGGGGGCGGGACTATGAGCTTGTGAAGTGGGGAGGGGTAGGGGGGATCTAAGAGATGCGGTTTTGATGGAGGAGCGAGGGAGGGAGGCAGCCGTGACAACCTCCCTGTCCACCCTCCATCCTGCCTACCCCTCCTCCCTACCCCTCCTCCCTATGTGATCCGCACTGCAGGTACAAATGACCTGGATGTCCCCCCCACCAGTAGTACAGTATGTGGTGAGCTGCTTCTAGCAAGGCTGGCTGACCATGCCCATCTGCTGGTTGTTTCCTAGTGATGGGGGGGTTACAGTTACATATCGCAACATTATTTTGGATGATATTATATTGATTTGTAAACATAAAAAAAAATCTGTACCTGCGCCAAAACTCTGGTCTTTTTCATCGTATATCTTGTTTTCCGTATTTTTTTTTAAATAGTGAGCCATCATGTTTTCAGCACTTTTATTTCCATGACTGATCAAACCTTTCTCATGCTCTCTTGTCTCTATGCAGCAGACATAGTGAGCAATATGTATGGAACATCAAATCGCAATGAAATCTCAGTATCAAATCGCAATACATGTAGAATCATGAGAATCGCATTACATATCGTATCGGCACCTAAGCATCATGATAATATATTTTTGTGAGGTCCCTGGCAATTCCCAGCCCTTTTGTTTCGTCCCAGCCAGCTCTGCTGGTCGTGTACAGTAATGCATCTGAAACAGATGAGCATGTGTTAATGAGGGCTGCACTTAGCCGCACTTTGTTGCTATCATAAATAATGCTGCATTAAACCCCCTTATTTCACTCCGCAGCAGAAATAATTTGACTATGCATTCTCTGACCGTGCTTTTACTGTACACTACTGTAACTACTTATACTAAACGGCTACCCAGTCAAGAGTCAACACTCAAATGTTTAATCTGCTGTTTAGTAGTGGTCATTTCATATCATTTATAGATGCCTCATGACATTTCAAATAATTTAACAGTAACTTGGAGATGCAAACACTTCATGTTGACATTAGATTATTAAAAATTAGATGCAAATAAAAAACAACTGACTAATGGGAAAGGGCCTGCCTGTCTGCAGTGGCCCGACGACTGAATAATACTGTACAGGCCAGGGCTAAGGGCACTGACTAAATAAGGTCTGTTGAGTTCAATTTCACACGCCATAAAGCAGCGTGCGCAGAGGATGGACACGGACAGCCCTGCTTTACAGCCAGCCAGCCCCTCGACGGACTGCAATATCAAAACCCAGTGCTTGAATAACAAAGCACGATTACTCAATACACTCATCCTATTCGTCCTCAAAGCTTTCCACCACCACCTCTCATTTTGCACATTATGGAGATTGGCGAAGTATAAGTAGTGGAAGTAGTTATAGAAAACATTTTGTGGCACGAATATGTGGTGTGGATTAGAGTGAATTATGATGAGTGCTTGAGGAAGCTTTATCTGAGTGTGGGAATGGTGGAGGAAGTGACTGATGGTAGAGTGATATGTATGACGGGGGAGGAGGAGGGTGTTAGGAATGAGCAACGGCAATCCTTTAATGCAAGTTCAGCCGAGAGCTGGAGGTCAATGCTGTTCAGAGCTGTTGCTCCTCAGTAAAACGCTTAGCACTGCCTAATGGAAATCCCTGACCCATGTTGGGGCTCGCTGGCTGGGTCGTTTCTTTTCCTTCTTATGATGGCTTAGTTCTAGCTCCTGAAACAGCTGTCTGTGCCATCATCCAAATGCCCCTTAAGCTACCAGTGTGACACATTGACCAACGTCACAACACAGTCTCTCTGTTTCCAGGGTTTCCGTGTGTGTGTGTGATTTATAATCCATAAAGCACTCTTCTGTTCCCAAGGCACGAAACATGTACATTATATGAGTAGTGCACTATATACTCCATCTGGACCCAAGGCCATTTTGTTTTCACAGGGCCACTGAGAAGATCTTGGCTCGGGCGCGTCAGCTGGTGGACGTCAAGAAGGAGGACGGCTTCTCAGCTCTGCACCTGGCCGCCCTCAACAACCACCGAGACGTGGCCGAGATCCTTGTGAAAGAGGTAAGTAACGGGGCTAAAAAGGTGTTTTCCTCCAGCCTGTATATCTCTATCTTTCTATCTCCCCTTCGCTCTCTGCCCACAGTTATGAAGGAGACCTCCTCCTGGTGGCTGTTAACAGATATGACATGTTTGGTTGTGGAGCAGCTAGAAGAGTTGTTGTTTCCATGCAACACTTTTAACGACTTGTTGGCTTAAAATGAACTTTCCAAGAAACTTTCCTTAATTCTGCATTGACATTATCCTTTAAAACTGGGACAGAAATGCCACACTAAACATTACAAGTACTAGAACAATTGTGCTGTCTGAAAAAATCCCTCCTTGCAAACCAAACAGCCAATAATATAGGCCTACACATAGGCTAGGCCTACTGTCAATTAAAGTTGCAGTAAACATTACTTCAATTTAAACTTGGACAATATTATAAATATTAGTTTAAGTGCTCCTGCAGCAGCACTTACAATAATCAGGAACAAAAAATAAATGAATGATGAGTCTGTATTTTCAATAGCTTAAAAATGTAGCATTTATATAAAAGTCAACAACAATCAGATGATAAACAAATTATGTAGCTTATAACATTCTTTATAACACTTAAATGAACATTGGGCTAAAAAACGAATAGGCCCATTATCCTTAGGCTATGCCTTTTGCCTATCGAACTGTAAAAATCCTAGATGTACAATCAGATAAAACAAAATTACTATTTGGAACTTTCTTTATAACACTTAAAAACGAATGAACATTGGCTTATCCAAAAAAGCGAATAGGCCTATTAGGATATGCCTTTTTCCTTTCTAACTGTACAAATCTTAAATAAAGAACTACAAGTAACAAAATAAATAAAGTAGCCTAAACAAAATAATATATTTTAGCCTATCCAATAGGCTATATCTTTCGAATAAGATGCATCTGGATTTGAATATAGGCTACATTTAAAATTAAATACAAAAGTGCTATGAGGAACCATTAGGTCTAGTTGTTTTTTTACCATGTCTTAGGCCTACCAAAAGGTTTCTGACAAGAAACACCAGCATATTCACCTTTTTCTTCCCCAGAAAAGCGAACTCAGCCATTTGTCCTTTATGTTGTATTCTTCCAGCCAATTGACCCCTCCGTGCACAACGTGCACCCCCCCTCCCAATCTTAGTACAGTACAGCATAATAGGAACACAACAGCACAGTAAAATACTTACAGATACCAGGCAGTCACAGGACAGTGGCATAAAAAGCAAACACATGCAATCTAACATTTGTACCTTCTTAGCCTTCCAAAATGTTTTAAATGACAGCAATACCTAAAGATGATCACAAAGTTATATTAAATCAACGTGTACCTTTACGCTTCAAAACGAGCACACCAACTAACTTTCTCTCACCCCTCACCCACCCTCTCTCAGGGCCGCTGCGACATCAACATCCGCAACAACCGCAACCAGACGCCGTTGCAGCTGGCGGTGACGCAGGGCCACGGGGACTTGGTGCAGCTGCTAGTGGCCGAGGGCGCCGACGTCAACGTAGAGGACGAGGACGGGGACACGGCCATGCACGTGGCCCTCAGCCGCCCGCAGCTGGCCAATGCCAAGCTCACCCCCGCCACCTCCAGCACCACAACCACCACGCAGGAGAGAGGAGAGGGGGGCCCGGGCTCATCATCGTCCTCGCTCTACTGCCGGGTAGGACTGTGAGGAGGGGTGTGATCCTTCTTGATTAGTCAGGAATTCCTGCTTTTCTAGCATTGTCCTCCATTCATATACATTTGAAACTGACCTATCCCCTAGCCAAAATCCTGCTTTTCCTAGAATGGTGAAAACAGCGATCAGACTGGTTCCAACAGGCTAGTTTTTCCTATGTTGTCCTGATCACATCCTTAACCGGGTAGCCTGGTCCCAGATGTGCTTTAGCCAAACTCTTCAGACTATTGTTCACAATGGTAGATGGGGACCAGGCCAGGAGAAGGGCGGTGTGAGAGATCTTCTCCCCCAGCTTCATATAGGCACAATCACTCCTCACCTCTATTAAAAAAATATTTTCCTTCTATTAGCTAGGTAGGTTATTGGGGATTCATTATCTTTTACAATATGGACAAGGTGACTACAGCCCCAGGTAGGTGCAACAGATTGTTGGTGGAAGGAATTAGTTACCCCCCAATAACTGCACAATTACAACATAAAGCACTGTTATTTTGAGAAGAGCTTTATGTAAATGCAAATCATCAGCATTGTGTTCTAGCTGCCACTGCCGAAGGGCATCCTCTCATATCGGCACGACCCCAAACACTGCAGCACTCAAACAATGCTGGCCAACCGCCAAGCCTTTTTTGGGGCTCAGTGCATGGATGGGGTAAATAAACACACACATACACTGGCCATCTCAAGGTGGCCAGTCTTAGTACCCTGTATTCACATTGTCAGCAAAGGAGGGGGGGGTCTGGATTTGTCCAGCTGGGGTGCATTGGGTTTAGTGACAACACACCCTTGCTGTACTCTAGTCTGTGCGTGAGGACCAGACATGCCCTTTGCATTTAGTAAACAGGTGGGCAGCTTGCATCTCTGACATGCCACTGATTACTATAATTACTAGAAGATTATTGATAAATGTATACTAATGATCAATTACTAGCTTTAGTGTAATCTTATGTCCCCAGTAATCTTGTTGTGCACTGTACTGTCTGTCTCTCTCTGCTATATCTTATGTGTGCGTGCGGCTTTCAAGCTCTCTTATGTGATTCCTTTAATTTACCAGATTAAAGGCTCATCAGAACTCAATTCTCTTTCTTCCTCTTCCCCTCCTTCTCCCTCCCTCTTCATGTCTCCTGTGTAGCTGAGCAGCTCGGGGCTGATGGGTAACACAGAGCTGAGTGTGGGCGCGGCCATTGCCTGTTTCCTGGCACAGGAGGGCGCCGACATCAACTATGCGAACCACAAGGGCAAGAGCCCCCTGGACCTGGTGGCTGATACAGCCGTGCTGCAGCTCATCAAGAGCTTCTC
Organism: Brachymystax lenok tsinlingensis; assembly: GCA_030435695.1. Lineage (NCBI taxonomy): Eukaryota > Metazoa > Chordata > Actinopteri > Salmoniformes > Salmonidae > Brachymystax > Brachymystax lenok. The sequence goes on along the minus strand of CM059803.1, from coordinate 19,416,914 downwards.
CGAGAAGTACCGGTACATACAGCAACCACTGACTATTATAACAACACCTCTTACACTCCTCGCTCCGATGGCTCAGGCTGGAGATTAATGCCCCAATCAGACATAAATGGGCTTTAAAATAAGTGGAAAAGAAAAGACCAGAACAAATAACTAACCAAAACAAAGAAGATAGGATTTGTCCTCTAATCATACAGTATGTGTACCAAATCAGTCTTCCATCCATTCGCTCCTTTTAGGTTGCAACGGCTGCAGGCCATCACATGTGGCACGTCACTGAGCAGCACCAGCCTGCGGCGGGTCCACACAACGCCCAACACCATGACCAACCTGGCCATGCCCACCCTGCCGGGGCCCAGCGAGTGCCTCATCTGCTCCGAGCTGGCCTTGCTCGTCGTCTTCTGCCCCTGCCAGCACATTGTTGCCTGCGAAGGTAGATGGATAGCGTACAGGGCTCGACATTAAGGCTTGTCCGGTGCAATATTTTTTTTTTTTAAATAGTCGGACAACCAGAATATAGATTCTAGTTGTCTAAATGGACAAGTAAACAATATCAAACAATTAGTCCGATCAGAATTGGATAAGGCAGCGGCGATGCTGCAGTGCACAGCAAGGTGTACATGGTTGACATTCTCAGTAAATTTCCTATATCCAACACTCCAGTGTCTTATTGTAGGATCCCAAATGTTCAATTTTCTCTCCATTTGATATGAATATGACTTGGCCTATTAAGTCACTCTTTCAGTTTAATGCATGCTAGATCTCTCCTGCCGTTCAATTTCATGATCAAAGAATACATTTGTCATCTCAGAAAGTTGTACATTGTTTAAGGTGAGGCCTAAGGTGATAATGAGAGAGATATAAGAAACAATAGCAAGATATAAAGATCAAATTAGAAATTTGAACAAACTTTACAGTTGCGACCCAATGACCAAAAGCCTAATCCTACTAACTGAAATATCATAAAAGCATTCAATTCTGAAGAGTATTTTCCAAACTATTCTAATAAAGTGTTTAATGTCCTAAAGTTGCAGCTTTTAAATGGGAATAATTATGAAAGTCGGGGAAACTGGCCTTTGGTGTCCCCACAATTGTACTTGGTACCTTATTTTAGGTTTGAGGTCTTGATGTTTGGGATCTGAGGTAACACCTTGTGCTTCTCCCTAATCTCTCCAGAGTGTGCTCATCGAATGAAGAAATGCATCAAATGCCAGGTCACGATCACCAAGAAAATAAGACAAGGTAATGATACCACAGATGAGTAGAAGGCCTGTCTTGTTTTCTGATTTTTATTGATGTGAGTTGGTAGTAATTTATAAATAGCAGATGTCCGGATCATACTAATACTAGTACAGATCACAATACCGTGTGATGTTGAAGTGAATGATGTGCATCCCCCTCCTCTCCCTCCAGACCAGACAGAGGTGGACTGCAGCCCGGGCTCGGAGAACTCAGAGCAGCACAACCTGCTGGAGCAGCTGCAGTCACGCTACCGCCAAATGGAGGAGCGCATCACCTGCCCCATCTGCATCGACAACCATATCAAGCTGGTTTTCCAGTGTGGCCACGCCTCCTGCATCGACTGCAGCGCCGCCCTCAAGACCTGCCCCATCTGCAGGCAGACAATCCGGGAGCGCATCCAGCTCTTCGTCTGAACCAGGCCCTCCTCCTTTCTTCCTCTCTTCCCCTCCCCCCGGGGAGTGGCCCAGTCAGTCTGCTCCTCAGTCCTTTGGGATTAGCCACTTGATTGTCCATCCTGGCTCAGCTGCTGTGCTTTGTTGTGTTCCGTTGCGTGACGTTGCACCAGGGTTCCCAGCAGTGTCAACGAGCTGGATATGGTCTTACTGACTTGATTTTTTGTTTTGTTGTTGCCTGTTTCTTCATGGAAAAAATCCAGTCGTGGCCCCTGAAATGCTCGGCAATGCTTTGTCCATGGCCCCCAGTGTGTAGCAGCCGCAGCGGGTTTCGTCAGGAGGCAGTAGCGCTGCCAGCTCCATTCCCATTGGTCCACAAGGAGGACATCCCTACGAACCAGGGAGGAAGTTCCTCTGAATAGTCCCTCACCTGTGCTGCTCTAAGAGGATGTCTGTTACTCCCTGTTAGATTGCATCCCACCCCGTTCCCCCTGTTTGCCTCCCCTGTTTACAAGGCTGCAGAGAACTGTCTGATGTCTCCCTGTCTTGCCTCCCCTGTTTACAAGGCTGCAGAGAACTGGCTGATGTCTCCCTGTTTTGAATCCGGTGTATTATGTTTGCTCTCCTTCGTATGAAGCTCTTTGTTATCAGTGTTAGTCTCCTGAGGGTGATGGTATAACTAAAGGCTCCTCTGTATAGCCCCTCCCGCTTGCCGTACGTACGCAAGGGGAAAATACACACTTTATATATGCATGAGTATATGCATATTCTAAGCTGAAGACTGTGTTGTGGGTTTGGTTAGATGTGTGGTTTTAAGAGTACCAGTAATTAGTACTGAGTTATTTATGTCTACAGGTGTTTCTATTTAGCTAAAGTCATATTATTTTTGGTGTTTGCTCAGTAAAAAAAAGATTTCTGATGAAATTTCACCCAAGCCTATGTCCTTCTCTACTCAGGGTCCTGATTCATTGAAACACTTCTAGTATCAACCCTTTTTACATTAGAGCCATCTGACAATTTGGTGTGTGTTCATTAAGGGACAAGTAGTTGATGTCTGGTAACACAACAGCTAGGACTTTTATAGCAGAATAGACCTGTGGATAAGTTCACTTCAGTCCAACATACCTTTCCTGCTTTAGGTATGAAATGAATGTTTAAATTACACCATTGTAGAGTGGTTTGCGTGCTGCTTTAAAGGAAATTCTTTGTCAGATGACGCAGTGCAACTAATTTTCCTTATACCATCACCCAGATACCCATCGGCTCTGTTCTTTATAGATATGTATCAAAAGCATAATCGAAGCCTGTGTTGTTCATCTGAACCTGAGCGTCTGTCCTACTCCTCAGTGTATAGTGTTGTACTACACAATGAGTGCATTAGCCGCCCACAGACCCGCTTGCTAGCATTATCACACTCCGCCTCACAGGGCTCAGCCCATTTGGTGGTGCAGAGAGGTTTGTCATTGTGTTTAGGTCAACTTTGGACTCTTTTTGGACAGAATGACTTTTGACTTCTGGAGGCCTTTGTGTCCTCTAAATAGAGGAAGAACACTGATACTGTACACGATGATGAATCAATCCTCCAATACAGAACAGGAAGGATTATTGATCAAGCGAGGTGTGTGAACTTCTACCAAAGCTGAGCCAGAAAAATAATGAGCATGTATTTGCTTTTTCTTTCTTATTTCGTCACAATGTGGAATTTTGGCAGCCTTTGGACTGTTTTCTTGTCATGTATCTTTTTTCTCTCAAACAGATGTCTTTGTAAACATTTAATAATTGTTAAGTGTGCATCTGTAGTGCACCTGTCTCACATCATAGTCATCCTACCTTGAAGAACCCCTCCCCAATCTGTGTTTGGCAAAGCATTTTGGATTGTACTTTATCGTTAATCATCCTTTGTAATGTTTGGTTTGTTTTCCAAAGGGCTTATGCATTAAGAATTTGATCTATTTTAATCTTCTATTTCATTTTTCTATTGTAAACTTCCAGTGACAGGGGTTTTGTAACGTTAGAGCCCAACTTTGAGAGAGACAAATAAGATGTACATTTGAATGTCAGAAAAATGTAACCTGTCTTACTCTGCCTTTTGGGGGGAAGGTTGTAAAGCTGCGTGGGAGAGAGGGAAAGTAAGGTTTACTCAGAAGTACTACTAACGTTACACCAGTGCCAAATCTTCAAAAGGATGTGTGTGGCTCTGGTAAAAGGTGGTGCACTACATAGGGAATAGATGTTATTTGAGACGGCACTTCTGAGTAATGAATTCTGATCCAAAGTATATCAATAAAAAAAAATGTGTAGCCCCCCCAAAAAAATGTTTTTGTCATGAGTATAGCGAGCATTTCTCACTGAATGAATTAGATCATCAAAGATTGTCATCTGGGGTCATGTGAGTAGTTCCTGTGTACAGGTAAAGGCAATAATACTTTAGAAGAGCCAGGAGGTTTGGAAATGTACCACTAGAGGTTTGCTATGAGAAGTACATACATAATATTTAAGCAACAAATGTTACTATTGGCGTGGGTACAGCACTTGGAGTTCTGATGTTGGCCTTACTGTCCATTCTTATGTTCACATTTTTTTGTTGTATTCTGTACAAAAATATTTTGCAATAAATATGGAACTGTTTTATAAGGATTTGGTGTTCTGTGCTTAATCAGTCACTGTCTCCTCCCAACATGTAATTGACATATCACCCATCTAACTTGAAATATGTTTATCCAACTCCAATGAATCAATCAGTATATTCATGCTTTCTAACTCAAATTTAGTTTACTCACAGTAAGTGTAAATTGTGGTAATTTGAGTTGGGTAAACTGATTGATTGACTTGTTGGTTTATCATACTTTAATCTTTGGATACATTAGGTGCTGGAGCTCGGCTCCGCCTGGCTCTCCCTTGGGCCCAAGGTGCAGGAGCCCCGCTCCGGGTAACTCTGGCTCAATTTAACCACGATTTGTGACTGAAGTTTCATGCTCGTTGAATGACAACATTTAAAGTGTTTCCCTTGAACACATCAGTAGTAGTGTGTTCAGCTAAATGCTGCTGTGTGCCAGTTCTTAGGCCTAATTGTCTACACTGCCACCTGGTGAGGTTAGCATAGGGCTAATGTGTGCCAGGTTATCTGATGGGACCAGCTACAATGTAGTGTTCTATCACGTGTGAGTAAATCAACAATTTTAATTGTCTGATGTGTATTTTGAAACTGAGGTCCAGGTTAAATTGTAACTTTTTTTTTCTAATGTTCAAATCCACAAGCGGCTCTCGGCATTATACCTAAAGCGGACATTGCCATTGGCTGCACGGAAATCCCTTGTAGCCTTGTTTACAAGTTCGAACACTGGAATGTGAGATGTCATCTACACCTCAATTAAGCTGATATAATCCTTAATTTAATTATCTTCAATTTGAGCGTCATTATTTCTGTATAGCCTAGACTTTCTAATTCAGAACTTCTGTGAGTTGGAGGGGTATAGATTTGTGACAATGATCACAAGAGCAGCTGCTCACAGATTTGACCGCTCCTACACCACCAAAACATCAGCTATGTGGGTGTCAGCTGTCACCGGTTATTGCATGATCCGATTGAATTTAGGCCTTATCACTTCCGTAAGTAATTGAAGAAGAATTGAGAAAGACCCCCTGGAATTCTGCCCAAATGAGTTTTCCTCATTCAGGCCAGGATTCAATCCATATAGTGTCTTTTCAAAAACAATTATGTTTGTTCATGTGGTAATGATCAGATCACTACGACTACATTTACACAGGCAGCCTAATTTTTTTCCATTAATTGGTCTTTTGACTAATCAGATCAAATCTTTTGCCAATAATTGGGCAATAGATCACAATTGAGCTGCCTGTTTAAACAGCCTACAATATGAAACACTATGTATTTCTGAGCACCTCCAAGACTTGATACTTACTAATGGTTTAGTTAATTTAGACAGAAACAAAAGTAGGGTTGAAGGAAGGAAGGAAGGGTGGGTGGGCGTAATCGGTGATCTTCTAGCAATCTAAAGGTTGCATGTTCGAGGCGCGTCGGGGACAACTTTAGCTAACCTTTGCCCTTATTCTAAGCTTCAGCTATGTAAATTCACCTAACCTTTGTGGTTTTAGTTCTAACCTTTTCAAATAATCCTAACTTTTGTCGTTAGGTACCCTAACCACCAATTCTCCCTGTAATTCTTTGTTGTTACAGCACAAGGAACCTGGTCTCGTCTTCCAAGATGTATGTAAGTTACCTCATCCAATTCGTATGCTATTTTACGTCCAGGTAAGATGTATGATATTGTACGACCACTATTCCATTCATAATGTAACCTAATATATCATACTAAATGGAGTGTCACAGATTTACGTACAGAATAAGACTAATTGCCCTGAGACCATGTTAGTGTAAACTCTGTTCAAGCTTTTCCATGTCGACACATGGTAATGTCTCCACATTGGGCCAATATTTCCTGGTCCCTACCTATATGTATGCAAATTATTTGAGAGACACTGTTTAAAAATTATACTTTTTTATTTGATGTGTAGACAAATATTGATGTCTTGAGTCAATGGTGTCACCTGTCAACAAGGGTGGAAAGAGTACTGAAATATCCTACTCAAGTAGAACTACTGTTACTTAAATTACATTTTACTCAAGAAGTAGAATTACTAAAAAAAAAGTACAAGAAAAGCTACTCAATAACAGTAACAAGAGTAGTTGTAATTTGTTACTTTAAACCTCTGCCTATTAATAATATCAGAGAGCGGGGTGTAATGAAATGACGGGACACAGTAGAGTTGGATAATGGTGTAATAAGCAATGGTAGAAATCCAGACAAAATATTGCGCGAGCGCCTCACTATTCCCATCTCAGTGTCTGTGCTTTTAATGGGTCAATTATCTCGCTCTGCTGCAGAGCACACTGATGAGGCTAGAGGGCCTGTTCTTAGCAAGGCCTGTATCATAAACCATCTCTGTCCTTAGCCGAACATAACAACCTCATGTCCTGTTCATCAGGAACACATATGGTACAAACACACAAATTGACTTGCATATGACAAACTACTCATGAGTGGATGATGACAGAGCCACATGAGAGCAGGGACTTAACTCAGGTGGTGGAAGCATTCTGAGCGGTGCAGATAGAAATGTAATGAAATAGAGCAGACATGATGATTCTCATCATGGAGTTTAGATCCTTTTTTTCAAGGAGAGTATAATTATTTTATTGAGATGGAATAGATATTCTTGAATAGGCCCCAGCCTAACTAGATCAATAATTGTTTCAAGGAAGAAAGGAAAGAGCATTTGGTCCAGTGTGGCTCAGTTTATAAGAGTTTAGCAATGACAAGGTGGAGGGTTCAATTCCTGTAGGGATCACATACTGGTATGCACTCATTAAACTTTGCTTTGGATACAAGCATCTGCTGAGTAGCATATTTATATATTTGTAAAGTTGTTATTTATTATTAAATACAACTTTAATTGTAAAACATTGAAATGGTGGATGGCTGTTATGCACCTAGTGGGGTGAGGCTGAAGCGTTAGAACTGCAAAAGGTTGTCTGTGTTTTGGTAACTTTTTTTCTCCCTTTGTACATTTTATTCAGATAAGCGATAAGTAGAGGGGGTTCTATACTAAATTTCTATACTAAATAGTAGGGTGGGGCGATAAATAGCCTTTTAAAGAGGAAATCTGCAGTTGAAACAATAACAAAGCTCATCCCCGTCTGTTTTGGTAAAAAGTTGAGGGATGGGGTTGGAGAAATGTAACCACTCTCAAATTAATAGACAAAGCTATGGATGCAAGGGCTGACCATCCATGACATCAACATTAGTTTTACCCATGTAGTGAGGCTATACACAGTGTACAAAACATTAAGAACACCTTCCTAATATCGAGTTGCACGGAAAACAGTTGAGCGTGAAAAACCCAGCAGCGTTGTAGTTCTTGACACAAACCGGTGTGCATGGCACCTACCACCATACCCTGTTCAAAGGCACATAAATATTTTTTCTTTCCCATTCACCCTATGAATGGCACACACACAAGAAATGTCTCAATTGTCTCAAAGCTTTCAAATCCTTCTTTAACCTGTCCCATCCCCTTCATCTACACTGATTAAAGTGAATTTAACAAGAGTTTATTTTAATTTTATTTATTTAACCAGGTAGGCAAGTTGAGAACAAGTTCTCATTTACAACTTCGACCTGGCCAAGATAAAGCAAAGCAGTTTGACACATACAACAACAAAGAGTTACACTTGGAGTAAACAAAGTGTCATCAATAAGGGATCATAACTTTCACCTCGTCAGTCTGTCATGGAAAGAGCTGGTGTTCATGTTTTGTACACTGTGTATAGTGTTGGTTTACATTGACTTTATTTACAAACATTGGTTTATGTTGGCTTCTGATGGGGTACAACAATTAAACTGAGCTCACGAGGCAATTCTAAGTTATATTCTTCAAGAATCAATGGGTACATATTATTAATTTATTAATTATTAGTTTCAAAACATTTATGTAGCAACTACAGATTGCTCTTTTAAGTTATACCGGTATGGCTTTTTACAACACCGTCTATAAAGGCATTTCTACATTTAGTAAATTAACATGATGCAAATTCTTACCATCAGACTGAGTAGTTTGGCTGACAAGTCCAATGGTCATGTCCCAGTCCTGTTCTATAGAAAATAAGTCAATCAATCAAATGTATTTATAAAACCCTTTTTATATCAGCAGGTGTCACAAAGTGCTATACAGAAACCCAGCCTAAAACCCCAAACAGCAAGCAATGCAGATGTAGAAGCACGGTGTTAGGGAAAAACTCCCTAGAAAGGCAGGAACCTTAGGAAGAAACCTAGAGATGAACTAGGCTCTGAGGGGTGGCCAGTCCTCATCTGGCTGTGCCGAGTGGAGATAAGAGTACATGGCCATTAAGGCCAGACTGTTCTTCAGGATGTTCAAAAGTTCATAGATGACCAGCAGGGTCAAATAATAATCACAGTGGTTTTAGAGGGTGCAACAGGTCAGTACCTCAGGAGGAAATGTCACTTGGCTTTTCATAACGAGCATTCAGAGGTCGAGACAACAGGTGCAGTAGAGAGACGAAAACAGAAAGTCCAGGACAAGGTATCACATCCGGTGAACAGGTCAGGGTTCCATAGCCGCAGGTAGAACAGTTGAAACTGGAGCAGCAGCACAACCAGGTGGACTGGGGACTGCCAGGAGTCATTGGGCCAGGTAGTACTGAGGCATAATCGTAGGGCTCAGGTCCTCTGGGAGGGGAGGGAGAGAGAATTAGAGGGAGCACACTTAAATTCACACAAGACACCAGATAAGACAGGAGAATTACACCAGAAATAAAAGACTGACCATAGCCCACCGGAACATAGACTATTGCAGTATAGATATTGGAGGCTTAGACAGGGGTGGGTCAGGGGACACTGTGGCTCCATCTGACAATACCCCACACCCACTTTGCCAAAGCACAGCCCCCACACCACTAGAGAGATATCAACAGACCACCAACTTACTACCCTGAGACAAGGCTGAGTATAGCCCACAAGGATCTCCTCCAATGCACAAGCCCGAGGGGGAGCAAAACCTCCTGGCTTGCAGAGGATTAATACTATGGGCTTGCATATCTAATGATAAGCACAGGCTCCAATTGGTGAATTGAGGTCTTATTCAAACCTGAAGTTTGGAGCTCAACAGAAGGCTGTGTGGCAGAGTATGGGCACTGGCCCCATTTACATTGCATATTTCAAAACCTTTACAAAAATGGAAGACTATAGTCTACTCTGAAATAGTCTAAATTATTTCAATATCAAATTCTGACAGCAGAACCTGTAAATAAATAAGTAAATAAATGAAAATATACATTTTCTGCAGTCTATTTTTTCTAACATTATTGCAATTCATAATTTTAACCTCAAACTCTGACTAATAAATCAGGCTATTGTCCTAACATAACCAAAAAACGGACATTTCATTTCAATTTACAGAGATTAAATGGTTTAGATTTGGTTTATTGACATTTTGAAGAATTGCATCACCGGTAGCAAGTCTGAGGGCCTGCCGCAACCCATGGCAACCGTTTCTTCAATGTCTGTCCTCATTTTGAGGCATCAGGACTTGTACTGTAGTCTTCTACCAAATGAGTCTGAACACATCTCAGACTTCAATCGATACACAGAACTCTGAAAAATACTGGACCAGTTACACATCTGGTTATATCTGTCAGTATTAAAGAAGAGTAACTAAACTGTCTGTTTCTGTGGATGTATAAATTAGACAATACATTAAAGCCTTTGAACTCAAGTAAATTATTACAAATACAAAGATGTACATAAACTAGTCTGTATTTCAACAACAAAAAAAGCTATAAAAGAAGCTACAATTCAATCACAGTAGCGGTAAGCTGCCTTGAGGTGCCAGAATGATCCCAAAGACATAGAAAAGTCCCATCAAGAGGTTGAGCTTGGCTGTCTTTTGGGGGATCTTGGAATAGCACTGGCTGCGGAATTGTCTCTCTAGGGGGAAGGCCATGGGCAACGTGAGCAGGGGCAGGGCCATGCTGATGGTGTAGTGGGTGGCCAGGATGCAGAAGAGCACATAAGGGACAAACAGCAGGAGGTTGAAGAGGATGTAGGACAAAGTGGGCCCGATGAGAATGGCCAGAGTGACGATGCCCGCCTGTTTGTCAGAGTCCATGTCTCTGGTATTGTTGCTGTGTAGGATGGCCTCTGTGTTGAGGGCCAGGGGAACGGCGTAGACCAGGGGCAGGACAGACAGGTAGCCCACCTGCACGGCGTGGGCAAACATGACCGCCAGGGGCCCAAACGTGATCAGGATCACCACGTCCCCCAGGGCCACGTACTTAAGACCAATGCCTGGAAACAGGACAAGGAAGGTATCGTAAGAATCTGGATATTAGTGTGTGTACTTGTAAATAAAGTGAGGTAAATAATGCCAGTACATTTTGAAACAGGTTAATGCCAAGCTCACCTCCCGTGTACAGAAAAGAGCTGGAGAGCCCTCCAAAATAAATAAGGGCCAGATGCTCCATCCTCAACGTGGAGAGAAAGTAGAGCAGGGTGGCACACAAGCAGCCCAGTGAGTAGAGCACCGCTCCGAACATGACCACGTCCTGCGGCGCCAGGATCTCATCCACCAGAGTCCTATCGTCACTCTTCTTGTGGTCAATCCCTTTGGAGAAGTCATAGTAAGTGTTAACCAAATTCCCTGCCCCGTGCACCACCAGCACTGCCACGGCACACACCATGAGGATGACCAAGTCCACAGAGCCCTCCAGCTTGTAGGCCAGGGCACTGCCCAGCGCCACTGGTGTGAGGGAGGCGCTGAAACTCCACGGCCGCAGGGCCAGCACATAAGCAGCACACTTGTACCTCATGTCAGACGCGACTCTGGCCCTCCCCGAGCTTCGGTGGCCGGTGGTGTGATTCTGCACAGTGTCATTCAAACCGGAGTGCCTTGTCTCACTATGTCCATTCAATCCAGCCAAAACAAATGTCTCTGCACTGCTAGGTTTCTGCCCCACAGCCATACCTCTGCCTGGGTCCACAAAACAAAGAAACAGATGATAAACCTGTAACAGAATTACAGAGGTCACACATAGAATGTAATTTATGTACAATTAACATCTAATTTAATGAACAAGAGCATCAGAATGCAGGCTCTTTAAGTTATTGAAAACCATTATGGAGTAGTTATTGTATTGTCCTTCATCAATTAAGGGTTAAGAGCGTGAGACCAGAATGTTTTGTTGTTGTTGAGCAGGATTAAAGCGTGCTACTACATGCTAGGACGTAGGTAGCAAACGAGTTTGTTTATTTCCAGTACTTCCTGAGTAGCTAGAAATATTCTAGTTGGATCACCTGAATTTCAATGCACCATGTTGTGAATTGTACAACACACCTGTTGGATGTCCACATTTCTTGCTCCCTACAACCTCGTAAAATTGGCATTTAGAACATTGCACTGCTGGATAGTCAACTACAGAGATTAAAGGATTAAAGCTAACTATCCAGTGTGCTACTAGCAAGCCAAAAGCCAGGGACAAATGAAATGTCCGAAACCAGACTTTACCTGTTTTATGTATCCGTTATCTGATAAACAATTTCACGCCATGTAACAACATATTTATGTGACCGCTACCTAACCACAGGGCTGACCCTACTCCCTTGGTAAACCTGCTACGTGTCAATTTCGAGAATATTTCACTGGCTGATCACAGTTAACCCTGACGGACGACATTTCGTCCAACCCTCTTGAGTGAGTGCAGACGTAAATAGACGCCGTTAGAAACTCATTTCAATGTGATCTGCGTTCCGGGTGTTGTAGATGATATGTGCCTTTCCTCAATAAGAACATTTAAAGAAAATAAGAAAAATATCTGGGAAAATTTGGGATTTAAAATATCGCTAATTTTGTACACTCGCACCAACGGATGTATTAGAAATACTAAGGCAGGCCAGGAAGTTATTGGTTCTCTGGTGGTGGTTCAGTGCGATCTCTCACTATCCCACCCAGATTCGTAAACGGGGGGAAACGTTCAACTAAATTCAGACGATCATCTCAGGGCAAATACCGTACTCTCTAAAAAGAAAAACACTTGTGCGGCAATTTGTTTTCCAATAATTTTCGAACGTTACTGAATACGAATGCAGCCCAGACTCAAATTGTGTGTTTTGGGCCTTCACAAACGCACGGGTTTTACACAGATCTGCAGAATGTATGCCTATAAGCATAGGCCTACTGACATACATTTTCACAATTAATTTGATGCAGGTAATTTACTCAAATTAAAATACAAGTTGAGAAATATTTGTTGATTGCATCAGGCAATAGCGTGTCACCAGATATACTATTTTCCTATGCAATTAGAACCAAAAAATATGTAATTTTAATTAAGAGTCAGAAAATATTTAAATAATGTTCAATATAAATCAAAGTCAACCTATTGCCCTATGCGTATTTCTCAGCTAAAATGAGAGACCCACACATAGGTATTTGAGCAGGCCTGCATTTTTTTAAATCCCATGATCAAATCTCTGTTATGAACTTGTAGACTAATAAGCATGCAAAAATAATAGTTGAATCAAAATAGTTTTAAGGTTATCGACTACGTGCAGCTGGTTTTCTTTCCATTTAAACTTGTCAAACTCTGACCTCCATTTAAAGTAATGTGAAACCATTTGGCAGACTGTGCGGAATAGCGCTGCGGCCGAAGGTTGTATAGAAAGCTGCAAAGTTTGATGCAGCCTGGAGCTGGCGGCGGGTGACAAAGGATTCCAGCCTTAACACCGTTATCCTCCGTTATCCTCAATTTAAAATACATTTGTCAAATAAAAGGATGCATTGGATGGACATTGATATCCATGGGGATAGATGGTGGTGAACTTGACTAGTCAGTCTTTGTTTAGGGATTTTTTCTGGAAGGTGATATCGCAACGATGGTGTGTCAGACGTTCAGAAGTTTACAAAGAGGCGACTTCAGTGCTCTTCTGCTGGCCGTGGCGGTGCTTGGGGTTCTGTTTGAAGGAATGAAAGAAACCACAGCATTTCCCACCTGGAGAATAGAGGTATGGTGTTAGAATTCCACTTTCTAACTTGATACCTCCTTTAATTGCACTGCTGAATACTTCATCAAGTTTCTATACTGGACAGGTTATGCTGGAATACATTATGATACAGATTTTGGATGATTAAACCCATTTAGGGCAACAATATTTTCCTTTTATTTGAACTTGTTTTTTTCAGTGTCTACCAAGACATCTGCTTGGTGACAAATGAGCAAATAATAAATAAATAAAATGTAATTGTAATATGAATCACATTTTTAGTTAAACTTCATCAGACAGAAATTCCTTCATATAATCAGTAATTATACATATAATGTAGCCTATTCATATTATATAATTGGAGGAACTCTTTAGTTTTGATGGTGCATGCAATGAATATAATTATAAGCCTTTACAATAGGCTACCTACCTAATACAGTTAGTATAGTCAAAGTCACCATTATTAGTCAGTTGTACAACCGAATGCCTTCAACCGAAATGCTTCTTCCGCATTTAACCCAACCCCTCTGAATCAGAGAGGTGAGGGGGGGCTGCCTTAATCGACATCCACGTCTTCCCGGGGAACAGTGGGTTAACTGCCTTGTTCAGGGGCAGAACAACAGATTTTTTCCTTGTCAGCTCGGGGATTTGAACTTGCAACCCTCCAGTTACAAGTCCAACGCTCTAACCACTAGGCTACCTGCCGCCCATAGAATAAGGGACAAGAGCCAGACTTGCTTGTATAATATGCAATCCCTGTAGAATTTGGTTGGTTTTGCCCTGATTTTTGTCCCAGTTGAGGAAAAAACAACTATTCTTATTGCATTGTAGCCACAATAAAAATGTTTTTATCTGGCTGGATGAAGTCTTTACCCTCACTTATACCAAGTTAGCTATTTTAAAAGTGTCTTATATTGTTAATTAATTCACAATAGTCAAATGCAGACTTCTCAGAATCCTTGATTAATAAACCAGAGGCAAACAGTTTGGGAATCTTCAAAGGAGAGCACAGTAAGAGGAGCTCAGCATGTTGGTTGAGCACTGAATGATCAGGTTCTAAAGGTTATCTCCAGTGCGCTTGTTTTGGAACATTTTCAGTTGTTTTCCATAGGAAGAAATGGTGTAGCAAATGGTACAGCTTAGAACAACATGTAGCTTCAAGAAATCATGAACTGTTCTCACATTGCTCCAATTTAAGTGGAATGCCTGCTCCAACTTCTAGGCTATGTCCTCTTCTTTTGTAGTGTTTCCTTGACTCTGTTATCAGTGTGGCAGGAATACTTCAGTCTTCTGCAGGGCTCCTCTGGTGTTAGTCTGGGTGTCTAGGCCTCAGCTCTTGGCAAAGCCCTTGTTTTCCTGAGGATTGAGGAACATTAAAAAAGGAATGCATATGTAGCACATGGTAATGTGTGAAACTTACTCCTCAGCCTGAAGTGTCCCCACTTGAGGCAGCGAATAGCTAGCTTTTTCCGACTGGTAAGACGCTTCAGGAGGGCGGTCACAGGTGCTAGCATGGCAGAGGTCCCAAGTTAACGCCAGGTATGGGCTGAATCAGCAGCGTGGCAAGCAGCGTGACATCCTTTACATATAGTGTCTACATTATTTCTCTGAGAAGAAATATTTTATTTTCATACACATATTTTAATTGTATAAATTCATATTTTTAGAAATAGCATTTTTGGGGGGTTGTATTTCCACTGTATTTGTATGTAAATGTGGATGGTTGATGGTAAGGACTGTGGAGTAGATCTGTGGATAAGCTAAATTATCTTATTCACTTGTCATAAAAGTCCCAGATAACAAAGTCACCTAAAGTTATTTGGATAATCAGTCAAAGTGTACACTACCGTTCAAAAGTTTGGGGTCACTTATAAATGTCCTTGTTTTTGAAAGAAAAACACTTTTTTTGTCCATTAAAATAACATCAAATTGATCAGAAATACAGTGTAGACATTGTCAATGTTGTAAATGACTATTGTAGCTGGAAACGGCTGATTTCTAATGGAATATCTACATAGTCGTACAAAGGCCCATTATCAGCAACCATCACTCCTGTGTTCCAATGGCACATTGTGTTAGCTAATCCAAGTTTATCATTTTAAAAGGCTAATTGATTATTAGAAAACCCTTTTTCAATTATGTTAGCACAGCTGAAAACTGTTGTTCTGATTAAAGAAGCAATAAAACTGGCCTTCTTTAGACTAGTTGAGTATCTGGACCATCAGCATTTGTGGGTTCGATTACAGGCTCAAAATGTCCAGAAACAAAGACCTTTCTTCTGAAACTCGTCAGTCTATTCTTGTTCTGAGAAATGAAGGCTATTCCATGCGAGAAATTGCCAAAAAAAAACTGAAGATCTCGTACAACGCTGTGTACTATTCCCTCCACAGAACAGCGCAAAATGGCTCTAACCAGAATAGAAAGAGGAGTGGGAGGCCCCGGTGCACAACTGAGCAAGCGGACAGGTACATTAGAGTGTCTAGTTTGAGAAACAGACGCCTCACAAGTCCTCAACTGGCAGCTTCATTAAATAGTGCCTGCAAAACACAAGTCTCAACGTCAACAGTGAAGAGGCGACTCCGGGATGCTGGCCTTCTAGACAGAGTTGCAAAGAAAAAGCCATATCTCAGACTGGCCAATAAAAATAAAAGATTAAGATGGGCAAAAGAACACAGACACTGGACAGAGGAGCTCTGCCTAGAAGGCCAGCATCCCGGAGTTGCCTCTTCACTGTTGACGTTGAGACTGGTGTTTAGACTGACGGTTTCAGAAGAAAGTTCTTTGTTTCTGGCCATTTTGAGCCTGTAATCGAACCCTCAAATGCTGATACTCCAGATACTCAACTAGTCTAAAGAAGGCCAGTTTTATTGCTTCATTAATCAGAACAACAGTTTTCAGCTGTGCTAACATAATTGCAAAAAGGTTTTCTAATGATCAATTAGCCTTTTAAAATGATAAACTTGGATTAGCTAATACAATGTGCCATTTGAACACAGGAGTGATGGTTGCTGATAATGGGCCTCTGTACGCCTATGTAGATATTCCATAAAAAAATCTGCCGTTTCCAGCTACAATAGTCATTTACAACATTGACAATGTCTACACTGTATTTCTGATCAATTTGATGTTATTTTAATGGACAAAAAAATTGCTTTTCTTTCAAAAACAAGGACATTTATAAGTGACCCTAAACCTTTGAACTGTAGTGTACACTGTAACTTTATATTTTACGTTCTATTAGTATTGTATAAAAACAAAGTCACAACATATTTCTAAACACTCTTAAATACTAAGCGCCTATAGCTGGCCTTTCACAGCTGTAAAACGAGAACAGAATCCTGGTGTTACTATTTGGAGTCTCATTTGCCCTTCCCCAAAGGGACATCAGACATATTGTATCTGCAAAATGTATCATACTTAAAGTTTGGAAAGCAGTTTTACTGCTGACCACTTCTTTTTTCTACAAAATGGAATGCCCTTGCATGAAAATGTAACATTCACATGCAAGGCATTGGAATAATAGCCTCTAGAAACTGCAGAATTACAATAGAGTTGAGTATCCTCAACTGGTCAAGTCAAACCAGAACCCTTGCAGCATGGAACTGTTGATTGTTTAGATTTTGATTGAACATTATAACTATAAATAATGTATAACTTAACACCATGACTCACAACTGTCAGTTCAGCTAACAGTGTAAGTAGATTACAGTACAATGTTAACTCTGTGCTGATCCCAGCCTGTTACTTGTCAGAGGGTTGGGTACTGTGGCAGTAAAAAGACAAATGACATTGAATAAATGTGTCATAATTTTTTTAATGAATGATACTGCAGAAACATGAATAAAAGTGTTATGACTGGTATGATAAAGGTGTTATGCATGCTTTATGTTTACCCCCTTCAAGTAAAGTGTTACAACTTTTACTTTTCACTTCTCGAGGATCTCCACCATTTTTGTCCAGATTCTCAAGTTCCTTCCATGAATACTTCTGTTCTTCCATCTCATGTTGTTAGCAATACTCTCCTGGTCCTTGGTTCTTTGGTCAGGTTCAGACACTGGATCAAGTCAGTCATATCATAATAATCTGTCAGTCAGCCACGAAGACAGTAGTTTATCACAGTTAGTGTTCCTAAGCACTAGCTATGTATAGTTCATAAACACAAAGACAAACACTAGGTTAATTATCTACTGAACAAAAATCTAAACGCAACATGCAACAATTTCAAAGATTTTACTTAGTTACAGTTAAAATAAGAAAATCAGTCAATTGCAATAAATTAATTAGGCCCTAATCTATGGAGTTCACATGACTGGGAATAGAGATATGCATCTGTTGGTCACAGATACCTTTAAAAAAAGGTAGGGGCGTAGATCAGAAAACCAGTCAGCTATCTGGTGTAACCACCATGTGCCTCATTGCAGCACAACAGATCTCCTTCACATAGAGTTGATCAGGCTTTTGATTGTGGCCTGTTGTCCCACTCTTCTTCAATGACTGTGCGAAGTTTCTGGATATTGGTGGAAACTGGAAAACACTGTCGTACAAGTAAATCTGGAAAACGCTGTTGTACACGTCGAACAAGAGTATCCCAAACATGCTCAATGAGTGACATGTCTGGTGAGTATGCAGACCATGAAAATGGTCAACTTCCAGGAATTGTGTACAGACCCTTGTGAGCCATGCATTGGGGCCATGCATTATAATGCTGAAACATGAGGTGATGGCGGCGGATGAATGGCACGACAATGGGCCTCAGGATCTCGTCACGGTACCTTTGTGCATTCAAATTGCCATAGATAAAATGCAATTGTGTTCGTTGTCTGTAGCTTATGCCTGCCCATACCATATCTCCACTGCCGCCATGGGTTCCTCTGTTCAGCAAACTGCTCACCCACACGACGCCATACACGTGGTCTGCGGTTGTGAGGCCGGTTGGACTTTCTGCCAAATTCTCTAAAACGATGTTGGAGGAGGAAGAGAAATTAACATTTATTTCTCTGGCAACATGTGTGGCATTGTGTTGTGTGACAAAACTTAAGACTTTAGAGTGGCCTTTTATTGTCCCCTGCAGAAGGTGCACCTGTGTAATGATCATGCTGTTTAATCAGCTTCTTGATATGCCACACCTGTCAAGTGGATAGATTATCTTGGCAATGGAGAAATGCTCACTAACAGGGATGTAAACAAATACATTTGTCAAGAAACATTTTAGAGAAATAAGCTTTTTGTGCGTATGGAACATTTCTGGGATCTTTTATTTCAGCTGATGAAACATGGGACTAATACTTTACATGTTGCGTTTATATTTTTGTTCAGTATAAAAATTAAAAAAAAGTCTCACTTAATGCCAACCCAGGGAACACAGAATTGATCTGTAACGTTCCCTAAAGGTTATCCTTTGACAAATATTTTTCACACAAAGTTCTGGAAACCAACATTTGTTTGCTGGGAATCCAGATCCCGATCATAAAAATAAATGAAATCTGGATGTTGAGGTGACATGTGTCCAGTAGGTTGAAACTCCTCCCCTCGCTCCTAACTGGTCGAGCTAAATCTCAGGTGGTTAATCTACAATTTTTTTGTCCAAGGAAGAAGTTCACACCTCTGGTGTGTTAATGATTGGGATTCGCAAAGATGCCCGCACGCAGGTTCTCCACCTCTCCAGGAACAAGCGCTACACCCTCACCCCTGAGAAACTCAAATGGGACAAGTTCAAGCTCACATACAAGTTTGGAGATTATTTTATTTCACCCTCATTTCTTACCAAACATTTACTGCCTAAAAACAAAAGGAAATGCTGTTTGAATTGACTTCAGACATATTTACGAGGGACAGCTGTCTTAGAGCTTTATTCAGACTTTCTGATAACACCAATTGATTTTACTAATATCTGCTGTTGTAATATGCCAAGTGGTTTCCCCAGATAATGGCATTGTGTCTGTGCAGGCTGCTCTCTTTCCCAAGGAAACTGATGAATGCCAGTGACACGCGCCGGGGCATTGCCAAAGCCTTCACTATGTGGAGTGATGTCTCGCCCTTCAGCTTTAGAGAGGTGCCCGCTGACCAGGAGGCAGACATCAAGATAGGTATATGTTGTTGTGCTAGCCACCTAAAGTATACAAGGCATGATGACTGGCATATCATCTAGTAGAAGGCCTATACAGTGACATGTCTGAAATGCCCTCAGCATTTGAAATGAACAAATCTCCCTCTACTGCCTAGTTATCTAATGTTCAGCATGATTCATGGCTCTATTTGTATGAGAAAGAGTCCTGTACACCTTCCAAGCATGTGTAATCATTTTAAAACAATCTGAATCATGCCGAAGCCATCAGAGTGGGAGCACCATGATCTGGGAGTCTTGTTTCAGCATAAATACTTGATGCAAGTGTGAAAAATGACAGTTGTCCTCAGTGGGGTTAAGAAGTTTGAAATCCATCATCTTCTAGACTCTATTGTATGTAGAACGAGATAGAGGCGGGAGTTTCCCCTCTTGGTTGCGTTGTCTGAGGCACAGCTCTGTCTCTTTTTGGCAGGCTTCTACCCCATCAACCACACAGACTGTCTGCAGTCCTACTTGCACCACTGTTTCGACGGCATCACCGGCGAACTGGCACACGCTTTCTTCCCTCTGACGGGCGAGATCCACTTTGACGACCATGAGTATTGGATTCTGGGAAACATGCGCTTCAGCTGGAAAAAAGGCAGGCACCTTGGGTGATCTCTTTCCTGATTTTTGTAAGCTGCTGTTGTGCACTCAGCACCAAAGCTACTTGCTGGATGTCCAGTTCAATTAGTCAAATGCACTGGGTTGAAAAATGAAAATCGCAGACACTGTAGTTGGTAATTATGTCTTGAAGCTGGAATAGTCCACAGTGTAATACTGTGCCTAAATGTGTAATGGTTGGAAGATACTGTGAGCTTAGAAGCGTAGTTTGATTTTGCCGTTGTTGTTAGATCAACTGTGTCTCAGTAGTCGTCTGCTTCATCGACACTGATCTGAAAAGGCAGGTATAGGTGAAAGCCATGTTATGCCACTCGGAACTAGCTTTCATGTGTATAGTTCTGTTAGATATTTCAGTGGATGAGGGAAAGGACTTTAGCTCCTTTCGACTATTGAGATGCACACCCCAATTACTGAGACAAAATTAACAGTTTTGTGTTGTTGGTTTGTGCAGGGGTGTGGCTGACAGACTTAGTCCATGTAGCGGCTCACGAGATTGGCCACGTCCTGGGCCTCATGCACTCCCTGAACCCCAAGGCCATCATGCACCTGAACGCAACTCTAACGGGGCGCAAGCTCATCACACAGGATGAGGTGTGGGGCCTGCACCGACTCTATGGTAAAGCCAAGCACCCACAAGCAAATAACCCTGTAAAACGGACAGAATAAACAGTGTCATTGTTTTGTAGCTCAAAACAATCACCGGTAGCATATCTTTCAAATGAAATAAAATAATGGTCCCACTTTAAAACAACCAATTTATACAGGCTTTATAGAGTATTCATGATGTCTTCCTAAGCACTATATAGAATCTTCACAAATAATTGATTTACTACCTGCTGCAAGTAAACGTGGCCTTAATGAGTATTGTTGAACCTTTAATACAGCGAGTGAGTCATTATAAAATGTGAAGGCAGATTGTCATCCCAACTTCCTTTCTGCAGACTGAAATTAGCTCTCATCCCTCCTTCCTCTTTCTCCCCTGTAGGATGTTTGGATAGATTATTTATCTGTCCAGCCTGGGCGCGGAAAGGCTATTGCAACAGCAAGCGCAAGCTCATGCAGAAGCACTGCCCCTCCAGCTGTGATTTCTGTTACGGTAAGAGCAGCACTGCAGAGAAAAAAAAAAGATTACTCCCAATCTACTGGTGCAAGGAATCACATCTGTACAGTTTGCCAATGCATCGTAAAGCAGGCAACAAAGTCCAGCCATGCAGATGAGGGTTTGCAGCCCTCCTGATTTAAAGTCAGATTAGATACTTGCCTCTGGATGAGACTCATTCAGAAATAATTACCTCAACGTATTTTGGTCTGCTTTATAGGAAACGAGCAGAGCATCTTAGTGAAGCACCTCGACAGCTTAAAATCCCATAACCTCCGCAGCCAGTCTCACCAGGGCCGAGGCCTCCAGTTGCACAACAGGATATGACTTCGCCACGGCAGCCATAGATTGTTGTGGGTTTGTCCGATTTATATGTGTAACAAGGGAGAATATGGAGAGGAGAAAGGATACCATTCCTGGCTCCTAATCTGTTCCTCATTGTTGATTGGGAGACGTCGTACGGCTGTGGAAAATTCCAGTGTGACTCCAAACCACTGGAATTTCAGACTGTGGCTTGAGTGTTAGAGACGCAGAAGGTCAATTTGGGATTTCTGTGGCCCAAACTAGTAGCTGCCTTTTAAACAGACTTTCAACTGATCATGAGGCACAACATTGTGTTTACACTCATCGAATGGCTGTAGCACTTGAGTAAATTAACTAGATGTAGATGTTTAAGGACATTCTCTAATGGAGTTTTTTGATGCACAACATGTAGGCAGATAGGAGCTTTTATGCTTAGTTTTAGTGTGTATGTCTTGGGGGATAATTTAAAGTTTTGATCCTAAATTCCTACTCAGATAAGATTAAACAATTAGTAAGAAGACATTTTCTGGGCGCTTCTTTGTTTACTTTTTGGAGTAAACATTTCATGAAAAGAAATTAACATCCTTTTGTGAAATTAAAGCCATACCACACTGAGTCATGTCTGGTTAAGATTATACAGAAGTGGATACCCCAGCCTTTAACCTTGTGTTCCCTAACTTTACTCAGAGTTCCCCTTCCCCACCGCGGCCCCCACCCCCACCCCCCAACAACGGACCAAACACAAGCTGGTGGCTGAGGGGAAGAAGCTCACCTTCCGATGTGGGAAGAAAATTGCAGCAAAGGCAGGCAAAGTATAGTGAGTGTCTTATTTAGCCCAATATCATTCTAATAAATCATGATATCATACCAACAATGGACTGAATTTAAATGTATTTTTACTGTTTCTGTAGCTGGTACAAGGACGGAGAGCTTCTGGAGTACTCCCACCCTGGCTACATCTCCTTAAAAGACGACCACATCAGTATCGTGGCCAACGCCATCAATGAGGGCACATACACCTGCATCGTGAGGAAAAAGAACAAGGTCCTCACCAACTACTCCTGGAGGGTACGAGTGCGCTTCTGAGGGTGATGCCCCCTCCGCACATAGAAGCACTGGGTATTAGCACAGAGAACACACAGACATACACACAACCATAGAAACAGAATTACAGAAGAGGAAAAGCTCTTAGACAACTGCATTTTCACCCACTGACTTGAACGGGATGTCCGTTCTAGAAATTATATTTCAAAGCACACCTTCACTCAAACATTGCTTGTTCAAACGGGGACCTCACTCACTTGGGCACATATTTTAATGTATGTACATTCTGTCTAAACAATACCCTCAAAACAATCATGTTTTAGGTCTTTTTTTTGTTTGTTTTGTAATGGATTTTCATATGTGCACAATAAAACTAGTAAAACTACATTGTGTCCGAATGAGTATTAGATACACTGCTGGCATTGTTTCTGTTATGTATTATGTGAACATAGACTGTTCATTGACATTAGAGTTCACTGACACTTACAGGGAAGCTAGTAGCCTCAAACTCTTCTAAATATTGTCCAGGAATTTCAAATAAATGTAACTAGCCTGGCTACTTTATGCCATGGGTCATGCATTCTAAAAGCTACTGCATCAATGCATGACACCTACAGTACACAAAAATATAAACAATGTGTTGGTCCCATGTTTCATGAGCTGAAATAAAAGATCACAGAAAAGTTCCATATGCACAAAAAACGAATCTCTCAAATTTTGGGTTCACATTTATTTACATCCGTTAGTGAGCATTTCTCCTTTGCCAAGATAATCCATCCACCTGACAGATGTAATATCAAGAAGAGTTAACAGCATGATCATTAAAACAGATGCACCTTGTGCTGGGGACAATAAAGGCCACTAAAATGAGCAGTTTTGTCTCACACACACTGCCACAGATTGGCATGCTGACTGCAGGAATGTCCACCAGAGCTGTTCATTTCTCTACCATAAGCCGCCTCCAATGTCATTTATTAGAATTTGATAGTACGTTTAACCGGACTCTAAGACCACTTATAGCCAGCCCAGGACATCCACATCTGGCTTCTTCACCTGGGGATCGTCAGACCAGTCACCCGGACAGCTCATGAAACTGGGGGTTTGCACAACCAGAAACTTTCAGCAAACTGTCAGAAACCGTCTCAGGGAATCTCATCTGCGTGCTCGTCGTCCTCACCAGGGTCTTAACCTGATTGCAGTTTGGCGTCATAACCGACTTCAGCGGGCAAATGTTCACCTTCGACGGCCACTGGCACACGGATTAATCCCGGTTTCAACTGTACCGGGCAGATGGCAGACAACGTGTATGGCGTTAGTGTGGGCGAGTGGTTTGCTGATGTCAACGTTGGGAACAGAGTACCCGGCGGTGGGGTTATGGTATGGGCAGAAATAATCTACGAACAACAAACCCAATTGCATTTTATCGATGGCAATTTTAATGCACAAAGATACCGTGACGAGATCCTGAGGCCCATTGTCGTGCCATTCATCCGCCGCCATCACCTCATGTTTCAGCAGGATAATGGACAGACCCATGTCGCAAGGATCTGTAGACAATTCCTGGAAGCTGAAAATGTCCCAGTTCTTCCACGGCCTGCATACTCACCAGACATGTCACCATATTTGGGATGCGCTGGATCGAAGTTGCGTAAACCAAAAACATTGTTTGCAGTCATATGAACTGTTTCGACCTTTATTCAGATATGAAACACGTAAGACATCCAGCTAGCTTAGTTATCCTTTAGATGGAGCCAATGCTTTGCCTACTCATTTGACACATCAGGTGTAATACTCCACAGAAGGGCTTAGAGGGGACTCGCAGATAAACTGATTAATGCATGTCAATTTCTGCTGATTCTAAGGAGTACCCATACGAGTGAAAGTTTTTCAACTGTTCCAATCTGAGCAGCCAGCCATCTCCCAGGAATGAGAATGTACTGTTTATTTTCCTCTAGCTAGAAATCAAATAACTTAATGGTTTAGTCCTAAAAGTCACGAGTCACTTTAACAACAAAGACATAAGTCTGGGGCTCTTTCCCCTGAAATGTCCTGAGACAAAGCGTGCAGCGCAAAGGACATCGCTCTTGGACGGTTACTATAGAGCCGGGTTCGAGGCTGGAATTTGTTGGACTCGACGTCCTTTCTTTTTTTCTTTGGCAGGCAGTGTGTGGTGCTGTTTGCTTAGCTTAGACAGCATTTATAAATGCCAGCAAAAAAGTTTGACATTTTATTTCTAGCAAAAACATGTCCTGGTATGTTAGCCGTCAGTCATACAGTTAAGTCCTTACAATATGATGGATTGACATGGATCTAACACTGCTTCATTATTATACAGTAGCTCCAGTACTGAGGAAATACCAACCACTTCCTCAGTGTAGAAAAAGACTGAAAACAAAACAAAAAGCCAACATGAGCTAAGCTACTGACAAATTGTAGTTTGGTTTTGATGCACTTGTCAGAGTCGAGAATGTTAAAAGAAGTGACGGTTTAACTGTTGGGATTCATCCATACGGAAAGAGACATTAACCGGATTTGTCCGTGGTTCATGTCATGTAATGACCAGTCTGTACCCTCACAGGGTCACAGTGAGGGCAGTAAGCTGACCCCTGACACCGGAGGCCATTCCCACAATAAGCCCAGCCACATTAAAACCTACATGTCCCCATGATTCATTGTCTGGTCAGATGACCAGGCTAGTCTCTCTCTTTGCATACATTGAGTGTCCTGTCCTCCATGTGCAGCTCAGAACTTGAGGCTGAACCCTGGGCCCACAGCAGAAGCCCCTTGGTTGCTGGTGGTCAGATGGAAGCCAGTGTCTTTCAGGTCATCGTCACCCTGGAGAGGAAAAGCCACACATGTTAGCTGATGAGGTACATTGCTGTTATTCCACAGAAATAATGTATTCTAGAAACATAAGTAGTAAGCAGTGGGAGGATGTCTCGTCAACACATAGTAAAGTGCTGTAGGTCTATAATCTGTGTATGACAGAAACTGAGCTCAGGATGTCAAACCCTGGTCGACATAGGGATGTAAAGTTCAACCCAGCCTCACCAGCTGACTGTAGCCCAGGCCTCCCTCGGGGGGGCGCGGGCTGGTGCCCCTCTTCACCCTCTGTTGCTCGCTCTTGGCGGGCCAGGTGGGGAACATGGACGGGTCGATGGGCTGCGGCGTCTCCTGGAAATACTCGTGCTTAAGGGCCTCATCCGACAGGATCCTCTTGCTGGGGCAGTAGGTGAGGAACCTTGGGGAAAGGGGAAAAAGTCAAGGCCAGGGGTGGCAGAGGTCACTCAAAACGACAGCACTTCTGTAATCTCTATTAGAGCTTTCACAGAGCACATGGGGTCCCACTCCATAGTCTAAAGCGGCGGCGTCCTCCCCCTCATCTCATATGAACACACAGGGTAAGTGAAAGCAACAAGCCTGACAATGAAATGTTTACCTTCCGGGATTAATAAAGTTGTTTTTAATTGAACACCTTCCAA
Source organism: Brachymystax lenok tsinlingensis (assembly GCA_030435695.1). NCBI lineage: Eukaryota > Metazoa > Chordata > Actinopteri > Salmoniformes > Salmonidae > Brachymystax > Brachymystax lenok. The sequence goes on along the minus strand of CM059803.1, from coordinate 19,391,052 downwards.
GAGTTGTCCTTTGCCTGTCCAGTTATTTCACACCAGAGAAGCTGGAGAAGCCGACAAGGAGAAGAAGTCCCCTTTAAACTATTGAGATAAGGGCTGACCCAATTTAGTAGAATGGTCGATTGTTTGATCGACCAAGATGTATTTAGCTAAGCAGTAGCAAAAATGTTAAATACATTTATTGTTAAATAAAGTATCATTGTGTACAAGACACCAGTCTGAACAATGGTGCAACACTAATAAAAATAATTTTATTACAAAATGTGCCTTCTCCCGCGTTGGATTGTGGTCGCTGTCCTCGTTTCAGAAGCACATCTGTGCTCTGTTCAATTGGCGCCTTTCCCTAGACCATGTTGCTATGTGCCTAATAGCAAAGTTAACCAGCATATTGGTGTTGAGAACAATGCGGCGGAGGCAGCAACAGAATGAGGAGACGAGAAAACCACCCTTGCCTTATTGACGATGAAAAATGAGGAGAGGAAACCCAAACTTAGAGGTTATTGATTATACACCTCTGTTAAATATGCCTGGCTTCATACATCAATACATCTACAGAAATAAGACAGGTCCTGCTTCTGTTGCCTGTTTGTTTAATAACCTACTGATTCCGTGAGCACCAACCCTCACGTAACGACATGTCAAGTAAACAATTTCACAAATTCAGCATTACATTTTTTTTTTTTTTTTATCTTTGCTGTAATAAAGGATTTACACTTTTCCTTAGAACAGCCTCTGGTATTATTTATCATTTAGTGTTTACACTGTTCCAAAATAACAATATCGCTCCTTTTTCTTGATCTCCTAATTGTTATTACTTCTATTATTAGGATCATAAGTAGTAGGCCTTATGATATACTATAGGTCAGGCCCCATTGTGCCCTATTCGGACTGGATTCGTTTTAATGGGGGAGGTCGGGTAACAAATTATGTGCACAAGCACAAAACATCTAATTTTAGTCCCGTTTGTATCCACCATGTCAGTAATTTTTACATGGCAGGAGAGTAACAATTCCAGACAGAATAGCCTACTGTTTTTTGGTAAACTCCAAGGTCCTGTCTGACAGGTGAGAAAGTTTGACAGGTGTTGCGCATGAAAACAATAACTGATTCGATAAATGTAACTAAGTACATCGCATAAACTATATATGAAATGGCCTACATGTAGCCTATCAATGTTTACAGTGAATGCTTTTGTTTATATGTTTTGTGCATATTAACTGAATTTTGCCAAATGCATCAGTACATTTTTTTTGGCCTATTTAATGCAACCCTCGCTGTTAATATTTACACTTAAATCCCACTGACAGCAGAGTATTTGCATTTTGGTATACCAGAATTACATAAAATTCCAATGAAATGCTGCATTTGCCTTGCAGCATTGCGTTGCAATGTCGGTGTGATCGAAGCGTTAAGACTTTCTCATCCATAGACTTAAAATGCATCGCAAGCGCAATTGCACTGTTTAGCTCACATCTGAAGGCTGGGAGGCATTTAGGACGTACTGCAGATCGCTAAAATATCCTAATGACTATGATCACACTTCCTCTATTTAAATATTATGGCGACACTACACGAAAGATGGTTTCTAAACCATACCAAACCAAGCTTGAGTTATCACCTGGACATGTTGAAATACTGTATCTTCACGGCTAGAATAAAAACCTCCAGCCTTTCGTCATAACTGTCAATTTATTGAAAAATAATAATTACAGGGGGCAATTTGAAAAAACTAAATCACGTCCGAATTGTCCTCTGGAATAATTCTGGAGTAATAATTACATAACCAACCAAATCCTGTGCGAATGGCTCTTTGGTCACGTGCACACGATGCATACATATGTCACGTAAAAGAGAGCAAGGGTTGAGGGAATAAGGAATATTTTTCCTAAACAAATTAGGGATTTCGGTAACAGAACTTTTCAGTCAGAAATGTCTAATTATGTTGCAGCTTCAGCAACACGGACAGCGCAATAAACACGGATGTTCCATGGTGGTCGCGGCAACAGGGAGGAGAAAGACAACGGGTGCTGATCAGTCACTGTCTTTTTTATTTCTTTTTAAACAGCGCAGCATGTCTGAGCCCAGCCCGGCACAATCAAATCAACTGCTGGTCAGACTCCCTCTAGTCATTTGTGTGTCTTAATTATTTAATCAAACAGTGTGCTTAAAGCATCAGACAAGCTCAGTGAATATAGTTTATTAAAACACTTAGGATGTGTCAATATATAAAAAAATACCAATCTATTGGTCAAAAGAACAGACATCTTTTTTTTGTCAGGGACATCCCTAATTGAGATGCATACTTCACTCTGCAAGGTCAAGGTCATAAAACCAGGTCACAGCCCTAAACGCACCCCCCTATCCACATCGACTGGACAGTAGTGGAGAAGGTGGAAAGTTTTAAGTTCCTCGGCGTACACATCACGGACAAACTGAAATGGTCCACCCACAGACAGCGTGGTGAAGAAGGCGCAACAGCGCCTCTTCAACCTCAGGAGGCTGAAGAAATTCGGCTTGTCACCAAAATCACTCAAACTTCTACAGATGCACAATCGAGAGCATCCTGTCGGGCTGTATCACCGCCTGGTACGGCAACTGCTCCGCCCACAACTGTAAGGCTCTCCAGAGGGTAGTGAGGACTGCACAACGCATCACCGGGGGTAAACTATCTGCCCTTCAGGACACCTACACCACCCGATGTCACAGGAAGGCCAAAAAGATCATCAAGGACAACCACCCGAGCCACTGCTTGTTCACCCCGCTATCATCCAGAAGGCGAGGTCAGTACAGGTGCATCAAAGCTGGGGCCGAGAGACTGAAAAACAGCTTCTACCTCAAGGCCATCAGACTGTTAAACAGCCATCACTAACATTGAGTGGCTGCTGCCAACATACTGACTTAAATCTCTAGCCACTTTAAAAATAGGAATTGGATGTAACAAATGTATCACTAGCCACTTTAAACAATTTTGTATATAATGTTTACATATCCGACATTACTCATATCAAATGTATACACTGTACTCTATACCATCTACTGTATCTTGCCTATGCCGTTCGGCCATCGACTCAAATCTCTAGCCACTTTAATAATTATAAGTGGATGAAATAAATGTATCACTAGCCACTTTAAACGATGCCATTTATATAATGTTTACATATCCTACATTACTCATCTCATATGTATATGCTGTACTCCGTACCATCTACTGCATCTTGCCTACGCCGATCAGCCATCGCTCATCCATTAATTTATATGTACATAATCGTATTCATTCCTTTACTCTTGTGTGTATAAGGTAGTTGTTGTGAATTTGTTAGATTACTTGTTAGATACTACTGCATGGTCGGAACTAGAAGCACAAGCATTTCGCTACACTCGCATTAACATCTGCTAACCATGTGTATGTGACAAATAAAATTTGATTTGATTTACAGCGGTGCCATGGAGGAGTGTGATGTTCCAAACTGAAACAGGACTGCCATGTCCATCCGGAAAGCCTTAACACTCGAATAGACTGTTACGCCAGTCCAGTTCTGCGGCTGAAGGAGGTCCAGCCTCCAGTCCAAACATAGACCACAGGGGTTCAAGGTCTAATGAGACGCTAGCAGCCACTGGCCAGGGGTCATTGCACTTCCTGGGTCATGTGACTGTTGCAGCATTCCACTCAGTTGGACTGGCGTCAAACTTCACCAACCCCTCCCTTGGCCATACATGGCCACCCACTACAGGTGTGTGACGCAAATAATAGGGGTGTGAATGTTTAAACTAAATTGAGCTCGTTAGCATTTTTTTTTTAAAACAAATGAAAAACAATGTTTTTTCCTCACAAAATTTAAATCACTGTGCAGTTATCACAAAACATATTCTTTGCCGTGTTATAGCCTAACTAGATGATACACTATAAAGGCCAAGGGGAAAGTTGTGTATTTAAATAAAGGTGAACTTAAGGATACTTAAGTTGGTAAATATGCGAGATACAGATTACCAAGACATATGCGCACGGTTCTTTCTGCCTCCCTCAATCTTGCTGACTCGCCTGCTACTTTTCTTCGCCGATGATGCGAGTGTTTTCAGTCTTCGGTCAGTTGCGTGTAAAGTATCCTAGCATATTCATTTATGATAGGCCCTTCTTTAATGCAGTTGAGACACACACAAGCCAAGAAATAAAAACCAAAGCTGTGAAATGCAACACAGGTATGGAGGAGGGCTGAGGTACTTTGATGCAACGCCAAGACTCTACTTCTCTGTCCTGTTTATAGTCAGCTTGCCAAGAGTGCAGTGACTGAAGCAGAAGACATGGAGTGCATATCACAGGGCAGACCTGACGGCAGACGCACATTACATAAAGGCATAGCAATGCTGATGTTAAACCCCCCGCTGAAAGAGTAAAGACCACATTGGCACAGACACACAATAGTCTTTCAGGTTGATGGATAATTAAGAATTAGGTAAAAAAATTAAAAAAAATAATGCACTCTCTCACTTTAGATATACCGCTCAGTTGAGGTTGAATTTAAGTCAGTCTGAGGGTTGGTGTAAAGGTGGGTTAGGTCAGTTTTTTTTTATAGGTTAGTAATGAATGGTTTGTAACTAACCATGTGGTTGAAATGGTTAGGGGTAAGTGCAAGGCTGAAGTTGAGTAGACGTACTTGTTCATGAGGTCGAAGCCCTGGTCTGAAAGCAGGGCTCCAAAGCGCTTGCGCATGTTGTTGTAGGGGTACTCTGTGAAAGTCATTTTCTTCACGGCAGGGAGTTCGTTGTAGCCCGGCCAAATCTTCTCGCTGGGCGACCCCAAGTCCTGGTGAGAACACGCATCAACACACAGACACAGAGTTAATGTGTATATGAGGGGGGCGGGGGGTCCCCATTTTGTCTGGTATGTTCAGAACTGCTAAGTGAGGAGTACTGGAGCACAGTCAAGACCACATCTTTTAATCTGAGTTTTACAGCATTAGCCCAGTCAGACAAGACTGTTACGTCACAGTGTCTAAAAGAGACTGGGTCATTGAACCGCTGTCACTTCCTGAAAAATAGATTGTGCCGACTATTATATTCCTAACTCTGCAACCCTGTGGGGAGATCATAAAACTGCAAAACTCACAAAAACGTGGTGGCTATCAAGAACGTGTGCAGTACCAGTCAAAAGTTTGGACACACCTACACATTCAAGGGCTTTTCTTTATTTGTAAAAAAAAAATGTACATTGTAGAATAATAGTGAAGACATCAAAACTATGAAATAACACATGGAATCATGTAGACACCAACAAAGTTAAAACAAAATATATTTTATATTCTTCAAAGTAGCCATCCTTTGCCTTGATGACAGCTTTGCACACTCTTGGCATTCTCTCAACCAGCTTCACCTGGAATGCTTTTCCAATAGTCTTGAAGGAGTTCCCACATATGCTGAGCACACCAGCTCCGACACTCGTCGGACGTGGCAGGGGTTGCAAACTATTACGGACTACAAAGGGAAGCACATTCGCAAGCTGCCCAGCCACATGAGCCTACCAGATGAGCTAAATAACTTATATGCTAGCTTCGAGTCAAGCAACTCTGAAAGCATACACGAGAGAATCAGCTGTTCCGAACAACCGTGATCACGCTCTCCGTAGCCGATGTGAGTAACACATGTAACACACAGGTCAACATTCACAAGGCCGCTGGGCCAGACGGATTACCAGGACGTGTACTCTGAGCATGCGCAGACCAACTGGCAAGTGTCTTCACTGACATTTTCAACCTGTCCCTGACCGAGACTGTAATACCAACAAGTTTTAAGCAGACCACCATAGTCCCTGTGCCCAAGAACACCAAGGTAAACTGCCTAAATGACTACTGACCCGTAGCACTCACGTCTGCAGCCATGAAGTGCTTTGAAACGCTGGTCATGGCTCACAACACCATTATCCCAGAAACCCTAGACCCACTCCAGTTTGCATACCACCCCAACAGATCCACAGATGATGCAATCTCTATTGCACTCCACACTGCCCTTTCCCACCTGGACAAAAGGAACACCTACATGAGAATGCTATTCATTGACTACAGCTCAGCCCTCAAAGCTCATAACTAAGCTAAGGACCCTGGGACTAAACACCTCCCTCTGCAACCAGATCCTGGACTTCCTGACGGGCCTCCCCCAGGTGATGAGGTAGGTAACAACACGCTGATCCTCAACACAGAGGCCCCTCAGGGGTGCGTGTTCAGTCCCCTCTTGTACTCCATGTACCCACGACTGCATGGCCAAGCACGACTCCAACACCATCATTAAGTTTGCCGACGACAAGTGGTAGGCCTGATAACCGACAACGATGAGACAGCCTATAGGGAGGTCAGAGACCCGGCCGTGTGGTGCCAGGATAGCAACCTCTCCATCAACGTGATCAAGACGATGATTGTAGACTACAGAAAAGGAGGACCGAGCACGCCCCCATTCTCATCGACAGAGCTGTAGTGAAGCAGGTTGAGAGCTTAAGTTCCTTGGTGTACACATCACCAACAAACTACATTGGTCCAAACACACCAAGACAGTCATGAAGAGGGCACAACAACACCTATTCCCCCTCAGGAGACTGAAAAGACTTGGCATGGGTCCTCATATCCTCAAAAGGTTATACAGCTGCACCATTGAATCATGACTTGTTGCATCACCTGGTATGGCAACTGCTCAGCATCCAACCGCAAGGCACTACAGGAGGGTAGTGCGTACCCCAGTACGTCACTGGGGCCAAGCTTCCTGCCATCCAGGACCTCGATACCCAGCGGTGTCAGAGGAAGGCCCAAAAAACTGCCAAAGACTCCAGCCACCCTAGTCAGACTTTTTCTCTGCTACCACATGGCAAGTAGTGCCAGAGAGGCAAGTCTAGGTCCAAAAGGCTTCTTAACAAGCCATAAGACTAATCAAATGGCTACCCAGACTATATGCATTGTCAACTCCCCACATTTTTTACACTGCTGCTACTGTTTATTATCCATGCATTTTACCTCTACCTACATATTACCTCAACTAACCAGTGCCCCAGCACATTGACTCTGTACTGGTAGCCCCTGTATATAGCTTCGCTATTGTTATTTTATTGTTGCTCCTTAGTTCATTTTGTTTACTTCAGTTTCTTAGTAAATACTTTAACACTTATTTTCTTAAAACGGCATTGTTGGTTAAGGGCTTGTAAGTAAGCAATTCACTGTAAGGTCTACACCTGTTGTATTTGGCGACAAATACAATGACTTGATTTTGATGGTTGGTTTACCTTCACTCTGTGGTCCAACTCATCCCAAACCATCTCAATTGGGTTGAGGTTGGGTGATTGTGGAGGCCAGGTCATCTGATGCAGCACTCAATCACTATCTTTCTTGGTAAAATAGCCTTTACACAGCCTGGAGGTGAGTTGGGTCATTGTGCTGTTGAAATACAAATTATGGTCCCACCAAGTGCGGGGACCATAATTTGAGAGCGTATCGCTGTAGAATGCTGTGGTAGCCATGCTGGTTAATTAAGTGTGCCTTGACTTCTAAATAAATCCAACAGCATCACTTCATGGTGGGAACCACACTTGCGGACATCATCCCGTCACCTACTTTGTGTCTCAAAGAAAATCTAAACTGTGGATTCACCAGACCAAAAGGACAGATTTCCATTGGTCTAATGTCCATTGCTTGTGTTTATTAGCCCAAGTAAATCTCTTCTTCTTATTGGTGTCCTTTAGTAGTGGTTTCTTTGCAGCAATTTGACCATGAAGGCCCGATTCACAGTCCCCTCTGAACAGTTGATGTTGAGATGTGTCTGTTACTTGAACTCTGAAGCATTTATTTGGGCTGCAATCTGAGGTGCAGATAACTAATGAACTCATCCTCTGCAGCAGAGGTAACTCTGGGTCTTCCTTTCCTGTGGCGGTCCTCATGAGAGCCAGTTTCATCATAGCGCTTGATGGTTTTTGCAACTGCACTTGAAGAAACTTTAGAAGTTCTTAAAATGTTTCAGATTTACTGACCTTCATGTCTTAAAGTAATGATGGACTGTCGTTTCTCTTCGCTTATTTGAGTTGTTCTTCCCATAATATGGACTTGGTCTTTTACCAAATAGGGCCATCTTCTGTATACCACCACTACCTTGTCACAACAGAACCAATTGGCTCAAACATTAAGGAAAATAATTCCACAAATTAAACTTTGAACAAGGCACACCTGTTAATTGAAATGCATTCAGGTGACTACCTCATGAAGCTGGTTGAGAGAATGCCAAGCACATGCAAAGCTGTCAAAGGCAAAAAGTGGCTACTTTCAAGAATCTTAAATATAATTTTGATTTGTTAAACACTTTTTTGGTTACTACATGATTCCATGTGTTATTTCATAGTTTTGATGTCAATAAAAACCCTGGGATGAGTAGCGGTGTCCAAACTTTTGACTGGTACTGTAGAAGTGCAGTAAAGTGCTATTACGTTCCAGACAGTATGAAGTAAGATGGACTTCTTGATCAAAATTAGCTAACCTTAAATATCTTGTTAATTTGGTCGATTTCAGATTTTCCAGGGAAGAGAGGTTTCTGGGTAAGGAGCTCTCCAAATATGCAGCCCACAGACCACATGTCCACAGCTGTGGAGTACTCCTGTGGAGAGAAAAACACACGCTAAAACCACAGTATTCCAAGGAATAGACAGCACTACATGAGTCAGTGTTTAGTCTGGGCAAGGACAAGCTTTGACTTGGTGCTGTGTGTAAAGTAGTCTTGGATAATGTTCAGAACCGTACTTCTACAAAAATTGGAGTATGAAGTATGTGTTGCGTTGTCTAGGTGTGGTAAGGTTCACAGTCAGGTAGGGACTTGTTTAGGGTTTAAAATGGCACCATTTTGACTGTAGAGGGTCTTTGATTACTTTGATGTTTGAGACATATTGACTCAGTTGTTTTGCGTCTTTGTAGACCAGAGGTATTTTGACATAGTATTGTTGGGTCTCCGAATGCAGGTGTGTAATCCGCCAAAATGCGAAGAGTCTGGTAGACCAACATGCCAAACTTGGCCTTCGTTAGCCAATACAGAAAGACCATCAGAAGCTCCCGGTGCATATGCTTCATCTATCAACCAATCGTCTCCCACAACACCTTCCCCCTAACCCTTTCCATATGCTAGTACACCACAAGCACAGAGCTACCTACACCTCGCAGTCATGTGATACGCAAAAATGTTATGACAAATACTTTACTCAGTAATGTCACTCCCATATAATTCTATGCTCATTCCCACCAAGGCCAAATTTGAATCGTTGATGTATCAGGCTTATATGCGATGTGCTCAAAAACCTGGGAACAAGGATAGTTACTGTGTGGCTATGTTGCCAGAGACACTGATCAAAAGGTCGGTTTTGCATGTCATCCAACAAATTATCATTAGGATTTGGGGAGGGTAAACTGATTCTAGATCTGTGCTTAAGTTTCGACTCACTTTGGCTCCCAACAGCAGCTCTGGAGAACGGTACCACAGTGTTACCACCACAGGTGTGTAGGGCTTCAGGGGAGAACCATACTCACGGGCCAGACCAAAGTCCCCGACCTAGAAGAGCGCAACAAACATTACAAAGATGCCCATGAGGCAAGCACACCCTCTCACGCACATTAACGTCATTATTCTTTGTCATCAACAAGCCTAGAGCCTAGTATTTCTTCATCCAAGCCATGGATGACCTAATCCTCATCTGAAGTTCTCAACTCAGAGTGGTTTTAATTAAAATATAATGGGACATAGCATCATTGGCACCTTAAGGATACCCTTGTGGCTGAGCAGCAGGTTGGAGGTCTTCAGGTCGCGGTGGAGAATCCAGTTGTCGTGGAGATGGCGGACGCCTCGCAGCAGTTGGATCATCAGGGTCTTCACTTCGCCTGAGGCCGACGAAAAAGAGGAAACGAGAGAGACATGAGCTCATAAACATTAAAACAATCCTTTAAACCCCAGACCACGTTGCCTGGGAAGCTTGACAACAATTGCTAGGCAAACAATGGGAACCCACCAGAGCACACATTTCATTTTTATTCCAAACAGAGCACCACTTACCTAGCCACATGATACGGGAAAATGGCTGGTGAACATTTGTATAGTGTATTTAGCACCACTCAAACTGTATCCCACAAAGTTACCTGGCAGGAAAGGCTGTTTCATGGTCTCCATCAAGCTCTTCAGGTCGTGCTCCACATAGTTCATAACAATGTAGATCTTGTCCATGTTGCTTCCAACAACGATTTCCTAACATGGGAGAAAACAGGATTAAGGACGAGTTCAGCTAGCACTAGTAAACTTTGGTCTTTTATCAGTTTTTTTTACCACCATTTTATTACTTGAATTTGTGCTACACTAAACAAAAATCATTTCTAAATATTGTAATATAAAATCAGGTGTGTGCCGCTCGCCATAGAAATAGAATACAAATATGTATTTCTATGCTCCTCACCCTGACTGTGACAATGTTGGGGTGCTGGGCCTTCAGAATGGTGTTGATCTCTCTCAGAGATGTGATGGGGAAACCTTCTTTCTCCTTCTCCATCTTCAAACGCTTCAAGGCCACAATCTCATCTGAAAGGGAAAGGTGTGTTTTAGTGTGTCCGAGTCCAGGGATGGATTGGAAATCAATTGCAAGGTAGCCCACATAGTGAATTCGGAAAGTATTCACACCCCTTGACTTCTTCAACATTTTGTTACGTTATAGCCTTATTCTAAAATGGATTAAATAGTTTTTTCCCCTCATCAATCGACACACAATACCCCACAATGATAAAACAAAAACAGTTTTTTAGAAATGTTTGCAAATGTAATATAAATTAATAAAATATCACATAAGTATTCAGACCATTTACTTGAAGTGATTACAGCCTCAAGTCTTCTTGCGTATGACGCTACAAGCTTGGCACACCTGTATTTGGGGAGTTTCTCCCATTCTTCTCTGCAGATACCCTCAAGCTCTGTCAGGTTGAATGGGGAGTGTTGCTGCACACCTATTTTCAGGTCTCTCCAGAGATGTTTGATCGGGTTCAAGTCCAGGCTCTGGCTGGGCCACTCAAGGACATTCAGAGACTTGTCCCAAAGCCACTCCTGCGTTGTCTTGGCTGTGTGCTTAGGGTTGTTGTCCTGCTGGAAGGGGAACCGTCGTCCCAGTCGAAGGTCCTGAGCAGGTTCTCATCAAGGATCGCTCTACTTTGCTCTGTTCATCTTTGCCTCGATCCCGACTAGTCTCACAGTCCCTGCTGCTGAAAAACATCCCCACAGCATGATGCTGCCACCACCTTGCTTCACCATAGGGATGGTTCCAGGTTTCCTCCAGATGTGATACTTTGCATTCAGGCCAAAGAGTTCAATGTTGGTTACATCAGACCAGAGAATCTTGTTTCTCCTGGTCAGAGTCCTTTAGGTGTCATTTGGCAAATTCCAAGTGGGCTGTCATGTGCCTTTTACTGAGGAGTGGCTTCCGTCTGTGCACTAGCATAAAGACCTGATTGGTGGAATGCTGCAGAGATGGTTGTCTTTCTGGAAGGCTCGCCCATCTCCACAGAGGAACTCTGGAGCTCTTTCAGAGTGACCATCAGTTCTTGGTCACCTCCTTGACCAAAGCCCTTCTCTTCCGATCGCTCAGTTTGGCCGGGCGGCCAGCTCTAGGAAAAGTATTGGTGGTTCCAAAGTTTTTCCATTTAAGAATGTGTTCCTGGGGACCTTCAATGCTGCAGACATTTTTTGGTACCCTTCCTCAGATCTGTGCCTCGACAATTCTCTCGGAACTCTACAGACAATTCCTTCAAGCCCATGGGTTGGTTTTTGCTCTGTCATGCACTGTCAACTGTGGGACCTTATATAGACAGGTATGGGCCTTTCCAAATCATATCCAATCAATTTGAATTTACCACAGGTGGACTCCAATCAAGATAGAAACATCTCAAGGATAATCAATGGAAACAGTATGCACCTGAGCTCAATTTCAAGTCTCATAGCAAAGTGTCTGAATACTTTTGTAAATAAGGTATTTCTGTTCAATTTTTAATACATTTGCAAAAAAAAATAAGCGTAGAATGATGAGGAAAACAATGAAGTAAATAATTTTTTGAATAAGGGTGTAAAGTAAAAAAATGTGGAAAAAGTGAAGGGGTCTGAATACTTTCCGAATGCACTGTACCTGTTTTTTTGTCCTTGGCCCTGTACACCACGCCGTATGTCCCTTCCTCGATACGATTAAGACACTGGAACTCCTCGACACTGCGACACCCCTGGAAAAGACATGAATGTGTATACATGGTCTGGGTCAAATATGTTTTTGTTTTCTGTCAAATACTTGAGCATTTCTTGGAATATTCTAATGGGCCCCAATATACTGGGTAAGCGAGCTCAAGCGCACCTCAGGTATTTGAAATTAAACAAACATGTATTTGACCCAGGTGTGGTGTGCTGCCAAACACACACCTGTAGAGCTGGCAGGTACTTGGGCAGCTCCTTCTTTAGCTCCACCGGGGAGATGGGAGGAGAGTCGGGGATGTAGTTCTCCTCAGGTTCAGGGGTGGCTGAGTGGGAGTGAGACACCGACTGGGGGGTGACATCTCCCTCCCCTGCTTCCTCCTTCTTCCTCCTCCTCCTCCTCTTCCTCTCCACTTTCCTCAGTGTCATGGTCAAATCGGGACTCAGGCACTGGGATGGTTAATGAGGGGGCAGTTATAAATTATAGAAACAGGACAAAATAGCATCTAGCAGCTGGTTGAGTATACCTCATACCTTTTTAGATAAACAAGCTTCAAGACCGGTCAAAACAAACTTTACTCTCAGACATGACATAATACCTGTTCAAATGACTGCCACCAGACAAATGGGGTGCGAAATGCCTACCTGGGGGAATATGGTTGCTGTTCTCTCTTTCTTCCTCAAACTCTTCCTCAGACCGCTCGTCTTCACTCACGTCACCTGAAACACAGACAACGGGTGGGTCAGAGCCATGTCACCGTGACAACACCGTAATGGTAGTCAGGGATAAGACATGCGCACAATCACGCACACAATCACAATAACAGAGACTGACATAAATTCAGCAGACCTGCAGTCTGGTCAGATTCTCCTGAGCCCGAACCCGATTCCTCTTCCTCTCCCTCGCTGCTAGATCCATCATCATTCTCCTCATCATCAGAGCCCGACCCTGAACCTAGGAAAGAGAAATCCACTCCGTGTCACTGGCAAAAACTACCCACATTGACATAACACAAGGAGATCTGTCTTGACTGAATATCTATAACAGAACTCTGTTACTGATTAAACATCAGTAGGAGTGTGCTTTGTTTTTATTCCTTTTTTGTGATGCCAATCTGGTGTAAAGTGACAGTGGGGTATGTTGCGACTGTAAATGAGTGTGTCTACCTAAAGAGGACTCTCCTGTACTGGTCTTCCTCTCGCTGTCACTGATGTCCTGGAGGTCAGAGAGAAGGTCCTTTTCCTCAGGCTTCTCATCCTTTGCCGCTGGACCACAAACAAGAGCACCCCATTATAAGTCACAGATTTAATTTATTTTGAAACTAACTACCACCAAAGCAATATTATCTAAAACCAACTTGATTGGTTAGTCTTACCACCAGTTCTACGTGGCTCGCTGTTTTGCTCCAGTCTATCCCGGGGAGCCTGGTTGGGGCTGCGGCTGCGGTGGCTCTGTTTGGGCTTGTCACCGTACTCATCGGGCAGTGCACGGTGGTGGGACGGAACTGTCAGAGGGGGACAACACATTTAGGTTCCTTCACAAACAGCGTGCCCTTACATACATCAAAAGACGTACATCATTCACACACACTCTCTAAAGCTATAAACTATAACCTTGTGTGTGTGCGAATATGCATGTGTGAAGCCTGACCTTCTCGGCGCACCTCGCGCTCTTTCCGGCGCTCCTCTGCCCTTCTCTCCCTCTCCTTCTGCTCACGCTGCTCCTTCTGCTGCTGCTCGCGGAGCTTGCGGTCCCTCTCGCGCTGGCGCTCCACCTGCTCCAACCTGTCCCTGTAGTCCGGGGAAGACGGGGGAATCCTGTCAGGAGCTCTCCAGAAACCCAAAAGCCACCCATCCCACACCGTTAATGTCTGCTTCAGGGAAGGGGAAGAGTACAGTATACAGTGTGACAGGTAACTGCACAGTAAACATGATGACTGAGCAGTGTGACTGTTTGAGGATCCACACCTTTAAAAGTAGACTAAGCAATATGACATCACAAGACAGGTTTTTTTTTTGGTAGTCTTTGCTCTCGAAACTTTTGTTCCAACTTGCCCCACTCATGAGGGTCATATTCTGATAGAAGTGTACAGTATGAGATGCCACTGATTAACAGACATGTTGAGAACTTCATACGTTTGAACACAAGTGATTTGCTCTGTTGGACATATTTGCTAATACACCCAACTGTGTATGTGTGTGTATGGTCACAGTAGTCGGTGGTCACCTCTCTCTGCGGGATTGGGCTCTGGCCTGTTCCCTGCGTTTCTGCCTCTCCCAGTCTCGCCGGGCCTTGTCTTGCTCCTCCCACTGTCGCTTTCTGCGCTCACTCTCCCTGTCCTTGTCTTTGGGCCGCACGCGTTTCCCTGCTGCTGTGATAAATACAAAATGTGATAGAGTTCTAATAGGTGCTACATATGCATAAATACAGTTTAACACTACATGATCCAGTCCCTATGCAGCATTCTACAGCGATACACGTCCCAGGATGGCAACGTACCTCCTTCAGCAGAGTGACTGCGGCGGTGTCTCTTGTCCTTTCTTTTCTCCTCCTTTTTGTGGTGAGATTTGTCTTTTCTGGTAATTTGCTGGGGAGGCTTTATTGCCAGCGATTCATCCTCTTCTCCCCTGGAATTGGGAAGACTGTCTAGTGCCAACGACTCAACAAACAGGCTGCCCCTGTGCATAGCAGGGTGGCGTTCAGTTGGGACAAAAATGGGAGAAAATGTATTCAAAGGAATAAGTTCAGTTTTGAAACACATTTTTTCTCCATTATCTGGCCCGCCTGAACGTGACCCCAATTCCCACGGCTATTTTTTTGTATCCCCTTTACCTGTCCTCTGTGGAATCTTCCCGTATGTACGGGGAATTCCGGATTGTTATTTCCATTTTTTTATCCCGTAGTTCTCCTTCTTCCGGAGTGTCCCGTTTGGCTTCCCGATCATCCGTCTGTGGAACAGGGCACGGAACGCACTGGACAAGACATGAGAAAGAGGTGACATTAGACCCATTCCCCCCAAAAAACATGTTAAAAAAAAAAACAGTATGGTAACCATAACAATGATTGATTGTATATATGGTAAGATTACAATAAAGTTTGAGGCACTGGTACAGCTCTAGTCTGTGATACATTTAGATAAACATGATCAAGTCAAAATGGGAACCAGCATCCTCTGATGGGGGAAGAGAAACAATGTGCCCCAAATCAATCCCTAGGCCTTCGTCAGGTGGAGATCTGAGCTATCGGATGTGTGTAAGCAATATGGCAAACATTTCACCTAGTTTATCAGAGGGCAAGGTGGAGCCATTTCCACATTCCTTATCCCAATCTCTTTTCAGATCTCCCCAAGTGTATAGGGGGTACTAGGGTCAGTTTGGGGCACCACAGCATTTCTCTTCCGTTTACATTTTTCAGATGTTTGGGCTCCGTACTCTCCTCCAGCTCCCTTCTGCGTTTCTTCTCTTGGAGAATTTCGTCGAGTGTTTTCACTTTCCAGGTGTCCTTTTCGTCCCCCATCAGCACCCGCTCGCCACCGCCTGCTACAGAGACAGAGACCCCCTGCTTCAGACTAACATGGAGGGCAATGGAAGAGCAGTGTGCACTGGTGTCATGTTAGTGGCAGCTGTGGTATTCATGTGCAGATTTCATTTCTGTTCATTAGATATGTGATGTAGGCCAGCATGTAGCCATTGGACAGTACATTCCACAGTTCAATGCATGTGTTTCATGATTTGCGCAAAGGTGTACATAGCTACACACACACTATTTCACACCTCTGGACAAGAGGGTTGTACAAATAAGAATTTGATGGGTGGTAATAATAGTCAAGATGAGTCTTGCCCAGGATATAGAAAAAAGGTTCCATCGTGTAAGGGTTGTAGGGGAGAGGAGGCTCAAGTTTTTAGCCTATAATGTCTGTTGTTACCTGAGTAGCGCCTCGTATCTTATCCATAGCAGTAACTTCACACTTTCACTGGTACAAAATAAAAAACAATCCAAAAATGGAAGGAAAACGTCGGTGTGATAGAAAGGGGGAGAGAAGTTATACGTCCAAGTCAAATATAGAGTCAAATATAGAGATCTACACAGACGTTGCGTGAAACCTCACTGTGTAATGCTAAATGTGAATGAAATATTACTCGCCGACACTCCTTACGTCAGTACGTTACATAAGTATACTGCCCAACTGGCTTTAATTCACTAGTTAGCTAGGCCCGTTGTCATAAATAAACCAACTCTAAACGTTACGTGATGCCAATTAACGTACTATAGCTTACAACTAACGGTAGCGTGAGCAAAATTCTCAATTACTAGTAGCTACTGTATACTAATACGTGGCGGTCGTTAGTTAACATCTGAAAGTGTACCTAGGTGCATGCTCTGGTCAGGTGCTAACGTATGCTAATAAGCTAACATTAGCATTGGCGAGAAATTAAGGCGCTGGTGACAATACGTTAGTTTTTTTCAGGATAAAATTGTAATTAAAATTCATCTCCTCTCAATAAATCTGAAGTGGGTTAACTGAAAACGTTTTAATCCTTTGCATTACAAATGATTAAACAAACCTGAAATATGCTCCGCGCAATCTTGAACAACCGGAAGACTTAAACGCTTCCTTCTTCTTCTAAAGGTCATACAACTACTTCCAGTTAATATTTCTTCGCAGATTTTTGAAGCTAAGAGAACACCTTACTGCCATCACCTGGACAGGAGTTGCAACTGTTTCTAGGTGCAAAACGACAGATGCAGTTCAAGCAAATAAAAAACAATTTCCAGACCTAATATAATGCAGAATAAAAATATTTTTTATTAATCATGTGCATAACATTATCGATTATTAAACATCATTACATCTCAGATAAAATTCACACAAACAGCTCCCTAAAATATACAATTAGGATCCTCATTGACAATTTTACTGAACATTTCCCCTTTTCACAATAATTTTTTTGTTATATTAGCAGTAGGTCTATTTTGATATATTTTCATCCCTTACCAGGGATTGACATTAAGGGTTGCCCTATTGTCTGGAGCAAGTGAATTGAGTAGTTGTGCAAGCCTGCCCTGAGGTTGCCCCATCGAGTAGGTGATTTTATTTTATAACCAAACTGCAAAGAATTCCAGTAGCCTAATAACAGATCTTTCTGGTTCCTCCCAATTGTTTAAGTAAAATACAGACAATTTATGGTATTATGGCAGTCAGGCAAGTTGAGCCTGCTCTGAATTCCAGTTCTGATCCCTACCCTATGTTTAGGTGCAAGGCAGACAATGCATGGCATTTCTGCAAGTAAATAGCTCATTTACATTTTCGGCAAGTGATCATAATCTTTGGGCAACCAAAACATACTCCTTTCTTGCCCGATGGTTAAGTGCCTTTCAGACTTGAATGTCAATCTCTGCTTAATCCTACACAATATTTTTCCCTTTCATCCTTGTGACTCACAGATTTTGAGAGGTATAATATTGTGAATTGTGACATATTGCTATTAAATTAGAAAAGTGATAAATCAGTGTAAAACTATGTCCGGTTCATGAGACAACCAACACAATTATTTGGGGGAATGCATCAACATGAAATGTTAGTCCACAGGTTTCTTTAAAAAACAACAGAGGCCTCTATTGTGATACAGTACTTAGAAAATACAACCAAAAAAACAAGGTTCTGAGCAAATTCTCAGAGAATGAGATGAAAAGGTCACCTGGTGAGAATTTCACTTAACAGTAGAAATGATGTAGCCTTTGATATACCCCATCGGTTAAACATTTTTAAGTCTACAGTAAATATCTTAATTACAGTAATCATATCAACACTGGACCATCAGTGAAAATCACATTTTGGCAAGAAAATGAATTCAGAGAAACAGGCCTAAAAGGCACAATTGATGTGCAAGTAAAGTGCCACTAGTAAAATAATTAAGATAACTAAATCAGTCAACAGGAGTCAGAAAGAACTTGTAGCTATAAACATTGATTGATTACAATAGTCAGGGAACACAAGATTACATTCTAGTCAAATTCACATAAATTATCTGTCCAAACTTGAGACATCCACATATTGGGAACTTTCCTTTGTTTAACTTGTTGTTAGTCTGAGAAAAGCACCACACCATAACAAAACCAAGGAAATGCCAGTGCCATTCATTCAAGCAAACAGACATTTCCTTTTTATGTCAGCTTCCCCTTACAAAATGTAGTCAGTTCTGTAGTTTAGCTTTATCCTATCCAACTCACCACACTTTCACTATAGACAAAGGACAAAAATGAGATCCAGTTTCACTAAACCTAAGCTCAATAGAGCAGTTGAATCAGATTAGGTTGGAATTCAATCATTGCACCTAGCTCTTTCAATCCACAGGACTGCCATTTTCTAATTAAGTTGGTATCTCCATCTATCCAGGATACTCTGGGGTGTAAATCAAACACACCAAAAAAATCTACAAGAGTTGAATTCCGTCCATGTCAGGGGTGCACAACTCGAGGGGCATATTCATTATGCCAATTTTGTTGAAAATAATGTCTTAAACAGAAGCAAACGGAACAGAGGGACCTACCTGAATTTGTCCAATATAAACTCTTGTTTTGCTTTATTTTGCTTCCGATTAGTTCTTAAACGGTTTCTGTAATGAATATGCTCGTCCTTGGGGACCGATGTGCTGCTGGTTTTTGTTTCTCCCTGGTGCTTAATTGCTAAAATAGCCAGGGAAGTCACACACCTGGTTATGCCGGTATTATTCAGTTACAAGGCAAGGACGAGAACCAGGATAGAATGCAGGAAATGTACTGTCTGCTCGCTTATTCTCTCAGTCTACAGGCAGGCAGTGTTGAGTAAACCAGTCTTTGGAGATTCCTCAACAGAATTGATATAATTGATTGTTATAATTAATTGTTTAATGCAAATATTAGATTACGTCACCCAAATGGTAATATACAGAAATGACAGAGGAAATGGTAAAATGGTTGAGACCTTGGGAGTTTCACAACCCCAAATGACTAAAATGAAATGCGCTGTTTAAAAAGAATGCAAAGACAAAGGAATGTACTCAAGACAAATAACAGTTTAATGTACAGTACTTGAAATACAGCACTACTTGAAGTACAGCACTTGAAATAAAGTACATCATGTCATTGGCACCTTACAGTGAAGTCCCTTTTAAAGCCAAATATTCAACTGACTCATAGCGAATAACAGGATTCAATGTGGCACATAAAGTATGGCTGTGGAAGGCTACACAATGCCACAAAATCCCAAATCAATCTCTCTATCTATAAAGAAACTGAAGGAACCTTTCAGGTTCCGTGCAAGAATAATAACAAACACAATAGTATCAGAGAAAGCTTTGAGAATACTTTTTTTTTTTTTTATAGGTGAATTTGTAAGAACTGCAGATGATATGATCTCCGCAGACTGCACTCAAGGTTTTCAAATATTTCACATTGCTGTGAGAAGTTCAAAAGTGAGCTTTGGGAAAACAAAATAAACATTACTCTCTCTACCTCTTCTCCCCTGAGGGTAAGACACACCTTTGTAGTCAGGCTAATGCCTCAAATATTTGCTTTTCACTTGTGACTAGTTGGTAAAAAGCTGAGTTAATGCCCTATTGGAATTAATAAATGCCTTAACTGTTCTACATATGATGGACGGTGGCTAATGAATCGGGAGAATAAAGCTGTTTTGTCAACGAGAATATGTGCCCATAACCATTTTTTTTAAAGACCAATGGAAAAATTAAATAAAAAGGCAAGTACGCAGAAAAAATAGACTTGTATTGAACCACCTCCACCAATGAACATTGAGAGAAATCCTGAGTTTTCACATTGTTTGAAAACAGGCGAAGGAATGGAACAACAAAAGGAATTGACAGTGTAACAGTGAACGGTGAAGTGAAGTCTGAAGGTCTGGCCATCTGGCCGAGTGCTTGTTTAAACACACCAGACCAGGGGCCTCATTTATCAACTATGCATACATTTCTTACTAAATTCTGGCATACTTGGGAGATTCTAGGATTCACGTCAGGGCTGGATTACCAAACCGTCACACAGGGCACATGCCCAGGGGCCCCCAACCTTTTTGGGGTTGTGGCCCCCCAGATAGCATATGATAGAACAAATCTGTACAATTGCAGGAAATAAGCTTTAAACTGCAACATTTTCTCTCAGTCTCATTTAGAAAATGTGAACAATAGCATGATTACTTTATTACAGGCCCATGTCAAATAGTGTAGATATTGCAGGAAATTTGCTTTAAAACTAGTTTAGCATTATTAAACAGAATTATTATTATTTAAAACAATTATGGGGGCCCAAATGCGGTAGTCCGGCCCTGATTTGCCTGTGCAACAAAATTAGTGCGATTTATCAAACTGTGGCACGGAACATAATCATGTTTTCATTGATACACTATATTTGTGCGTGCGTGAACAACCCCGCCTGGAAAACTTATTGATTCACTTATGATAACAACAACCAACGCCTTCATTTGCTGTTTGTTTTGGAGATGTTGTAACTGGGCCATGATAGTTACAAAAAAAAAGCACAATGGCAAATGTGATCACATTTCTGTAGAGGTGTGGGCAGAATGTTTGAATCTTTTGTAGTGACATTTCTTTACAAAAAATGCATCCCGCCTATAGCGAGCGCCAAACACTAGTCGCACATTCTGCAAGATTTATTGTCTATTGAACAATTTCAAACTAGATGCTTCCTACAGCCCACACTTCCATGCAAAATACAAATTGTTGTTCAATACCTCCTGCCTTGGTATATGCTTGGAGATTAAGGGTGTGTTCGTAAATTCAATCTAGAGTGCCAGAGGGCGCTCAGAGGGCGCTCTGGGTGATCATAAATTCAGAGTGTTGTCAGATTGTCCGTTTGTAAATTCTGAGTGTTTCGCTCTCAGAGCGCACACTGGACGCTCTGGCCATGGAGTAGGGTTGATCCGAGCTTTCTGACCACACAATGGAAGTCAAGCACCCAAGCTAACTGGCTAATGTTGGCTAGCTTGATAACTATTTCCAGACACAAGTGAGAGAACACCTCACTCTGACCATTTTACTGGTCCTAGCAGAGCTGGTTAGGCTGTTTTCATAGCAGAGCTGGTTAGGCTGTTTTAATGTTATCCAGAGGGTTGGTGACTGTAACTGTGCTGCTGGCAACAATTTAATTACGTTTTTTTGCCGACGTTTACTGACACCGGCCATATTCAACAGGTGTTGAGAGTTCGTAAATTCATCAGTTATAGTATTCTGCGCTCTAACACACTCAGACGAAAAAGAAAAACTATATTGCAAGCAAATATTGTTCTATCAACCACTAGAAGTAGTGTGTACGCTTGGCCTGAGATTTGCGTGGAGATACTCACACTTTCCCATCAAGTTCAAAATGGATAAACACCAAACTTTGAGGCCTAACTGGCGCAGGAAAGTTTAGTCTTTTTTTGTGTGCATGCTCCTTTGATATTTGAGGCCCCAGGGGTGGGCAAACTACGGCCTGGCCGGATCCAGCCCATAAACCCATTCAATCCGACCCACAGGAGATAAAAAATAAACAAATTAAAATAAGTCATTTTCTGGAGAGGGGGGAAATTGTTTTGGGTAAAAAAAAAAAAAAAAAAAACACTCCAGGCCACACTTGAACATCTAAAACCAGATAGAAAGAATGTCGAAATATAGATGGACCTATATATTTAAAAATAACTGGAATGTTTCTGGCCCCAAAATAGATTTTGACAAACATATCAGTCAAAAATAAATCTGTGTGGCCCCGTTCAAAAGAGAAATACAGATGTGGCCCTCAAGCCAAAAGGTTTGCTCACACCTGCACCAATCCACAGTCAAACAGTGGTCTGCGTTCAGACACTAAGGCAAGTTCACATAGGCATCAGAGAATGCATCAAAGTGAGGCAAAATGAAACCTCAAGAGAAACAAGCCTCTCAAATGGACCATTCCGACTGAATGAAACCTCACTTGAGTGACAGATCCTTCTACCGTGCTATGATGACCGTTGACTTCCCTCATACGTCGTAATGCTGGCGCGAGTCAAAACATGGTCTAGTCAAACCGTCTGTGTATGAGGTTCTACATGATCAAAGTTAGAGAGAAGATACCTATTTGGTCTCTCCCCCCTTGGTCTCCTGGGAAGTCTATCGGTCCGATGCTTTGAGCTTGTGATCCTGCAGTAGTGGTTTGTGGTTGTGGCCCTGAGCCTGGGCGTGGGCCAGGGCCTTTAAGGTGTGTCTCTGAAACTGCTTGGCCTTGTTGTACAGCAGCACGCCCACAAACACCAGTGCCGTGCCGGCAGCACTGAGCACCGTGATGTGGTTACTGAACAAGATGATGCTCAGCCAGACAGACAGGGCGTGCTTTACTGTGCTGGCTACACTGTGGAGGCAAGGGGAGGGTGTTAGATGCTGCTGCAGGCCGCACTAAATATTTTTTGAATGTGGCTTGTCTGTGACAGACTGCCTGCCTGTCTGTCTAAATGCAATGACTGTCAAGGATAATAGTGCTACCTGAAAGTGCAATAGTCCCACTTGAAAGTACGCAGGTGGGGGGTGGCATCTCAATAAATTCACGTGGCTCTCTGCTTATCTACTTTCCTTAATCTGTACTGAAGTAAAATAACATGGGAATGATGGCTAACTGTATTGAGATGCCCCCTGCCTGTGTGTGTCAGACTCCTACCTAAAGGTGACAGGAGAGATGCGTCCCATGAGGGCGTAGGCAGTGACACTCTGCAGGTGGAACAGGGCCCCATCAAACAGCAGCAGCAGAACGATGTCTGGACTCCAGCTGAACGAACGCCCACTCTTCCCAATCACTGAAATGTCCTGGAAACACAAAGGAGCATGGGAGAACACCTTCAAACTGTTGGCACTCCCCCAAACCAAATATCAGGTCAAGTCGCTAACTTACCACTTTCATTCCAACTTAAAAAGGCAAACAGCATTTTCATTGCTTGTTTTTAAAGCAACAATTTGTCAACATAATACCAGTATTTTGGCTATCATTATGATAGCAATAGTAGTTTATCATTTGTATCTGCCATCAGTAGCTTTGGCTGCACAACACAGTACTACACTGAACAAAAATATAAAACGCAACTTGTAAAGTGTTCGTCCCATGTTTCATAAGCTGAAATAAAAGATCACAGAAATGTTCCATACACACGAAAAGCTTATTTCTCTAAAATGTTGGGCACAAATTCATTTATATCCCTGTTAATGAGCATTTCCCCGTTGCCAAGATAACCCATCCATCTGACAGGTGTGGCATATAAAAAAGCTGATTAAACAGCATGATCATTACACAGGTGCACCTTGTGCTGGGGACTAGAAAAGGCCACTTTAAAATGTGCAGTTTTGTCACAACACAATGCCACAGATGTCTCAAGTTGAGGGAGCTTGCAATTGGCATGCTGGCTGTAGGAATGTCCACCAGAGCGGTTACCAGAGAATTGAATGTTCAGCGTCCAATGTTCAATGGGCCAACGTCGTTTTAGACAATTTGGCAGTACGTCCAACCAGCTCACAACTGCAGACCACGTGTAACCACGCCAGCCCAGGACCTCAACATCTGGCTTTTTCACATGCGGGATTGTCTGAGACCAGCCACCCGGACAGCTGATGAAACTGTGGATTTGCACAACTAAAGTATTTCTGCACAAACTGTCAGAAACCGTCTCAGGGAAGTGTGCTCCTTGTCCTCCCCAGGGTCTTGACTTAACTGCAGTTCGGCTTAGTTACCGACTTCAATGGGCAAATGCTCACCTTCGATCAATCAATCAAATGTATTTATAAAGCAATTTTTACATCAGCCGATGTCACAAAGTGCTATACAGAAACCCAGCCGAAATCCCCAAACAGCAAGCAATGCAGATGGCCACTGGCACGCTGGAGAAGTGTGCTCTTCACGGATTAATCCTGGTTTCAACTGTACTGGGCAGGTGGCAGACAGCGTGCATGGCGTCGTGTAGCGAGCGGTTTGCTGATGTCAACGTTGTGAACAGTACCCCATAGTGGCGGTGGGGTTATCGTATGGACAGGCATAAGCTACGGACAACGAACACAATTACATTTTATTGATGGCAATTTGAATGCACAGAGCTAACGTGGCGAGATCTTGAGGCCCATTGTCGTGCCATTCATCCGCTGCCATCACCTCATGTTTCAGCATGATAATGCACGGCCCCATGTCTCAAGGATCTGTACACAATTCCTGTCCCAGTTCTTCCATGGCCTGCATGTTCACCAGACATGTCACCTATTGAGCATGTTTGTGATGCTTTGGATTGACGTATACGACTGCATTTTCCAGTTCCCGCCAATATCCAGCAACGTCGCACAGCCATTGAAGAGGAGTGGAACAACATTCTACAGGCCACAATCAACAGCCTGATCAACTCTATGTGAAGGAGATCTGTCACGCTGCATGAGGCAAATGGTGGTTACACCAGATAGCTGACTGGTTTTCTGATCCACGCCCCTACTTTTTTTAAAGGTATCTGTGACCAACAGATGCATATCTCTATTCCCAGTCATGTGAAATCCAGACTAGGGCCTAATTAATTTATTTAAATTGACTGATTTCCTGACATGAACTGTAACTTGTTGTAGGTTGCGTTTATATTTTTGTTCAAAACAAATGGAGACAGATACTCCAGGGTAGAGAGCTGCATCGTGGGCCCTGCACAGTCGTTTTTCCATGGACATGAACTTCCTAAACATAATAGGCTATAGGCTCCAACTTTGACTGGAAAATAAATATTGATAACACGTCTGCCTGCAAATTGTCCCGCTTCTATCAAATTTATGCCAGATTATTTCAAAACATTTGTCTTTGTTTTGTAGGCTATTCTTTATCTATTGTATTAAACGGAATATTCACAAACTCTAATAACCTACTTCTTGCTGATTTACGTTCAGTAGCCTACATTTATTATCTTTTGTTGGGAGTGCGAGATCAAGTGTGCCCATGTGTGTTCTCAACTACCACAAATAAATAAATAAAATATATATATATACACACACACACTTTTTTTTTTTTACACATATTTAACTAGGAAAGTCAGTTAAGAACAAATTCTGGATTGTGCAATATTTGTCTATTATTATTTTCAAAATTCTTCAAGCTGTGTCAAGATAATGGGGATCATGGCTTGACATAAAAGTACTGCCATAGTTTTTACAAAAATTTGCTTGAAATACTAACTTGGCCACTTAGGAACATTCACCATCTTCTTGGTAAGCAACTCCAGTGTAGATTTGGCCTTGTGTTGTAGGATATTGTCCTGCTGAAAGGTGAATTCTTCTCCCAGTGTCTGGTGTAAAGCAGGCTGAAGCAGATTTCCTATAGGATTTTGCTTGTACTTAGCCCTATCCTGTTTCTTTTTATCCTGAAAACCCCCAGTATTTACCAATGTCAAGCATACCCATACCATGATGTAGCCACCATCATGCTGAAAATAAGGAGGCAGTTACTCATCAATAAACATGCGCTTTGCATTTAGACCAAAGTGTATTCCTTTGTCATTTTTTCCCTCCAGTAGTACAGTATTGCCTTATACTTTTCGTGGCTGTTTATTTACCACCACAGTCTGATGCCGGCACTAAGACCGCACTCAGTCAGCTGTATAAGGAAATAAGCAAACAGGAAACCACTCACCCAGAGGCGGTGCACCTAGTGGCCGGCGACTTTAATGCAGGGAAACTTAAATCAGTTCTACCGAATTTCTATCAGCATGTTAAATGTACAATCAGAGGGAAAGAAATTCTAGATCACCTGTACTCCACACACAGAAACGTGTTCCTGCTTACAGGCAAAAATTAAAGCAGGAAGCACCAGTGACTCGGTCTATAAAAAAGTGGTCAGATGAAGCAGACGCTAAACTACAGGACTGTTTTGCTATCACAGACTGGAACATGTTCCGGGATTCCTCCGATGGCATTGAGGAGTACACCACATCAGTCACTGGCTTTATCAATAAGTGCATCGAGGACGTCGTCTCCACAGTGACTGTACGTACATACCCCAACCAGAAGCCATGGATTACAGGCAACATTCGCACTGAGCTAAAGGGTAGAGCTGCCACTTTCAAGGTGCGGGACTCTAACCCGGAAGCTTACAAGAAATCCTGCTATGCCCTGCGACGAACCATCAAACAGGCAAAGCGTCAATACAGGGCTAAGATTGAATCATACTACACTGGCTCCGACGCTCGTCTTAAGTGGCAGGGCTCGCAAACTATTAGACTACAAAGGGAAGCACAGCCGCGAGCTACCCAGTGACACGAGCCTACCAGATGAGCTAAATCACTTCTATGCTCGCTTTGAGGCAAGCAACACTGAGGCATGCATGAGAGCATCAGCTGTTCTGGACGACTGTGTGATCACACTCTCCGTAGCCGACGTGAGTAAGACCTTTAAACAGGTGAAAATACACAAGGCTGCAGGGCCAGACGGATTACCAGGACGTGTGCTCTGGGCATGTGCTGACCAACTGGCAGGTGTCTTCACTGACATTTTCAACATGTCCCTGATTGAGTCTGTAATACCAACATGTTTCAAGCAGACCACCATAGTCCCTGTGCCCAAGAACACAAAGGCAACCTGCCTAAATGACTACAGACTCGTAGCACTCACGTCCGTAGCCATGAAGTGCATTGAAAGGCTGGTAATGGCTCACATCAACACCATTATCCCAGAACCCCTAGACCCCCCCTCCAATTTGCATACCGCCCAAACAGATCCACAGATGATCTTTATTGCACTCCACACTGCCCTTTCCCACCTGGACAAAAGGAACACCTATGTGAGAATGCTATTCATTGACTACAGCTCAGCGTTCAACACCATAGTACCCTCAAAGCTCATCACTAAGCTAAGGATCCT
The DNA here is from genome assembly GCA_030435695.1 of Brachymystax lenok tsinlingensis. NCBI lineage: Eukaryota > Metazoa > Chordata > Actinopteri > Salmoniformes > Salmonidae > Brachymystax > Brachymystax lenok. The sequence continues at coordinate 19,363,953 of CM059803.1, read as the reverse complement.
GGGACTAAACACCTCCTTCTGCAACTGGATCCTGGACTTCCTGACGGGCCGCCCCCAGGTGGTGAGGGTAGGTAGCAACACATCTGCCACTCTGATCCTCAACACTGGGGCCCCCTAGGGGTGCGTGCTCAGTCCCCTCCTGTACTCCCCGTTCACCCACGACTGCATGGCCAGGCACGACTCCAACACCCTCATTAAGTTTGCAGACGACACAACAGTGGTAGGCCTGATCACCGACAACGACGAGACAGCCTATAGGAAGGAGGTCAGAGACCTGGCCGGGTGGTGCCAGAATAACAACCGATCCCTCAACGTAACCAAGACTATAGTGGACTACAGGATGATTGTGGACTACAGGAAAAGGAGGACCGAGCACGCCCCCATTCTCATCGACGGGGCTGTAGTGGAGCAGGTTGAGAGCTTCAAGTTCGTTGGTGTCCACATCACCAACAAACTAGAATGGTCCAAACACACCAAGACAGTCGTGAAGAGGGCACAACAAAGCCTATTCCCCCTCAGGTAACTAAAAAGATTTGGCATGGGTCCTGAGATCATCAAAAGGTTCTACAGCTGCAACTTCGAGAGCATCCTGACTGGTTGCATCACTGCCTGGTACGGCAATTGCTCGGCCTCTGACCGCAAAGCACTACAGAGGGTAGTGCGTACGGCCCAGTACATCACTGGGGCTAAGCTGCCTGCCATCCGGGACCTCTACAACAGGCGGTGTCAGAGGAAAAAGAAACGCACACCTATTTAGGCAAGGTGCTGGCTGGCGTAGTGGAAAACTTGAAAATAAAGGAGAGTCGCACACTCTAGGAGCTCAGATGCAAAAATTGTGTCAGAGGAAGGCCCTACAAATTGTCAAAGACCCCAGCCACCCCAGTCATAGACTGTTTTCTCAAATACCGCATGGCTAGCGGTGCCGAAGTGCCAAGTCTAGGACAAAAAGGCTTCTCAACAGTTTTTACCCCCAAGCCATAAGACTCCTGAACAGGTAATCAAATGGCTACCCGGACAATTTGCATTGTGCCCCCAAACCTCCCCCAACCCCTCTTTTACACTACTGCTATTCTCTGTTAATCATATATGCATAGTCACTTTAACCATATCTACATGTACATACTACCTCAATCAGCTTGACTAACCGGTGTCTGTATGTAGCCTCGCTACTGTTATTTTTCACTGGTGTTTTTATTTCTTTACTTCCCTATTGTTCACCTAATACCTTTTTTGCACTATTGGTTTAGAGCCTGTAAGTAAGCATTTCACTAAGGTCTACACCTGTTGTATTCGGCGCACGTGACAAATAAACTTTGATTTGATGGTACCCCAGCACCAATTGATTTTTTTTAAATGGAAGCATATATGTAGACTCTTTCAGGCCAAAAATAAGGGGTTAAATTAATTAATTAATTTTAAAAAATTATATTGATCTTTCTTACATCTCTCATATTTAGGACAGACACATCACAACAAACTTTCTTTCAATTTTTGGGGGGTCTATCTGTCAAAACGTTTGTATGGGCTAATAGTAGTAAGGCCAAAACATATATATATATTTTTTTAATACTTCAAGGGGTCTTAAAATCAAACAGCTAAATTATCCTTGGTATTAACTTCTTAAAACAATTCCATATAGCTTAGTAGAACTTAGTAGTATCCTGGTGGGTGACAGGGGTACACTTAAAGAGTACCTCTGTCAAGAGTGTGCAAAGCTGTCATGAAGGCAAAGAGTAGATATTTGAAGAATCTCAAATATATTTTGATTTGTTTAACACTTTTTTGGTTACTACATGATTCCATATGTGTTATTTCATAGTTGATGTCTTCACTATAATCCTACAATGTAGAAAATAGTCAAAATAAAGAAAAACCCTGGAACGAGTAGGTGTCCTAAAACTTCAAAAGTTTGGGGTCACTTAGAAATGTCCTTGTTTTAAAAAAAAAGCAAATTTTTTGTCTATTAAAATAACATCAAATTGATCACAAATACAGTGTAGACATTGTTGTAAATGACTATTGTAGCTGGAAACGGCTCATTGTTTATGGAATATCTACATAGGCGTACAGAGGACCATTATCAGCAACCATCACTCCTGTGTTCCAATGGCACGTTGTGTTAGCTAATCCAAGTTTATCATTTTAAAAGGCTAATTGATCACTAGAAAACTATTTTGCAATTATGTCAGCACAGCTGAAAACTGTTTAAAGAAGCAATACAACTGGCCTTCTTTAGACTAGTTGAGTATCTGGAGCATCAGCATTTGTGGGTTCAATTACAGGCTCAAAATGTCCAGAAACAAATAACTTTCTTCTGAAACTAGTCAGTCTATTCTTGTTCTGAGAAATGAAGGCTATTCCATGAGAGAAATTGCCAAGAAACTGAAGATCTCGTACAACGCTGTGTACTACTCCCTTCACAGAACAGCGCAAACAGGCTCTAACCAAAATAGAAAGAGGAGTGGGAGGCCCCAGTGGCCAACTGAGCAAGAGGACAAGTACATTAGAGTGTCTAGTTTGAGAAACAGACGCCTCACAAATCCTCAACTGGCAGCTTCATTAAATAGTACCAACAAAACACCAACGTCAACAGTGAAGATGCGACTCCGGGATGCTGGCCTTCTAGGCAGAGTTGCAAGGAAAAAGCCATATCTCAGACTGGCCAATAAAAATAAAAGATTAAGATGGGCAAAAGAACACAGACATTGGAAGATTGGAAAAAAGTGTTATGGACAAACGAATCTAAGTTTGAAGTGTTTGGATCACAAAGAAGAACAATCGTGAGACGCATAAAAAAAATTAAGATGCTGGAGGATTGCTTGACGCCATCTGTCAAGCATGGTGGAGGCAATGTGATGGTAAGGTGGTGCTTTGGTGGTGGTAAAGTGGGAGATTCGTTCAGGGTAAAAGGAATCTTGAAGGAAGGTTATCACTCCATTTTTCAACGCCATGCCATACCCTGTGGACGGCCAATACCCTCCTACAACAAACAGGACAATGACCCAAAGCACAGCTCCAAACTATGCAATAACTATTTAAGGAAGAAGTAGTCAGCTGGTATTCTGTCTATAATGGAGTGGCCAGCACAGTCACCGGATCTCAACCCTATTGAGCTGTTGTGGGAGCAGCTTGAACGTATGGTACGTAAGAAGTGCCCATCAAGCCAATTCAATTTGTGGGAGGTGCTTCAGGAAGCATGGGGTGAAATCTCTTCAGATTACCTCAACAAATGTACAATTTACAATGCCAAAGGTCTGCAAGGCTGTAATTGCTGCAAATGGAGGATTCTTTGACGAAAGCAAAGTTTGAAGGACACAATTATTATTTAAATTAAAGATCATTATTTATTACCTTGTCAACGTCTTGCCTATATTTCCTAGTCATTTAGCATGTATGTTTTCATGGAAAACAAGGACATTTCTAAGTGACCCCATACTTTGGAACGGTAGTGTGTGTGTGTGTGTGTGTGTGTGTATATATCATTTGAATTATAAGAAAGTAATTAAACACTACTGTTTTGTGTGTGTGTGTCTGAGTGTGTGTGTATTGACAGGGTTTCACAATGGGAGCCAAAAGCAGTAAGGGAGAACCTTGTCTGCCCGATCCGTTGATTGGACCGGTGAAGGTACTGGCAGATAAATGGGGCAGGGACATTCTGGAACAGGTACCGCTCTGGCACAAAGTAGCAGATTTTCCCTTAAAAGGCACATTGAGTGAAGTTTTATTAGCAGAATGTAGAAAAACAGTGGGGTTGGATAATCCTTGCGAGATTCAAAGACAGTGTATTCTAATAGGTAACATATTCAAATTGTTAGTATATATGGGCGAGAGCACGAATGATGTTTACAAATAGTCCAACTTTATATCATGCCGCATTGAAACAATCGCTAAAACGATGTTTTGAGGGTTCTGTGTTGTACAGTATATAGTTAATTTGTTATTGGTGTAAAAAGACAAAGAAAATTGCCAGACATCATATTCAAAATAAAGAAAAACCCTGGAATGAGTAGGTGTGTCCACACTTTTGACTGGTACTATAGTCATAAATCTAAGATTTATGAGCCACTTGGGCGCAACCGCAGTATGTGACAACCTGTGTTTACGATCGGCAGGAGGAACAGAGAATAGTGAAGATATTAGCTATCTTAATCTACACAGAAGAGCTAAACCTCTTTTTAAAACTCTGTTCCCAGAGCCCGTTTTTTGCACATCTGCTAACTGTCAAAGATAAAATAATGTACTTTCTATAAGAGGAGAGAGACAACTCAGTTTGTTGAGCATTCAACTCTGAACTATTCTTAGTATTGGTTGATTGCTTCATTTTTTGCAAAAATTTGAATAAAATTGTTGTTTGAAAGAATCTGCAGTCTCTATTCCAATAGAACTTATACCACAAGCTACACCTAACAATGCTTGAAACACTGGTTGTAACTGCATTTGTAAAACAATGTGACTTGTGTAATTGAAAGAGTAGAGAAACAAACGTAGTAGCAATGGAAAACTGGGATCCACCTCTTGACTTAACAAAAGCCAAAACTGTCTTCAAAAGTGTTTTCCCACGATTGCATTAAGAATTGTTGTGCATTGACTGCCTGTCAAAATACATGTTTACCTCAGTATGGCTCTCGCAAAATGAATGCGTCTTGAGGAGTATTTCTCATAGAATACACAGGCCGACTAGGTAAATAGGTCAACTATTCTACTATGGAGTTGTCTGATTTAGTTTTAATAACAACAGGCTACATGGGAAAAATAGTAGCACTGGAAAGGCTTTGAATTGCTTTGCCAGCAGCTACACACCACAGTTTGAGTTGAGCGCAGCGCGGTTATGCGCATTATAGACATTCTTCTTCTGAACATCGGAGTGTCAGTAACAATCATGCATATCAGTTCAGAGCACACAGCGTAAAAGTGAAAATAAAATATTTGAGAATACATTTGGGAATATATTTCGTAGAACAGACAAGCTTCTGTATTAGGCTATTTACAAATGTAATATACTCAATATTACAGTAGTATAGTGCCTTCAGAAAGTATTCATACACCTTATTCCACATTTTGCTGTGTTACAGCCTGAAATCAAAATTGATTAAATATATTTTTCCTCACCCATCTACACACAGTACCCCATAATGACAAAGTACAAGGTACAAATCGCTCTGCCCCTGAACAGTGGGTTAACTGAACAGGCAGTTAACCCACTGTTCCTAGGCCGTCATTGAAAATAAGAATTTGTTCTTAACGGACTTGCCTAGTAATTACACAAAGTACATTTCTTTGCCACATTTTTTGCAGTTTTACTTTAGTGCCTCATTTGCAAACAGGATGCATGTTTTGGAATATTTTTTATTCTGTACAAGCTTCCTTTTTACTTTGTCATTTATGTTAGAATTGTGGAGTAACTACAATGTTGTTGATCTATCCTCAGTGTTCTCCTATCACAGCCATTAAACTCTGTAACTGTTTTAAATCCCTGAGCGGCTTCCTTCCTCTCCGGCAACTGAGTTAGGAAGGACGCCTGTGTCTTTAGTGACAGGGTGTATTGATACACCATCAAAAGTGTCATTAACAACTTCACCATGATCAAAGGGATATTCACTGTCTGCTTTTAAATGTTTGTACCCATCTACAAATTAGGTGCCCTTCTTTGAGAGGGATTGGAAAACCTCCCTGGTCTTTGTGGTTGAATCTGTGTTTGAAATTGTCACGACTTCAGCCGAAGTCAGTTCCTCTCCTTGTTCGGGCGGCGTTCGGCGGTCGACGTCACCGGTCTTCTAGCCATCGCCGATCCACCTTTCATTTTCCATTTGTTTTGTCTTGTTTTTCCACACACCTGGTTTTCATTTTCCCTCATTACTGTTGTCTATTTAACCCTTAGTTTCCCCCATGTCTGTGTGGGGAATTGTTTGTTCGGCATGCTGTTTTACGCCGGGTTTGTATGTTTTCATCCGTGCTTTGTGCAGCCGGTATTTGTAAATGTATTTTGTGCTGCCTTACTTGGTTTTGGGCATTTGTTTTTGTGACACGGTTGCATTCAGTTTTGTACATATGCCTCAGTAAAGTACTTAGTACACTCATCTCTGCTCTCCTGCGCCTGACTACCTATACCAGCTACACCCACCGCATGACAGAAATTCAATGCTCAACTGAAGGACCTTACAGATAATTGTATGTGTGGGGTACAGAGATGAGGTATTCATTCAAAAATAATGTTAAACACTTATTGCAACACAAAGTGCGTGCATGCAACTTAGTATGTGACTTGTTAAGAACATTTTTACTCCTGAATTTACTTAGGCTTGCCATAACAAAGGGGTTGAATGCTTACTCACACTAGACATTTCAGCTTTCCATTTTTAGATTCATAATATTTTTATACAAACAACACATATCTCAGCTACCATTGCACACTGTAAATACATTTCTAGGACATACCAGTCGTTTACAAGTGGCGGCAGTCACTTATTAATTTGTAAACAATTCTAAAAACAAAATTCCACTTTGACATTATGGGGTAATGTGTGTAGGCCAGTGACACAACATCTCAATTTAATCCATTTTAAATTCAGGCTGTAACAACCAAATGTGGAAAAAGTCAAGGGATGTGAACACTTTCTGAAGGCACTGTACTTTATATGTGACTGACCATGAGGAAGACCCAGGCAGGTATGAGCATAATGACTGCAGCTGCACTGGTGTAGAACTGCAGATCTGGAGGGCTAAACAGGACACAGGAACAAGTATTTTTTTCAGTACCGACTTCACATACTATAATCTACAGTCAACATCAAATTCCTCAACTCCTCACATTCTTTACACATCTGTTAATACACTGATGTATTGTGCTTTTGTATTCCTATGATACAATTAAACAGGTATTATAATCTAGTACAGGATATAAAACTGGGGATAATAGGCCTACATTCATTTACTAAAATATGGAAGAACTAAAAACAACTTACCTGAATTTGTAGGTGTCTCCACTTAGTAGCTTCTTTGAAAAAACATTCTGTAAACTGAAAGGGAATATGAAGAGAACAATGAAAACATGTGGTGTTACATTGCCTTGAAAAGACAAAACTGTGAAATGTGAGAAAAGTCATCAATGCAGGTATTATTGTGTTACTATGTGTGTGTGTGTGTGTGTGTCTACCAGTCCATGATGTTGGTGGAGAGGGCTGCGGAGAAGCCCAGCATGTTGAAACTGATCTCTGTTGCAGTGCAGAGGGCCAGACCAGCCATGACAGGAAACAGGGACAGGTTCACCCACATACCTACAGTAGGGTACGTACACACACACACACACACACACACACACACACACACACACACACACACACACACACACACACACACACACACACACACGGACATAGTCATACTTCATTAATAAGTGCATCAATGACGTCGTTCCCACATTAACCGTACGTACATATCCCAATCAAAAGCCATGGATTACAGGCAGCATCCACACTGAGCTAAAGGCTAGAGCTGCCGCTTTCAAGAAGTGGGACACTAATCCGGAAGCTTTTAAGAAATCCCGTTACGACCTCCGACGAGCCATCAAATAGGCAAAGCATCAGTACCAGTGGAAGGGCTAGCAAACTATCAAGGAATACAAAGGAAACCCCAGCTGCCCAGTGATGCGAGCCAGACTAAATGGCTCGTCTGGCAATTTCTCACATGGAATTTGCTTCTGGAAATTTTGAGCCTGTAATTGAACCCACAAATGCTGATGCTCCAGATACTCAACTAGTCTAAAGATGGCCAGTTTTATTGCGTCTTTAATCAGCACAACAGTTTTCAGCTGTGCTAACATAATTGCAAAAGGGTTTTCTAATGATCAATTAGCCTTTTAAAATGATCAACTTGGATTTGCTAACACAACGTGCCATTGCAACACAGGAGTGATGGTTGCTGATGATGGGCCTCTGTACGCTGTTGGATTCTGGGTAAACTTTGAACATTGCTATACGAGAGACATGATAGATCAGAAGTAATACTATAGAATCTGAGGGGTGATAGAGCATGGTTGTTACATCAGAAGTTAATGGTTATCTGTAGGAGACAGACGGCCTCGGAATGTGCTGGGTGGACGGGAGTGCTATAGGTGATACGGGTGGAGAGCTTTGGATTAGACATCAAGGGGATTGAGGTCAGGTCACCTTAAGGGAGACAGTGGTGGTGGAAACATGATGTCTGAATGCAGCTGTATCGACCCTTTGGGAAGAATTACACTTGGTTAACTACTTAGGGAGCAGTAAGGCGCCAAATTCAAAATCCAAAAGTTGAATTATTAAACATTCATCAATATACAAGTGTTGCATAGTCATCAAAAGCTCTGCTTCTTGGCAATATCACAGCGTTGTCAGATTTCAAAAAGGCTTTACGGCAAAAGCACAACATTTGATTGTTTAGAGGATAGCACCTCTAATATTTCTGCATTAGCATAAATTCATAAACCAGCGCGGTTCACACAAAACCCATTTCACAGCGAAAACAAATCCCTTACCTTTCGAAGAACTTCTGCTGAGGGCTTCCCAAGTGTCCAACGAAGACATCCAATGGTTCTTTTGTTAGAAAAAGTCATTTATTATATCCATAAATCTCCGTTTGGTTGGCGCGTTATGTTCAGAAAATCCAACGTCGAATCGCCCATTGAAACGTGAAGAGAACGCGTTGAAATATACCTATAAACTTTTCCTAAACAAAGACCAGTTATAATGCATCCTTAGCTATCCTTTTATGAATATTAGAGATAATATTTGACTCGGACGGTAACCTAAACGTTATGAAAGGAAAATACAGCGGGGCGCGCATCCAGTCTTGTTGACATCTGAGCTCCCCTGACCATTTCCTGTTTCTATCCGTTTTGCTTACTCCAATCACTCTGTCTTTGTATTTAGACTGCTGACATCTAGTGGAAGCCATAGGTACTGCAATCTCGGAGCTGAATTGCCTTGAAGTCAATGGGAAGTCTCAAACTGAGCAAAAGTCACAAAAAACTGCAATTCCCGGATGGATTTCCCTCGGGTTTTCGCCTGCTATATCAGTTCTGTTATACTCACATACATTATTTTAACACTCTTAGAAACTTCAGAGTGTTTCCTATTCAATAGTACTAATTATATCCTATTTTCTGGGCCTGAGTGGCAGGCATTTTACTTTGGGCACACCAGATTCTCCAAAACCGTCACCTATGCAGCCGCTCCCTAAGAAGTTAAGCTTTTCTAGTGTACGTCAAATTATTTACACTAAAAATAAAAACCTAACAACGCCTATGTAGATATTCCATTTAAAAAAAATCTGTTGTTTCCAGCTACAATAGTCATTTACAACATTAAAACCTGTTAGGGCTAGGGGGCAGTGTTCGGGGGTTCGGAGAGTCTGGCGTGCCCAGAGTAAAATGACTGTTAATCAGGCCCAGGAACTAGGATATGCACATAATTAGTAGTATTGGATAGAAAACACTCTGAAGTTTCTAAAACTGTAAAAATAATGTCTGGGAGTATTACAGAACTTATATGGCAGGTGAAAACCAGAGGAAAATCCATCTGGAAAAATTGCTTTTTTGAGCTCCCATGCAATTGGTATGGTTTCCTACCTGAGGATTGATTAGAAACGTTGTTTGACTTGTTTCGACAAACCTTACAGGTACTTTGGGGATTTTGTTTGTCTGCATGGTTGAACGCCTTTGAACAAGTGGATTACTGAACAAAACGCGCCAATCAAACAGAGTTTTTGGGATATAAAGAGGGACTTTATCGAACAAAAGGACCGTTTATTGTGTAGCTGGGACCCTTGGGATTGCCATCAGAGGAAGATCTTCAAAGGTAAGCAATTTACTTTATTGCTAGTTTTGAGTTTTGTGACACCTGTGCAGGTTATGAAATTATGTTAATTGAAGAAGTATGCGGGTGCTGTCCTCAGACAATCAAATGCTATGCTTTCGCCGTGAAGCCTTTTTGAAATCTGACAACGCTGTTAGATTAACAAGATTCTAAGCTAACTAATGGTGTACAACACTTGTATCATGAATGTTTAATATGACTATTTTTGTAATTTGAATTTGGCGCTCTGCATTTCACCAGATGTTGTCGTAGGTGGGTCACAGTCGCCCCACCGATCCCTAAGAAGCAAAGTCTACACTGTATCAATTTGATGTTATTTTAAATAGCCAAAGAAAATAGAAATGTTCTTGTTTTTGACAGAAAAGCTAAGTGACTCCAAACTTTTGAACGGTAGTATGTGTGTGTGTGTGTGTGTGTGTGTGTGTGTGTGTGTGTGTGTGTGTGTATATATATATATATATATATATATATATATATATAAATATACTGTGCCTTCGGAAATTATTCAGACCCCTTGACATTTTCCAAATTTTGTTACGTTACAGCCTTATTCTAAAATCTATTAAGTTGTTTTTTCCCCCTCATCAATCTACACACAATACCCCATAATGACATGCTCTGACATGCACTGTCAACCGTGGGACCTTATATAGACAGGTGTGTGCCTTTCCAAATCATGTCCAATCAACTGAATTTACCACAAGTTGACTCCAATCAAGTAGTAGAAACATATCAAGGATGATCAATGGAATCAGGATGCACCTGAGCTCAATTTAGAGTCTCATAGCAAAGGGTCGGAATACTTACGCAAATAAGGTATCTGTTTATTCTTTTGAATACATTTGTAAACATTTCTAAAAACCTGTTTTGGCTTTGTCATTATGGGGTAGTGTAGATTGATGAGGATTTTTTTTATTTAATCCATTTCACAATAAGGCTGTAACGTAACAAAATGTGGAAAAAGTCAAATGCACTGTATATACCTCCATTACCTCGTACCCCTGAACATCAACTCGGTACTGGTACCTCGTGTATATAGCCAAGTTATCGTTACTCATTGTGTATTTATTCTTTGTGTTATTGTCTTTTTCTATTTTTCTCTCTGCATTGTTGGGAAGAGCCCGTAAGTAAGCATTTCACTGTTAGTCTACACCTATTGTTTACGAAGCATGTGACAAATACAATTTGATTTGATACTAGAGATGGGAATGTTTACAGAATGAAACCCTGACAGAATCCTAAGAACATAATGAAGGGTGCATAAGGGGATAGTGAAGGGTTTTCTGGATTGGAACTCAGCCAGGCACTTCACAGTGTGTATGTGCTTTACCTGTGTATTCCCCCAAGATCAGCCTTGACATGATGACAGTGAAGATGGGCGCAGAGCTCTTCACCGTCTCGGCAAAGGAAACGGCCACATTCTTCAGGCTCACCAGACCCAGCACCACACTGGTGAACCTACAGAACGGAACAGGTCAGTGGCATTCAGAAGACGATACACTGCTACACAAAGTCTGGTTCAATTTTCCAGATTGTCAAACTGTTTACCTGTAATGATAGAGGAACTGATATTGAGGTGGAGCATCTCACTTCCCTAAAAAATACCCATTTAGTGGCCATTTAAGTAGAAAGTATAGCCATTAGAGTGCAGACCCACCTCATGAGCCCCACAAACAGCATGATCATGAGGAAGTTGGGGGGGTACTCAGTCCTGGACTTGTGCTGGTATAGGCAGCAAGGCACATACATCTTCAGAAAGCCTATGATGGTGGTGGAGACCATTTGAACAGCGCCTACAAATCAATTAAAACCAATAAACCATGGTACAACAACATGTAGGAATTGAGTCCTCTACCCCCGAGGCCCTTAGTACACTGATTAGAATCAACCAACTATCATCTACTGATTGGAGTATTGACAATTTTAAATTGAGTGTGTGTGTGTGTGCATGCGGATGCCTGTTCCTTACCCAGCATGCTTGGCTCCCCCTCTAGCAGAGATAAGATGTACTTGTTGAGGAACAGTGTGCAGAAGCTGAAGAAGTACCACAAGCCCAGGTAGACCAGCGACTTGGAGTTCCACACCCCTGAATCTGCCTCAATTATCGTGGTCTCTGTGATGGTGATCTTCAGCACGTGTTCCCCCGGCATGCTCTCGCTGCGTGCCAGCAACACACGCTCCTGCCTGCTTCGAAACGGCGAAAGGAACCGCCACAGGGAATGTCTTCCAGCCCGACCGTTGGACGCCATGACGCACAGTGCCCGAGGATCCACTGACTAGGATCCAGCAGGCACAGGCACAAATTTCAGAGAGGAGGGGACTGGTGGAGAGGACCGGTCAGTCCATCGTCAGTCGGTGTGTCTATCCAACGGTGTGTTCAGTATGACTGTAGAACTGGTGGTCTCTGCAACACAGCTAAAACACAAGGAATGAAATGCATTATGCCATTTTTAAATCATCCTAAAAGAGATCAAAGTTAATTAACCCATATGCAGTCTTTATTGGTTTTCTAAACGATACACTAGACCTTACAGGCAATACTGCCAGGCACAAGCTTCTAACAGCGCAAACAAGAGTCAGATCCACAAGACATGGATATTAAAAGCCATGAGTGGGGAGTAGGGTTGTAAAAGGTCGGAAACTTTCCGGGACATTTTCCATGGGAAGTTAAGCCCTGGAATTTGGGGATTTTTGCTTAAATTCATCAAAAAGTTAGCTTATAACAACAAACCTTTTTTGTGGGATACACATGAGGCAATTCTAGGTCTTGTGGCATACAGTAAATTCTTCCATCACATGTACAGTGCACTCTTCCATCACATGTACTGTGCACTCTCAAGATCTTGAACACTAATGAGATGCTATTGAGCCCACACTCCTACACTGTCTTAGCCAAGGACTACATGCTTTCTGGTAAATTTTGATTACAATACTGGGTGGGGTGAATATATTTTATATGACATACATGATTTTTTGTTAACTAGTAAATAGTAGCTTACAGCAAAGTGTGTTTAAATAATTTCTGCTAGTTAGTTTTTGCTACCATGTGGGTTTTAGCTTGCTTGAGCTTGCTAACTGATGAGTGTTAATTCACCTGTTTCCATACGTTTCATTGTAAAACATTTATCTTACAAAGGAGTTGTTTAATCTAACTTTTTCAATCTTTACAGTAAAAAGCCACGGGCACTATCTGATGTATGGAGACATTTCACTGCAGATAACGTAGAAGGAAAAGCTGTGTACATTTGCAGATACTGTGCCAAATCATATGTGAAGAATGCAACAAAGATGCAGAATCATCAGGCCAAGTGCATAAAGTTCCCTCAGCACTCACAACAAGCAACCTCTGACAAAAGTACCTCTACTTCTATTCAAGGTGAAAATGATGAACCAGACACCTTATCCATAGCAACAGTTCATGGTCCTCTTGGAATCAGAAGGTATTTGCACTGGTGACAGACAATGCTGCAAACATGAAGGCTGCTTGGTCTAAAGTGGAGTCCTACCCTCACATCACACCCATTGGCTATGCTGCTCATGCTTTGAATCTGCTCCTCAAGGACATCATGGCACTGAAAACAATGGATACACTCTACAAGAGAGCCAAGGAAATAGTTAGGTATGTGAAGGGTCATCAAGTTATAGCAGAAATCAACCTCACCAAGCAAAGTGAGAAGAATAAGAGCACCACATTGAAGCTGCCCAGCAACACCCGTTGGGGTGGTGTTGTCATCATGTTTGACAGTCTCCTGGAGGGGAAGGAGTCTCTCCAAGAAATGGCCATATCACAGTCTACCGATATGGACAGCCCAATCAAGAGGATACTCCTGGATGATGTATTTTGGGAGAGAGTGGTAAGCAGCCTGAAACCTATAGCAGTAGCCATTACATACACCTTAGCCAAATACATTTAAACTCTGTTTTTCACAATTCCTGACATTTAATCCTAGTAAAAATTCCCCGTCTTAGGTCAGTTAGGATCACCACTTTATTTTAAGAATGTGAAATGTCAAAATAATAGTAGAGAGTGATTTATTTCAGCTTTTATTTCTTTCATCACATTCCCAGTGGGTCAGAAGTTTACATACACTCAATTAGTATTTGGTAGCATTGCCTTTAAATTGTTTAACTTGGGTCAAACGTTTCAGGTAGCTTTCCACAAGCTTCCCACAATAAGTTGGGTGAATTTTGGCCCATTCCTCCTGACAGAGATGATGTAACTGAGTCAGGTTTGTAGGCCTCCTTGCTTGCACAGGCTTTTTCAGTTCTGCCCACAAATTTTCTATAGGACTGAGGTCAGCGCTTTGTGTTGGCCACTCCAATAGCTTAACTTTGATATCCTTAAGCCATTTTGCCACAACATTGGAAGTATGCTTGTCCATTTGGAAGACCCATTTGCAACCAAGCTTTAACTTCCTGACTGATGTCTTGAGATGTTGCTTCAATATATCCACATCATTTTCATGCCTCATGATGCCATCTATTTTGTGAAGTGCAGCAAAGCACCCCCACAACATGATGCTGCCACCCCCGTGCTTCACGGTTGGGATGGTGTTCTTCGGCTTGCAAGCCTCCCCCTTTTTCCTCCAAACATAACGTTGGTCCTTATGGCCCAACAGTTCTATTTTTGTTTCATCAGACCAGAGGACATTTCTCCAAAAAGTACAATCTTTGTCCCCGTGTGCAGTTGCAAACCGTAGTGTGGCTTTTTTAATGGCGGTTTTGGAGCAGTGGCTTCTTCCTTGCTGAGCGGCCTTTCAGGTTATGTCGATATAGGACTCGTTTTACTATGGATATAGATACTTTTGTACCTGTTTCCTCCAGCATCTTCACAAGGTCCTTTGCTGCTGTTCTGGGATTGATTTGCACTTTTCGCACAAAAGTACGTTCATCTCTAGGAGACAGAATGCGTCTCCTTCCTGAGAGGTATGACGGCTGCGTGGTCCCATGGTGTTTATACTTCCGTACTATTGTAAATTGCTCCCAAGGATGAACCAGACTTGTGGAGGTCTACAATCTTTTTTCTGAGGTCTTGGCTGATTTCTTTTGATTTTCCCATGATTCCAAGCAAAGAGGCACTGAGTTTGAAGGTAGGCCTTGAAATACATCCACAGGTACACCTCCAGCTGACAAAAATTATGTTAATTAGCCTATCAGAAGCTTCTAAAGCCATGACATAATTTTCTAGAATTTTCCAAGCTGTTTAAAAGGCACAGTTAACTTGTGTATGTAAACTTCTGACCCACTGGAATTGTGATACAGTGAATTAAAAGTGAAATAATCTGTAAACAATTGTTGGAAAAATTACTTGTGTCATGCACAAACTATAGTTTGTTAATAGGGATAGGCGTCCCGTTAACAGGACAGTTGTAAATCATGCAGTGCATCATGTCAACATCGCAGATTTTAGAGAAACAACAAATGTCAGTACATATAAGTGTTTTATATCGTCTGAAAGCTTAAATTCTTGTTAATATAACTGCACTGTCCAATTCACAGTAGCGAAAGAATGCCATGCTATTGTTTGAGGAGAGCTCCTAACAACAAAACACTTTTTTCACGCGATAGGTTTGATAAATTCACCTCTGAAGGTGAACTGTGTACTTACATTCTGAAGTCTTGCTCTGATTTATCATCCAAAGGGTCCCATAGATAACATGAAGTGTCGTTTTGTTAGATGAAATCCTTTTTCATATGCACGATCGATTTTGTATTTCCACTCGTTCAATTTGCAAAGAAAGGAATCTGTGAAAATCTAACCCTAAACGTTGTTTCAACCGGTCAATTCACGTTCGTATGTATTCCTCAGAGATCCTAGAATGTATCCAGACTTCACTATATCATTAGGGTTGTTGTATATCCCATAGGATATAGGCTTTAACCTCTCCGGGCTTGGGGGCAGTGTTCAGAAGTAAAATGCCTGTTACTCAGGCCCAGAAGCTAGGATATTTAATAGTTGTATTTAATAGAAAACACTTTGAAGTTGGTTTCTAAAACTGTTAGAATAATGTATGTGAGTATAACAGAACTGATATGGCAGGCGAAAGCCCGAGGAAATTCCAACTGTAAAAATTGCTTTTTTGAGCTCCCATGCAATTGGTATGGTTTCCTATTGCACAATGAAAATAATAGCTCCCAGATTACAGGACCTTCCACTGGATGTCAACAGTCTTTAGACAAGGTTTCAGGCTTGTTCTTTGAAAAATGAACAAGTAGCTGTAGTTTATCATTGGGTTCCTCCTTGGGTCTGTAGTCCTGTGGCGCGCGTGACTGAGGGCTCGCTCTTTGTTATTTATCTCCGGTATTGAACATACTACATTCAGTCTTAAATTGTATCGTTTATTTACATATTAGGGTACCTGAGGATTGATTCGAAATGTTGTTTGACTTGTTTGGACAAAGTTTATCTGTAACTTTTTGGATTCTTTTTGGATCATTTTGTCTGTATGTTGAATGAGTTGAACGGGTAGATTACTGAACAAAACGCGCCAACCAAACTGAGTTTTTGGAATATAAAGAGGGACTTTATCGAACAAAACAACCATTTATTGTGTAGCTGGGACCCTTGGGATTGCAAACAGAGGAAGATCTTCAAAAAGGTA